>CM060904.1:711749077-712999077 GCA_030737815.1 Allium fistulosum
CCTCTGTTGCGAAGGCGTCTAACCTCTGAATCAAGCACACGAAGAGGTTGCTGCTCCAAAGATAAATCAGGTAAGATCTCTAAATCAGGCACAGCATGCGGCTCAATGATAGAATCAGGGTTGCGGACACACATGCGAAGCTGGGAAACATGGAACACGTCGTGCATTCCAGAGAAGTGAGCAGGTAGAGCCACACGATAAGCCACGGGGCCAATGCGTTCCGTAATAGGAAATGGTCCAACATAGCGAGGAGCCAACTTCCCTGTAGAACTGAAACGCACAACCCCTTTCATAGGAGATATCCGAATAAAGACATGATCACAAATGGAGAACTCAAGAGGCTTCCTACGGTTGTCCACGTAGGATTTCTGACGGTCCTACGCCTCTTTCATTCTCTGACGAATAAGAATAATCTTCTCAGAAGATTTCCAAACTGAATCTGGACCAAGAAGGAGCTTCTCGCCAGATTCTAACCAACACGAAGGAGAACGACATGGCCTTCCGTAAAGAGCCTCGAAAGGAGCCATGCCAATACTAGACTGAAAGCTGTTGTTGTAGGAGAACTCTACAAGCGATAAGTGATCCTCCCAACTACCTCCGAAATCCAGAATACAACAGCGCAAAAGATCCTCTAAAACACAATTCACCCTCTCCGTCTGACCCTCGGTCTGAGGATGATAAGCAATCGAGAGATTCAGCTTTGAGCCCAAAGCTGACTGTAGGCACTTCCAGAAGTGACTAGTAAAGATAGTGTCTCGATCACAGACGATAGAGCTAGGAATTCCATGGAGTCGAACAACTTCCTTCACCTAAAACTTGGCAAGCTGAGGAGCAGTCCGAGTGGACTTAATAGGAATGAAATGAGCTGATTTGGTCAAGCGATCGACGATGACCCAAATAGAAGTATGGCCTGACCTCGATCGAGGCAGACCGTCAATAAAATCCATGGATATCTGATCTCATTTCCACAATGGAATCTCTAGCGGCTGAAGAAGACCAGATGGACGCTGATGCTCAGCTTTGATCTGTTGACAAGTCATGCAACGGCTTACATAACTTGCAACATCACTCTTCATGCACTCCCAATAATATACCCGACACATATCGGCATACATCTTGCTCGAACCGGGATGGATGGTGTACTTAGTGCGATGACACTCGTCCAGAATGTCATGCCTAAGTGATAAATCAGATGGTACCAAAATACGGTTCTTCCTGCGAAGACACCGATGAGAATCAATAGAATAATCCAATAATGTCTCATCACTGGATTCCGACTCAAGGAGATGAATATATCGCAACAAGTCTGGATCCTGCCGCTGAGCATGGGCAATGCGATCCAATAGAATAGGTCGAGCTTCCAAGCTGAATAACAAGATCTGAGGATCAGAAGACGGAGCTCGATTTCGAATATCACACGTAGAAAGAGTCTCAAGAATATCCCACTCGGCAATCATCATAGAAACAACTGCCGAGTGTTTGCGACTGAGTGCATCTGCAACATGATTCCCCTTGCCAGGGGTATACTGAATATCTAAGTCATATGAGGCGAGAAACTCAAGCCATTGCTGCTGCCTCATATTGAGATCCTTCTGACTGAATAAATATTTTAGCGACTTGTGATCGGTGTAGAGAATGAAACGTTCGCCCAATAGATAATGACGCCACGTCTTCAAGGCAAAGACGATAGCAGCTAACTCAAGATCATGAGTAGGATAGCGAACCTCATTCGGACGTAGCTGCCTAGAAGCGTAAGCAACTACCCGATCCTTCTGCATAAGCACAGCACCGAGGCCGCTACCACAAGCGTCGGTGTAAACAACAAGATCCTGGTTACTCTCAGGAACCACAAGAATAGGAGGATGGGTGAGAAGTTCCTTCAGTCACTGAAAGGAAGCTTCACACTTATCAGACCAAATAAAACGAACCCCCTTACGAGTCAGAGTCGTGAGGGGAAGTGCAACTCGAGAGAAATCCTTGATAAACCGATGGTAATAACCCGCCAGCCCAAGGAAGCTGCGAATATCATGAACGTTCTCGGGCTGCCTCCAATTCTGAATAGCTTCGATCTTGGCAGGATTGACAGAAATACCCTCAGATGATACAATATGGCCCAAGAACTTGACCTTGCTCTCCCAAAAATGGCACTTGGAGAGCTTGGCCTTAAGCTGATGCTGACGAAGAGTATCCAAGACGATCCGCAAATGATGAGCATGCTCTGCCTCGGATCTAGAATAAATAAGAATATCGTCGATGAAAACCAGAACGAATCTATCGATGTATTCCTGGAATACTCGATTCATAAGATCGACGAAGAAAGCCGGAGAGTTCGTCAAGCCGAACGGCATGACCAACCACTCAAAAGAACCATAACGAGTGCGAAATGCTGTAAGAGGAATGATGTCTTCCACGACTCGTAGCTGATGGAATCCGGCGGCAAGGTCAAGCTGAGAGAAGACCTTCGCACCGCTCAACATGTCGTAACGGGAATTAGAGTTAGACATGATTCAATGATAGATAATTAATTAAGGAATACTACGGAATATAACGGATTCCTATACATATTCCTAACTTATCTATCAATAAACATAAGGATGGGATTTGATTTAATTCGGATCTAATTTAAAATGTATTGTACTAAGTGTATCTGTTCTGTGTTTATTATGCTTATTCCTGAAACCAAGCTCTAATACCAAGCTGTAACGCCCCACTCTGAGACCCACTGTAACAAATAGTATTACGGGAGTAATGCTGTCTGTTAAAGCGGAGAATAGAGTATAGTGGAAGCGGCCATTTGTAATCAAGCTATAACTATCTACTGAATACATCGAAAGGATGGTATCTATATATTTTTTTCAAGTGGTTCGACATATTCGGTAAATACTTATAACGAAATTACAAATGGCTAAAGATCTATCAGGACAAAGCATAATAATAAATAATAAAACATCACAGAACAGAATCACATAACAGATATAAAATCCCAGAACAATACATCGTCAATACAGATCCAAATACTATAAGTGGGTACAAAGCCACTGCCCACACATGTGGGTCAAAAATATGTACATATCAGAGTCTGAATAATAACAGAGTAGCGGAAAAGTGGACAAATAAAAGCGCTATCTATCAGCATAGCAGATAATGTCCAAGCGGAAGCACAGAAGCTAAGTCCAGAGACCTAACCTGAAACAACTCGGTCTGACCCGAGCGAAAACACTCGGGTCAGGCTAGCTAAACAATCAGTAATAACTGAGATATAGAATAATGCGGTACATAAATAAAACAATACTTATCCAAAGAGAAGTATATTATGAACCACATGAATATAATGACGATCCCTAATCATCAATAAACAATAAAAATCTCCAAAGAGAAATCAACACCAAAGTGTAGAATAAATAAAATTGCCTCATATCATCGGCGTAGCCAAAGCTATAAAAAGATGCCCATAGGCAATAATCCCAAGAGTGACCAGAGTCCGTAATCAATGCCCAAGCAAAGATCGATGCTCCAAAGAGCAATGGGAATATACTGAAAAGTCAATGAAATCCAACACTGAAAAGCAGTGTCCAGAGACACTGTGAATCCACAAGGCAATCGCACTTACATCGTATGGTTCCATAGAACCAACACCGAATGGCGGTACTCGAATGGATATAAAAATCATCAAATAATACCAATATTGCACGTGCACCGACCAGAGTCGTTGTTGCCAAGTACTGTAGAGTTGTGATCGATCACTCGCACAGATGCGGAACGCGCGAGACGGCAAGATCTTTCCCAGAAGGATAAAGGCCCAGAGGCTCATGCCGAAAAATAAACTGCTCCATAGAGCAGGTGTCCAGAGACGGTTGCCCAGAGGCGTGGTGACCCAGAGGTCCAGTACTGGCCGCCCAGAGGCTAATGTGTCACTAACTTCTTGGAGAGGAACCCGTAAAGTGTTAACAATGAGTCCCATACCCCACGTTCGCACTAAACGGTTTCCTAACCAATAGCAAGCTCACACTCCAAACAATAACAAGTCCACCTCGTATCATCGGTAAACTAGACCCAAAGGTCAAAACGATCAATCGAATAGGTCGGGGATTAACCGGAAAGAAAATACACACGGTTCCATAGGCCGGAGATTTTCTAACCGTTTAAGCACCTTTCCACTTCGCTCGACGTGCTAAAAAGTGAGTGTGGGATTTTTATTATAGAAAATAATTGTTCGAAACGGATTTATAATTGATTTTTGAGAACACTTTTAAAACGGCTTTTGAAAACTCTCCTATTATGGAGTAATTAATTTAATAATTAAAAATAATATTATATAATAATTTCGAAAGCCATTTAGGAGTGAAAAATCTTTTGAAAATGATTCATAAAACCCGTGTACGAAATCTAGAAACAAATCTCAAAGAAATCAATAAAACCAGAAAATCACTGAAAAATATTCTAAGTGTTTGTAAACATTCAATAAACTGACGCGAACCCAAGTTCGGCAATTTATTTGGACTAGCAAACTGTGTCCAAATGTCATGAAAATTTGCAGGCATGTAGTCCAACATCCCTACTTTAAGATGCAAAAATAATCGGGAAATTCCGACTTGAAACGAAGAAACGGCGTCGTCTCAAATTCGGACAAAATTCATAAAACTTTACTGTGTCAAAACAGTGTAAAGGTCCCACTTCGACGACATGTTCGAAGGGTCACATGAACTCAGATCTATATGAAAATGTGCAGGAGCGTAGTAAAGTACTCCTACTTTGATATGCAACAAGAATCGTTCGGTTTCGACTTGAAACGAAGAAACGACAATGTTTCAAAGTTGGTCCGACGATAACTGAAAATGATCACTATTGTAAATCAGTTTCTGGGTGCTACTTCGGCAATAGAAACGAAGTACCTAATGCACCCAGATCTAAACCAAACTTTGTATGGTTAAAGATCTCGATCTCATCTTTTTAACGAGACCAAAAACGATGAAATCCGACAAAGGACGAGCCAGGGATGGCGTCGCAAAGTCGGGCTTCTACGCTGAAAACAACGGGAGAAAAGAGACTAAGGCCTATAGCTATGCACTAACTGGCCAGAGATGAAAAACCACAATTTTGGCATAGTAAACTTCAAATTCTGGAAAAATGAATAAAATGAAAGTTGTAGCTTAGTTTCTAAGCTTTCCGGAATGACCAAGATCGTCAAATTCCGACCAGAGATGAAAATTCTATGACTAAAACAATTCTCAGATCTAAATTTTATATCACTGTCGTTGTGCTCTCGGGACAGTGGTAAGAATGTACAATTTTGACCAAATTAGCTTCGAAATTTCATGAACCTCAAAACATAAAAGTTTTAGCTCTAAATCTATGCTTTCCAGAACATCCAAAATTATTAGATTTGGATAAGAAACGAGTAACTTATGGCCAAATCAATTTCAAATTTTTATTTTATCAACCCTGTAGTTTGTTGTCAGGTCAGCGACAAACAAGCATGATTTCGACTATTCAAACCTCAAAATTAGGCAAAGTACAAAACATAAAAGTTATAGGGTACAGAATATGCTTTCCAGAACTTCAAGAAAATCTTAATTCCGAGTTAAGATGAATGAGATATGCCTAATTTACTAACAGCAATAAACTAATTATAATTTCAGCTAGCATATACTACAAGTACCTTATGTGCACACCCCAAAATGAAAGCAAAGATGATCAAAGAGCTATGATTCACATGTTACATAATAAAACATGTGTTACTAACTGATTACCAAAATCAAAAGATGATTAAACACATATTAGAAGAGGTTTTTAGCAATATACCTCTCTAGAAAGCAACAAAGACTACTATAGCATCAACCCAAGTTAGCAAAAGATGATTAGGAGGCTATAAGATCAAAAAAACACATAAAACATGTGTTACCAAATCAATTTCAGAAATAAGAAAGATATAAAAATGGATTTGAGGTGGGTATTTGCATTACCTTTGCATAGAATGACTTGCATAAGCTAAAACTAGAATGAGATGAAGATAGAGGCCATTTTTGTTATGAAAGCTTTAGGAAATGATTAGGGTTTTGATTAGAGATGAAAGAATGAGGTTAGGAGAGTTTGAGATAATTTATAGAGGAGGTTTAGGGTGGGTTATTGGGCTAGGTTTAGTAACCCAATAAGAAGAGAGTTATTTACATGTTTCCAACAATTAGTCTAAGTGTTCGTATATGTTTATAAAACTCATTTTTCTTATCCAAACCCGTTTAAAAATCTCTCCTAAAATATTTAACTTTCCAAAAATAACATTTTATCCTCATTTTAAATCCCATATTTCCCATTTAATTAAAATAGCCTTTTTCAAATAAATTTTTGTTATTCCAAATCCTTTTATGCTTCATTAAAATAAATAAAAATCCTAACTTTTATTTATTAATTGGTAATGCAAATCCCGGGTTGTTACAGACTCCCCCCCTTAAGAAAATTGCATCCCCGCAATTCCTTAAGATAGATGTCGTCTATAACGTCACATCCCCAAAAGAAGTGATAGAGATAAAATAGAGAATTCTCACCCGCAGAAGAAGATGTGAGAAAGCCAGGATAAGAGCGTTCGATAGATTCTCTGGTCTTCCAAGTGTAGTCCTTAGGATTCAGTGACCATTGAATCTTCACGAGTGGAACCTCTGTTGCGAAGGCGTCTAACCTCTGAATCAAGCACACGAAGAGGTTGCTGCTCCAAAGATAAATCAGGTAAGATCTCTAAATCAGGCACAGCATGCAGCTCAATGATAGAATCAGGGTCGCGGACACACATGCGAAGCTGGGAAACATGGAACACGTCGTGCATTCCAGAGAAGTGAGCAGGTAGAGCCACACAATAAGCCACGGGGCCAATGCGTTCCGTAATAGGAAATGGTCCAACATAGCGTGGAGCCAACTTCCCTGTAGAGCTGAAACGCACAACCCCTTTCATAGGAGATATCCGAATAAAGACATGATCACAAATGGAGAACTCAAGAGGCTTCCTACGGTTGTCCACGTAGGATTTCTGACGGTCCTACGCCTCTTTCATTCTCTGACGAATAAGAATAATCTTCTCAGAAGATTTCCGAACTGAATCTGGACCAAGAAGGAGCTTCTCGCCAGATTCTAACCAACACGAAGGAGAACGACGTGGCCTTCTGTAAAGAGCCTCGAAAGGAGCCATGCCAATACTAGACTGAAAGCTGTTGTTGTAGGAGAACTCTACAAGCGGTAAGTGATCCTCCCAACTACCTCCGAAATCCAGAATACAACAGCGCAAAAGATCCTCTAAAACACAATTCACCCTCTCCGTCTGACCGTCGGTCTGAGGATGATAAGCAGTCGAGAGATTCAGCTTTGAGCCCAAAGCTGACTGTAGGCACTTCCAGAAGTGACTAGTAAAGATAGTGTCTCGATCACAGACGATAGAGCTAGGAATTCCATGGAGTCGAACGACTTCCTTCATCTAAAACTTGGCAAGCTGAGGAGCAGTCCGAGTGGACTTAATAGGAATGAAATGAGCTGATTTGGTCAAGCGATCGACGATGACCCAAATAGAAGTATGGCCTGACCTCGATCGAGGCAGACCGTCAATAAAATCCATGGATATCTGATCCCATTTCCACAATGGAATCTCTAGCGGCTGAAGAAGACCAGATGGACGCTGATGCTCAGCTTTGATCTGTTGACAATCATGCAACGGCTTACATAACTTGCAACATCACTCTTCATGCCCTCCCAATAATATACCCGACACATATCGGCATAAATCTTGCTCGAACCGGGATGGATGGTGTACTTAGTGCGATGACACTCGTCCAGAATGTCATGCCTAAGTGATAAATCAGATGGTACCAAAATACGGTTCTTCCTGCGAATACACCGATGAAAATCAATAGAATAATCCAATAATGTCTCATCACTGGATTCCGACTCAAGGAGATGAATATATCGCAACAAGTCTGGATCCTACCGCTGAGCATGGGCAATGCGATCCAATAGAATAGGTCGAGCTTCCAAGCTAATAACAAGATCTGAGGATCAGAAGACGGAGCTCGATTTCGAATATCACACGTAGAAAGAGTCTCAAGAATATCCCACTCGGCAATCATCATAGAAACAACTGCCGAGTGTTTGCGACTGAGTGCATCTGCAACATGATTCCCCTTGCCAGGGGTATACTGAATATCTAAGTCATATGAGGCGAGAAACTCAAGCCATCGTTGCTGCCTCATATTGAGATCCTTCTGACTGAATAAATATTTTAGCGACTTGTGATCGGTGTAGAGAATGAAACGTTCGCCCAATAGATAATGACGCCACGTCTTCAAGGCAAAGACGATAGCAGCTAACTCAAGATCATGAGTAGGATAGCGAACCTCATTCGGACGTAGCTGCCTAGAAGCGTAAGCAACTACCCGATCCTTCTGCATAAGCACAGCACCGAGGCCGCTACCACAAGCGTCGGTGTAAACAACAAGATCCTGGTTACTCTCAGGAACCACAAGAATAGGAGGATGGGTGAGAAGTTCCTTCAGTCGCTGAAAGGAAGCTTCACACTTATCATACCAAATAAAATGAACCACCTTACGAGTCAGAGTCGTGAGGGGAAGTGCAACTCGAGAGAAATCCTTGATAAACCGATGGTAATAACCCGCCAGCCCAAGGAAGCTGCGAATATCATGAACGTTCTCGGGCTGCCTCCAATTCTGAATAGCTTCGATCTTGGCAGGATCGACAGAAATACCCTCAGATGATACAATATGGCCCAAGAACTTGACCTTGCTCTCCCAAAAATGGCACTTGGAGAGCTTGGCCTTAAGCTGATGCTGACGAAGAGTATCCAAGACGATCCGCAAATGATGAGCATGCTCTGCCTCGGATCTATAATAAATAAGAATATCGTCGATGAAAACCAAAACGAATCTATCGATGTATTCCTGGAATACTCGATTCATAAGATCGACGAAGAAAGCCGGAGAGTTCGTCAAGCCGAACGGCATGACCAACCACTCAAAAGAACCATAACGAGTGCGAAATGCTGTAAGAGGAATGATGTCTTCCACGACTCGTAGCTGATGGAATCCGGTGGCAAGGTCAAGCTAAGAGAAGACCTTCGCACCGCTCAACATGTCGTAACGGGAATTAGAGTTAGACATGATTCAATGATAGATAATTAATTAAGGAATACTACGGAATATAACGGATTCCTATACATATTCCTAACTTATCTATCAATAAACATAAGGATGGGATTTGATTTAATTCGGATCTAATTTAAAATGTATTGTACTAAGTGTATCTGTTCTGTGTTTATTATGCTTATTCCTGAAAACAAGCTGTAACGCCCCACTCTGAGACCCACTATAACAAAGAGTATTACGGGAGTAATACTGTCTGTTAAAGCGGAGAATAGAGTATAGTGGAAGCGACCATTTGTAATCAAGCTATAACTATCTACTGAATACGTCGAAAGGATGGTATCTATATATTTTTTTCAAGTGGTTCGACATATTCGGTAAATACTTATAACGAAATTACAAATGGCTAAAGATCTATCAGGACAAAGCATAATAATAAATAATAAAACATCACAGAACAGAATCACATAACAGATATAAAATCCCAGAACAATACATCGTCAATACAGATCCAAATACTATAAGTGGGTACAAAGCCACTGCCCACACATGTGGGTCAAAAATATGTACATATCAGAGTCTGAATAATAACAGAGTAGCGGAATAGTGGACAAATAAAAGCGCTATCTATCAGCATAGCAGATAATGTCCAAGCGGAAGCACAGAAGCTAAGTCCAGAGACCTAACCTGAAACAACTCGGTCTGACCCGAGCGAAAACACTCGGGTCAGGCTAGCTAAACAATCAGTAATAACTGAGATATAGAATAATGCGGTACATAAATAAAACAATACTTATCCAAAGAGAAGTATATTATGAACCACATGAATATAATGACGATCCCTAATCATCAATAAACAATAAAAATCTCCAAAGAGAAATCAACACCAAAGTGTAGAATAAATAAAATTGCCTCATATCATCGGCGTAGCCAAAGCTATAAAAAGATGCCCATAGGCAATAATCCCAAGAGTGACCAGAGTCCGTAATCAATGCCCAAGCAAAGATCGATGCTCCAAAGAGCAATGGGAATATACTGAAAAGTCAATGAAATCCAACACTGAAAATCAGTGTCCAGAGACACTGTGAATCCACAAGGCAATCGCACTTACATCGTATGGTTCCATAGAACCAACACCGAATGGCGGTACTCGAATGGATATAAAAATCATCAAATAATACCAATATTGCACGTGCACCGACCAGAGTCGTTGTTGCCAAGTACTGTAGAGTTGTGATCGATCACTCGCACAGATGCGGAACGCGCGAGACAGCAAGATCCTTCCAAAAGGATAAAGGCCCAGAGGCTCATGCCGAAAAATAAACTGCTCCATAGAGCAGGTGTCCAGAGACGGTTGCCTAGAGGCGTGGTGACCCAGAGGTCCAGTACTGGCCGCCCAGAGGCTAATGTGTCACTAACTTCTTGGAGAGGAACCCGTAAAGTGTTAACAATGAGTCCCATACCCCACATTCGCACTAAACGGTTTCCTAACCAATAGCAAGCTCACACTCCAAACAATAAAAAGTCCACCTTGTATCATCGGTAAACTAGACCCAAAGGTCAAAACGATCAATCGAATAGGTCGGGGATTAACCGGAAAGAAAATACACACGGTTCCATAGGCCGGAGATTTTCTAACCGTTTAAGCACCTTTCCACTTCGCTCGACGTGCTAAAAAGTGAGTGTGGGATTTTTATTATAGAAAATAATTGTTCGAAACGGATTTATAATTGATTTTTGAGAACACTTTTAAAACGGCTTTTGAAAACTCTCCTATTATGGAGTAATTAATTTAATAATTAAAAATAATATTATATAATAATTTCGAAAGCCATTTAGGAGTGAAAAATCTTTTGAAAATGATTCATAAAACACGTGTACGAAATCTAGAGACAAATCTCAAAGAAATCAATAAAACCAGAAAATCACTGAAAAATATTCTAAGTGTTTGTAAACATTCAAAAAACTGACGCGAACCCAAGTTCGGCAATTTATTTAGACTAGCAAACTGTGTCCAAATGTCATGAAAATTTGCAGGCATGTAGTCCAACATCCCTACTTTAAGATGCAAAAACAATCGGGAAATTCCGACTTGAAACGAAGAAACGGCGTCGTCTCAAAGTCGGACAAAAATCATAAAACTTTACTGTGTCAAAACAGTGTAAAGGTCCCACTTCGACGACATGTTCGAAGGGTCACATGAACTCAGATCTAGATGAAAATTTGCAGGAGCGTAGTAAAGTACTCCTACTTTGATATGCAACAAGAATCGTTCGGTTTCGACTTGAAACGAAGAAACGACAATGTTTCAAAGTTGGTCCGACGATAACTGAAAATGATCACTATTGTAAATCAGTTTCTGGGTGCTACTTCGGCAATAGAAACGAAGTACCTAATGCACCCAGATCTAAACCAAACTTTGTATGGTTAAAGATCTCGATCTCATCTTTTTAACGAGACCAAAAACGATGAAATCCGACAAAGGACGAGCCAGGGATGGCGTCGCAAAGTCGGGCTTCTACGCTGAAAACAACGGGAGAAAAGAGACTAAGGCCTATAGCTATGCACTAACTGGCCAGAGATGAAAAACTACAATTTTGGTATAGTAAACTTCAAATTCTGGAAAAATGAATAAAATGAAAGTTGTAGCTTAGTTTCTAAGCTTTCCGGAATGACCAAGATCGTCAAATTCCGACCTGAGATGAAAATTCTATGACTAAAACAATTCTCAGATCTAAATTTTATATCACTGTCGTTGTGCTCTAGGGACAGTGGTAAGAATGTACAATTTTGACCAAATTAACTTCGAAATTTTATGAACCTCAAAACATAAAAGTTTTAGCTCTAAATCTAAGCTTTCCATAACATCCAAAATTATTAGATTTGGATAAGAAACGAGTAACTTATGGCCAAATCAATTTCAGGTTTTTATTTTATCAACCATGTAGTTTGTTGTCAGGTCAGCGACAAACAAGCATGATTTCGACTATTCAAACCTCAAAATTAGGCAAAGTACAAAACATAAAAGTTATAGGGTACAGAATATGCTTTCCAGAACTTCAAGAAAATCTTAATTCCGAGTTAAGATGAATGAGATATGCCTAATTTACTAACAGCAATAAACTAATTATAATTTCAGCTAGCATATACTACAAGTACCTTATGTGCACACCCCAAAATGAAAGCAAAGATGATCAAAGAGCTATGATTCACATGTTACATAATAAAACATGTGTTACTAACTGATTACCAAAATCAAAAGATGATTAAACACATATTAGAAGAGGTTTTTAGCAATATACCTCTCTAGAAAGCAACAAAGACTACTATAGCATCAACCCAAGTTAGCAAAAGATGATTAGGAGGCTATAAGATCAAAAAAACACATAAAACATGTGTTACCAAATCAATTTCAGAAATAAGAAAGATATAAAAATGGATTTGAGGTGGATATTTGCATTACCTTTGCATAGAATGACTTGCATAAGCTAAAACTAGAATGAGATGAAGATAGAGGCCATTTTTGTTATGAAAGCTTTAGGAAATGATTAGGGTTTTGATTAGAGATGAATGAATGAGGTTAGGAGAGTTTGAGATAATTTATAGAGGAGGTTTTGGGTGGGTTATTGGGCTAGGTTTAGTAACCCAATAAGAAGAGAGTTATTTACATGTTTCCAACAATTAATCTAAGTGTTCATATATGTTTATAAAACTCATTTTTCTTATCCAAACCCGTTTAAAAATCTCTCCTAAAATATTTAACTTTCCAAAAATAACATTTTATCCTCATTTTAAATCCCATATTTCCCATTTAATTAAAATAGCCTTTTTCAAATAAATTTTTGTTATTCCAAATCCTTTTATGCTTCATTAAAATAAATAAAAATCCTAACTTTTATTTATTAATTGGTAATGCAAATCCCGGGTTGTTACATAATTCAAGGAGCCATTTCATCATTTCAAAGTGAGATCTCTGAGCCTTGGTGAAAGGTATTCAACACGTTTACTGATTCAATTAATATTATTATCTATTATTGTAATATATTGTTGGTTATTAGATTATATTACGAATCTATTGTACTGATGTTCAGTCACTTATTAGATGGTTGAATATATTTAAGCATCTACATATATGTTAATTTAAAAATATTATATACATACTAGCATTAAACCTACGGCCTAAAATCAAAAAAAAATTATTTATTTAATTAAATAGTATTATATATACATATGATCTTACTAATTAATAAATTATATCTTCATGGTAAAAATCATTAACTAAACATTGTAAAATCTACAAAAAAGAAATTTTTGTACAATATTAATTCAACGGCAATGAATGTTCAATTTTAATATATTATTTATTTAATTAAGGATATGACTATTTATTTAACTAGAAATTGATTATTTATATGTATATATAGTTTTTGAAATTAATTACAATATTTTAAATAAAAATATTACATAACTTTCAGATCTAAGAAATGATTTTTTTATAATTCTAATTAATTAAATTAAATTGGTTTTAAAATTATTTTACAATCATCTAATAAAAAATCATTTTAAAATACAAAAAAATTAAAAGAAAATTAATTTCTCTAACATGACCTTAAAGTGGGGAACTTTATATATATATATATATATACCTATGTGTGTTCGTGTGTGTGTGCATATATGTATATATATTTATAAATATTTAAAATTTAATACTAAAAATAATTGTACACAACTTTGCAACAAAAATTTAAATAAAATAATTTAATAATTTTATATTAATTATTAAACGATTTGTTATTTAATATAAATAAACATTTATTCAAATATATTTTAAAATATTATTTCTACATATTCAGGTGTATATTTTGATTATATTTTACATAAGTATAATTTTACATATACATATACATATACATATACATACATATATATATATAATTCTCAATGCGTATGTGTGTCTATAGCTCATAGAATACTTGAGGGGCTAACATGTCCTTTGCAGTGTAAATCCCAGCACCTATCCATGGGCATGTCAAACCATATACACTTTATTATGTTGCATGTGCATGTACACACATATGTGTATATGATACACATATTCAAATATAATACAAAACAATATAAAGTAAAACTTTGTTTATAAAATTAAATTACATAATGAACTTATTTTAAAAAAAAGAAAAGTTCTAGGTGAATTAGATTACATAGGTCTAATAAAGATCTAAAATGGTAAAAAAAATTGAAATTCACTCATTTCTTCCGTTGCGGGCTGGCCTAGTTCTAACAGCATGGAGGTTTTTTTTTTTGAAAACTTTGCCCACTATGGATGCATGCTAGGGGCAACCATCGTTACATGGAGAAAATGAAGGTATTAATTTATTGAAATTAGATAAGAAAGTTAAGTAAGGAGAATGGAAAAGGATTCTTTTATCCCAGTAAAAAATTCTCCTCCTTTTCACTTTCTTTTCGTAGAAAATCTTTCCTTCTCTTCAAAATAATGGTTGTCATCATCTTCCCATAAACCAAAAACCAACAACAACATAAAATCAAACATCAAATTAAATTAAAACAAAGGTGGTTCATCCTTCTCTTGCAATGTGAGGTGTAGATTTGCTTGAAATTTAAAGAAGAAGCCATGAATCAAGGTCAAAGGGTAAGATTTCAGGATATATTTTTAGCGCACTATTATTGGCACTTTGGTTTGGGATACGAGGGTATTATTTTTTCAAATAATTATTTTTACTATAGTGCATATTATTAAAACCATCCCCCTCATAAAATTACAATCGGATTGATTTAATAACCCTTTTCATTTACCTTCATTTTCTCATAATCACCATTGACTTTTAATCCAATATTATTAATCAAATAATGAAGAATTCAAACTCAACTCTAAATGGAATTGCAAACGAGAAAGAAACATAGGATTTCCCTAATCCTCCCTTCCCAAAAGGAAGAACGTAAAAGTATTTTTCCTTTCCCCAAGGACCAGTAGATTGGATTTAGCCATAAGAATCCTGCTTGTTATAAATAACTTAGTTCTTGGTCTTCAACCCCCTCAGTAATTACGATCTCGATCAGTGCAATAGGACTTACTCAAGAACATTCAATATTGTAATTTTAAACCCTAATTTTTATCGCAGTTAAAAAACATACGATAAATTGTGTTAAGAAATTACCTTTTCATCAGCTTCTCAGCAAAGTTTAGATCTGGTTGTAAAGATCGTAATGAATTTATTGTTCTCGCCGCTATTTTCTTTTAAAAATAAGGAAGGAAATGGAGGGGTAAATGAAAGCGTTTAGGGTTTTCATGTTTTAACTAAGGGAAAAGGAGGTAAAATTCTATGTTTTGTTAATAGGATATGTACCCCTCATAACAATTTAATTTTTTATGGAGTGTTAATAAAATTTGGCCCTCTCGTATCCAAAATCGAGTATCAATAATAATACCCTATTTTTATTACTTACAATTTATTCGTGATTTTAAAATAATGATTGTTCATATATAAGTATATTGAAGCCACTTATTAAGATCTATTTGAAATTCTTCTGCGTTTTATGATTGAATGTGAAATTTTTTTACGTATAGTTTCATTTGAATATCGATGATTTATTTAGATCTGAATTGTTAATTATTGTGGAATTGATTTATTAGAATATTTTCATCTATTATTATAGTTGCTTAATTATTATTTTCAACCACATAATTCATGTTTTATCTCATTTGAAATTTGAAACATATGCTCTTGTTTGTTGGATCTAAAACCATGTGATATTGTAAATCTGGTTTGTTTCAATAAACTACTATCATTGTTACAGTTTGTTCCCTTTTCAATGGATACAATTTTTAGTAGATTGTGTTTAGTGTGTGCGCGTGTGCACGTACATGTATATGCAATCAATTCTTCTTTACACTGTAAACTAACATTAAACTAAATCTTTTATCAAATTAATTGTTTTTAATTAACTCAATTTCACGCTTTAAGATTAAATTTCTATTTACTACTTATATGTATGTAGATAAAAATAATTTCTATGTTTTAGATCTAATTACATCATTAAGGACAATAAATTAAATAGTAAAACCTCTAATTTTATTTATGTTAATTATATGCCTTTTTAGATTTAGATATAACATAAATTTCTTGTAACTTTTCAGTGTTTTGGATGTTTGTTATAATTAAATTTGGTATTAAATTAATTTTTAAATTGATGATTATAGAAGAAAAGTAAATTAAAGTTGCACTTCATCATTATTTCCCTTTCTAACAAAGATTTGACAAGATTTAATCTATTAAATAATAGTAAAGCGGAAGAATTTATAGCTCTCATATTAAATCTAGGAGTTTTCTCTCTTCTCCTTGATTCTCTCACGATATTTTATTTTATTTTATTTTATTTTCACATCATTTTAATTTATCATTTTTGCACTTATTTTACTACTCTCCGATCAATTTACGTTTTGGCATGGACATTTTACAGTTTATACAATTATTTACATATAATTCATCGGTTACTTTCTAAAATTTTATATTCAAGTCCACATATTTAGGTTAATCGCATAATCGAAAATTTGAATTATTTAAATAAACTTGGATTAATAAAATATACATTGCTATTTCTTATAAATACCAACTAACGACAATTTCAATACGTAATCCACCATTGTACGAACCAAAATGATAAAATTATTTTTTATTCAACTATGAAGACATGTAAATCAGATAAAATTATATCTTGCACTTCAATCCATATATTTAAATTATTTATGCAATCTTAGATTTAAATTAATTAGATAAATTCAATTAGGTGATATTCGTGAATTCGTTGCTAAATTATGGAAATATGAAAATTTCAACACGTAGCCCATATTCGTATTAACAAAAATAAAAATATTATTTTTTCATCAAATTGAAGGTGCGTAGCCATATAACATAAAATTATATACATAAATGATAATAACAAGTTCAGTTTACAATTCACTAACCTCAATAAATTAACCATACAATGCATCACAATTTTTTTTTACTACAAATACCTATATTTTAAAGTTTATATAATCGTTTACAAAACTTCCCTCAATTCCTTATTTTATTTTACATTCAAAACCGTATATTATAATTAATTACGTGATCTTAAAGCTGTTTAAATAATTTCAGTAAACTATTATTTGTTGATTCATCTTCTAATAAATCATAGAAATATGAAAATTCTAATATTTATGTCATATTCATGATAACAAAAATGATAAAAAAAATTCATTCAAATATATAAATACATCAATTACATAATATAAAATATATACATAAATCTTTATTAATAATTGTAATACCTTTGGTGACATACTTTTTTGTGTTAATGTAAACTACAAAAATGCCCCTTTATGGATATTATCCAAATCTCACTATCACTTGAAAATAAGATCTAACAAATAAGCTTATTTTACCAATTCAAAACACCCTTTTATAAATATTACCAAACCAAATCTTAATTACTTAAAAAGGATCTAACAAATAAACTTTATTTACTGATTCAAAACGCCCCTCTGCAAATATTGCCAAATCAAATCATATCACTTGAAAATAGGATCTAACAAATGAATTAGAAATTCATTTCTTCTATCTACAAATCTTTATTAATAGTTGGCTTGGAAGCGCAAACTTTTGGTCCGACTACAAACTTCCAAAATTGCCTTATATGTATTTCTTTATTAAAGGTTGTAATACATTTGGTGTCACACTCTTTTGATGTCGGCGTGAAGTATAACTCAAAAATAGGATCTAACAATTAAGTCTCCTTTACAAATTCAAATTTTCCTCTATACATATTTACCAAGTCTTCATATTTATTTAGATTGGACCTAACGAATAAACTATTTTATAAATTTGTTTTTTTATTGATTAATAATATAAATAAAATTTTAAACTAACAAAAAATTAGATATTGCAACTTAGAAATAAAAATTCAAATTAACAACGTATGATTCAACACAAACATATGGCTAAATACTTGTGGAAAATATTTTCTTTTAAACGTATTAAACAAATACAATTTGTACAAAAACAATTTAGGTGCATTCGTGCATGCCGTAACGCTCGTATTACTAAATCAAATCATATAACTTAAAATTAGGATGTGACAAATAAATATCTTTTAGAAATTCGTTCTTTATTAATTACTAATAAAAATAAAAATTGAAATAAATAAAAAGTCAAATGTCGCAACATAGCAATAAAAACTAAAACTAACTACATCTAATTTCAATGTAAAAATATGATTAAACATGTATAATTTGTAGAAAAATAATTCACATGCAAAGCGCGTACCGTAACACTCGTAATAATAATAAATTTTGGTTTATAATCCATTTATATCAATATTTTGAATTGTAAAGTTCTTTTTTTAACTTCACGTCCCATTTTAAAAGTTCTACATGCAGTTATTTACAAAACACTCCTCAATATCACCTAATGTTGTACATTTAAGTCAATATTTAAATTAATTATATGATCTTGCATTTAACCATTTGAATCAATTTAGTTAACAAAATTTTGTTAATTTACCCAATAAATCATAAAATATGATAGTTTCAATATGTATACCATACTCATAACAGAAAAAATGGTAAAATTAATTTTTTATGCAAAATATAAAGATATATGAATCACGTAACATAAATAATACACGTAAAAAATATTAATAACTTTGATTTATTATTTATTTATCTCAATCAATTTATCATAAGTTGCATTAAAAATAAACGTTATGCTGCTTCAAATACCTACATTTTAGAATTTCTACAATTAATTATAAACTTCCCATCAATTATTTCCTAATATTTTATATTTAAATCCATGTGTTTAAACTACGTACAACATATTAAATTTGAACTATTTAAATAAATTCAATCAATAGTTAGTCTATTCTTCTAATAAATCCTAAAAAATATACGCCAATTTTAATGTGTATGTATCTGTGTAGTCAATTCCCCGATATTGCCCCGATATATCCCGTAGCGGACTTTTGGGGCAACGATATTCCTATAAAGCGGCCCAATATAGCGGATCCGCTATTATCCCCGATATTGTGGCAATAATCCACTATATCCCCGATTTTGTTGCCCCGCTATATCCCCATTTCCAATAAATAAGCATTTTGCTTGATGTCTTGCTTTTAAGTTTTATGATAACTTCAAAGTTGATGTAACAATGATATACGCTGTTGGTTATTATAACTAGTTCTAACTTTTTAAGTGTCAACTTTGTTTATCTTTACTTCATTAGAACTTATTTTGCTTGGTGGGAAATAATAAGTTATACTTGTTTCTCTTTTTAATGTAGAATGTTCATCATTCCTCTTTTTAAAGTCGTCCGCTATATCCTGATATATCCTTGATATATCTCCGCTACAACTTTTTGCACCTCAAACACTATGTAGCGGTAGGGCGCTTTAACTGCACAGGTATGTATTCATATTAATAAAAATGGTAAAATTATTTATTCCATTCAACTATAAGATATATAGACCATGCAACATAAATCATGTACATGAACAATAATGACAAAGTAAATTTGTAAATTAATTACAGTGCATTTATTTTAAAAATTGATCATACACTGTACTACAAAATTCTGTTTTTTATTTCAGATAACTCTGCATTAAAAGTTCTACATTTTTTTACGAATCCATCCTCTATTCTTTCCTACTATTTACCTTTAAGTCCATATATTTGAACTAATTACGTAATTTAAAATTCATCATATTTAAACAAATTTGGTTAAAAAATATATGTTATAGTTTCAACATGTGCACCATATCCATATTAACAAAAATGATAAAATTATATTTTTTTACAAAAATAAAGATATATAAGCTACATAACATAAATAATAACAATTCTAATTTATAGTTCATTTATTTTACTAAATTTTTTTTTCGTTGCATAATAGATTTCTAATTTTACACTAAAAGTATAAATACTATATTTTACAATATTACCGTGTGCAACGCACGGGTTACACACTAATTATTATATAAATTACCCTTCCATTTTCATTCTTCTAATTTACTCTTTATTTGAAATTTCTAATTTTTGTGAATTAATTTCTAATTTACGCACACACACACACACATATAAATATATATATATATATATACACGCACATACATACATATATACATGTATGTATGTGTGTGTGTAAATTGTTTATATATGTGGCAATAAAGATTACAAATATGTCTAAACTGTATACATGTGGTACTGTCAATATGTGTATATAAACTGTATACATATATTGGTGCATGCTTAATCATATGTATATATTTGGGCATTCACATTCCCAATATGCATGTAAAATTATTGCATTTATACAAGTATAATATATATGCATATACAATTGATATAAATCTCAGCACTTGGTTGAGTGTGCACATACACATAAATATATGTATGTGTATGTATATATGTATGTATATGTATTTGCATATACATATATACTCATACATATGTTTATATTAGTTCTTTTATGTTGTATATTTGAATGTATATATGATGCATTTCTAATAAAGCATTTAGTTGAAATGATTACACCTATCAATTCAAAATCAATTAATATAATTAATTGACCAAAGTAGATCAGTATTAATAAAATATGATTTTAATAGTAATAAGTAGATTGGATCTAGTGTAAATCCATTACACTTCATGGGCCCACTAAAGATCCAAAATAGAAAGAAAAAAATGAAATCCTCCTATTTCACCCGCTTCCGACTGCCCGGTTCCATCATTAGGCCATTGGTCAAAACCCTAATGATCTCCTTATTTAATAGTGAAGCTAAAGCTTTGATTTTACTTAGTTAAATCGATATCAATTATTGATTAACCAAATTTACTATGACCAAATATTTCTAACTTTGGATCAAAACTAACTACGGTAACACTAACCTTCTACAGTGAAGGAGACGAATTCTCTCTCGAGTAGTGTTTCACTTTAAGTACCTAATCCCATACCCAACAATGGTCTTAAAACAAAGTCATACCGTATGATTAATGATCATTAAAGTAAGTCCTTGATACACAAGATCCACAGTCTTCTCAAGTCAAAAACTATTGCACGTCACACTACTAGAACTACAGTATATAGCCACGACAGGGTTCCAACGGCCGCCAATGGGAATTTCCAACGGCTACCAACGGCTACCAACGGCTAGTTATTTTTTAACAAGCCGTTGGTAACTGTTGTAAAAATGTCGTTTGCGGCCATTGGAAGCCGTTGGAATTATTCGTGTAAACCTGCAGCAAGCTGAGAGCAAACCTCATTCTCTCCTCCTACCACAAAAAAACCCAAATCCTTTACCATCTTCCTCCACTCCTCCTCTTTTCTTGCTTCCAGCCTCCCCACGCAACCGGCAGCCACTCCGACGCCATCAATCAACACCAGCGGCCTCTCTCCATTCAAATACACTCCAAAATCAGGTTTTGCCTAAAACCCTAAAATTTTAAATTTTGCTAATTTTGTATTTAATTTGTTGTTATAGTTGTATCTAATGGCCTATTGATTGTTTATTATACCAAACTAAGTGCTAATTACAATTATTACCATCCAAATGTCCAAATTGTTTGTGTATATATATTATTCACATATATACATATGTTGATAATTTAGTGTAAATGCGCATTTGAGTTAGCGTTAGATTAGTTAGGATTGATTTAAATTATTTTGTGTATGTTTTGTAAAATATTAGGCAAACATGAATTAGTCAAATATTTTACGAACATGAATTATTTTTTTTACAAAATATATTAGCATTAGATAAGTATATAATTTAGTATATATATACACATGAATTATATATTTTGCGAAATAGTAAAAATCATATAATTTACTATATATTTAATAAAATAGTAGAATATAAATAAAATAATGCATAATATGCTTTATTTTATATATTTAATAAAACGATAACATATAAACAAAATTTAAATCCCTTAGTGAATTTTTGGCCCCGTCTGACAAGTGTTGTATATGATCGTTGTATGAATATTCGTTTTTATTGCAAAACGGATATTCATATTCATCTGATACAATATTTGTTGGATTTGTCCCTGTATTGGACAAGTTACAAACACTATAAAGTAATTACGTTTCGTAAATCATATCGTTATAAACGGTTCACAAAATTTCGACGGCATTTCCTTTTCGTTCCTTGTGTACATGCATATGTGTACGATACAAGGAACACGGGGGAAGTGCTGCCGAAATTTTGGGAAATCGTTTATAATGATATGATTTAAGAAATGTAATTACTATTGTGTTTGTAATGGGAAGTAGGATGACCGACCATCACAAAAGGTACAAAAATGTAAACAAAATAGCAAGAAATATAACTTTGTATATAAACGAAAATGGATTATAAAAACCAGTAAAATCTAAATGTGTTTATCGAATTTGATTAATAATTTTTTTACTATTGATCATACGTTTTACAGTAGGAAAAATAGTCAATTAATTTATTGATCGGAGCTGGATGTGTCAAGAAGGAAATGAGAGGCTCAATAAGTAAACATTTTCTTAACGGGGTAAATGTGTTTGTCAAATTTGCTTTAAGTAATATTAGAAATGACGTAGAAATTCGTTGTCCATGTAGTAGGTGCAAATTGTTGAAGCATTTAGTACCGAATATGGTTAGGATTCATTTGCGCCAATATGGTTTCGTAACCAATTATTTGGTGTGGGATCGTCATGGAGAAATTATAACACGTAACGAAGAACAGTCAATAGAGGTCATTAGTGATGAAGTTAGTACGACGAATCTCATAGAACATATGATTGAAGATGCAGCACGATCAATGTTCCCTACTGTTGAAATTAATAACGATGATGTTAACGTCGAAGAGGAACCAAATGTTGGAGCGAAAAAAATATATGATTTATTGGATGCTGCTAAGAAACCTCTTTGGAATAGATGTACTAGCGGCACTCAATTATCAGCAATTGCAGAGTACATTGCAATGAAATCAAAGTACAACCTCACAGAAGCCGGATTGGATGGGAGCTTCCGTATGGGATTCTTGGATGAGTTGGTGGGAGACCGACGAGTTCAAGGTAAATCTACCAAATATATAGTTAATTATTTTGCAATTAGTAAATATAATATTCAATTTAAATTGCAGGTGGAGTCGGAGAGGAACTCTGCCAATAGAAGTAGGAATCCTGTAACGCATTGTGGCGGATCCAAGTCCTTTCAGCATCACCGTGAGGACTTGGTAAATTTATCAATTACGAATCTAAACCGTTATTACATTTTGTATATTAATCGGTTCAGTAATTAGCTATGAAAAATTAAAATATATAAATTATTTATTGTAGAAAAGATCGCTTGGACGTCCCGTGTCTATGATGGAGGTATTTACCCGCACCCACACATCAAGACAAGCAGACAATGCTGGCAATATTACATATCAGTGGGATGATGATGATAAGGCGACGGTTGCGTATGTATGCATATTTTAAATCTTATTTTATTAATATCGATAAGTTTAAATCATATTCTACTAATTTTAACCTGTAATTGTTTTTTATTTTAAGCAAAGTTTCAGGAGGCACGGGCAGAGCTGCTTTCAGAATCGGATCGCGATGAGTTGACGGTAGAGGAGCAAGATAATATTTTCGATGTTATTATGGATCCGACGTAGCGAAATAGACGCTATGGCTATGGAAACCAAGCGGTAATCTTATAAACATTGCAATATTATATTTAATAAATTAACCTGTATATACACTATACATATGATGATTTCTACCTGAGTTAAATCTAACATATACGTGATTTATAAATATTAGATAAGGAAAAAAGGAAAAATATACAAAGTTATGTGATGAAAATGGATGAACCAAAAAAATATATAAGAATACTTTTAACACCTATATATTGTATTAAAAAGAATCCATTTCCTTGTGGTATATATTCCAAGAAAAGGGTTCGCTATTTTACATTAGGAACCAAAAACATGAACCAAAATGGCATGGTGCATTAGATAGACCAAATGGCATGACCAGCCATTCATATAATCCTTCCCGAGTCTTGAATGTTGTCTTCCATTCATCACCTGGTCTTATGCGAATCTGATGATAACCACTCTTAAGGTCGATCTTAGAAAAGATTACAGACCCACTAAGTTGATCCAATAGATCATCAAGTCTTGGCATAGGAAATCTGTATCTGACAGTTATTTTGTTGAGTGCCCTACTGTCTGTACACATTCTCCACGAACCATCTTTCTTTGGCACCAACAGAGCTGGTACAGCACAAGGACTGAGACTCTCTCGAACACGCCCTTGCTCAAGCAACTCCTCAACCTGTCTCCTCAACTCTTCATGCTCTTTCGGACTCATACGATAATGCGGCCTATGCGGTAAAACAGCACCTGTCACTAGATCAATTTGATGTTGTATGTCCCTTAGTGGCAGTAAATCCTTGGGTAATTCCGCAGGAAAGACATCTTCAAATTCATTTAACACCGGTCTAACCTCCGTAGGAATTTCAAGATCTTTACTTGTTTCATACCCAATCAACATAAACAATTCAGCACTATCTTCCACTTTTTTAACAAATTCTCTCGAAGATAATAGACTAGTTGGTTCCACTTTCTTCTCTGACTTGCTTTCACTTTGTTCACGCTTCTTAGGAAATAAGGTGATTTGAGTGCCTTCGAACATGAAACTGTAGATGTTGGTGAGACCATTATGTTGTACAGCTCTATCATATTGCCATGGTCTTCCCAATAGTAGATGACACACATCCATATTGACAACATCACACCATATATCATCTTTGTACTTCTTCCCAATAGAAAATGTAACAAATGCTCGTCTTCCCACTGTCACTTCTCCACCTTTCTTTAGCCATGCCAGTTTATAAGGTCTAGGGTGTTTTTCAGTCTTCAACCCTAACTTCTTGACGGCTTCTTCAGAAATAATGTTATCGCAGCTTCCCGCATCAATAACAAATTGACAAACCTTTCCCAAGATAGTACATGTAGACTGAAAGATATTGCTTCTCAGCCAACTAGAATCATCCTCATGCTTTGGCGTTAAACAAGACCTCCTCATCATCAAGTTACACCCTTCGTCTCCTAACACAACTTCTTCATCTTCATCAAACTTCGGTGGTTGAGTATAATCAATTTCAGCTTCCACATCCTCACACTCACATTCCTCTGCAACTAATGCTCTCTTCTTTGGCTTTGTACATTCATTACTTTTATGGCCAAACTCCTGACAATTATAGCATTTGATACTGTTATTGACCTTTGCTTTAGCGGCTTCATTGTCAATTGGTTTATTGACTGTCTTGGAAACATTTGCACTGCTACTAGCACCCTTATTCTGGTTGTTGGAACTCGTAAACACACCACTTCCTCATCTCCCTTGTTTCTCCCAAGCTAGAGCTTTCTGATGTGCTTCAGCAACAGACATAGGATTAAACATATTAACCATGTCTTGAATTTGCATTCGTAACCCTCTAACATATCTAGCCGTTAGCTGTTCCTCGGTTTCCATAATATCATTCCTTGCAATCAATTGATAGAATTCATCTGCATAGTCATTCACTGTCTTCGTCCCTTGTCTCAAATTCTGCAAACGTTGATACATAAGAGATTGATAATTGTACGGCAAGAAAGTCGCTTTCATCATCTTTCTCATCTTCTCCCAAGTAACAACTTTTGATTTTCCCATTCTCTCCTAGGTTAGTTTAGTTTGTTGCCACCAAGCCATAGCTCTTCCCCTTAGTCTTGTAGCAATTAATTGGACTCTGTGATTCTCGGGCACATCCTTGAATTCCAAAATTTCTTCTACATTCGAAAACCAATCAAGAAATTCTTCTACTTGCATACCACCTTTGAATTCTGAAATTTCCATCTTCATACCTGACTCCTATTTACGATCATTTTCTGAATCCCAAAATTGATTTTGCACTTGGCCTTAATTTCGATAATGAATACTACCTCCATCACCATCTTCCTCAAAATCAGATGTACTTCGATATCGATCCTGACCATCTACATCCCTACGACCACGCATGTTCCTTCTACCTTGTCGTTCAGCATCACGATATGGTTCATTTTCGAAACCACGTTGAGTTCCTCCCTCTTCATTTCGATAACCATGGCGGTCTCGCATTATTGAAACTGATGATTCTCTCCTATCTCGATGCGACTGGGGTGACATCCTCCTTTCTTCCGAAACCGATGGCGAAACCCTGTTTCCACCCTGGTTCGAAACTGGTGATGTTCTCCTTTGATTTTGATTCATGTCGATCATCAATTTCTCCAATTTTTCAATACCCTCATTGAACTTTTCATTGATACGCTGCTCCATCTGCTCAGCTTCTTGTCTTCTATATAAATCTTCAACATTTTGATAGCGGTTAGCACGTCTCGGAGGCATGATCAAATCTTCAACAATTCCAAACACAAACTTCACACCCAACGAACTTGGAAAAGTTCGTCTCCTTGCTCTGATACCAAAAATGACGCAGCACGGAAGTAGATCTGAACCAGCGGTCAAATCTATCCCGGATCCAATCACGAATTGCGGAAACAGTGAATCGATGAAACAAGATAAACTGATGAATTGATGATACCCAAGTGCCCAAATCCGTTGATCTCTCGAGATACCGGATTCTAGCTATCTTCAACACGTTGATCGCGCACGATACCGCGTTAGAAGATCTATGATTCTTCGACGATGATCTCGTGCACGAGATTCCATGAATCGGCTTCAAACTCGTTGATTCGAGCGCACTCGAATATCCGAAGTTGGAGAAAGGAGATCACACTCAACTTCCAATTTTAAAGGAGGCACAAAGCTCTCAACAAATTTTATTCAAAATTCAACCACCTTTACAAATGACACAAACCCCTATTTATAGGAAATTACAACACACATGCAACTCAACACATACGACTCACAACTTAATTCATACGAGTTACAACATCACACGACTTAACAACAATGCGATTATACGACTTAACGACATACGACTTAACTCAACAATACATCACAACAACACATAAAAACAAGCAGCGACTCAACAAACTTCGGCAACGACATAAGACTTCGGCAGCGACTTAAGGAGCTTCGACCTACTGGAGCGACTTAGGAATTCTGGAGCGGCTTCGACTTAAGGATTTGCTCGAGACTTCGGCAGCGACATAAGACTTCGGCAGCGACATAAGGAAGCTCGCGACCTAAGGAATTCGCGACATAAGGAAGCTCGCGACTGAAGGAATTCGCGACATAGGAAGCTCGCGACCTACTGGAATTCGCGACATAAGGAAGCTCGCGACATAGGAAGCTCGCGACCTATTGGAATTCACGACCTAAGGAAGCTCGCGACATAAGGATCTGCTCGCGCCATAAGGATCTGCTCATTCGCGACCTAGGTGGAAGCGACCTAAGGTATGTCGTTCGCGACTTAAGGTATGCACTGCATCACCGTTGGAAAGCGTGAATGCTATTCCAACGGCTTTTCCAACGGCTCCCAACGGCCGTCAACGGCTTGAAGCCGTTGGAATAGCTGGTTTCTCTTGTAGTGTAAACGCATGAGATCATCTATTCTGACTTGGATGTAACTAACCTATAGAAAACTCTCAGTGAGTCATTCTATAATTAATACTTAACAATTACAAGTATATAACCTCTTGGTTCCCCCAATGGTCATGAATAAATTAACATCTGTCATATGAAGAACATTGTGTAAAACTAGTCTCATGGGTGAATCGATATCTCTTACTCAAATCTCCTTGACTAGGAATACTTATCTATTTGTATATACATGAGTCAATACTCATTTTTATGGATACATTCATAATTTCAATCAATTATATACTTATTCATAGGGATTTTGTACTCTATATATGAATTTAATCATTACCATTCAATTTTATGTATAGATATATGTACATACATTAGAAACAGAAACTAGAAAAAAATATTTCCATTTTGAACAAGATATGTACATAAGAGTTAAGTGTGCAATTATATAATCATAATTACACAATCACCTTAGGGAATGTCATCAACTTTATTAGCTATATACTATATAGTGAATTGACAACATCAAAATTTATTTACAAAATGGAAACCAATGTATCCTAGTGGGACTTGATAACACCGAAAATTATTTACTAAATAAAATTGTTTAACTGTTCATTGAATTGATACATAATAAATAGACGATGAAAACCTAGCAATTGTAGCGAGAACTAGCACCATTAAATTACATTGTGAAACATGATAACTGATATGCCCTAGCGGGGCTTGACTGCTCCAAAAATTATTTACGACGACCATTTAATTTCTCATTGAACTAAAAAAACATGTATTGAATAGAGGTGGACAATTAGACAATTTTAGAGAATATTTACATCACTAAATACAATGTAGAAATTGACAACCAATGAGTCCTAATGGACTTTAGAGTATGTAAAATTATTTATGAAATGGAAACCGTTCAGTTATTCAATGAATTGACATAGCATATAACAAATAAATAAGGACAATCTGAAACTGTAGAGAGAACTGACACCACTAACATACAATATACACTACACACATATGACTACTTAAAGAGCCTTGAATAACAACTCGCTATACAAAAAACTTATCGCGTTGAATGGATTGAAAAGAATGTTATGTTTTTCCTCCTCCTCTTCATCTTCTTCTTTTGATAATTTCATACAACGTTAGTAACTCAACAAATTATTTTTGCCAAAGCAACTAAACTCATTAATCATCTAGAAACCAAAAGCTCTAATTCAAAGTAGGTTATATGGTTGTAGGATGGAAGGGCAGTTCAAAAAATAGAGACTACACAATGGGACATGACCGAATAATAAAATATTATTTTGATCCCAACCCTTTCCTTGACATGGATAAGTTTTGCCGAATATTTTATACTCCTGAAATGTCATTAATCTAGTACTTGAGAGATTAAGTGCAATGAACGTATATATCACTCAAACACTTAATACTTGACTTTAGTTAGGATTATCACATCATCTAAAGATGACTAGTGCATTGTGCATGTTAGCTTACAAAGAAAGCGCATATAGGTTGGATGAGTACATTAGAATAATGGACTATACGACTAACGAGTGCATTAAGGAATTCTATAAAAAGATTGTTTACAGATTGGGGACCGACATTAGGAACCTTAAATCCTATGACATTGAATGATTATTGACCATGCAAGAACATGGATTTCTAGGTATGTTCGGGAAGCTTTGTCTGTATGCATGTGAGGTGGAAGACTTGTTAATAGCTACTAAAGGGCGGTACACTAGTCATTATCGGTACTTTAATTTTATAAGCATATGCTTCTTTCGATTTATACATTTTGGTCTACCCGGATCTTTGAATGACATTAACATTATATGACATTCTTATAAACTTAGCAAACTATTAAACGAGTAGGCACCACCCTATAATTATATGATAGCAGATCAACCTCTTACTAACGGTTACTACCTGGTTGATGGGATTTATCCGTAGTGAAAAATATTAATGGAAGGTTTAAAGAACCTAATAACTTGGTCGAATGGAGTTTTATTAAACAACAAGCAAGTTTGAGAAAGGACGTCAAATGTGCATTCAGAGTCCTTTAAGGTAATATTCTATGAAAAAGGTACATATAACAACCCACATTTCATGGCACCCATAATTCATGCCCAAAATTCACTCATATCCCATAAGCATCATGGATGACGGTTCATAAGGTAATATTTAAAACAAAGAGAGCATATCTATCACAATATACACACACTAATTATCTCACATCGAAAGGAATAAATATAATATCAATATAAACATATATGAGATTAAATGCATATCATACAATTGAGACATAAGATACAACATCATAGTACATCATATTCCAAACAATGGAGTCTAAATAGTACATCGAATTCATATATAACACGTCTCATAATACATATAGTCCAACATGTTTATGACCCAAAATACTGGATATATATATATATATATTATAATAGCAATAATGCCAGTAGCGTAAATCTCACCTCCAGCTTGCAGAATCCCTCCTCTAAATCAACCTATTCAAGGAATGGATAACAAAAGAGGCAACATAGAGAGAGTCAAGCATAAAGTCTGATGAAAATTAAATATGACTAAATTATATGGTTGCTAATGCACTGATATATCATGTGCAATGCCAAATTGTATACAAAGTAATAAAACCATATCTCAATCTGCATCGTCGTCTACATCCAACAAGTTAGCACATTTCTACTACAATACTCCATAATACGTGATAAATATATGAACAGCTAGTCACCATAGAATCCGAGCATGACTTAACTGCTACACATTATGATGGTTGGTCTCGGGACACTCGGTGTGGGCAAGATCCAATAATTGTATTCATCGATATAACACACATACCATAACACTTTACCATATTGTTCACATCCTGTAATTACATCAAACTCAAACTGATACATACTTGCCTCACTACTACAAATTTTTACCAAGAGGACTAAGGAATGGTAACTCAAGGCCCATAACCATTGCTACAAAGTAGCTTGCGGTCTATTTCCTATGCTACCAAGATAGGACGTGTCTTGTATCTGACTTGATGCCACCCGACTTGCGCTATTGAGACAACCATGCGTTATGCAAGAAATGTCTATAAATATCAAATCCCAAGCCTATAGACAAGGGATAAGGACATACTATATATATGCAACCTCATATGTAATCGTATATCGCAATACTCTAATAGTATCATCTCGAAGTCATAAGATGACTCAATAAAATCACTATATGAAGTGCATCACATTCCAAACCATCATTGTAGCATATTGGTTAGCATCAACCATACACCACCAAGACTTGATGTACCATTCATGAACTCATACTATTGCTCCTTAGTCCCTATGGACCTCTTGAGCATCTCTTGGATCTACAAAGTGAACCCAAACTCCAAAACCTAAAAATCTTAAAACATAGCGTAATAGTTTAATTCATTAGTTTTTCTGACATTTGAATTGGAGAGTCATACATTTCACTTCGATTTCAAACATCTGAGATAGTCATCCAATGTCTAAGTTAACACCAATTTGCCCTGAAATATCGTGAAACCCTATTTTAGCAATGTAGATGTTTGAATGGAAATTCAAACATTTTATTAGTTGTTTTGAAAAGAATAAATCTTGTTGGAGAAGTTTCCTTTAATGGAAATTTGTTCCACCTTCTTCTCTTTCTCCCATTCTTTTTTCATCTCTTCTCTTAAGTTTTTTTTACTCTATGTCACCAAGGCACTTTACACTTACCCTCTTCTCCCAGATTCGTACCTTTATTATAAGTTATTTGCCGTTCAAACGCGTATTATTTTTCTATACTTGAGAATAACTTTAAGGTGGTGCATTCCACTCAACCAATATTTGAATATAACTATTCACCTTCCATTCCAACTCTCACACATAGTCAACAATGTCATTCTCTAATGTCCTAATGTAACACCTCTAATTTCAATAACATTATTTAGGAGATTTAATTAGTTAAATTAAATAGAATAATGTAAATGTTAAGTGATAAGGGGATTGAGATTTGAATTAATATTAAGTAGTTGTGCTTATTAATTTAAATGGACTTAAGAATGGTTTATAAGCTACATAAATTATATAAGAGCAAAATAGGAATTAGTTACACCTAACCTTTACCATTATATATATAAAAAAATATTTTGTCCCCTAAGCCTTAAACGTTCATATCTCATTTTTCATAAAAATAAAATGTAAGCTTAAGAAGGGAAGCCAGCCATTATTAGAGGGGGAAATGTAAGGAAATTCAAAGAAAAGCTAAAGAATTAAAGAAGGGGAATAAATATCAATCTCAATCCAATTACCTTATCCTAATCAAGGTGAATAATAATTCCACCTCTATTTTATGAATATATGTTTCGGATTTAAGATTAAATTCGTATATATGATGTTTGGATGATGATATGCATGAATTAAAGTTTGTTTAATTTAAACAAGATTGTTTAAATGATGATTATACGGTTTTAGAGCAAAACCAATAGAAATTGATGTTTGAATGCCATGGAAAAATTATATGTTATGAAAACTTGATTTTGGTGTTGGGTTTTAATTTTGATAATTTTCCAACTATGGAAAGATTATTATAAATTTTCGAATGAAAATATGGTCCATTGGGTTTAGGAATTTATTTCAGAAATTATATTGGGAATTTGGGTTTGAAATTTTGATATGTTAGATAACATAATCAAAATAAATTTCTGTAATTTTTGGGGATTTTTCTTAAGTGATTTACTATAAGAACTAAATTATTTTGAAAGAAGGATCTAAATGATTTGATTGTATTTTCAATGGAAGGGCTTATCTGCAAAAATTTGTTTTGATGCTTATCTAAAGTTAAGAGGAGGTTAGTTGAGGCAACCAATTATATGTTTACACATAGGCAGGTTAGTTGATATAAATTGCTTGATTTGGCATTAACCAGCCTTTACCTAGAAAAACAGGTTTCGCCACTGTTAAAGGTACCTTTCGACACTTACCTTTCGCCTTCGATAAAGTCGATACCCCACTTAGCCGAAACCAATACACAAAGTATCACCTAAGTGGTATGTAGTGGATTGGAGGAAAGGTGGAAGGAAGGGTGTCGAAAGCGTTGCTTCCGATGGGGCGATACCTTAGTTGTTTTAAAATGTTAAGCGCCTGCCTTGTTTTACTTAAAGCTTTCGACATAGTCGAAACTCATACTTTCGAAAGGGTCTCTATAAATAGCTTTCGAATGAGTAACTTTTTCTTTAAATAAGGGCTTTCGACAGGATTGGTTTCGATCAAGTCGAAACCCAACCGTTAATTTTACTTTCGACTGTATTGAAGCCATCATTGCTTTCGAAGGGTTATCTTTGTTTTATCTAAGCTAAGCCATTTCCTAAATGCTTTCGAAAGGGGTTGAGGGTTTCGAAGGCAATAGAGTCGAAAGACTTTATCCTTCAAATTTTTAATTTAAGGGATTGTGCTTTCGACTAGATGGTTCCGACACCATCAACTTTTCCCCCAAGCAATTTATAAGGGTTTCGAAAGAGATACTTTCATATATAACCCCTTTGACCCAAATGATGTTTTTAAAGAATAAACCCAATGCTTTTGAAAGGTGTGCTTTTATTTGTTTCGAAGCTATGTTTTAAAGGATGTTTTGATACCATCAAAAGGCATATTTGTTTTCGAAAGAGAATATTTATAAAGGGCTTCGAAAGGAATGTTTATTATGTTTTGAAAAGAAGTTTTTGCTTTCGACGAAAGTCATCCAGAGGTTTCGAAAGAGATATTTTTTAGATTTCAAAACATAAACCCAATCTCAATTTAAAGTAATAATGATGGCATAAATAAACAAAGGTTTTTGAAATGAATAAGTTTTCATTAATTATAAAGTTTAAAGGGTTTAACTAGGATATATATATAAGAAAATAAACCCTAGGTGTTGGTATTATTTTGTTGTTATAATTACTTCTTCATATATTTATTCGCATTGTAATTAACCTATACGGTACTTTGGGGAAGGGTAGAATAGCCAGTTAGGTTGACCCAGTAGTGAATATAACTTAAGAAATGTTGAAATCTTAATTACCGATATTGGCAAGAGCCGATAGGTTTACAATAAGCACATCAAATTTGTATATAACCTAAGATATTGGCAGGGGCCAATAGATTCATAGTCAGCTCATGAAAACTATGATTTGATACTAGAAGGGGCCGGTAAGTTTGTAGTTGGCCCATGAAAACTATATCCAGATAAGAAATTAAGATATTGACAAATAGTCAATAGGTTCCTAGTCAGCCCATGAAAACTAGGATAAAAGAAAAGATATTGGAGTTACAAATAGGTTCACAATAATCCTATGAAAACTATGTGATTGGATATGGAGTCTTTAAATACTTAATCGGTTAACAGTAATCCTAGAAACTATAAATTTTGACAGATAGTCAAAATGAATGGGAATGAGTAATCCAGAATTGATTTACTTGTTTTTCATATCATCCTAATGTTTTTTAAATACTATGTTTTAACCATTGTGGGTGTAGGAGCACAATATATGGTTTTATAAATGTTTAGGATACTAGTGAGGGGAAAACTCGTTCCGCGAAGCGGCATGGTCTCACTAGATATCTAAATGGTTTGAGATGGTATATTATTAGTCATACCAAGGCTTTATGTCTGCCTTAAAGTTTTTTTTTCCCCTTAAAATCTCGGGTACTCAATTGGTTTTGAGTAGGTTGAGAATTAAGGTTTCTAGGTGTTTTTTTACACGAATAAGCTTCCGAAGACGTGCATAAGGCATGCTTGTTCTTTAATTTCCATTGCTTGTTTTGACTGTAAAGGCAAATTTGTTTTATTGCCTTATTATTATATACTCTGATCAACCAAGGGGGCATCTTCATATGTCCCTCTTGGTGTATTTTGTATTAATTATATGTTAGCATACTGGGATTATGTAATCAACTTGGAATATTTTGAAATGGAATGTGGAAATTGTTGTTGTTTAAAATTTTCCATATTCTTGTGTTTCTGTGTATCAATGTATTTAATATCGTCGTATTTGGTCGTCGAGGATTAAATAACTATGGATGACTGCAATATCCGTAGCCGTTAGTTTTGGGCCTCCAAGTAGGGGGATGTTACAAGTCGGTATCAGAGCATAGGTTTATGAAAACTTAATCAATTTAAACCTAAAAGGATTTTTAAAGCATAATCCAATGAATCAGAAATATGATCGGGGTTTGGGATAACGCGATTGTAACATACTTGTATTTGATATATAGGTATATATATATAAGTACATATTCCCTTTCTCTTAGACCATTCTTCTGTATCTTACTATGGCTCATATAAGGATTTACGAGAAAGAAGATATGGAAGCACAAAACGGAAGAGGAAGTCTAGGTGGAGAAAGCACCACAACTGATGGAAATACTCGACCTAACACTCAAAGGAACCAAGGTCGACAGGCTAACGCTAATCAAAATGCTGAAGCCAATGTGGGTGCTGAAAATCCACCAGAGATGTGGGGATGATGTATCAGTTCTTGCTAATCTAATGCAAGTAGGAGTTGTTGCTGGGAACATTGGAGGAGCTAATACTGTGACTCCAGTTGGGAATAATTATGCTAAGTTAAACAGAGACTACACAAGTTTGGGTGGAAAGCCGTTTATGGAAATGGAGGATGCTATCAAAGTGGAGAATTGGTTGTTGCATTGCGAAAGAATATTTACTGATCTGGGTTTAGAAGATGAGCAGAAGAGAAGGTTGGCCTCTAGGCAATTGCAAGGGTCAGCACTTCACTGGTGGAATAGTGTGACTGCTAGAGTTCTAGAGGAAGAGTTGACTTGGACTGATTTTCGAAGGAGATTCGAACAGAGTTTTATTTCTGAGGTTGCTAAGTCGGAATTGATGAGGAGGTTTATGGATTTAGTTCAGGGAGATATGTCAGTTATCGAATATGCTAATAAGTTTGATGTGTTAGATATGGATACGCTATTGTAGACTCCAACATTAGAAGGAATGAAAGGTTCATTCGGGGACTGAAGCCTGAGCTTGCTAGGACAACCCTGACGTATATCCGTGGTTCTAGTAATATAGTGGTGGAGATGGCTATCTGTCACGAGGAAATGCTTGCTATGTGTGCTAGAGAGAAGCCAGTTGAATCCCAAGGTTCCCAGGGAAAGAAGAGGAAGTTCTTCGAAAAGAGAGGAGCCCAGAAGGTAAACACAGACAAGAAATCAAAAGCAGATTTAGTCTGCTATAAATGTGACAAGAAGGGTCATTTTGTAAATGACTGCAGGTCGGGCAAGAGGCAGAAGGAGACTGCAGATAAGAAGCATGTGAAGTGCTACAACTGTGATCAAGTTGGGTACTATAAGAATTGGTGTCGAGAACCAGTTAAGGTTGACAAGGTAAAAGTTTTTGCTATTGGACCATCATCTGTTAAGCCAACTGCAGCTGATAAAGGGAAGTTTGTCATAGAAGGTACATTTTTGACTCAGAGTATTCCAATTAGGATACTATTTGATACTGATGCATCACATTCATTTATATCTCAGAATCTGGTTGATAGGTTATGTTTAGAACCCACCTACCTTGTTTCTTCCTTAAGGGTTGCGAATCCAGTAGGAGGGTATGAAACTCTAGGGATGAGATGTGACCAGTTTGAATTTGATTTGTTAGGTCATATGTTTGCATGCAGTCTATATATTTATGATTTTGTAGATTTTGGAATCATTTTTGGTATGGATTGGTTGGGTAGATATGAGGCTAGGATATTTTGCCAGGATGGGAAAATATAAGTAAGACACCCATATAGTCATAACTGAATCATCTTCTTAGTGGAGAATTCTGATCGAAGCAGTTGTTCTTTGTTGAGTGCAATGGAAGTGGGAGAAGAGCTGAGTCAGTTTCATGTAGCAAGAGAGTTTCTGATGTCTTTGAGCCAGTTATAGGGCTACCACCGAAATGAGCTGTCGAGTTTTGGATAGATCTTGTGCCAGGAGATGAACCTGTAAGTAGACCACCTAGCAGGTTGACACCTACTGAGATAAAGGAATTGAAGGTGCAGCTAGTGGATCTAGAAGGAAGAAATTTTATTAGACCAAGCAGTTCGCCTTGGGGAGCGGCTGCGGTTTTTGTGAAGTAGCCAGATGGTTCGTTAAGAATGTGCATCGACTATCGTAAGCTAAACAAAAAGATGATCAAGAATAGGTATCCTTTGTCGAGAATAGATGATCTGTTTGATCGGTTGAGTGGAGCCAGAGTGTTTTCCTGATTGGATCTGGCGATAGGGTTCCATCAGTTGAGAGTGGCTGAGGATGGTATTCCTTTGGCAGCATTTCGGACTAGGTATGGTTCGTATGAATGGTTAGTGATGCCATTTGGATTGACGGATGCACCTGCTTTCTTTGTGGATTTGATGAACTGGGTTTTCCGAGAGCACTTGGATAGGTTCATATTGGTATTCATAGATGACATTTTAGTATACTCGAAGGATGAAAGAGAGAATGAGGATCATCTGAGAGTAGTGCTTGAGACGCTAAGGCAGCATCAGCTAAAGGCGAAGTATTCCAAATGTCATTTTTGGAAGAAAGAGGTCAAGTTTCTTGGTCATGTGGTTTCAGAGGAGGGTTTGGTAGTAGATCCAGTTAAGATTGAAGCTGTCAATAATTGGAAGATACCAATGACGGTAACCGAGATCAAAAGTTTTCTCAGACTCGTTGGCTATTACCGGAGATTCATTAGGGATTTTTCGCGGATAGCAGCACCTTTGACTAAGTTGACTAAGAAGGATGTGAAGTTCATTTGGTCCGACAAATGTGAGGAAGGGTTCCTTAAATTAAAGCATTTGTTGACCAACGCGCTAGTGTTAATTGTTCCAGATGGAAACCAAGAGTTGGTGGTGTACACTGATGCATGTGGAACGGTATTGGGAGCTGTATTGATGCAAAATGGTAAAGTTATTGCCTTTGCTTCTCAACAGCTTAGACCACACGAGGTGAGATACCCTAATCATGATTTGGAGTTGGCTGCGGTGATCTTCATGTTGAAGATTTGGAGACATTATCTCTTCGGAGAGAGATTTGAGCTATACATTAATCATAAATCTTTAAGATACTTATTCTCACGGAAGGAGTTGAATATGCGACATCATAGATGGTTGGAGTTTTTAGCTGCTTATGATTTTGGTATAAAATATACTCCTGGGAAAGGAAATAAGGTAGTGGGCGCTCTTAGCAGGAAACATCAGAATGTGGTGTTAGCTATGTTGGCAGAATGGAAAGATTTAGAAGCTTTGACTATGTGTAGTATAAAGTCGAGATTGACTGATAGTTCTAGTCAGAGTACCGCTATATTGGCCTGTTTAGAAGTACGACTAGTGCTGATCGAAAGGATAGCTTCTAAGTAGAAAGAGGATCCAGAATTAGCCGAGAGGATTAGAAGGCTCAAGATGGGATCCGAAATCGATGATCTAAAAGATTTTGGCATCGACCAGAGAGGATGGCTGAGGAAGAAGGGACGCTTATGTTTTCTGAATATAGAGAACTTGAGAAGAGAAGTTCTAGAAGAATGTCATCGATCCAAGTTTACGATTCATCCTGGTGGGACCAAGATGTATCAAGATATGAAGAGGAGCTTCTATTAGGAAGGCATGAATAGGAATGCTGGCTTGTGGGTTAGGCAGTGTACAAAATGTCAACAAGTGAAAGCTGTACACCAGAAGCCGAGCGGGTTGATTCACCCTTTAAAGATTCCAGTTTGGAAGTAGGATTATATATCCATGGATTTCATTGACGGGTTGTGAAATGACCCTCCAAATTTTACCTTAATTTTAATGAAATTTTTTTTCTTATTTTTACATTTCTATATTTAATTCTCAGAGTCATTTTCTTTTCAAACAATTTGTCCAGGATTTTAAAATTCCTACTAATATAAGTATATCAGTTTAATCATAAAAATATACATATACATATGATGATGTATATGTCCCTCTTGTTTAAATCAGAGTATATATATATTTAAATTTTGTAAACAAGAGCATATTCTGTTTGATTTGAATTGAATTTTAAATTTCCCATCCCATTATTGATTTTCATGTTTTTGATACTTATAATATATGAGTAGATCCTGCTCATATTTATTTATAATGGTAATTTTGATCATTCAAATTAAGATTTATTAATAATTTATCTTGACAAGATAATCTCTGAATGCTTGAGATTATATTATTATTTTTGTACAGTTCAAATGTTTAATATCTGATTAAGGCCAGAAAATGATATTTACATATATCATTTTTGGCTCATGATTTTTCTTTGAAATACATCTGCTTTTAACTTAGCCTATAAGTCACACCATGTTTTGTTCTTGTGCATATTGGTTTCTAAATTTTCTGGAAGTGTTTGTAAATGGTGCAATCCCTGGATTTTTGGTGAGCCAGGTTTGATTGGAGAGTGTTCTCTGGTTTGATAGTACAAACCAGTTCCAAAATGCACATATATTTATAGCATTTGAAGGGAAGTTTTGGGTTAAACACTTGCTAAATGGACAAGGGGTTTTGTAATGAATTTCACTACTGAATTACAGACCAATATGATCAACCAGACAAACATCAACCATGTCTCTTTAAAATGTTATTCATTTGCAAACTACTTGATGCCTTATTTAAGATATATACATTTCATAAAACAACTCACAAATGGACTTGAATTCTTTTACAAAATTCTCCAATGAAAGGTAACTAAATACCTGAAAGATTACCCCAGGTTAAACCATATTTTACCCCAAACTTAATGCTTTTAAATGACACCAGATTGACCAATGCAAAGTATAGAATATGTTAGTTAATTGCTCAAGTATATATATATATATATATTTCTTTCAGATTTTGATACATAATACTTTAAGCTTGTTCTCTTGTTCATAACTCAAATAATCTTTCAATTCTCAAACCTTAATACATAACAAAATGCAACAGAAAACAACCAGTTCAGACAAACATAGAAAATTCATTACATAACAGAAGATTTAAAAACATAAGTATTCATGAATACATGCAGATAAATCATCCTATGCTCTTATTAAAAGAAAAACTAGCAAGCATGCTCATTCATCCTTTCTCATTATCCATAACTTTCCTTCCTACTTAAGTCCTGCATTTCCTGTAAGAGCATTAGTGGCTGCCTCATTTTGAAAATGAGACACCCCCATATGCCATGAGCAAACAAGGGTCAGATCTATGATCTGGTATGAGCAACATCAATATATTCATGATATTAAGCAAATAAATGATACATAAATACTAGCCAGTTGCTTAAGCAATTTTCTTAAATCAACTATATTACTATGTTTCAAATAAATTGTTATGCAAGTGCAATACAAATTAACCATTAGCACAAGCATAATTAGGCAACCATTCACATCAATCTGCAGCACTTAGATGCCCTGGAACAATTATGGTTCCATTTCAACAAATCTAAGAAATACTCATATTCCTATTTCATAATTTTGCATAGCCTTTACATATATATCACTTTAATCCTAGCCTCATCTGCTATCAAGGAATCACAGGGACACATTGCAATGAACTAGTTCACATCATTGCACAAAGATCTCAGGGCTTAAACAAACCATGTGCCAAACTTGCATACTTCAAATATGACAAGCATTCCAGCAGCCTTCTTGGTTCATAGTTCCTAGTTCATTTACTAATTTATATTTATTTAATCCTATCATCAGATAGGTAGGTGAACATGTCACTGTGTTCATTGAAACACCCCTGTAATACTACAAGCATATTTTCCAAAGGCAAACAAATAATTATTTTCAAGAATATTGCTAACATATATCTTATCTTTGAATCAAGTACAAGAATATTTACACTGAGAATAGAAACATGGCATAATGAATTATTATGATCTGCAAATAACTATGATTGAGCCAGATTCAAGATCTAGCTGAATCATAATTTTTGTCTTGTAGATTTTTGCTATTTGATCAGGGACTCAGCACATAGAAATCTCTATTGCACCCCTAATATCTTTTCTAAAGCCTCAGCACTTATACAATGTATATTGCAGCTTATTTTATTTTCTCTGTTGAGATTTACTTGCCATGATTCCATATCAGATATAAGTATTCTTCCCCTGATTTCAAGATCTGATGCTTTAGCTTTTCAGAATATAATAAAACAGTAGCTTGCACATCCATAATAAAACATCTTATCAGATCAAGGCCATCCAAAGAGCATCCATAACAAAACATTATATCAAATCAAAACCATTCAAAGAATATTAATAAAACCGTGTTTAACAAAAACCAGAAAATATCAATAGCAACATAAAGGTTTGGCTACCTCATATCAGGTCTTAATGCCATGAATCTTGTGAGATTACTCACCTAAGTATCCCCTTCTAGTTGATTCAGAAAATCCCTGAGTATTTTTCCCTTCCTTTAAAATGTTTTCTTCCTTTCTTATTTTAAGTATCTCGGGTAAAAATGATTTCCCTGGCTATAACTACTTATTTATAAGCATATTCACTAGGGTTTTATCAAGATAAAATTCCATTTCTGTCCTGGCTAGCATCATGCATTTTGTATCCACATTTCCATCCTTAATACCCCGGCCATACTAGTTAATTAAGGTCGGTACTTTCCTCCTTTTGCTTTTCCAGAAAATGGCTATTTTTGAATACTTGCTCAAGTCATGTTAAATGTGTGACTTAGTCATATTTTATATTTTTATTCATTTCTGAAAATCCTCTTTACTATTTTTACCTACACATACTTACTTACTTATATTATACCTCATACCATTTTAATGTTATTTTTCTTGCTTAGTTCCAATATATTCCTACTTCAAAGAAAATGTACCTATGTATAGACATATATGTATTTTATTTAATTCTTCCTTACTTCTTGTAAAAATAGTCATATGCATATGTTTCATATTTTTAATTTCAATATACTAATATATTTTTAATTTTAGTATGTATACATATCCAATTTCATAAAGAGTTTTTAATTTCAATGTATACAGAAAAACATATTGTAATTGGATTAATAATTCACATTTCAAAATCATATTTGAAATGCTTCCTTTCTTTCTTTATTTATTTTATTATCATCATTTTTTTTCAGAGATCTTAAACCTTTTCCTTGTGCCATTTCCAGTGTGCATGTGCACACATACTCTTGCACATCATTTCATCAAGAAATCCTTCAACATTTAGTCTAAATATTTTAGAACTGAATTATTTTATTAAAATAATTTTCCTCAAAATTTTGGGGCATTACAGGTTGCCAAGGTCGAACAAGAGAAATGAAAGTATATGGGTCATAGTGGATAGATTGACCAAGAACGCCCATTTCATTCCAGTCAAGTCAACCAAAACGGCACCTATTTTAGCGAAGTTGTTCGTGAAGAACATAGTTAGACTTCATGGGATTCCCGGTAGCACAGTCAGCAACTGAGATGCATTATTCACTAGCGAATTTTGGAGAAGTCTACAGAGAGTATTAGGTACCAAGCTCAAGATGAGTACAACATATCACCCACAGACGGATGGGCGGACTGAGAGAGTCAATAAAGTACTCGAAGATTTGTTGAGAGCTTATGTATTAGATTTGGGTGGATCTTAGGAAGATCACTTACATTTTATTGATTTTTCCTATAATAATAGTTATCAGACTAGTATAGGAATGGCGCCTTTTAAAGCTTTGTATGGAAGGCCATAAAAATCGCCAGCATGTGGCTAGAGACTGGAGACAGATTTGGTTAGAGAGGCGTCAAAGAAAATTGAGTTGATCCGAGAACGGATGAAGGAAGCTCAATCCAGACAAAAGAGTTACGTAGATAAAAGGCGTAAAGACCTAGAGTTCTAAGTTGGAGACTGGGTTTTCATTAAGGTGTTACCGATGAAGGGTGTGATACGATTTGGGAAGTCAGGGAAACTGGCCCCAGGATATGTTGGTTCATTTCAGATTATAGAAAGGATTGGAAAGCGCGCATACAGAGTAGATTTACCGAGCGGTATGGCAGGTGTCCATAATGTATTCCTTGAGTCTCATCATCGCAATTTTGGGCATGACCTAGATACTACTATTCCTCCGGCAGGGGTTAGAAGACTTGGTAGTAGAGCCTAATGTAAAGACCCAAAAGTTGACCTTCGAAAATCGGCATCCGTACTTCGCTTGTACTCAAAATGCCGTAGATTCAAACGCCGAATCTGGTTCTCCAGAGCTTATAACACAATTAAGTAAACAACACAGCGGAAGAAAAAGAATAATACATTGATATACAATATCTGATACAACAGAGTGATACAATGAATATCAATATACATCAAAGATATGATACAAGAAATAGCAGCGGAAAAGAAAATAGATAACACCAGCAGTGGATAGAATATCTCCAATAGAATGCTCCCATCCATAGCTAGCGGAAAGCAAGGTCAGTCGTCCAAGGACTGACTAGCTCCAGATAATCTACTCAACCTGAATATCTGAGAAAACCCAACTCTAGACTGCCCGTGTGGAAAATAGTGGGCACCCAGAGTTTAGGAAGGGAACAATAAACTCCGGATCAGTCATGGGACTGGTGTGAGCAACAAAAACAGTTTATCTTTAAACAAACACAAAAGGCTTTTAAACATTGAAACCGCAATGCTTTTGGAAAATGAAACTACCATAAGGCCTCCCGCCACACACACAATGCAATCGCAGAATTGGAGGAGATTTCTCCTTATGATAGTCAAACATGCTTACTACGCAAAATCAAAACTCTTTTGATATTATTACTAGTGCATAGTGTAGAAAGCCATTTCGAAAATATAATATAAATCTTAGCCAGCATACAACATTTCATCGTATGCCTACTATAGCTACCATGTTCAATAACAGGTTACCGCCACATTCCATAGCAGGTAATACAACTAAAACCGTACTGGGTTCGTATTGTTTCTTTGGATTTCCAACAAATGATCAGGCAAAGGAACTTCCTTACCGAAATGAAAACGCCTCTGGAAAGACGCCCCGGATCCTAACCGGATCTCTACAAACAAAAGGCCGACGCTACCTCACGCTTTAACCAAGCTGTAACTAGGTAACTAACACACGAGTCATGTCATCCCCCGGTCGTCACCGACCTTTATCTGAGGTACCTCGATCATAAAGCAACAACTACAAAGTATAATAACTATGCAGCATCCACATAGGTAAAATATCTGGGCTCCATACCATGATATCACCTTTTATCCAGAAGGAAATGACATACCCTAGGGGCGCTACCCCTACAAACCTTTGCCGCAACATTCCTGTTTCGACCATTACCGGGTTGTGAGGCTCGACGAAGTCTCGTCCACAAAGCAACGCTTTTCCACAAAGCCACGCTTTTTCACAAAGCCACGCTTTTCACAAAGCCACGCTTTTCACAAAGCCACGTTTTTTCACAAAGCAACGCATCATCTGCACTTCGTATGCCACATTACCAAATTGGGAATGTATCACTAGTAACCATCAACTACATAACCTCTGAGCTCGTACGTCGTTAAGCTAAGAGAATAAATTCTCCGCCACCAACAGAAATGTATTTGATAGAAACCAGCTTTACATCTCAAAGTGTAATGTCAGACACACATCCATACAAGTCCGTTCCGGGATCGAACGGAACCGAAGGCACTTCCAAAGAAGCCCTTGCAAATCCGGATAATTTCTAATCACGTCCGGACTTCCCATCACTAAAGGTGATAAAAATCTCTATACCGGGGATCAGCCGATGCAGAGACAATCGATGGTAATCCTTTCGTTTTCGAAAGTATCCGGCCTTCACCACCGGTCTTCAATTGCCATCCATATACGTCGTATCATTATTCGGAATGGGTTATACGACACAAAGGTCCTCTCCCGGCTAAACCGAATAACGAGCGCAATTAAAAAATCATATGGATACTGGGGTCTCAGTTAAATCACAGCTTAAAGCTCAAAATTTTTCATTCGAATGGTTAAAACAAATTACCATTTCCAATCTTTTAAACAAAAAGATTCATTTCAAAAACCTTCAAAGGTTAAACAATTTCCACACTTTTAATCTTTTAAATAAAAAGATTCAATTCACAAAGTTAACCCCATTCACAAAGATTCATTCATAGATTTTCAAATCGATTTCCATTTCAATTTGATTAACTCGTTAAATCTTTAAATCAAGATTTAACTTATTGCTTTCAAAACTCGTTTCCAAAGATTCATTCATAGCCTTTCAAAACAATTTCATTTCAAGTTAGATTAACTCATCCGGTCTTTGAAATCAAAGACTTATTTCATAATTGCCTCTTGACTGTCACGGCCTCCGCCTAACCAACCCATCCCTCTCAGGGACATGTAGGGGTAAGAGTCTCCCATTCTCCACCAAACCGCGAAGCGAGAACCCCCTATCATGCTGTAATATAGCAAATGCGATCCAAATATTCACTCACGATGAAGTAAAAATCATTTAGCATTTTTCTCGAATTCAACCTTGTTCCAGCATCCCTGAAAACAAATTCCATGCCTCAATTCACTCGAGATCACCAGTGATTTACAAAATGCCCAAATTTGTTCAACTCAATTATTCTCACAAATTTCGAACTAAAAAATTCCAATCTTTAAATCAAAATTCATCTGTTTTCAACTCGAATCTACTCATATATTCAAAGCTTGAATTATCGAGATAAAGATTTTGATCAATTTCTGTTTTGACTGTTGTTTAACATTTTCCAGAATATTCACACAATATTTTATTATAAGATATTTTTAAAACAATTACCCAGTAAGTTCAAACATCTTTTTTATTCATATCACTAAGATTTTAATTGATTGATCATTGAGATTTTGATTTTTTTCCCCTATATTTGTTTCTAGCCTGTGCATAAGAACAGACACATATATATACTTATATACAGTCATCTGTATATATATACAACATGCAGGCATAATAGACAACATTTTCATATCACACTTCAAACATTAATCACCATATCAAGGTTATAGGCAAGGATAGGTGTGTTGCTCACCTGGTAAAAGTTTGGAACAGAGAAGATCCTGTTTTGCTTTAAACATTGCAGTTTGAATCTGCCTTTGAATCCTCTTTGTGTTTTGTTGTATAACCCGAGTTTGAATTTGTAAAACAAATAGTGATGTTTGCTTTTTATTTTCTTTTTTTTTTCTCAGTGAAAAGGAACGAACTGGAATGAAGTCGAAATGAGAAGTTGATATAAGAAAATGAGTTGTACAGGATTATTTATTTTGTACAAGTTTTGATCAGTGATATTTTTCATTTGGGGGCTATGAATATACATTTGTGGTGGCTGATATGTTTCATCTTGTACAAGCATTTATTACACTGTCATACTTATCCCCATATCAATTCGTATGTACCTATGTGCTTTCTTTTTGCCCTGCATATCTTCAATGTTAAAGTATATATTACTTGCCTTGTACCAATTTATAAAAAAAATTCTTCACTTCGGCTGATAGAAAATATGTTATGCTAGCATTTAATGCCTGAGGTATGTTGCATTTATTTCTTTGTACAATATACTTATTTTATACATTGCATTTCGGCTGTGTACATATATGAAGACATTTGCTTTTGTTTGCTGATATAAATCTTGCTTTGGTGTTGGAGGTGATATTATGTACATAGATATTATTACTCTTTATTTATTTAGTACTTGTTCTTACCTTGCTTCATTTTTTTTTCCTTTCCTTTAATTTGCCTGGCAGCTTTCATTTGTTTTTAGGTCTACATATATACTTGTTTGTTATAGTTTACCAAGTTTGTTTAAGTGTACATGTATTTTATTTTCCTTTTATCTTGTGATATAAATGACATCCTATATTTTATTTCTTAAATTATACTTTGTGATATAACAAATTTCTATTTTAACTGTTGTTAAATTTTTTTAGCAAATATATTACTTTATATTTTGTAACTTAACTTTTATATTTTTATTCCTATTTCTAATATAAACCATCAAATTCTAATTTAAATTATCTAAATTTTTATATTACTATTTAAATTCAAATTATCATTTGTTATAAAATTGACATCAATTATTTATTTAAAAAAATTATTTCAAATCCAATATATACATATATTTTCTTGATGAATCGGGGAAACTCGCTCCATTTTATTGATTTATTTTACTATTTTTATTCAAAAATTTATTTAATTATTAATTTAAATTAAATAAAAATCTAGGGTCGTTACACCTAATTTGACTTTTGTTAGACAACTAGTCCGGGTTGTGGTGGGAGATGAGAAAAGATTGAGATCCAAGACAATCAAGTTGGTGAAAGTCCAGTGGAGCAACTATGATAAAGAATGTACTTGGAAGGCAGAAGACAGGATTCGAGATACTTATCATGATCTGCTTTGAGGGTATGTTTATATTAGATTTATATAGGTAATCACTAGTCAGGTAGACTAGTATGGTTGTTAGGAGTTGTTACAGATGATTGCTATGTTTAGTATTTAGTCCTTACTGAATTTTGAGGATGAAATTCTTTAAGGAGGGGAGCCTATAACACCCCTAATTTAAATAACATTATTCAGGAGATTTAATTAGATAAATTAAATAGAATAATGTAAATGTTAAGTGACAAGGGGATTGAGATTTGAATAAATATTAAATGGTCGTGCTTATTAATTTAAATGGGCTTAAGAATGGTTTATAAGCTAATTAAATTATATAAGGGCAAAATAGGAATTAGTTACACCTAACCTTTACCCTTATATATATATAATATATTTGTCCCCTAAGCCATTCACATTCATATCTCATTTTTCATAAAAATAAAACGTAAGCTTAAGAAGGGAAGCCATCCAGTATTAAAGAGGAAAAAGAAAGGAAATTCAAAGAAAAACTAAAGAATTAAAGAAGAGGAATAAATCTCAATCTCAACCAATTACCTTATCCTAATCAAGGTGAATAATAATTTCATCTCTATTTTATGAATATATGTTTCGGATTTAAGATTAAATTCGTATATATGATGTTTGGATGATGACATGCATGAATTAAAGTTTGTTTGATTTAAACAAGATTGTTTAAATGATGATTATACGGTTTTAGAGCAAAACCGATAGAAATTGATGTTTGAATGCCAGGGAAAAATTATATGTTATGAAAAACTTGATTTTGGTGTTGGGTTTTAATTTTGATAATTTTCCAACTATGGAAAGATTATTATAAATTTTCGAATGAAAATATGGTTCATTGGGTTTAGGAATTTATTTCAGAAATTATATTGAGAATTTGGGTCTGAAAATTTGATATGTTAGATAACATGGTCAAAGTAAATTTATGTAATTTTTGGGCATTTTTCTTAAGTGGTTACTATAAGAATTAAATTATTTTGAGAGGAGGACCTAAATGATTTAATAGTATTTTTAATGGAAGGGCTTATCTGCAAAAATTTGTTTTGATGCTTATCTAAAGTAAAGAGGCGGTTAGTTGAGGCAACCAATTATGTGTTTACACATAGGCATGTTAGTTGATATAAATTGCTTAATTTGGCTTAACCAACCTTTAACTAGAAAAATAGGTTTCGCCTCTGTTAAAGGTACATTTTGACTCTTACCTTTCGCCTTCGACCAAGTCGAAACCTCACTAAGCCGAAACCAATATACAAGGTATCACCTAAGTGGTACATAGTGGATTGGAGGAAAGGTGGAAGGACAGGTATTGAATGCGTTGCTTCCGATGGGGTCGATACCTTAGTTGTTTTAAAATGTTAAGCGCGTGCCTTGTTTTACTTAAAGCTTTCGACATAGCCGAAACTCATACTTTCGAAAAGGTCTCTATAAATAGCTTTCGAAGGGGTTACTTTTTCTTTAAATAAGAGCTTTCGACAGCATTAGTTTCGATCAAGTCGAAACTCAGCCGCTAATTTTACTTTCGACTGTATTGAAGCTGTCAATGTTTTCGAAAGGTTATCTTTTTTTTACCTAAGCTAAGCCACTTCCTAAATGCTTTCGAAAGGGGCTGAGGGTTTTGAAGGCAATAGAGTTGAAAGGGGGTTTCGATCTATCCTTCAAAGTTTTAATTTAAAGGGTTGTGCTTTCGACTAGATGCTTCCGGCACCATCAATTTTCCCCCAAACAATTTTATAAGGGTTTCGAAAGAGATACTTTCATATATAACCCCTTTGACCCAAATGATGTTTTTAAAGAATAAAACAATGCTTTTGAAAGGGGTACTTTTATTTGTTTCGAAGCTATGTTTAAAGGACATTTTGACACCATCAAAAGGTATATTTGGTTTCGAAAGATCAAGGGCTTCGAAAGGAATGTTTATTATGTTTTGAAAAGAAGTTTTTGCTTTCGACGGAAGTCATCCAGAGGTTTCGAAAGAGATATTTGTAAGATTTCAAAACATAAACCCAATCTCAATTTAAAAGAATAACCATGGCATAAATAAACAAAGGGTTTTGAAATGAAGAAGTTTTCATTGATTACAAAGGTTAAAGGGTTTAACTAGGATATATATATATATAAGAATATAAACCACAGGTGTTGGTATTATTTTGTTGTTATAATTACTTCTTCATATATTTATGCACATTGTAATAAACCCATAACGGTACTTTGGGGAAGGGCAGAATAACCAGTTAGGTTGATCCAGTAGTGAATATAACTTAAGAAATGTTGAAATCTTAATTAACGATATTGGTAGGGGCCAATAGGTTTACAGTAAGTCCATGAAAGCTATATATAACCTAAGATATTGGTAGGGGCCAATAGGTTCATAGTCAGTCGATGAAAACTATAATTTGATACTGGCACGGGCTAGTAGGTTTGTAGTTAGCCCATGAAAACTATATCCGAATAAGAAATTAAGATATTGACAGATAGTTAATAGGTTCCTAGTCAGCCCATGAAAACTAGGATAAAAGAAAATGTATTGGAGTTACCAATAAGTTCATAGTAATCCCATGAAAACTATATGGTTGGACCAGGAGCCTTTAAATACTTAATCGGTTAATAGTAATCCTATAAACTATAAATTTTGACAGATAGTCAAAATGAATGGGGATGGGTAATCCAGAATTGATTTACCTTTTTTGCATATCATTCTAATGTTTTTGAAATACAATGTTTTAACCATTGTGGATGTAGGAGCATAGTATATGGTTTTATAAATGTTCTAGGATACTAGTGAGGGGAAAACTCGTTCCGCTAAGCGGCGTGGTCTCACTGGATATCTAAATGGTTTGAGATGGTAGATTATTAGTCATACAAGGCTTTATGCATGACTTGAAGTTTTTGTTTTCTCCTTAACTCTCGGGTACTCAATTGGTTTTGAGTAGGTTGAGAGTTAAGGTTTCTAGGTGTTCTTTTAGATGAATAAAGTTTTCGAAGACGTGCAGAAGGCATGCTTGTTCTTTTATTTCCGTTGTGTGTTTTGACTGTAAAGGAAAATTTGTTTTATTGCCTTGTTATTATATACTCTGATCAACCAAAGGGGCATCTTCATATGTCACTCTTGGCGTATTTTTTATTAATCATATTGTTATCTGAACATGGTTAGCGTACTGGGATTATGTAATCAACTTGGAATATTTTGAAATGAAATATGGAAATTGTTGTTGTTTAAAATTTTCAATATTCTTCTGTTTTTGTGTATCAATGTATTTAATATCGCCATATTTGGTCGTCGATGATTAATAACTATGGATGACTGCAGCATCCGTAGCCATTAGTTTTGAGTCTTCAAGTAGGGGATGTTACACCTAACTTGTTCTCTACTCTTACAATCAATCCCAAATCAATTGACAATCAATACAATCAAAACCAACAATCAAGTTACTACATTCATTCTTAATTGTTATCAACACATTCATTTTATGATTAAGAATTTATAAATACTCATCAACATGATTTACATCTCTAAAATTTCAACTCAATTTCATTTTTCAAGCCCTAACCCAACCTTGGCATTTAAAAAGAATATGTGACATAAATGGTGATCATAAAGTATAAAGAGTTAATCTCATTCACCAAATCTAAAGAATCCTAACTTCAAGCATCCAAATCAATACTTGAAGCTGCTTCAGAAATTATAGCTCGATCCTCCCTGAGTTGCCAACTTGAATATATAAATTTGTAGAGAATCTTCTAACTTCAATTTAGAGTATTTATTTATAATTTTACTTTAAGAATTGAAGAAGTTATGAAGAAAATAAGAATTGAAAGTTAATTTTCATCTTTTGAGAAGAAGAAAAAAAATTAAGGAAGGAATGATACAAGTAATTCATTCCAAAATTATAGCGCAAACTTTCTAATTTATTTTACCATTTTGCCCATAGCTCCTCTTTTCATCTCTTTTTATCCCATTATTTGATTTTTAGCAAACTTTATATGTTTTTCATGTATAAACTGCATTATGAATGCAATGGAATATGTCTCGAGTCCTAATTCATTTATCTTTTTAATTCACTTTTTGAGTCATTTGTTCGACTAAGTCATTTAAATTCAATTAAACTAATTAATTATCTTAATTACTAAGTGTCAAAAATATGTGTTTTTATAGTACACTATGACAATGAAATGCCTGTTTCAAATATCATGTAAGATTGTATTATTTTACATAATATAATTGTCGAGGAAGAAAGTGATGGTATAAATTATAATTATAAAACTATCACAAAATTGCTTACGAATTTTATAAGAAACCTTAAATCGACCCCAACATGTTTCAAGAATATATGATGTGGGCTAGAGGGTAAGAGATTCGAAAGCACGTGTTGACCTTTATAACCTACTTGCAGAACATTGTCGTAAATTTAGGGGAAATCAATGACAAATTTTAATGGTTAAATAATTGTATTGTAACGACCCAGAATTTTTGATAATTAAAATTTGAATATTTAATTAATTTTAAATATTAATAAGTGGAAATTAAGAAGTCGAATGATTTATTCTTCGAATATTGAATTTAAATTGATAATTAAATCGATTTATTAAATAGGGAAATTCCAGAGATAATTGAAAATCGAGTTTAAAATGATTGAAAATGATTTGTAAAATTTTATTTAATCATACTGGAGTTATAGAAATATTTTAGAACTTTCAGAATCGAATTTGGAGTTAATCTATGAAAATTGAATATTTTAATATTTAATTATCGACTGAAAAATAGCCAATTTTCGAACAGTCTCAGATTTCAACGAAACCAGTTTCATCGGATCCGTAATGTGATATTATTATAAGATTTCAAATTTCGTAATTTCTGGATTTATCGTTTGACCGTGGCAGCTCGAAACACATCGAAATCGATTTAAATCGGTTTAATTTAAATTGAGCGTTTAAATTTCTAACTCGCGCAGACGATCGAATTAGCTTCCGAAACCTGTTCCATTGTGTTCGGAACGCGGGGTAACCCCCAGAAACGCCAGCTACCGCGCGTAAATCGGAGTTCGGAAATTCCGGAATGAATAGTGTCGTTCAAATTTCTATAAAAGGCCATCAACTCTTTCATTTTGCAAAGCAATTCAACCCTAACCCTAATTTTAGTTCAGCCGCCACTAAGAAAATGAATGGCCGGCGTCTTCCACCGTTCCCCCTCGATTATCTCCTCATCCACTCCCCAATAGACTTCGATTCCAACTACAAAAATGAAGAGGGCAGTGAGATTGACAAGTTCAACGGTCAAGATCGTTTAACTCGAAGCAGATCGGCGGCAAAGGGCTAGGGAAGGACGCACGTTTAGGGTCGTTTTTCGCGAGCTAGGTGGGACCGAGTTCGAAGCCCCTCCGGTCGTTGGTGGAGCACGTGGAGGCGAGTGGAATGACACTTTCTGATCGAAGTGGAAGTCGTCGATGGAGGTTGCGTGATTAGGGTTCAACGGCGGCAGTTGGGTTTCGTTCTCTGTTCAAACGTGACGCCTGGGGAAGAAAGGCGCGTACGTAATTTCGAGTGGAAGAAGAATAGCACGCACGTACAGATCTCGATTTCCAGAGACGCACGGTAGAGATCTGTTAGGTTGAAAATTATAAAAAGAAAGTGAATATTAATTTGTATTTAAATTTGTACGATGTTTAAAATACGATAACTTTTTGCTGCAAGGTCGGAAAATTACGAAACAAAAAGCGTTGGCTTCGTATCGTCGAATACTACGCGATGCAACTGGATTGGAAGCGATCGGGGTCAATGAAAATTTTGAGTGAAATTAAACGTCCGTTTAATTTCATTCGAAATAAACGCTATAAATTGCTATCAGAAAATCAAGGTGAGATCTTCTCACTCAAATGAAAAGTGGAATTTTCAGTTATTGATTTGATTGCTATTGGATGTGATATTAGATATAGTAGGATATATATCTATATATAGCAATATATACATATTGGCATATGTATATATTGGATTGATTGATTTCCCGCCTCGTATAGCGGATGAGACCCTATTGCGCCGTTAGTAAGCGGATTATTTTTATAAAACCCATATACCGCGATATTCCACCTTGAAGTGGAATTGGTATTGTGCTAACATCTGTGGATGCAGGGAAACAGGTTGGAGGGATCCAACTGGATTCCTCAACAGTATTTATTTATTTACAGATATTGATGTATATTCTGTTATCATATGTTGATATATGATGTTTGATGTTGTGATTGACTAATTGGTGCTGTTGTATCATCGGATTCAAGTTTAAAAATGACGACTTTTACTTTAAAAGGATTTTTAAGTGATTTTTGAAAGTAGACGTTTTATTGAATTTTTGAAGTGACTTATTTTAAATAAATAAATGTCTAAAATTTTAAAGTTATAAAAGTTAAGATCTTCGTGAAATATAACCGAAAAGTGATTTTTGGAATAGATAGTTGATTGATTTAGAAAATGTTTTAAATTGAGATTTTTAAAATATTATAAACGGTTTACTTAAAAGGTTTATAAAGTTGACATTTTATAAATTAAAATGTTGGTATTATAAAACGAGTTTTTATAAGTGTTAAAATGAATTTTTAAGAATTTATAAATAAATGAAATTTATAAATTGTGAACTTATAAATGGAAATGATTTTGTAAGATAAAGGAATTATAAGTATTTAACTTATAATATGGATTGTTGGTATAAGATTTGAGTTATGAATCAAATTGTTAATAAAGGAGATTTATTAAATTGAAGTTGTTAGAAAATAGAAATAGAATTTATAAACGTTGTTTTATGAATTCGAAATCAATTGGATTTGATAAATTAAATATAGAAGGTTGTTAAAGGAGATATATTCGCGATTTTGGATAGCGAATTATTATTGAAATAAAATGTGTAGAAAATAGTGAAATGGAATTAGTGAAGTATATTCACGATTTTGGACAGTGAATATATTGTTAAGTAAAATGGATAGTTTTGGAAAAGTGACAGTGAAAATGAAGTTAAACATTTTAAAGATGTTTTTAAAATGTATTATGATATTGAATACATAGATTTCAACATTTTTATCGTTGAAATAGACATTTTCGAAAAATAAGGAAATGGTGGACTATAACACTGTTGTTATAGTAAATGATTTCCGAAAGGAAATGTTTTATATAGTATTGGGATTTATATATATCTATCTTAAAATCCAAATCCCTATACTAGTGATTTCGAGTCGTCGTAACGATGTTTTACGCAACATTCGTTTTGACTCAAATAGATGTTAAAACAAATGATTTCCTTAAAGAATGAAATGTATACTTAATATTGATTTAAGTATAGTGAATATTTTCAAATGTTGAAAATAAATAGATTTGTGAAATACTTATTATTAAATAAGTATGGGAATGTTTTCCAAAATGAAATGAACTGTTTTGAGATTTTATCTTCAAAGATAAAATGAAATGTGGAAATTGATTTGAAATTGTTTTCAAATGGTTAAGTGTGGAAATTTTATATCTAGTAAAGATATTTTGGAAGATAAAATAATTTGGAAAATTATTTGGAATCTGATGATGTTGCGCATCTTTATTGATAGTTAAATAACCGACTATCAATAATTACCTTTAGATAGGTATTTGTTGTGAATTGGATGAATTTGAATGCCACACTTATTTTTGAATAAACGCTCACTATTCGGGTTAGCCGGGAAAGGACCATGGGGTCGTATAACCCATTCCGAATATGTGATACGTCGTTATGAATTGCATTCGAAGACCGGTGTTGAAGACCGGATATTTTTGAAAACGGAAGGATTACCGTCGAGTTACTCTACATCGGCTGATCTCCGATTTAGAGGTTTTATCACCCTTAGTGACGGGAAGTCCGGACGTGATTAGAAATTTATCCGGATATGCAAGGGCTTCGTGAGAAGTGCCTTCGGTTCTGTTCGATCCCGGAACAGACTTGTATGGATTGTGTGTCTGACGTTACAATTTGAGATATAAAGCTGATTTCTTTCAAATACATATCTGTTGGTGGCGGAGAATTTATTCTCTTAGCTTAACATCCTTCTCTGAGACGTACGAGCTCAGAGGTTATGTAGTTGAAATTTATCAGCGATATACTCCCAATTTGGTAACATGGCATACTGAGTGTTGCTGTGAAATGATCAGTGTTTGATCATTTGCGATATGATCATTTGTTTGATCTTATATCTTTGTGATCATAGGTTGATCATTTGTTGGACCCGAAGCAGGGCTTTATAGAAAGCGTAGCTTTGTGGACGAGACTTCATCGAGCCTCACACCCCGAAAATGGTCGAAACAGGAAGGATGCAGCAAGATTCTAGGGAGTTGCGCCCCTTAGTGTATGTCATTCCTTCTGGATAGAGGTGGTATCATGGTATGGAGCCCAGATACTTAACCTATGTGGTTGCTGCATTTTTACTATGTGGTTTGTTGGAAATCGGGGATCCTCGGGAAGATCGGTTACGATCGGGGGATGACATACGCGTGTCAGTAGTTACCTATTTTTGCAGAGGTAACCCGGCCTTGTGTTGGCAGAGATCTAACCGTAACGTTAGGTTCTCGGGTCGTCTATTCCAGGGACGTACCCATCGTGGCATAGGAAGTTCCTTGGCCTGACCATTTGTTGGAAATCCAAAGAAACAATACGTGACTTGTACGGTTTTAGTTGTATTACCTGCTATGGAATGTGGCGGTAACCTGCTATTGAACATAGTAGCTATAGTAGGCATACGATACTGGTCGTATGTTGGCTAAGATTAATATTATATTTTCGAAATGTTTTCTACACTATGCACTAATAATAATATCAAAAAGGATTTGATTTTGCATAGTAAGCATCTTTGACTATCATAAGAAGAAATCTCATCCAATTCTGCGTTTGCATTGTGTGTGTGGCGGGAGGTCTTATGGTAGTTTCATTTTCCAAAAGCATTTCGAATTGACTTTAAAATTATTTTGTTGTTATAAAGAATAACTGTTTTACGATCTCACACCAGTCACCATGACTGACTCGGAGTTTATTGTTCCCTTCTAAACTCTGGGTGCCCACCAATTTCCACACGGGCAGCCTAGAGTTATGTATTAGGATATTCTGGATATTCTGGAGCTTTGGAAGCAAGCTGGAGGACGAGACGTAGTATTTGTATCTGATAGTATTTATTCCGCTGTGTATTCTGTATGAGGACAAGTTTATATAACTATCCATTGTTGTATCGAGTTGTATATTGACTCTGATTGATGTATGTATAAACTGATATAGTTCTTTGTTTTAAAAGATTATTCATTTATCTATTATATATTGTTCCGCTGCGAATGTGAGATTCTGATATTGTTTTCTGTTCTGATGTGTTCTGTTGTTCTTCTTTCTTCTTCTGCTTTCTTCTTCTTCTCTTTTTCTTCTACTTCTTCTTTCTAAAACCATCACTATTCGAGTTTCCGGCGTTCGATTTCTCGGCAGTCGATAAAGTGAGTATCGATGTCGAATTTTCGAAAGTCGAAAATTTCGGTATGTGACAGAGTGGTATCAGAGCATATGGTTAAGCGACAACCCTGCTCTGTTGGGTGTTACTCATTAGAGATAGAGTCAGTAGTACTCTAGAATGAGTTGAGTGTAATAATAGATACGAGTGCGTATTTGTTAGTGAATATAAAATTGTTTTATATTGTGATGATTGGTTTGTTGAGTGGTATATGGATTCTGGTCGGTATTGTCCGTACAACTCTATCGATAGGGATCTCTAAACACTTATATAGAACAATTCGGCATAGTATTGTTTTAAATTGGGTAAATGGAATAATTTTACCTTGATTATATTTTGTATATAAAAGAAATGATTTTTCTATAAATTATTACAGTATATGGTTGCATGGTTGTTAGAAGTGATAATATTAAACTATTATCATTGAAATTAAATGAGAAATTAAAATAATAACCAAAGATTTGGAAATAAATCCATTTAACGAATGAAATTTATAAATGTGAATCGAAAGATAAAGAGATGAATTCACATACAAATGAAATTTGAGAATATAAATTATAAATGTGATTTGTAATTTAAAACGGAATTCCAGAGAAGTTTTTGGAAAGGTTTTGAAAAGAATTTGAAAATTTTGGGAGATTTGGAAAGTTTAATTCCTTTTTGATTTGAAAATGAATTTCGAAGGTTTTGAAAAGTATTTTGGAGAGTAGAAAGCTCTAAACTCTTTTCGGTCGCTGGAAAATAACTTCGATGATGACCGCGGCATCATTGGTGTTCATTTTCGGGTTTCCAAAAGAGGAATTGCTGCCAAATTGTTTTAAATGGAAGTTGTTTGAAAAATTTGGGTTTAGTTTTGGAAATTCAAAGGATAATTTGAATTGTTTTCAAAAATGGTTTTTGAAATGTTGGTAAACTCTGGAATACTATGTAGAAATATTTATGAAATATTATTAAGTTGATAACTTATACAATTTGAATTGATAGAATAAATTCAATTTAAAGGATGGAGTTAAATTAAATTAAGTATAAGTGAATAAATTAAATAAAGTGAAATGAATTAAATTCATATGGAATTTGAAATCCAGTTTAATATGAGTGGTTATAAACCAAAATGGCAAATTGGAAATAAAATTTGGGGATGAACAAAAGAATAAAACTGGAATTTAAACTGAATATTGAAAACAAATTTGAGTAAGTGGATTAGAATTTGTGATAAATTAGTAAATGAAACTAATTTAAAATGATGTAGTTGTGAATGAAAGATAACTGATAAAATTCAATATTCAGAAGTTAAATAGAATCCAAATAAGGTTGGAATTGTAAATTGAATTCAAATGAAATTGAAATGTAAAATTGGATGAAAAGAATATATAACTTCAATAGTGAAGTAAAGATGATATAAGAAATAAGTATCGAAATTTTGTAATAAAATTTGGCAAAATGATTTGAATGCTGTAACTAGATATTATGGCTAGTAGGACATACAGGTGTATAAAGGAATTGGATTTGATTTCAAAGATAAGTTTGAATTGCTCGACAAAAGGTAAGTATTTAAATTTCAATATGAAATTTGATGATTTCTCGTCTAGCCGCTTGGCTTTTTCTTTTTCTTTTTGAAATCTGAGAGTCCGTAGGGACGGTTTGTAGTCGTGCCGTATTAGCCGCGCAAAGGAGACGCTGGCGAAATTTTTCGAAAATTTCGAGTGTTAGAAAAATTTTTGAGAAATTTTGAAAGTTTAAAAATTTGAATTTAAACTCGAATTTGAATTTTGAAGTAAACAATGTTGTTTGAAACTTATAATTGAAGTTGGAAGCTAGTTGAAATGATAACGAATCTTTAGTAGAAAGATTTGTTTTGATGAATTGATAAAACTATTGGATTGTGAAAAATGATAGACGAGTTAAGGACCACTTTTCCTTACTTGGTAATTTCGAGGACGAAATTCTTTTAAGGGGGGAAGTTTGTAACGACCCAGAATTTTTGATAATTAAAATTTGAATATTTAATTAATTTTAAATATTAATAAGTGGAAATTAAGAAGTCGAATGATTTATTCTTCGAATATTGAATTTAAATTGATAATTAAATCGATTTATTAAATAGGGAAATTCCAGAGATAATTGAAAATCGAGTTTAAAATGATTGAAAATGATTTGTAAAATTTTATTTAATCATACTGGAGTTATAGAAATATTTTAGAACTTTCAGAATCGAATTTGGAGTTAATCTATGAAAATTGAATATTTTAATATTTAATTATCGACTGAAAAATAGCCAATTTTCGAACAGTCTCAGATTTCGACGAAACCAGTTTCATCGGATCCGTAATGTGATATTATTATAAGATTTCAAATTTCGTAATTTCTGGATTTATCGTTTGACCGTGGCAGCTCGAAACGCATCGAAATCGATTTAAATCGGTTTAATTTAAATTGAGCGTTTAAATTTATAACTCGCGCAGACGATCGAATTAGCTTCCGAAACCTGTTCCATTGTGTTCGGAACGCGGGGTAAACCCCAGAAACGCCAGTTACCGCGCGTAAATCGGAGTTCGGAAATTCCGGAATGAATAGTGTCGTTCAAATTTCTATAAAAGGCCATCAACTCTTTCATTTTGCAAAGCAATTCAACCCTAACCCTAATTTTAGTTCAGCCGCCACTAAGAAAATGAATGGTCGGCGTCTTCCACCGTTCCCCCTCGATTATCTCCTCATCCACTCCCCGATAGACTTCGATTCCAACTACAAAAATGAAGAGGGCAGTGAGATTGACAAGTTCAACGGTCAAGATCGTTTAACTCGAAGCAGATCGGCGGCAAAGGGCTAGGGAAGGACGCACATTTAGGGTCGTTTTTCGCGAGCTAGGTGGGACCGAGTTCGAAGCCCCTCCGGTCGTTGGTGTAGCACGTGGAGGCGAGTGGAATGACACTTTCTGATCGAAGTGGAAGTCGTCGATGGAGGTTGCGTGATTAGGGTTCAACGGCGGCAGTTGGGTTTCGTTCTCTGTTCAAACGTGATGCCTGGGGAAGAAAGGCGCGTACGTGATTTCGAGTGGAAGAAGAATAGCACGCACGTCCAGATCTCGATTTCCAGAGACGCACGGTAGAGATCTGTTAGGTTGAAAATTATAAAAAGAAAGTGAATATTAATTTGTATTTAAATTTGTACGATGTTTAAAATACGATAACTTTTTGCTGCAAGGTCGGAAAATTACGAAACGAAAAGCGTTGGCTTCGTATCGTCGAATACTACGCGATGCAACTGGATTGGAAGCGATCGGGGTCAATGAAAATTTTGAGTGAAATTAAACGTCTGTTTAATTTCATTCGAAATAAACGCTATAAATTGCTATCAGAAAATCAAGGTGAGATCTTCTCACTCAAATGAAAAGTGGAATTTTCAGTTATTGATTTGATTGCTATTGGATGTGATATTACATATAGTAGGATATATATCTATATATAGCAATATATACATATTGGCATATGTATATATTGGATTGATTGATTTCCCGCCTCGTATAGCGGATGAGACCCTATTGCGCCGTTAGTAAGCGGATTATTTTTATAAAACCCATATACCGCGATATTCCACCTTGAAGTGGAATTGGTATTGTGCTAACATCTGTGGATGCAGGGAAACAGGTTGGAGGGATCCAACTGGATTCCTCAACAGTATTTATTTATTTACAGATATTGATGTATATTCTGTTATCATATGTTGATATATGATGTTTGATGTTGTGATTGACTAATTGGTGCTGTTGTATCATCGGATTCAAGTTTAAAAATGACGACTTTTACTTTAAAAGGATTTTTAAGTGATTTTTGAAAGTAGACGTTTTATTGAATTTTTGAAGTGACTTATTTTAAATAAATAAACGTCTAAAATTTTAAAGTTATAAAAGTTAAGATCTTCGTGAAATATAACTGAAAAGTGATTTTTGGAATAGATAGTTGATTGATTTAGAAAATGTTTTAAATTGAGATTTTTAAAATATTATAAACGGTTTACTTAAAAGGTTTATAAAGTTGACATTTTATAAATTAAAATGTTGGTATTATAAAACGAGTTTTTATAAGTGTTAAAATGAATTTTTAAGAATTTATAAATAAATGAAATTTATAAATTGTGAACTTATAAATGGAAATGATTTTGTAAGATAAAGGAATTATAAGTATTTAACTTATAATATGGATTGTTGGTATAAGATTTGAGTTATGAATCGAATTGTTAATAAAGGAGATTTATTAAATTGAAGTTGTTAGAAAATAGAAATAGAATTTATAAACGTTGTTTTATGAATTCGAAATCAATTGGATTTGATAAATTAAATATAGAAGGTTGTTAAAGGAGATATATTCGCGATTTTGGATAGCGAATTATTATTGAAATAAAATGTGTAGAAAATAGTGAAATGGAATTAGTGAAGTATATTCACGATTTTGGACAGTGAATATATTGTTAAGTAAAATGGATAGTTTTGGAAAAGTGACAGTGAAAATGAAGTTAAACATTTTAAAGATGTTTTTAAAATGTATTATGATATTGAATACATAGATTTCAACATTTTTATCGTTGAAATAGACGTTTTCGAAAAATAAGGAAATGGTGGACTATAACACTGTTGTTATAGTAAATGATTTCCGAAAGGAAATGTTTTATATAGTATTGGGATTTATATATATCTATCTTAAAATCCGAATCCCTATACTAGTGATTTCGAGTCGTCGTAACGATGTTTTACGCAACATTCGTTTTGACTCAAATAGATGTTAAAACAAATGATTTCCTTAAAGAATGAAATGTATACTTAATATTGATTTAAGTATAGTGAATATTTTCAAATGTTGAAAATAAATAGATTTGTGAAATACTTATTATTAAATAAGTATGGGAATGTTTTCCAAAATGAAATGAACTGTTTTGAGATTTTATCTTCAAAGATAAAATGAAATGTGGAAATTGATTTGAAATTGTTTTCAAATGGTTAAGTGTGGAAATTTTATATCTAGTAAAGATATTTTGGAAGATAAAATAATTTGGAAAATTATTTGGAATCTGATGATGTTGCGCATCTTTATTGATAGTTAAATAACCGACTATCAATAATTACCTTTAGATAGGTATTTGTTGTGAATTGGATGAATTTGAATGCCACACTTATTTTTGAATAAACGCTCACTATTCGGGTTAGCCGGGAAAGGACCATGGGGTCGTATAACCCATTCCGAATATGTGATACGTCGTTATGAATTGCATTCGAAGACCGGTGTTGAAGACCAGATATTTTTGAAAACGGAAGGATTACCGTCGAGTTACTCTACATCGGCTGATCTCCGATTTAGAGGTTTTATCACCCTTAGTGACGGGAAGTCCGGACGTGATTAGAAATTTATCCGGATATGCAAGGGCTTCGTGAGAAGTGCCTTCGGTTCTGTTCGATCCCGGAACAGACTTGTATGGATTGTGTGTCTGACGTTACAATTTGAGATATAAAGCTGATTTCTTTCAAATACATATCTGTTGGTGGCGGAGAATTTATTCTCTTAGCTTAACATCCTTCTCTGAGACGTACGAGCTCAGAGGTTATGTAGTTGAAATTTATCAGCGATATACTCCCAATTTGGTAACGTGGCATACTGAGTGTTGCTGTGAAATGATCAGTGTTTGATCATTTGCGATATGATCATTTGTTTGATCTTATATCTTTGTGATCATAGGTTGATCATTTGTTGGACCCGAAGCAGGGCTTTATAGAAAGCGTAGCTTTGTGGACGAGACTTCATCGAGCCTCACACCCCGGAAATGGTCGAAACAGGAAGGATGCAGCAAGATTCTAGGGAGTTGCGCCCCTTAGTGTATGTCATTCCTTCTGGATAGAGGTGGTATCATGGTATGGAGCCCAGATACTTAACCTATGTGGTTGCTGCATTTTTACTATGTGGTTTGTTGGAAATCGGGGATCCTCGGGAAGATCGGTTACGATCGGGGGATGACATACGCGTGTCAGTAGTTACCTATTTTTGCAGAGGTAACCCGGCCTTGTGTTGGCAGAGATCTAACCGTAACGTTAGGTTCTCGGGTCGTCTATTCCAGGGACGTACCCATCGTGGCATAGGAAGTTCCTTGGCCTGACCATTTGTTGGAAATCCAAAGAAACAATACGTGACTTGTACGGTTTTAGTTGTATTACCTGCTATGGAATGTGGCGGTAACCTGCTATTGAACATAGTAGCTATAGTAGGCATACGATACTGGTCGTATGTTGGCTAAGATTAATATTATATTTTCGAAATGTTTTCTACACTATGCACTAATAATAATATCAAAAAGGATTTGATTTTGCATAGTAAGCATCTTTGACTATCATAAGAAGAAATCTCATCCAATTCTGCGTTTGCATTGTGTGTGTGGCGGGAGGTCTTATGGTAGTTTCATTTTCCAAAAGCATTTCGAATTGACTTTAAAATTATTTTGTTGTTATAAAGAATAACTGTTTTACGATCTCACACCAGTCACCATGACTGACTCGGAGTTTATTGTTCCCTTCTAAACTCTGGGTGCCCACCAATTTCCACACGGGCAGCCTAGAGTTATGTATTAGGATATTCTGGATATTCTGGAGCTTTGGAAGCAAGCTGGAGGACGAGACGTAGTATTTGTATCTGATAGTATTTATTCCGCTGTGTATTCTGTATGAGGACAAGTTTATATAACTATCCATTGTTGTATCGAGTTGTATATTGACTCTGATTGATGTATGTATAAACTGATATAGTTCTTTGTTTTAAAAGATTATTCATTTATCTATTATATATTGTTCCGCTGCGAATGTGAGATTCTGATATTGTTTTCTGTTCTGATGTGTTCTGTTGTTCTTCTTTCTTCTTCTGCTTTCTTCTTCTTCTCTTTTTCTTCTACTTCTTCTTTCTAAAACCATCACTATTCGAGTTTCCGGCGTTCGATTTCTCGGCAGTCGATAAAGTGAGTATCGATGTCGAATTTTCGAAAGTCGAAAATTTCGGTATGTGACAGAGTGGTATCAGAGCATATGGTTAAGCGACAACCCTGCTCTGTTGGGTGTTACTCATTAGAGATAGAGTCAGTAGTACTCTAGAATGAGTTGAGTGTAATAATAGATACGAGTGCGTATTTGTTAGTGAATATAAAATTGTTTTATATTGTGATGATTGGTTTGTTGAGTGGTATATGGATTCTGGTCGGTATTGTCCGTACAACTCTATCGATAGGGATCTCTAAACACTTATATAGAACAATTCGGCATAGTATTGTTTTAAATTGGGTAAATGGAATAATTTTACCTTGATTATATTTTGTATATAAAAGAAATGATTTTTCTATAAATTATTACAGTATATGGTTGCATGGTTGTTAGAAGTGATAATATTAAACTATTATCATTGAAATTAAATGAGAAATTAAAATAATAACCAAAGATTTGGAAATAAATCCATTTAACGAATGAAATTTATAAATGTGAATCGAAAGATAAAGAGATGAATTCACATACAAATGAAATTTGAGAATATAAATTATAAATGTGATTTGTAATTTAAAACGGAATTCCAGAGAAGTTTTTGGAAAGGTTTTGAAAAGAATTTGAAAATTTTGGGAGATTTGGAAAGTTTAATTCCTTTTTGATTTGAAAATGAATTTCGAAGGTTTTGAAAAGTATTTTGGAGAGTAGAAAGCTCTAAACTCTTTTCGGTCGCTGGAAAATAACTTCGATGATGACCGCGGCATCATTGGTGTTCATTTTCGGGTTTCCAAAAGAGGAATTGCTGCCAAATTGTTTTAAATGGAAGTTGTTTGAAAAATTTGGGTTTAGTTTTGGAAATTCAAAGGATAATTTGAATTGTTTTCAAAAATGGTTTTTGAAATGTTGGTAAACTCTGGAATACTATGTAGAAATATTTATGAAATATTATTAAGTTGATAACTTATACAATTTGAATTGATAGAATAAATTCAATTTAAAGGATGGAGTTAAATTAAATTAAGTATAAGTGAATAAATTAAATAAAGTGAAATGAATTAAATTCATATGGAATTTGAAATCCAGTTTAATATGAGTGGTTATAAACCAAAATGGCAAATTGGAAATAAATTTTGGGGATGAACAAAAGAATAAAACTGGAATTTAAACTGAATATTGAAAACAAATTTGAGTAAGTGGATTAGAATTTGTGATAAATTAGTAAATGAAACTAATTTAAAATGATGCAGTTGTGAATGAAAGATAACTGATAAAATTCAATATTCAGAAGTTAAATAGAATCCAAATAAGGTTGGAATTGTAAATTGAATTCAAATGAAATTGAAATGTAAAATTGGATGAAAAGAATATATAACTTCAATAGTGAAGTAAAGATGATATAAGAAATAAGTATCGAAATTTTGTAATAAAATTTGGCAAAATGATTTGAATGCTGTAACTAGATATTATGGCTAGTAGGACATACAGGTGTATAAAGGAATTGGATTTGATTTCAAAGATAAGTTTGAATTGCTCGACAAAAGGTAAGTATTTAAATTTCAATATGAAATTTGATGATTTCTCGTCTAGCCGCTTGGCTTTTTCTTTTTCTTTTTGAAATCTGAGAGTCCGTAGGGACGGTTTGTAGTCGTGCCGTATTAGCCGCGCAAAGGAGACGCTGGCGAAATTTTTCGAAAATTTCGAGTGTTAGAAAAATTTTTGAGAAATTTTGAAAGTTTAAAAATTTGAATTTAAACTCGAATTTGAATTTTGAAGTAAACAATGTTGTTTGAAACTTATAATTGAAGTTGGAAGCTAGTTGAAATGATAACGAATCTTTAGTAGAAAGATTTGTTTTGATGAATTGATAAAACTATTGGATTGTGAAAAATGATAGACGAGTTAAGGACCACTTTTCCTTACTTGGTAATTTCGAGGACGAAATTCTTTTAAGGGGGGAAGTTTGTAACGACCCAGAATTTTTGATAATTAAAATTTGAATATTTAATTAATTTTAAATATTAATAAGTGGAAATTAAGAAGTCGAATGATTTATTCTTCGAATATTGAATTTAAATTGATAATTAAATCGATTTATTAAATAGGGAAATTCCAGAGATAATTGAAAATCGAGTTTAAAATGATTGAAAATGATTTGTAAAATTTTATTTAATCATACTGGAGTTATAGAAATATTTTAGAACTTTCAGAATCGAATTTGGAGTTAATCTATGAAAATTGAATATTTTAATATTTAATTATCGACTGAAAAATAGCCAATTTTCGAACAGTCTCAGATTTCGACGAAACCAGTTTCATCGGATCCGTAATGTGATATTATTATAAGATTTCAAATTTCGTAATTTCTGGATTTATCGTTTGACCGTGGCAGCTCGAAACGCATCGAAATCGATTTAAATCGGTTTAATTTAAATTGAGCGTTTAAATTTATAACTCGCGCAGACGATCGAATTAGCTTTCGAAACCTGTTCCATTGTGTTCGGAACGCGGGGTAAACCCCAGAAACGCCAGTTACCGCGCGTAAATCGGAGTTCGGAAATTCCGGAATGAATAGTGTCGTTCAAATTTCTATAAAAGGCCATCAACTCTTTCATTTTGCAAAGCAATTCAACCCTAACCCTAATTTTAGTTCAGCCGCCACTAAGAAAATGAATGGCCGGCGTCTTCCACCGTTCCCCCTCGATTATCTCCTCATCCACTCCCCGATAGACTTCGATTCCAACTACAAAAATGAAGAGGGCAGTGAGATTGACAAGTTCAACGGTCAAGATCGTTTAACTCGAAGCAGATCGGCGGCAAAGGGCTAGGGAAGGACGCACGTTTAGGGTCGTTTTTCGCGAGCTAGGTGGGACCGAGTTCGAAGCCCCTCCGGTCGTTGGTGGAGCACGTGGAGGCGAGTGGAATGACACTTTCTGATCGAAGTGGAAGTCGTCGATGGAGGTTGCGTGATTAGGGTTCAACGGCGGCAGTTGGGTTTCGTTCTCTGTTCAAACGTGATGCCTGGGGAAGAAAGGCGCGTACGTGATTTTGAGTGGAAGAAGAATAGCACGCACGTCCAGATCTCGATTTCCAGAGACGCACGGTAGAGATCTGTTAGGTTGAAAATTATAAAAAGAAAGTGAATATTAATTTGTATTTAAATTTGTACGATGTTTAAAATACGATAACTTTTTGCTGCAAGGTCGGAAAATTACGAAACGAAAAGCGTTGGCTTCGTATCGTCGAATACTACGCGATGCAACTGGATTGGAAGCGATCGGGGTCAATGAAAATTTTGAGTGAAATTAAACGTCTGTTTAATTTCATTCGAAATAAACGCTATAAATTGCTATCAGAAAATCAAGGTGAGATCTTCTCACTCAAATGAAAAGTGGAATTTTCAGTTATTGATTTGATTGCTATTGGATGTGATATTACATATAGTAGGATATATATCTATATATAGCAATATATACATATTGGCATATGTATATATTGGATTGATTGATTTCCCGCCTCGTATAGCGGATGAGACCCTATTGCGCCGTTAGTAAGCGGATTATTTTTATAAAACCCATATACCGCGATATTCCACCTTGAAGTGGAATTGGTATTGTGCTAACATCTGTGGATGCAGGGAAACAGGTTGGAGGGATCCAACTGGATTCCTCAACAGTATTTATTTATTTACAGATATTGATGTATATTCTGTTATCATATGTTGATATATGATGTTTGATGTTGTGATTGACTAATTGGTGCTGTTGTATCATCGGATTCAAGTTTAAAAATGACGACTTTTACTTTAAAAGGATTTTTAAGTGATTTTTGAAAGTAGACGTTTTATTGAATTTTTGAAGTGACTTATTTTAAATAAATAAACGTCTAAAATTTTAAAGTTATAAAAGTTAAGATCTTCGTGAAATATAACTGAAAAGTGATTTTTGGAATAGATAGTTGATTGATTTAGAAAATGTTTTAAATTGAGATTTTTAAAATATTATAAACGGTTTACTTAAAAGGTTTATAAAGTTGACAATTTATAAATTAAAATGTTGGTATTATAAAACGAGTTTTTATAAGTGTTAAAATGAATTTTTAAGAATTTATAAATAAATGAAATTTATAAATTGTGAACTTATAAATGGAAATGATTTTGTAAGATAAAGGAATTATAAGTATTTAACTTATAATATGGATTGTTGGTATAAGATTTGAGTTATGAATCGAATTGTTAATAAAGGAGATTTATTAAATTGAAGTTGTTAGAAAATAGAAATAGAATTTACAAACGTTGTTTTATGAATTCGAAATCAATTGGATTTGATAAATTAAATATAGAAGGTTGTTAAAGGAGATATATTCGCGATTTTGGATAGCGAATTATTATTGAAATAAAATGTGTAGAAAATAGTGAAATGGAATTAGTGAAGTATATTCACGATTTTGGACAGTAAATATATTGTTAAGTAAAATGGATAGTTTTGGAAAAGTGACAGTGAAAATGAAGTTAAACATTTTAAAGATGTTTTTAAAATGTATTATGATATCGAATACATAGATTTCAACATTTTTATCGTTGAAATAGACGTTTTCGAAAAATAATGTAATGGTGGACTATAACACTGTTGTTATAGTAAATGATTTCCGAAAGGAAATGTTTTATATAGTATTGGGATTTATATATATCTATCTTAAAATCTGAATCCCTATACTAGTGATTTCGAGTCGTCGTAACGATGTTTTACGCAACATTCGTTTTGACTCAAATAGATGTTAAAACAAATGATTTCCTTAAAGAATGAAATGTATACTTAATATTGATTTAAGTATAGTGAATATTTTCAAATGTTGAAAATAAATAGATTTGTGAAATACTTATTATTAAATAAGTATGGGAATGTTTTCCAAAATGAAATGAACTGTTTTGAGATTTTATCTTCAAAGATAAAATGAAATGTGGAAATTGATTTGAAATTGTTTTCAAATGGTTAAGTGTGGAAATTTTATATCTAGTAAAGATATTTTGGAAGATAAAATAATTTGGAAAATTATTTGGAATCTGATGATGTTGCGCATCTTTATTGATAGTTAAATAACCGACTATCAATAATTACCTTTAGATAGGTATTTGTTGTGAATTGGATGAATTTGAATGCCACACTTATTTTTGAATAAACGCTCACTATTCGGGTTAGCCGGGAAAGGACCATGGGGTCGTATAACCCATTCCGAATATGTGATACGTCGTTATGAATTGCATTCGAAGACCGGTGTTGAAGACCGGATATTTTTGAAAACGGAAGGATTACCGTCGAGTTACTCTACATCGGCTGATCTCCGATTTAGAGGTTTTATCACCCTTAGTGACGGGAAGTCCGGACGTGATTAGAAATTTATCCGGATATGCAAGGGCTTCGTGAGAAGTGCCTTCGGTTCTGTTCGATCCCGGAACAGACTTGTATGGATTGTGTGTCTAACGTTACAATTTGAGATATAAAGCTGATTTCTTTCAAATACATATCTGTTGGTGGAGGAGAATTTATTCTCTTAGCTTAACACCCTTCTCTGAGACGTACGAGCTCAGAGGTTATGTAGTTGAAATTTATCAGCGATATACTCCCAATTTGATAACGTGGCATACTGAGTGTTGTTGTGAAATGATCAGTGTTTGATCATTTGCGATATGATCATTTGTTTGATCTTATATCTTTGTGATCATAGGTTGATCATTTGTTGGACCCGAAGCAGGGCTTTGTAGAAAGCGTAGCTTTGTGGACGAGACTTCGTCGAGCCTCACACCCCGGAAATGGTCGAAACAGGAAGGATGCAGCAAGGTTCTAGGGAGTAGCGCCCCTTAGTGTATGTCATTCCTTCTGGATAGAGGTGGTATCATGGTATGGAGCCCAGATACTTAACCTATGTGGTTGCTGCATTTTTACTATGTGGTTTGTTGGAAATCGGGGATCCTCGGGAAGATCGGTTACGATCGGGGGATGACATACGCGTGTCAGTAGTTACCTATTTTTGCAGAGATAACCCGGCCTTGTGTTGGCAGAGATCTAACCGTAATGTTAGGTTCTCGGGTCGTCTATTCCAGGGACGTACCCATCGTGGCATAGGAAGTTCCTTGGCCTGACCATTTGTTGGAAATCCAAAGAAACAATACGTGACTTGTACGGTTTTAGTTGTATTACCTGCTATGGAATGTGGCGGTAACCTGCTATTGAACATAGTAGCTATAGTAGGCATACGATACTGGTCGTATGTTGGCTAAGATTAATATTATATTTTCGAAATGTTTTCTACACTATGCACTAATAATAATATCAAAAAGGATTTGATTTTGCGTAGTAAGCATCTTTGACTATCATAAGAAGAAATCTCATCCAATTCTGCGTTTGCATTGTGTGTGTGGCGGGAGGTCTTATGGTAGTTTCATTTTCCAAAAGCATTTCGAATTGACTTTAAAATTATTTTGTTGTTATAAAGAATAACTGTTTTACGATCTCACACCAGTCACCATGACTGACTCGGAGTTTATTGTTCCCTTCTAAACTCTGGGTGCCCACCAATTTCCACACGGGCAGCCTAGAGTTATGTATTAGGATATTCTGGAGCTTTGGAAGCAAGCTGGAGGACGAGACGTAGTATTTGTATCTGATAGTATTTATTCCGCTGTGTATTCTGTATGAGGACAAGTTAATATAACTGTCCATTGTTGTATCGAGTTGTATATTGACTCTGATTGATGTATGTATAAACTGATATAGTTCTTTGTTTTAAAAGATTATTCATTTATCTATTATATATTGTTCCGCTGCGAATGTGAGATTCTGATATTGTTTTCTGTTCTGATGTGTTCTGTTGTTCTTCTTTCTTCTTCTGCTTTCTTCTTCTTCTCTTTTTCTTCTACTTCTTCTTTCTAAAACCATCACTATTCGAGTTTCCGGCGTTCGATTTCTCGGCAGTCGATAAAGTGAGTATCGATGTCGAATTTTCGAAAGTCGAAAATTTCGGTATGTGACATGTATTGTACAATGTATTCATGTTTCCATGTGAATTTGAGTTCTTGTGTTGTATTTTCAAATTCAGTGTTGTACAATATTTTTTCCTATTAAGTAATATAGTACTTTGCAGCTCGAATAAAAATAATATAACATGTGCTTATACTACAAAGTAACAACCACAAATAAGTGGTACATGGAAAGTACTACAAAATGATATTATAAATCTCAATGTGCCACATATTTGAAAGGTAAAATTAAACACATAAAATACTACAAAATGGCCAAACATACAACTAAAAACAATACATGGAATGAAAGGTCAAACTTCAGAAGATCTACCGTGACGGTTGTGGCATTCTTTGATCATATTTTCCATTTCTTTATGCTGAATTGCATCAAGCTTTGTAAGGTCACTAGTTAATATTCCTATCATCGAAGATTCATGTGTAATCGCAACTTCTCTATTTTAACTTCAATTCATCATCATGTTGAAGTTTCCGTTCTATTTTTAATCGGTTATCTCATGTTTCTTGTGTTCTATTTTTCTTTCTGCTCCAACCATTTCTCATATATGTGCTCATATTTTGCTTGCTACATTTCTTTTGTTGCTTTATGTAAGATCTACACTACCATCGACATGCGAGCTATAATAAGTAGTATTATTCAATCGTTGATTTTCAGACATCCTTGTAACATCACATGAGAAGATTGGAATGACATCATGTGTAAGATTCTCTAGGACTTGAGTCCACATTCATATTCATTGGCACAAAATGCATAGTTATGGGTTGTTTTTTCAAATTGCTCAATTTGTCCCATGTACTAAGGTAATTATAAATGTTTAAAAGTTGAGTGTAACTCCCTTATTATTAACTACTTAAATTTTGTGCACCTACTTAAATTTGATAAGGCTGCTACTATATACATCTACTTTTCTTCTTCTCTCATCCACTTCTTTTCTCACCTACCGATATTTTATAAATGCTTCTCTCACCCTTAGACACCTACCTCTCATGTTCCTAATTCTTTTTAAAAAAAGCATTTGTAATTTCATCTTCTTACAATATAATCGTAAGCAGCAATCATCAAATCAAATCTCATCAACTTCGATTTTCTTTTTTACAAATTTCTATAATTTGACAATTTTCCAACCTTAATGTACTAGGATGTTCAACGATTCATTTGACATCACTTTCCAAGCAATAAAATTTGAAACTATGTGAGCCTGCAAAGAAATAATCGCTCAGGTCGATAAATAAATTTTAAGCAAGATTCTCTGTAAAATTTGTAGAAATTTTATTCTTTTACATAAAAAAATGATGGATGTTTTTGTTTTTGTTTTTGTTTTTGTTTGTTAGTATCTTTTTAAGTGACATTAGAAAGTATATTAGTGGGTGTACATAGTACCACCCTTTTAATGAATGTTATGCATTGATTACTAATAGAACTTTAAAAGGTTAACAAACAGTAAGATTATTACCAAATCTGCATTGTTTATCCTCACTTTCACGTTCCCTAAGTAATGAAGATTGGATTTCATTTCGTTTCCAACAAGTGGTGTTTAACATTTTCCATTGGGGTGTTCAACAAGTCAACGGATCTTCGGGGGCTATTAGGACGGCGATTGTTGAATAAGCATTTTACAGTTTTTTAGATGCAAATTCATTTAAGATGTACTTCTATGTGGATCGTTCGAGCAATCGATCCAACAGTGAGCTAGCTCTACATGCTTATCATTTGTCTATCTTCTTTGATCCTTCCTTTTGGGTTGTGCTTCACCAATTTCGAAAAAATGATGCCTTGTTGATGTTTATTCCACTGGCATTAGTCCTCCTTGTGCTACCATAGGTTCCTTATCCATGAGAAGAGCATCCATGTCATGCATTATTAGCTTTTCAGTATTCCCAAAAATAAATGGAAGTTGATTAAGTCCACCGCTCGTGGAGTTAAATTGACCATCTAAATTACTACCTAAGTTTTATGTGTGGGTGTAGTTAACTTGAGGCCGATATATGCAATTCAAAGAAAGATGGCAAGAATTGTAATTTGAGTTTCGTTGGAATGGTTGACCTTGAGAGAAATTCATAGTGTCTTATTGAGAACGTTATTGAGGGCGTAGTTGAGAACATTGTTGAATATACTGTTCAGAATCTTGTTAATATTAAGAGCTTGATTAAGAATGAAGTGTCGTTTTAATTGAATTATTTTGATATAATTGAAAGATGAGTAAGAAAAACATGTGTTTTGTTTTCCTATTGGACTTTCCAACAATACAATTTTGTTCCGAATGATTTGAAATTGTGAATAAAGAGAGTGAGTTTTTGTTTTCCTTTAGCACACCGAATAAGTTGGCATGCTAGCTCGTTGAATTCAGCCAAAAGGTGAGTAGTAAAACCCCATGTTGAAACGGCACCAAAAAAGTAAAGTACGGAACTTTATCGACTGCATATTTCATTGAAAAACTGAATATCGTAGCAACTATATCATCTCCAGTGCTTCTTATATGAACTAATATGGGAGACTACACACAGCATAAAAACTATATATACAAACTTATAATTTGTGCTTCAATTATACATATCATCACACAAGAAATATTTAAACAAAAGCCCAAAAAATCAAAATGTTCAACTTCCACAGCTGCACAACAACATACCGGGCTTCTTTACAATCTAATTTCACTATAATTATCCACCCGCAAACCCAATTATAACATCCAATAGACTTGTGGTATGCACAATTTTATGAAACTTCAGGGATTGAAGTCAGTAAATCTCCTGAAGTCAACAAATCTCTGTACTGTTTTCGGACTCCCCATAAAAGTTCGACACATTGCTTCATACATGGTCTATTATATCTATTTGGAGCCAAGCATTGTATTGCTAAGTCGAGAAGATTTTCTACTGCTACATTTGCTGATGGGCTTTGTTCAATATTCGGGTCCAATATGTCCGATGACCGCCCATCTGTGAACTTTTTCATTGCCTACATAAAAGGACACGTGTTAGATATTATTTTTTAATGAATGAGTATATAACGCACACACTTTGAGTGTGTAATACACATACATACATGTCTGTATGTATATGACCAAATATTTAAATATAAACGTGAGGCTGATATCATGAGGCTACACATATTGCTAAATAAAGGGGTTGTTGATCCTAACCCTATACAAGTTTATATTTAAATATTTGGTTCATATGACAAAAGAGAAGAGAGAGAACAAATATTTAAATAGAAACTTATGGTTGATATAAGGATGCTATACAATGGTGCTAAATAAATGGTGTTATTGATCCTAGCTCTACAAAGTTTGATCTGAGAAGATAAATTTATTGTGTAAATCGCAACTCCGTTGCACTAACTCAAGAATGCAGGAAAAAAAATTGCTATAATTTCAATCACATTGCACTTATATCGCATTTATCAAAGCATAATTAATTGTTGAAAGCCGTCAATTTTAAGTGTGTTTATTAATCGTTGTAGTTTCATACAGTCGTATAGTCAAGAGTCTGTTTGACAACAACTTATTTTGAAACTCTTTAAAATAAGTTTTGAATAGTAACTTTTAAGTAGTTTAGGACAAGTAAGATTGAAATAAGTTAACTTAGAACTAGAAGTAGTTTTTGCTCCATATGAGTGGTTGTCAAACATGCTCTAAAGAGTGTTTCTATCAATTTACGGTACGTAAGCATTTAAAATTACAACAAACCACTAAAATATACTTAGTGATTCACATCATAAACGATAAGAAAGCATTCATTGCAACAATTGTTTAATAGTTCTATTTAACATAAAGAAAAATAAGTGTGGACAAAAGGTACATAGCAAATTAGTAATAGCATGTGAATAATAAAACAATGAAGGCCTATTGGCAATCAAAAAAGCATTGCACAAGTACTTTAGTTTGTCAAAAGGTTGTTTGCTTTTAAAAAATTAAAAGGTTGCAAAGTTAAATTGGTAAATCACTTTGACAGAAAATAATTGGTTACAAATTAAGTCAAGAAAAATATTTAAAAAACATTTTGTTTTTTAAATAAAAAAAGCAATTTAATTTGAGCTACCCAAATCTCTGTCTATACTTACTGTTAATAAAGAGAACTAATTTCATAATATTCAAAGGTATCCTTTTTAAACAACAAAATCACTCTTTAGTATCTTCTATTACTCTATCCATATTTATAATAATTACAATTTTAACTTAAATTTCAACAGTCCAACAAGTCATTTGAACTTTTACCATTATACTTAATTTTAATAAAAAATTAATTGTATTCCTTTAGATGTATGATAAAAATATAATTTTCTATTCACAAAATTTATTTATCAGTATTTGATAACTATACTAACATAAATAAAATCGTATATGTGAACCAAAATAAAAAAAATAAGTACTATTTAAGAAAATACAATACATATACATGCGTGTGTGTCTCTCTCTCCGCACGCACACACACTCTCGAAATAATTCAAAATTTTACATTGATGAATTTGACAACTCATAGAACATATCTACAACATTTCAATTTTTCGTATATAAAAAATGCACAAAAAGATGGAGGGAGATATTGATCCTCCCCCCCACACACACACACACATTACATATGTGTGTGTATACATATATGCATGTATGGAGTATGTCTTTTTAACTATTTTATATGCTGATGTAAAAAGTTAATTTTAATCGTATAAAGTAAATGATGTAAATCTACGCCATCGGTCACCCTACTGGTAACCTCAAACCAAAATTATTTTGAGATAAAACTGAGTGTCATAATTAATAACGAATATTCTATGACCACATTATTCAACACTCAACGGTACTAAATCATTTTAACATAAAGTAAAAACATACCCATCTCACAGTAATCCGTTCCTTCAGATCTCTTTTTGGTTCAATAGGACGTCTTCCAGAAATTAGTTCCACAAGCAACACTCCAAAAGAATACACATCACTCTTATCCGTGAGTTGATAAGTTAAAAGATAATCTGGATCCAAGTACCCTGCAGTCCCTTTCACCTGAGTCGACACATGTGTTTGGTCAGCTTCAATTGCACCAAGTCGAGCGAACCCAAAATCAGCAACTTTGGCGCGTAAATTTTCAGTGAGAAGTATGTTGGAGGATTTTATATCTCGATGAATTATAGGATGATCTGCATCGAAGGATGGATAACATGAGACATAATGATCAATGAACGGTGAGTTGTAGAGTTCTCCTGAATTATGATATTACCTGTGTATGTATGGAGGTATGTAATAGCATGAGCTACGTCAATTGCAATATCTAATCGTGCTGACAGGTCCAGAGGATTTTCAGAACCTGAATTACATAAGGAATATGATAAAAATTTGAACTACAGTATCCTCGAAGACGTGCAGGTTATCAATAGGAGCCTATTCTAGCAGACCTATGGTGTTATGTTCGTGTACTATATAATTGTAGGCTGCTGCTTAATCTTAATTTACTTTACATGTATGGAATTCACTAAGTATACGTAACGTCTAACTGAAATATCCCACTATAAAAAGTTTTTTCCTAGGGAAAAACCACTTGTCCAACATAATCGCTGTATTTATTAATTTATTTTTATTTTACTTTTTTTGAAATTAACTGAGCAAGCTCATAACATCCTTAAAAGAATATGTAATGTCCTGGGACACAATCACCAAATTAAGCACTTACGTCACTTCCATAAATCGACATTTACACCTCTTATTTCTCATCTTAGTATTTTTACAAAACTATATTCACACGCGCGCGCGTAGTTATGTATGTATGTACGTACACACATATATAAATCGGACATGACATAGAATTTGTCTGTATATTAAACTTAGAATTGTTGTACAAACACAACTGGGTCTAGCATCAACATCATCAAAGAATCATGCACGGCACAAACCCATGATGATGTATGGTTCCGCATCTTAAGATAATCAAATAAGCAAGTGCCAAATATCAATTTTCCAATGTGAGGTTAGTCGTTAACAATTATCTTATTGTGTTTTCTTAGAAACAAACGCGTGCACGCTCACACTATATATATATATAAATCTGATACACCTCAATTTGGCTACACCTCTAATCCCCTTGATTTCCACCACATATTCCGAATTAAATAATATTACTTTCTCTCTCGTCCCACTAACTGTATTATTTGATTCGGAATGTGTGATGGAAATCAGGAGATTAGATATGGACAAAGATCGGCTACACTTCAATTTGGCTACACCTCTAATCCCCATTGATTTCAACCATTCTGAATTAAATACATGTGTGTGTGCGCGTGTCTGTCTTTTCACACATCTTCATTTATTCACCTTCTATAACTTGGTACTAATCAAATAAAAGTTTCTATGAATTCAGGTGTATAATTAATAAAAGTTTCTATGAATTCAGGTTATGATTTCAGGTGTATAATTTATGCCAAATAGAAGACTAATCTGTAATATGATGAAATATTAATGAATAGTTGGTCGAGTGGAAGAACCTAATGAATACAACTATACAAGTTTTTGGCAAGGTTGCTAAATTTACAAAATAATTCAAACGTCTAGCAATACAAAAAAACAAAAAAACAAAAACAAATCTAATTAACTTACGGTCAAGATGCTCCCTTAGAGTACCATTAGCAACATACTCAATCACGATTATCCTTTCATCCTCATGCTCCAAGAACCCAAACAATCTAACTAAATTCAAATGCTCAATAGTAGACATAGTTTTGATTTCAGTTTGGAACTCTGCACCTACACGCACATCATGTACATTCTGCAAATAATAATAATTGCGTCAAATGGGCAAATACTTGATATATGATTACTATATTAAACAAACAAAAGATTTCTAAATTTTTCTCACCTTTTTGGCACGTTTAATTGCAACAATTGTGCCATCATTGAGCTTTCCTTTATAAACTGTTCCAAACCCACCTTGTCCAATTTTTGAAATGGGAGAGAAATTTTTTGTGGCCTTTAGAATATCTGAATAAGTGAATGTCTTATGTTCAGATTCCTTTTCAAGACTCTGCTCACTTACGTATAATGCTTTGCCTGACCTTCTCCTTTCACTACTTTGTCTCCTACCACTTCTATGACTGTTACCGTCAACGGACAGGTTGCCTATAAATAGTTGGCAGAAAAAGAAAAAAGAAAAAAAGATTAGTTTTCACTTATTCTTTCCTTCTCTCATAAAATCTTTTACTGATTACAGATAAATGAGACGTAGCCTACCTATACATTCTGCTTACTAGTATTAGTAAGTTATTCAAAAACAAAATATCCAATACAAGTTAATTTGCAGCCTATTAGAAACAACTAAAACACTAACTTTTTCTAGAAAGAAAAAAAATGAATGTTGTTGACTAAATCTTGTTTGGAGAGTTCACAGTTATACACAATATTGTTATCAAAAATCTTAAAATCTTACGATATAAATCTCGTTTCGGATCGGATCTCTCCCTCTCGATTCAATTTTCATTCCAATTCAATCTCAGCTAAAACCACAGTTGAGAAATCATTCGGTCAATACTTATGCATTCAATATGCACTTTTGGATACCACAATTTCAAGTCTAATGTTTTCTAAACAAAACAAAAATTAAACAATAGAGAAATCTATGTTTTAGGTTTGATGTAGAAGTTCAAAAGTCATAATCAATTTCAAAGTGTGTAAAAAATTTGAAATATGAAAATTTTGAATCTACGATATACGATTTAAAGTTTGAATTTTCGATTTTCGATTCACAATTTGAATCTCGTTTTGAAAACCTTGATACACAATAGCTAAATAGTTTGTTATAACTCATAAACAGATGAGATACACTTGCTTTATACTGAGCATGAAACTGATTACAGGCATCAAAACGATTCATCATTCAAATATTTCCTTAAAAATTTAAAACAAAATAAAAAACCAGTACTGTAAGAAAAAGTTTTAACCTTTTCCATTCTTTTTATTTATTTTATATTTTCTAACTATAAAATAAAATAAAATAAAACCTACAAGGAGCGAGTCTCTTCCAAAACACATATTTGATCGCTGCTTTTTGGATATTTGGGTAGCAATATAAGTTTCATGAATGAATAAGAGGACAATGTACCAGTTGTTTTTGTTCTCTCTCTCCTTGTTCCTAGCCTTTAAGAAATCCCGTGCAATTAATACAGCAGGCAGAAAGTAAAACATTTGAAAACAATCCAAAGAGGTACAATGTGCATACTGCATTTTTCAGTTACAATTTAAAATCCAATCATTCAGCAGTGAACACACGTCTACCTATAGAAATAAAACCATTAAGGGCCTGATATTATTATACTAACTACTATTAATGGAAATTCAAAATAGAGTTCAAACTTCAAAACATGTGAACATTTTGAGATGGAAAATGTTACTTATACCAGCATTAATTTATTGGAGAAATTCCTAATCCCTAACTCACTGTCAATCATCCTTGATTCCTCACCATCTAGTGCCAACTTTCACTTAATATGACAGTTAAAACTAAAGAATTATTCCACCATACAAAAGTCATATATAGGTGCTCTCAAACCTCTTCGAATAAATTACTACTTCCATTCATGCCTATAGCTGTGGTAATGAATCAACCATACTATGCTCTGAAACTCAAACTCAACCAAAAAAAATTGAACATGGCTTCATAATGATAATACAAGAGAAACTCCAAGGGTAGCTTGTCTGGGTGAAGCACAGTGATGCTAATGAAGATGTGTAAGGGTTGAACCACAGATGAAGCAGAACAATTCGTTAGTACCCAAAGTAATCGATGTTGAGAAAAGTCTCACATCTTCAAAATAATATAATTGGCTCTATGTAAATACTAAGAGATCACTCTTGACAAGTCAAGTGATTCTCTAGTAGCTTCGGTTATATTCTTCCCTTCTTGATCGATAATATTATTTCACTTCTTCTAATTTCTAGCAGTCCATACATATTCTTTTGATAGTTTACTTAGGCATTCCAAATAAGAAAGATAACACAAGTGAACAACCTGTAACAAGTAAACCCTCTAAAACTTTTTGAAACAACTCAGTCGTTCACTAAATTAAAGAGCGATGCTACTTTGGACTATCTAAATCCCTAATTCTTTATCTCTAAGTTTCTGAGTAAACCATATTTTAGAATTTGCACAACGAACTATAACATCAACATCGATTCTACAGCAAATTAACATGTAGGGTCAAATTCACAGTTAACGAGTGAATATTCTAAACTAACTCACGTTGAGGCGTCGGCTTAGAAGCATCATCCAATAACTCGTTTTCAACAGGCGGCGCAAAACAAGACCCAATAGCACGAGCAACGGCGCTTAACGGGTTGCGACCCGAACCGGAAGAAGAGTTGGACGAGGCGGCAGAGTAGCCAGACGAGCGGGAGCTGAGGGAGGTGTCCCAGCTGTTGGTATTTCGGGTTTCGGAGCTTGACGATCTCGAAGTCCGAATCCGAGTCATAATCAATGCTGTAAAAGACTGTTTCCAGAAAAAGAAAGACAAATTAGGAATTGGATCAATGGTGGCTAGTTGAGAAATGATTATTTGTGAGTTGTTGGCTGTTGTTAACACATTCCTTGGTTGGTTGTTAATACAGATCGACTGTCTATTGACGCGGTAGTGGAAGAAAAGTATGAAAGTCAACGTTCAGACTTTTGTTGGATTTTATTAATTGGACAAGTTAAAAAGTTTTCATTCTATTGCGACATCCCAATTATTTATGAGATTTTTGCGCCAATTTGGACTACCGTATATGGTACTTCGTTTTTAAGTGCCTGCTAATTTTTTCATTGACTTCAGGTCTTCTATACATGCCGGGACTGTAACTATCTTTGGTAATATAGCTTACATTATTATGTTGCTACATCATACTAGTACTAGTACCACACGTGTTACGCACACGAGGTTCATCAACTGTATATTTTCAAAAAAAAAAATTTATATACAAAAAAGAAAACGTATACATTTTAAATGAATTTATTTATGTTTTTTCCTGAACGCTAATGATAAAAATATATCAGTAAATCTACTTACGTATCTAAGAAGTAACTATGAAGAACAAAAAGTTTAACAACCTATTTTAGAGAATAAAGTAGTTATAAAATAATATAACATCAACTATAAATTATTTCTTATAAAATGTAACGATACGATCTTTCGACGTTCGAAAGTCGACATTAATACGTCCACTGTACCAAATGTCGCACAATCGAATGCCGGAAAACCGAATCATTAGAGTTAAAAAGAAGAGGTAGAAGAAGACAGAAGAAAAAAAACAGAAACAACAACATAATCTCACATTCGCAGCGAAACAATATATAATAGATAAATGAATAATCTTTATAACAAAGAACTATATCGGTTTATACAATACATCATCAGAGTTTACAACAACAATACACATCACTGGACAGTTATATAAACTTGTCCACATAACAGAATACACAGCGGAATAATACTAGTATAAGTGATACGTCTCGCCATCCAGCTCGCCTCCAGATCTCCACAGCAACTTCTGAATTCCAGAATGACCTGATAACCTGACTCTAGGCTGCCCGTGTGGAAAATTATGGACACCCAGAGTTTAGAAAGGAAACAATAAACTCCAGGTCAGTCATGGGTTTGGTGTGAGATCTTAAAAACAGTTATTTTCATAAAGAAAATAAAAAAAATTCGCAATGCTTTTGGAAGATGAAACTACCATAAGGCCTCCCGCCACACACACAATGCAAACGCAGAATTAGAGGAAGTTTCTCCTTATGATAGTCAAACATGCTTGATACGCAAAATCTTTTTGATATTATCATTAGTGCCTAGTGTGGAAAACACTCGAAAGTATAATATAAATCTCAGCCAGCATACAACCATTATTGTATGCCTATTATAGCTACTATGTTCAATAGTAGGTTACCGCCACATTCCATAGCAGATTATACAACTAAATCCGTACAAGGTTCGTATTGTTTCTTTGGATTTTCCAACAAATGGTCAGGCTAAGGAACTTCCTATGCCACATGGGAACACCTCTGGAGGGACAACCCGAGAACTAACTAGCTCTTTGCCAACACAAGGCTGGATTACCTCTTACTAGGTAACTACTACACGAGTATGCCACCCCCCGGTCGTTTGCGACCTTTATCCAAAGGCCCTCGATCACAAAGCAACTATCACACAGTAAATAAGATTGATGCAATCACACAAGTAAAGCATCTGGGCTCCATACCATGATACCACCTTTTTCCAGAAGGAAATGACATACCCTAAAGGGAGCGACCCTCATAACCTTGCCGCATCTTTCCTGTTTCGACCATTTCCGGGGTGTGAGGTCTGATGAGGTCTCGTCCACAAAGCTACGCTTTACACGAAAGCCATGCTTTGATCAACAAATGATCCGCAACACACAGCAACACTTAGCATGCCACACTACCAAATTGGAAGTATATCACTGATAACCTTCAACTACATAGCCTCTAAGCTCGTACGTCTCAGAGAAGGGTGTTAAGCTAAGAGAATAAATTCTCCGCCACCAACAGATATGTATTTGAAAGAAATCTGCTTTATATCTCAAAGTGTAATGTCAGACATACAACCATACAAGTCTGTTCCGGGTTCGAACAGAACCGAAGGCACTTCTAAAGAAGCTCTTGCAATCCGGGTATTTACAATCCCAATCGGACTTCCCATCACATAGGGAATCTCTATACCGGAGCAACTCAGTGCAGAGACAATCGATAGGTTATCCTATCGTTTTCAAAAACACCCGGTCTTCAACACCGGTCTTCAATTGCAATCCATAACGTCGTATCATTATTCAGAATGGGTTATCTGACACAAAGTCCTCTCCCGGCTAAACCGAATAAATGAGCGCTTGTTTTAAAAACAAATTCAAGTGCCATTTCAAAGGCAAATATTGATAGTCGGTTATGTAACTATCAAACAACATTCACAACAAACAACAAGCCTTAATAATTTTTTCCAAATTATTAAATTTCAAAATATCTTCACAAGATATAAATATTTTTCCACACTTCAACATTTTGAAAACAAATTTCAAATCACTTTTCACTCGCGGAATAAGATTCCCTTTCCTTTATAAATTCCCACTGTGAATTCAAATTTCCGAATTTTCACCGATATATGATTTTCAAATCAATTTCCAATTATTCACTTTCAAACACCAAATCAAATTCAAAATTGATTTCTCAATTTCATTTCAAACATTAAATCAATTATAAATTAATTTCCAAGTTTATCTCAAATAACAAAATAAATTTCCATTCAAACACCAAATCAATTATCTTATTAATTTCCCAAAGAGTTATTTTCCAATACCAAATCAATTATCAATTGGATTTCAAACAAATTTATCACCTTTTAAATAAATCCCTTTATTCCTTCCAAATGGTTTAAAATTCCATTTTCAATAAATTCTTCAACTTTTAAACAATATTATTCAAAACCCATTTATTAATATCTTTTCCCATATTTTGGAAATAATTCGATAAGATTTCAAAAATCAACTTTATACTGTTAGATTCCTTCTTTTAAATTCACTCAATTCTTTCAAAAGGAATTTACTTAAAATTTCCTACTTTAATTTCAAAAATTCAATTTTTTTTATTTCTGGTATCCAACGATACCAAAAATACATTCGGCTAAATTATAGCCTTCAACAAATTCAATCATTAATATAATCATTCACAGATTATCAATAATTCATCACACAACATATGAAACAAATTCATACAACATATGAAACAAATTCATACAACATATGAAATAAATTCATACAATTTGAGGAATCCAGTTGGATCCCTCCAACCTGTTTCCCTACATCCACAGATGTTAGCACAACAATTAAATACCCATTCCACTTCGAGGTGGAATATCGCGGTATATGGGATTTAAAAAATATCATCCGCTATTATGCAGCGCATAGGGTCTCATCCGCTATAAAATGCGGGAAATCACTACACCACAAAAGGCTTTTAACAGCGTTTGATAAACGCTATAATACGATACAACAACGTTAGTTCAAACGCTGTATAACGACATGCTGTCGTATATACAGAACTTACAACAGCTTTTCGATAAACGCTGTTGAAACATCACTTTGACAGCGTTTATTACAAGCTGTCAATAACGTTTTTACAGCGTTTTCAAACATGCTGTATTATGTTTCTACAGCGTTAATAATTTAGTTGTCGGAGATGTTTTAATTCTACTTTAACTGTTTACAACAGCTTTTTATAAACGTTGTTATTGAATCATCAACTATTTCGACAGCATGTACTAAATGTTGTTATTGACTATTTTAAGATAATTACAGCACGAATTGAACGCTGTTGTTTCTTCATTGACAGCTATAATCAGACGTTGTCTTCTATTTATATAACAGCTTTAATATTCCACTCTATTTTTGAATATTCCATAACTATATTTTGAGTATATTCAAGCAACTAGTATATATAACAGGTTTTAATAACTATTAGTTAGTTACATAAACTAGTTAAGACAATATTAATAAACAAAAGACATCCATAAACCAAGTTTCAATAATATCCATAAACAAAAATAACAAAGTAAACCAAGTTGCCACAAATTCTGTTAAACAAAGACACGCTATATGTTAAGCAAAAATATAATATCAATACAGTAAGTCCGCACCAAATGCCAACAACAAAACGTGCATCTAAAAAGTTTCATATGCTTGCTACTTGCTACGGAAGAAGAATGTGTCATCACCATCATTAATTACCTGCAATGAAGAAATTTGAAGTCAGTGAGTAAACGCCATCTAAAAATTTGAAGTTTCATATGCTAAAATGCTTAACTGCGCCAAAAAAATCACTATATGGTATGTTAAGCCGAAACCTAGCCAATATACGCATTAGTAGGTTAGCTCAGTTAACGAAGCTAAACTGCTGTACAGTAACGTAGTTATATTTCAAAACATCTTTGTTCTAAAAAACAATTCATTGTTCTGTTATTTTCTTTTCTATTTGTTCATTGTCTACTGTCATCTCCACTCACAACAGTTCCACTTGCCCCTCCACTTCTTCTCAAGGTCAAACCCTTGAAAATATTCTCTCTGACCATCCCAATACCACTACATCTCATCCACCATCCCACTGTCTTCAAGTTGTCATCACTGCCAAAACATTCTTCCCCTGGCCATCCCACATTTCAACAACACTACAACAACCCACAAATACACTCAAATTCATACACACCTCATTCAACTTCAACTACTAAGCTCCATACTGCCGTCTTCCTACCATCTGCGTCTAACATTCATCACTTCACTGTTGGTCCACATCAAGTCTGTGCACGTCCTCATCACACTGCTTCTAAAATACTACTGCTGTTCAACTTGCAAATTTTCACCATTCAACACTGCTCCCCTCCCAAATCCGCCAATAAGCTTCACTTCATCACTGCACCATCTCTTCAGACTACACATTCATCACCACACTTCATTTCATCAACTACCAGTGCCACAAATTCCAGACTTCTCCACACATTCACAAACCACATGTGCACATCAATCACCGTGCATACATATCTCCCAAAACTATAACACTCCCCTTTTCTTACAACAGTCCCTTCACCGCCACACTTCATCTGTCCACCATCCAACCTCTCATGTCAACCACACTCTTCATTTTCCACCCTCTGCGCCTCAAAACACTGCTGCAATTTCATCCCCATATCACGGCTCCATTCACCTCCCCCTACGACCATTGTCCATACTCACAAAACTGCTGCTATCACTGTGACAACTTCCACTGTAAACTTACAACTGCAGTTCACCAACTGTGCCAGACAACTTCATTAAACCATTCATTAAACCTTCCTCTTCATTACCACCTAGATTCACATTCACTTCTGGTTCATACAACATACAACCCAAACCATTCCCAATCACACACCAGCCTTGCCACTTCATACAACATACAACCCAAACATCTACAAACACACGATCCCCTTCCAGACACCCCTCTGCCATATATACAAACCACCTCTGATCAAACTGCTACCCAGCCAAAATGATTACCCTGTTACCACTTTGAGTAATTTAATAGCTAGATTGCCTTACATGTATGATCTATTAATATACCCACCTATGTATGTATATTCAGTTCAATAGGAAGAAAAAGCGTTTCATAAACTCAGTAATGTACAGAGGCCAAATTTTATGTATAAGTCGTAAATAAAAAGATTACAATAACTTGTGGCATGTTCCCACAAAGCCCGGCCGCATATAATAATGTATAAGGTTTAAGAAATAAAAAATTGAAAATAAGAATGCCTGAAAATGTGCAAATTTGCTCTGTCCTGGAACCTGGAACTAGGCAAACCAAAAATTTGGCAGTGACAAATGCAATGGGATAAAGGAGAGCTGGAAAATACTACTAATACCAACAGATAAAAGAAGCGGAAAGGAGAAGATTGTATTTTACATTTCCTAAAAGTAAGAAAAAGGATTTATATGTTAAAAAGAATTTTCCAAATGGAGCATTTTCGTTCCATTCTCTTCGTCCGAGCAAGCGTCTGCTGAGAGGATAAATTTTCATTTTAGACTTAAAAAAAAACTTATTTTAAATTTAAGTGTGGTTTAAAACTAATTGTAAAAATAGAACTGGTTTTATATGGCTGACGCATTCATCAAATGCGCAAGCTATATTTAAAAAAAAAAATTAAGTTTGCGCATTTTTTAAAATACGCAAATACAAAAATAAATATGTATAAAAAAAAGGACCGACGGATTATTTCAGTCACGAAAATGTTTTGAATTAGATCTAAACTTGAAATAAGTTCTTAAGTCTATTTTACGCAAAACACAAATTAAACACTTTTTAAACGGAATACTACCTTAAGGTTTTATTACGTCATAACTCATAAAACACGGTAGGGTAAGATTTTGAGCTTTATACTTCATACTTCAGTATCATACTTGACTTATACTAGATAATGACAATACTAATCAAGATTTGCAGTAAATTCATACTTTGAAGCTAATAAACTATTGAATTCTCTGAATATATTTTTATAAACTAAACATTATTTAAAAGGAAAACAATTGCAATGAAAGCGTAAATAGGTAACAAAATAAGATTTGATTATTTAACTTATTGGCTATAAAATTGTACATATTAGGTTAATTAATTGTTAGAGGTACCACTTCGTGTTGAACATACATGAGACGTTGTGCACTAGTTCAAAGTTTGCTTTTGATCTAACAATAAACAGAGTCTTTTTTCGGTTATATTTTGTAATATACAATCAATTCCAATATGATACGAACATTACGAAACCAGTAAATTATAACAAAAGGTAGATCAATGTTATTCGCCATTATTCTGAAATACAAGCGTTTAAGAAAATGTTACGTAAAAAAAACATGTAGTAGGGAAACTTTACATATACATACCTTCAACTCCTTCATCTACAAAAGATATGCACATGATGTAAGTGTGCCTGCATGCTTGTACCTATGGATGAAATTTGAATGTATAACTATATTAAAGAATGTGAATTCTGAACAAAATATCTTGCGAAACTGGGACACTTAATTAAGGCCGGCCCTAAGTTTGAACAGCTCGGCCTACTGCTCAGCCACTTTACGGTTTGGGGTTCTAAATTTTCTAAGTTGTCGAAATCATATATCTATACTGAACTAAATTTTTAACTGTAATAAAGAAGGAGGCGTGATGCAGTTTGGTTTTAAATTTATATATTGTATGTGTATGATTTAGTCTTAGTATTTTTGTTCGTTTTCCTCCTTTTTATAAAATTTTTTAGTATTTGTTTTCAGCTATGCGACATTGACATATTTACAATTACTTGGAACTCGGAAAGTAGTTGGACAACAGGCCCTGGAGACAGTACCCTGGAATCTGGATATAGTAATGATAAACTACTTTGTGCACCATTGCCCTTATAAAATGCCAATATCAATCAAATGAATTATGAAGAAGTATCTTTTTCTAGTTCATTTTGCTTTTTACTGCAAAGAACAATAGTATCACTGCTTGGTCCATCTTTATCCGATATAAACAATGGTGAGAGGAAAGTAATAAATTAACTACGAAATACGAATGCATGCACTATACCAGTACGAACGATAATACTAAGCTAAAGATAATATTAGCTTACTTGTTCAGACCAAAAAAAAACAATGGACATTTTTTCCCAAAGTCAGTGAGAATTAACAATGTATTTGAATTTATGAGATTTAATAAAACCACTCACAGCCAATCAATGCTCATTTACACTAGCATATTTAATCAAATGAAACTATAGTAGTTTTTTTGTTGTCTATTGCATATAAACAAGATGTGAAACTTACATGGAAGGTGAGCCCATTCTAACATTCGCAACAGGCCTGCTACAGTCGAGCCAATAGCATTTGATAAGCATTCCATGAAGGATGTAGGTCGCCATAGAGGTGCATTTGGGACTTTTACAACATCCATCCAAACTCTTATCGCATTTGGTCCCAGTGGAACAGAATGTACCAAAGCATTTGGATCTGTTGAAGACACGGTTCCTTCTGCTACTATTTTTCCCATACCCTCTAAATCAATCAACTTGCATTTGGTATTTGCAGAAAAATTTGCACTCTATCACATAACAAAAAAAATGGTAATACGCTATCAACAATTCTTTGAGAGGAATATTAGCAATATGAACATGTTACCGTAAGAGATGTTGGAGCATTGATCATAGGAGCAGGACATGTGCTAGCGTTAACCGTTTCAACAACCACTGTTGATTCTGGCCATGCTATTTTCTTACCAATAGCTTCTCCAATACATGTCATGCCAACTATAGGCCTCCACAAAAATGCATCTTCTTTTTTCGGATTGTCCACCCAAACTATCTTGGCATCTGGTCCAAGAGGAATACCATTAATTATCTGATTTGGATCACTCGAGTACACTCATCCTTCAGCAACCAGTTCTTTACTCCCACCCCAATCATACAGCTTGTAATTGGTTTCCATGCTATTGGTTTTACTCTATTAAAAAAATACATTTGTTTAAGTTGAACATAGAAATATACAAAAACATTGCATAAATTTCAGTAATACATCTTTAAAGCGTTGTAGCAATAGAAATTAGGGGTAATCAAGTCTCTAATTTTCAGATAAACTGGCTTTGTATCTAGTCGCTAAACTGACATATGAAAATGATCGGTGGACCATAAAATGCTAAACTGACATATGAAAATAAATAGACGTTCATTTCGACAATCTAAACAAGGACACAAAATTTTCTCTACATCCCCTAACTTTTTCTTCGCAACACGTACAAAATTTTGAGCTCCTTTTCCATACTCTTTACTGGTTCTATGTTTAAAATTGAAAGCAACAAGAATGTTAGCTTTCATTTTCAAAACATGTTAAGTCTAAAGTTATGTGTAAATTTACTTTTATATGATTACCTGTGTAGACGCAACCAGTCTTTCTCCATCATCATATATAATATGGAAGCAATCAAGTATCTAAAATTCAAAATAGTAATTGGAAATTAGACTATTTAAACAAGTAATGAATGCTAGAAGAGTTTCTGGGCCTTTTAGTTAGCTTGTTTAAATGTGAATACTCATTATGAGTTTCTTCTTGAGACATATAGAAAATAATTCAAATTAGACTCATCGTTAATCTATGAAATAATTATAACAACTGGACTAATAAAGTAGAGATGGTAGTTTATGTAAAATGATCAAGACAAGCTCAGTGCAAATAAGTTAGCAAAACTTAGGTCTGAATGCTAGAAGAGTTTCTGGGCCTTTTAGTTAGCTTGTGTTACTGCACCACCTGAACCACATTAGTTTATGTAAAATGATCAAGACAAGCTCAGTGCAAATAAGAAGATCATTTAAGAAATTACCGTTCAGAACAAGAACATGTGCAAAATCAGCCTTTTTTACATGATCTATTTTTCCTATGTGAAATAAACTTGTTGAAACTTTGATGAAAGGGTATAGGTTCTTATCAAAATAATCAAATGGAATTGATTATTTAGTGTATATTACAGCTCTGTTTGAGTTGCTAAAATGGGTACCGCTCCATTTGAGTTGCTAATATAAATTAGATGCAAGCGGTTTAGAGAACGAAAATGCTAAAACGATTTGAGGTGCAAAAATTTCTAAGAGTTAGTAAATTGGTGCAGTAGCAAGTTCAACTAGAGCAGTAATAAATATAAGATTTACATTATTTATGGCTAGAAAACACATATCAGTATTAAATACAGTTTATGACTCTAAGTAAATCATGATTGAATATTTTACCTCAAACTATGAATATTACAAGGGCCAACAAAAAAATTGGATTATTGTTGATCATTTGTTGAAGAACAATTATCAAGTGATCACTACAGATGACCATGGATACTCAAAATGGTAAAAACTACCACGTCGAAACAAATACTGCTTCATACATATCTTTCTAGAACTTAGAAGTATACTACATTTTAAAATGGGAAAAGTTCCTGATCCTACCTATATACCCCTAAATAATTTGAACACTGTTAAAAATAAATTTCAATCCTCATGGTTCAGCAAATAAAAATTGATAGTCGCTTATCCAAAAAACAAGACTTGTATACGATTTGGCAAGAAGGCATGGGTTGTCTTATTACAGATTATAAGTTTCAAGATGATTAACATCCACATGAATTTAGGCCACAAACCAAAAGGAATTCTGTAAGCCAAACTAGCAATAAGTTTTACTGAGATAGAATCCAAACTTCCAACTGACATAATTTGAGTTTTACATAGCCTTAACTTATGTGTCGGGTTCGTTATTCACCACCCATAAAAGAAAGGAGCCTTGGAGCATGGCACCTTTAAGTTAGGACTGATGAGTTGTCAATGGAAGCCAACTTCAAAAATGTTTTTTTACAAACTACGAGACAATTTTAGTAAATTATAAAAACTACATCATGGTAACTGAGTAGCTTCCAAGGATTGTGTAGTATATTATGCACAAGGCACGTAAAGAGGCATCTTAATGTGGGGTTCAGTATGCACTAAACATAAAAAGAAGGCATTTGAGCAAGCCGTAAAGCTAAAGAAATATGAAATTTAAGAGGGAACAAAGTAGGTTCATTCTGAGGATGGAATCAATCATATGATTAAAATAAACTAGATAGTTACTCAAGGAACAAAACCATGATAAAAATGTGTCAATGAGGAAAACATTTCTGCTAAAAGATTTGAAAATAATGAGTTATATTACTTCCTTGGATATAAAATAATCCTACCTAGCTGACGTTAGCAGGTGAAGAAGCAACTAAATGCCACCTTCCAGAACTGAAAAAAAATAATGTTCACGTCCTACTTAAAAACTTGAAGTACTAGTAATCTTTAATTTCTCTACAATTAAACACAAATATACGATTCATCTATTATTCGCAAATATAAACTCAACATAAATATTGGATGCATACAAGGAACATTACAAAATGTACATTCAGCTGATCGCGTTTGGTTTCTTATTGAGATTTTCTTTTGTTACACCGAAATCATTGCTTCAAGTAACGATTATTGTTATATTTGTGACAATATAGCCATATTTTCAAATATTTATTGTAGAAGGGTTACTTATTCTATCCTCTCACATTCTTACAACTAGTTATGCGTACATATAACACTAATGAATGAGCGCTTGGTTATACCTTTCTATTGAAGCTTTGTTAATGCCTCTTTGATGTATTATTTTAGCTTCCATTCGAAACAAATAGGTAAAAAATATAAATTATCCAACCATTCTGAACTCTACAGCCAGTTATAATATGTAAGCTACCAGATATATTAGTGCTGTTTTAGATAAACAAGAGCATGTTTTTCTAGAGAGCTATGATCTTCTTTTCAAGTAAATTACATAGAGAATTGAATTATTTTCTAGCACCCAAAACTGCTAAACTGAAAGCCATTGCTTCCAGTAGTGCCATGAGCTATGGTTTTCTACACCAATACTTGCATATAAGCCAATATATCTTGTCTCTTCAAAATTCAAAAACCATGCATATTGAAACAGTGATAAAGTAGAATTCCAAATTGTTCTTCCAATACAAATAACACCACTTTATTACAGGTAGCGTAAACTTTAACCTCGATCAGAATATAAACTTGGCTAAACTTTAAACTTGATCAGATAAGCAAGATATGATACTTTGCAATGTTTCAAACTTAACTGAAAACTAGGGTTAAGAAAAAACGCTCACCAGTTCCACCAAGTTTAGGGCAATCAATTCCAAAATCGATGCTGATAGAAGAGCCGGCGACAGAGATACTCAATCAAAATCGACACGGAAGATGAAGGAAGATGCAATCTGGTGCTAGGAGAATTGAAATCGAAATGGACAGGAGGAAAAATGAAAAACGATGGAGAGGGAGATGAATTATTAAGAGACGAGGGAAAATAGAATTTTCTTTGGAAGTAAATGTGAGTTGGCGGCAAACCAAAATAAACCCAGCGGGCTACTTTTTTCAGCGTTTATCCTCACGAATAACTCTCTCAAAAATATTTACTACAACATTCAATGTTTAGACGCTGACAGTAAATGCAGTCAAAACATACTTTTATTGTAGTGAATCAATCACCAATATATATATATATATATACTACTATCATATATACTATCATCCAACAATCAATCAATAACTGAAATTTCAATTATTTTAATTTGAGTGAGAAGATCTCACCTTTGCTTTTATTTTGCAATCCATTTCCAATCCAGCTTGTTTTCTCGATTTTTAAACCTTGTATAAACATTTATACAATGTATTATAATTCAAATAATTCGAACAATTTATTTCCTTTTGATAATTTTACTTAACTAAGAATTTTATTTAAACTCATTTTCCTTTATAAATTATTTAATTAACTAACAATTTTATTCAAACTTATAATTTTCCTATTAAAATCTTTTTAATAACTAGAATAAATTAAATAGGTTAACTTAACAATTTGCTCACCAATCCTATTATTTTTAAAATAATATTTTAAAATATGCATGTGCTAATATAGATGTACTTATATCTACATTATACCTTTCAATACATAACCAAACAGAAATTTCTTTACCGAACTTTTTTAAAACTTCATATATATATTTGTAAAAATAAAGATCTGGATAAAAAATCTTTTCTCTGTATATTCATATTAATTTTTCTTATATATATACACAAATTGAAAAATCTGCATATATTTACAAAACTATTCTATATAGATTAAAAATCAAATCTTTTTATATATTTCTCTTGTCTGTCCCCTTTTTTTCCTGTTTTACTAACCTAGATTTGTATATATTTTAAATAAATAAAAAACACAAAGCTATCGTACCTAACTGCCACAACCCAGCTCGAACAGGAAACAAATCATCACGATTTGCCAGAGTTGTTCCAACCTGACTGTAACATGCATCTACCCAATCGCCTTCGATGATTACGTCAGCACATTCCGCGTTGCCATCACCGGAACTGACCTCAACATGTGACGCGACCCTTCTAGTTGCCTAAGCGCCTCCCAGCGCCCCTCTGCTCGTCTTCAACGACGTGCCAAGATAATTGCGCCTCTGCCTTCACGAATCCCAAACCTTATCATGCCGCAAAAACGACCTATCCACATCTCAAATCTGCCGCCATACGAGAAGCCACTCGATTCACAAATTTGGTTTGCTCGATTTAATCTGCCCTTCAACGCGATTTGATTCGCGAATGAAATTTTATTTTTTCTCTCGTCTGCCATTTTATATTTGCGAAGGAATTTAAAAGAGAAAGGGCTGAGGCATTGAAGTGGAAGGAAGGGCACGGTCTAATTTAAAAGAAGAAGAATATGCGACAATCGTTTCAACCATTATTTTGATTTTTATTGTTCGAAAATGATTTGAAAGAAAAGAGGGGAAAGGATGGGAAGCGTGCTAAAGAAGGGTTACAGTGATTCTGGAAAGAACGAAGAGCCTCTGATGTGAAAGAAATAAGGCTGAAGTTGACCAGTCAAACTATATTTAAATTTTAAATTCAAATTGTCTCGGAAATCACAACTCAAAATATCGACTTCCTATCGAGGCGTGCCGCTAGGCGTTTATAATATTATACGCCTATTCCGAACGCAATGGAAAAGGTTTCGAGTCCAAATTCGATCGTATGGAGAAGATAGCTTTTTAGACCAGTAATTATATTAAATATTCGATATAAATTTCAGCGTGTTTGCTTATCGTACGATCACACCATAACTCCAAACACTACGAAAATTGAAATCCGATAATAATACAATATTATGGATCTAATGGAACTAGTTTCGTCGAATTCCGAGACTGTGCCCCGGAAGACTATTTTTAAATATCGATTTAACCGATGAAATTCAAAACTGAACAAAACAGTTTCAAATTCAATTCTGAAGCTTTTATTATCTTTAGTATTATCAATATAGATTTTACAAGACTTCATATTATTTTTAATCAGTTTAAAACTGAAGATCCAAATTTTTACCCAACTTCAATAAATTAAATTCAAAAATTAAATTGCCAAACTCATTCTGATATTTGAATTTCAAATTAAACTAACTTCCAGATATTTAAAATCAATTAAATATCCTGATTTCAAATGTCAAAAATTCAGGGTCATTACATTCTTCCCCCCTTAAAAGAATTTCGTCCCGAAATTACAAGTTAAGAAGAATGCTCCAATACACGTTTGTCATTTTTCCAAAACCAAACAATTTTATCAACTTATCAACCCAGATCTTTTTATCCTAACCACACTATCATACTTATTAATTTTCCAAACATTTCATAGTTTCAAGCAACTTTATTCTACTTCACAATTCAAATTCAAATTCAAATTTTAAATTATCCAAAATTTCTCAAAAATTTTCTAACTCTCTAAAATTTCGAAAAATTTCGCCAGCGTCTCCTTTGCGCGGCTAGCTCGGTACAACTACAAAATGTCCATACGGACTCCCTGTAACGACCCAGAATTTTGAACCATTCGCATCCATTATAAGTGTATAGGTAGACACTCATGCCGGAGTTGAATTACTCAAAATACCGCGTTGTTAATTTAAATTTGGCAAAACTGAACATATACAGTAAATAAATAATCACAGATCACAGACACAGAGTAATAAATGCAGCGGAAATAAAAGAGATAGTAGTTCATGAAGCTACTATATGAATATATAAAATACATCAGAGTTAGAACAGATACAACGGAAGAGTAATACAATACATCAGATACAAATCAGAATACATCACTGGAATCATCGAATACTGAAAGCAGAATAGATGGCTGAATCTTCAAGCAAAGCTCCAACTCCAAAGGTGAGTCTCGAAAGCTGAACCACTCAGTCTGACCCGAGCGTAAAGCAAAACACAAGACACTCGAGTCAGGATTAACATTCTTATATTAATAAATCCAACTCAAGTGAAATAGCAATTGAAATACAAGTAACTCAAAGGATGTTTGGAATAACCATCCTTTAAGGATCCATTAAACTATCTACTAGATAGTAATGTACGATAAGTAGATAATGTCTATCAGTAATAATAAGATATCAAAATAGCGTTAAGTCATGGCCCATTCCACCCTTAACACATTTTTATTCCCAAAAGCATATACAAGACCGTAGTTTCCCCAAAACCGGAAGTCACCAGAGGGCAATCCATATACTAAAGGTACAAATCAAAATCATAGTGGTCGCGTATAAATGGAATACAAGTATGACAAGGCACATGAGGCAATACCCAAGGTAGTGATACTACCGTTCGCCTGATCCGGACTGGTGAGAACGCAACGCCGCAGCGCCCGCAACACCGTGAGACAACACTCCGAAAATCAAGGGTGCACCAATCGACAACAAGTATAAGTAGTTCGAAGAAGTGTGTCCACTTGAGGTAGCTAATCCTCCATTGGCCCGGCACAGCTCCTGTTTTAGTCATTTCCAATTTTGACACAAGTGTCAACGCTATCCATTATCGTTCACTTTCTTCAGTCATCACGTACATCATTCCAACCACTTCATTCTGGATCATCACTCCGCGTATAGTTATTAAAGTGGTTTTCGGTTTAGATAGAGAGTATATCCATAACCGAATTCCGGTCTCTTTAATAACTTCCGTAATTATTTCACCGATTGGTCGTTTATATATTTCAAAACCAAATCAATTTCAATTTTAATTTCAATTCGTAAATCAACATTTCATTTGTCTTTCAAAATCAATTTCCAAAATTTACGTTTCACAACTTCCAAATCATCATTTCACAATCTTATAATTCAAATTCAATTTCTATTTAAAGCAATCCAAATATTGATTCAAGTTCGAATACAAGTTTCATTTCGAAAACATTTAAATTAAATCTTATTAACATTCAAATCAATTTAAAATCATTTATCGATTTCATTCAATATTCGTTAAGTTGCTATGCCATTCAAAACAATTTCCATTAAATTTCCAATTCATTAAATCCATTATTTAAATTCAACTTCATTATATCAAAACTTACAAATTTAATTAAATTAAATTCATCAAATCAAATTCTTTCAATTACAAGTCTTACATTAATTCCAAAATATCACATTTCATTTCTTGTTAAAGAAATTCAATTCACTTATTCACTTTCTTAAATAATTTTCCAAAACTTACTAAATATTTTCACAAGATATAAATATTTTTCCACACTTCAACATTTTGAAAACAAATTTCAAATCACTTTTCACTCGCGGAATAAGATTCCCTTTCCTTTATAAATTCCCACTGTGAATTCAAATTTTCGAATTTTCACCGATATATGATTTTCAAATCAATTTCCAATTATTCACTTTCAAACACCAAATCAAATTCCAAATTGATTTCTCAATTTCATTTCAAACATTAAACCAATTATAAATTGATTTCCAAGTTTATCTTAAATAACAAAATAAATTTCCATTCAAACACCAAATCAATTATCTTATTAATTTCCCAAAGATTTATTTTCCAATACCAAATCAATTATCAATTGGATTTCAAACAAATTTATCACCTTTTAAATAAATCCCTTTATTCCTTCCAAATGGTTTAAAATTCCATTTTCAATAAATTCTTCAACTTTTAAACAATATTATTCAATACCCATTTATTAATATCTTTTCCCATATTTTGGAAATAATTCGATAAGATTTCAAAAATCAACTTTATACTGTTAAATTCCTTCTTTTAAATTCACTCAATTCTTTCAAAAGGAATTTACTTAAAATTTCCTACTTTAATTTCAAAAATTCAATTTTTTTTATTTCTGGTATCCAACGATACCAAAAATACATTCGGCTAAATTACAGCCTTCAACAAATTCAATCATCAATATAATCATTCACAGATTATCAATAATTCATCACACAACATATGAAATAAATTCATACAACATATGAAACAAATTCATACAACATATGAAACAAATTCATACAATTTGAGGAATCCAGTTGGTTCCCTCCAACCTATTTCCCTGCATCCACAGATGTTAGCACAACAATTAAATACCCATTCCACTTCGAGGTGGAATATTGCGGTATATGGGATTTATAAAATATCATCCGCTATTATGCGGCGCATAGGGTCTCATCCGCTATAAAATGCGGGAAATCAATCACCAATATATATATATATATATACTACTATCATATATACTATCATCCAACAATCAATCAATAACTGAAATTTCAATTATTTTAATTTGAGTGAGAAGATCTCACCTTTGCTTTTATTTTGCAATCCATTTCCAATCCAGCTTGTTTTCTCGATTTTTAAACCTTGTATAAACATTTATACAATGTATTAATATTCAAATAATTCGAACAATTTATTTCCTTTTGATAATTTTACTTAACTAAGAATTTTATTTAAACTCATTTTCCTTTATAAATTATTTAATTAACTAACAATTTTATTCAAACTTATAATTTTCCTATTAAAATCTTTTTAATAACTAGAATAAATTAAATAGGTTAACTTAACAATTTGTTCACCAATCCTATTATTTTTAAAATAATATTTTAAAATATGTATGTGCTAATATAGATGTACTTATATCTACATTATACCTTTCAATACATAACCAAACAGAAATTTCTTTACTGAACATTTTTAAAACTTCATATATATTTGTAAAAATAAAGATCTGGATAAAAAGTCTTTTCTCTGTATATTCATATTAATTTTTCTTAGATATATACACAAATTGAAAAATCTACATATATTTACAAAACTATTCTATATAAATTAAAAATCAAATCTTTTTATATATTTCTCTTGTCTGTCCCCTTTTTTTCCTGTTTTACTATCCTAGATTTGTTTATATTTTAAATAAATAAAAAACACAAAGCTATCGTACCTAACTGCCACAACCCAGCTCGAACAGGAAACGCATCATCGCGATTTTCCAGAGTTGTTCCAACCTGACTGTAACATGCATCTACCCAATCGCCTTCGACGATTACGTTAGCACATTCCGCGTTGCCTTCACCGGAACTGACCTCAACATGTGATGCGACCCTTCCAGTTGCCTAAGCGCCTCCCAGCGCCCCTCTGCTCGTCTTCAACGACGTGCCAAGATAATTGCGCCTCCGCCTTCACGAATCCCAAACCTTATCATGCCGCAAAAATGACCTATCCACATCTCAAATCTGCCGCCATACGAACGAGAAGCCACTCGATTCACAAATTTGGTTTGCTCGATTTAATCTGCCCTTCAACGCGATTTGATTCGCGAATGAAATTTTATTTTTTCTCTCATCTGCCATTTTATATTTGCAAAGGAATTTGAAAGAGAAAGGGCTGAGGCATTGAAGTGGAAGGAAGGGCATGGTCTAATTTAAAAGAAGAAGGATATGCGACAATCGTTTCAACCATTATTTTGATTTTTATTGTTCGAAAATGATTTGAAAGAAAAGAGGGGAAAGGATGGGAAGCATGCTAAAGAAGGGTTACAGTGATTCTGGAAAGAACGAAAAGCCTCCGATGTGAAAGAAATAAGGCTGAAGTTGACCAGTCAAACTATACTTAAATTTTAAATTCAAATTGTCTCGGAAATCACAACTCAAAATATCGACTTCCTATCGAGGCATGCCGCTAGGCGTTTATAATGTTATACACCTATTCCGAACGCAATGGAAAAGGTTTCGAGTTCAAATTCGATCGTATAGAGAAGATAGCTTTTTAGACCAGTAATTATATTAAATTTTCGATATAAATTTCAGCGCGTTTGCTTATCGTACGATCACACCATAACTCCAAACACTACAAAAATTGAAATCCTATAATAATACAATATTACGGATCCAATGGAACTGGTTTCGTCGAATTCCGAGACTGTGCCCCGGAAGGCTATTTTTAAATATCGATTTAACCGATGAAATTCAAAACTGAACAAAACAGTTTCAAATTCAATTCTGAAGCTTTTATTATCTTTAGTATTATAAATATAGATTTTACAAGACTTCATATTATTTTTAATCAGTTTAAAACTGAAGATTCAAATTTTTACCCAACTTCAATAAATTAAATTCAAAAATTAAATTGCCAAATTCATTCTGATATTTGAATTTCAAATTAAACTAACTTCCAGATATTTAAAATCAATTAAATATCATGATTTCAAATGTCAAAAATTCAGGGTCGTTACATAAAATTTAACCTACGAGATTACGTAAATCATAAACATCGTATATTCTATCCTTTTTAAATAGCTAGGTAAACTAGACGATTTCATTAACACTTGAGTGAGTGTTCCAGTTATCCAGCTTTGTAATCAAGCCATATTTGGACAAGTCAGATCGATCAAGTGGTCAGATAGCAACGACAACTCCGAAACTCAATTTCCAATTTAAGCTGAACAAGATGACTACAAACTTGCTAAATACTTAAGAAAATCACCTACTCATCAAACAATTCAAATGGCAAAGACGAGGGAAAAAAAATCCAAGAACAAGTCTTGGATCGGTACCAAACCAAGTCTCAAGTCGGTACCGATCCATTGCTCCTTCAAACCAGGTGCAATTTATTTGGAGCCATTTGAAGGTTCGAGGATACTTCAGGAAAAGTAAACCAAGAACCATAGATTTATACCGATAATGCCTCGAACTTTGATAAATCGAGGAGCAAGCATTGCGATCGATCCAGGTCCCATGGATTGTCAACGATCCCTAGCATCGCCTTAAAGAAATGGAGCACAAAATTACAACGACTCATACTTAAGGACCGTTATTGAACAATGATGCTCAGATTGGTACCGATCCATGGAGCAACAGATGATTTGGCCACGATCTTTCCAGGAAACTTTCTTAGGATGTGGACAAAGTGGGGAAAACGCCATGGAGAGAAATCTGCTGAACTTTCCCTATAAATAGGACATGAGAGACACTATTTCGGGATCTTTTTTCCTGCATTCTAAATATCTATACTAATATAGTTATTTCTTGGATCATCACTAATCCAAGATCACCGATCCATAAGATCTTACTTGTAAAACTTTCAGAAATCGTTAACAAAATTTAAGTAGATGTATGTTAGTGTTTAGCAAAACCACTATAAATCATTGTGTGTTGTTCTAATTCATTTTCCTTTTAATTCTTTATTTTATTCTCTTTTCTAAACTACTTGGGTGTTTTTGCTAATGTTTGACGTAAAATTTTGATGCTTTCACTGAGAGTGTTTCAATCTCTCGCTGTTTCGATCTGCTTTCAACCTTTGAATTGCTTTAATCCACGAAGTAGATCTACAATATCTGTTCCTGAGATCCATGATTATTCAGATTTTTCTAAAGTCTATCACATGATCTACCGAAGCTATAGCCCCAAGAAATACTAAGGAAAAATCGACTACCTCCAGACCCACTAATGATGTAGAAAATGCTGGCTTTCAACACATTGAAGAAACCGTTAAGCCCAACATTGTTGAAATTCAGAGCGCTTCATATGTAATCACCAGGGTTAAGTTGTATAAGATGATGAAAGAACTAAATGATAAATTGCTTGAAAGCGAGAATGCAATGATGAAGAAGATGAAATAAAATTTGGATTTGATGATCTAGCTCTCTCGAGGTTGTAGAAGGAACATGAGGGAATTGTCACCTTCCATCTCAGAAGAAGAAAGTTCCTCCTCATCTGATGAAAATAACAGAGAAGGAAAGCAGAGAATGAAAAGAAAAAGGCTGGAACCTCAAAAAATGGGTTAGGGAGAACTCAGGTCAACAATACTTAGGTCGGTACCAAACCACCTTTTTAGATCGATAACAAACTGAGATACCTTGGTCTGAATGATCGTGACTTTGTTAATTTGTGTGATGGTATTGATAATGGTGACGGCCCTATTGTTAGTGCTCAAAATGCTGGAGTTCAAATGGCTGCTACTGACTCTTCACATAGAAATCATAGAAATCGATCAACTGCACGAAGAGTTCTCTCAGAGATAGGAGAACCTTGATATCATGGAACTAGCCAAGATCATTTACGGGGCTATATACTTGGGACAAGCCATGATAATCATCGTTCTGCCGATCCAATAAAGCTGGAATCTCTAGCAAACATGGTAGGAAAGTTGGTGAGTGAAAACCAGCATAAAAGTAATGATGATTAGGGTTCTTCTCCTAGTAGGAACCCATTCACCAAAGAGATATTGCGAGAGGAATACCCTAGAAAGTTTATTGTGCCCACATGCCATCTTATAATGGAACTACTGATCCAAGCTAACATTTGTTAAAGTATGAATGACATATGGATAGTTTTGGAGCTATCGACACCGTACGTTGTAGATGTTTTTTCAATATTTTTGGAAGGAGTGGTCACGATGTAGTTTACTCGGCCGCCTCAGAGATCCATATCTTCGTTTGATTAACTAGCTAGAAAGTTGGGCAGTTCAGATTACATACTGCTCTCCTAAAGGACGTGATGTCAATATCCAACATTTTTAAGAATTTTGAAGAGACTTTGAAGGACATTTTGAGTAGATTTAACACAGCTATGATAGAGGTAAGCAATGCTAAGGTGGACATTTCTTTGATGGATTTTATTTGAGGATTACATCCCGATATGGATTTTGATAAATGGTTGAAAATGAAACCCCCACCGGCCATGAAAGAGTTTTACTGAAAAGTGACTCGGTATATACGCTTGGAAGAGGCAAATACAACTGCTGGAAAAGCCGGTGGTTGTTAATCAACTAAAATGATTTAAAGTAATATGGCTATGAAACACACCAATGAGAGTCCGGGATTGTTGTTGTTAATGTAGGAAACAAAAACAATAATCAGAAAGGGAAACAACCAAGGCAATGTAGGCAGGAAACCAAACTACAAGAAACGTCCAAGGTTTTTAAAGCATGAAGATTACACACCGTCGAATGATACAGTTGAGAAGTTCTATCTTGTAATGCAGGGTACTAAGCATTACAAGAAGCCGGTTCATAGGGAGTCGACTAAAAGAGAGAAAATTTCTAGAAAGTACCGTCGCTTCCATGAAACGCATGGCCATAATATGAACGAATGTAGACATTTGTGAGCCGTAATAAAGGATTTAATCTGAAAAAAGAAGCTACATCAGTACGTTAAAGCCTCGAAGAATGGCGGGTACGGAAGTGATTAACCACGGGGGAAGCTGCTCCAACAGTGCCAGGCTACGCCTAGTGAGGGTGAGCCTAGGCCGCTTGAGAAAAGACTTGTCATCAACACGATAACTGATGGGCCTCATCCAACTGAGAAGAGTTGGAAAAAGATAAAAAGATACGAGAGCTCGTTAAGGCATGAGGTATATAAGAGTTGTTTTTCCATCATAGACGAAGCTCTAGCAATGCAATTGAAGACTATAACAAATGATATTGTGTTTAGAAACCGCGATGTTGATGGGGTCAAAGTGCCAATGCTTGAACCTTAGGTGATAACGGCCATGATTGGGCCAGTAACTATGAGGAAATTTCTTATTGACAGTGGGAGTTCTATAAATATTTTGTTCAAGAAAGCATATGACCAAATGATGATGGATGGTTAGGATCTAAAGCCATGTAAGTCCCGAATTCAGGGACTTACCAGAAAGGCTGTAGAGTCTATTAGGTGTGTTGACCTACCGATGGGTTTAGGTGAAGGTAACTGCAATAGAGTGCGAGTTATGACCTTCGTTGTGATGGACACATTTTCTGCATATAATGCTTTTTTGGACCGACCGGCCCTCGACGGCTTCTAAGTAGCCCTAGCCGTATGGTGCCTAACAATGAAATTTCCTATGCATAACGGGGTATGAGTCATCCAAGGTTACCAGAACGTAGGACGTGAATGTCGTGTGGTAGAGCCGAGAGAAGCAAAGCAACATTTAAAGGGGAAGGGTATGTAGAAGACTCTCCACATTAAGTCGATTGATGCATAGCAACCACCAGCTAAGCCCTAGCTCAATCGTTATAGTAGATTCCACAAAGCTATGGATCCGAGGAAAGAGCTAGAGAATGTGAGAAAGGCCCCAGCTGAATTGACGATCAACATCCTAGTCGATCAGGATGATCCCACTTGGGTCATGAAGATTGGATTTCACCTCAGTATAAAAATGAAAAAGTAGTTGGTAGGGTTCCTCAAAGAAAATATGGATGTGTTTGTTTGGACACATTCTGATATGTGTGGAATATTGCCAAAGATAGCGTGTCAGGCACGGAATGTAAACCCCAGATGTCCTCCTGTGGAGTAGAAATGACACAGCTTGGGTCCAGAGTGATCTGTTGCACTAAAGTAAGAAGTGGATAAGCTAAAGGCCAACGGTTTTATCTATGATGCTATATACCCTTAATGGGTATCTAACCCAATGCTAGTCAAGAAGCATAATGGAAAATGGCAAACATGCATTGACTATTCAGACTTGAATAAGGCGTGCCCAAAAGACGGCTTCCCGTTGCCAAAGATCGACCAGCTAGTGGACCCAACAGTCGGTCATGAACTACTATCATTCATGGATGCTTATTTTAGCTACAACCGAATTCCAATGCACATCCCAGATCATAGCTTCATAACTAACCTGGGACTTTATTGTTACCTTGTCATGCCATTTAGACTTGAGAATGTAGGAGCAACCTACCAGAGATTTGTAAATTCGATGTTCAAGAATCTGATCAGACATATAATGGAGGTCTATGTAGACGATACGCTGGTGAAGTCACAACGATCAATGAGCCATTTGGAAGACTTGTTAGAAATGTTGGACGTGCTCCAAAGATATGGAATGAAGCTCAATCCGTTGAAATTCTCGTTTGGTGTCGCGTTAGGAAAATTCTTGGGTTTCGTAATAAATTCAAAGGGATAGAAGCCAATCCAAAGCAGATTAAGGCCTTAAGGAATGTCGAAGCCTCGAAAACAATAAAGAAGGTGCTGAGCTTGAACAGGAAAGTAGTTGTGTTGAGTCGATTCATTTCAAAAGCCATAGACAAATGTATATCGTTCTTCGATGCCCACAAAAAGGAAAAATGTAATTTTGCCTGGACGCAAGAGTGTATGGATGCTTTTCAGGCCTTACTTGATCATTTGAAAAGACCACTCGTCTTATCAAAGCCTTTGGAAGGAGATGATCTATTTGTTTATTTAGTAGTATCCATTCATGCTTTAAGTGCTGCCCTAGTACGCGAAGAGTCCATGGTCCAAAAAAGGGTATATTACATCAGCAAGTGGTTAATGGGAGCAGAAAGGAACTATCCGAAGTTGGAAAAACTGGCCTACTGCTTGTTGACTGCATCAAAGAAACTCCGTCCCTACATTCAAGCCCACCCTATCAAAATACTGACTGACCAACCTCTACGACAGTTACTGCACCGTCTGAGACCTCAGGAAGGTTGCTGTAGTGGAATATCGAACTAAGGTAGTATGACATATCATATCATCCTAGAAGAGCGATCCAAGGACAAGCATTGGCTGACTTCATTGCTGAATTTACCACCTAGGATAAGGAGAAAGGAGAGGCCATGGAGCAAAACGCTCAATGGAAGTTACATACGGATGTGGCATCCAACAAACGTTGCTCAGTTCAAGAGTGGTTTTGGTAACCCCTGAGGAACGATCTGTCTATTATGCCATGAAACTTGAGTTCTCCTCAACAAACAACAAGGCGGAATATGAAGTACTAATCGTGGAGCTCAAGATAGTGAAGGAGTTGGGAGTCAAAACTTTGAATATATATAGCGACTCTCAATAGATGGTCTACCAAGTGAAGAAAGAATTTCAAGCTAAGGGAGCAAAGCTAGCCTCTTATTTAACGAAGATTTTGGAACTACTCAATGATATTGAATACTACACATAACACATATCCCCAGGAATGAGAACACAAAGGCCAATTCGCTAGCCAGGTTAGCTATCTCTAGGGATATACAATTTAGTGGTTTAGTTCCAATGGAGGTATTATCAGCTTCGAGCATCGACCAAATGGACGTTAATTAGATTTTAAAGGATAATGTTGAAAAGGAATCTAAATGATTCCAATCAAAGAGTACTTGCTGAAAAAGAACTCTTCCAAACGAAAGGAACAAACTGAGAAAACTCCTACACAAAGCATCACAATTTATTGTTTGGGAAGGAGTATTATACAGAAGTGGTGTAACACCCCAAAAAAAATTAAACAAGAAATTAATTAATTCATAATAAGGCTAAAAATGAGAATTTTGCAAATGTTAAAATTTGGCCATCAGATTTACACTATTGTGTTAGTGGCGATTTTTTGATTAACTTTCATATATAAAGTTTCACAATCAAAGTTCAAATGGAGAAGTTATTGACATTTTCAAATTTAAAATAATTCAAATAGATTTAAATTTAAAAATTAATAAACATTAACATTTTAAACTTAAAAAGGTAATAAATAATGGAAAGTTAAGACTTAACGTTAAAGTAAAGGTTAATGGTAGGGTTAAATGGAGAAATGAGTAATATAATGTTAAAAGTTAACGCAAGTAATAAATATCGACCAGTAGAAGAAGGTCAGTCAACCGCTTTAACATCCCATATCTGGAGGCCAAAAGCTAAGCGTATGGATGCTGTAGTCATCCGCAGTATTAACTTCTGGCGACGAAATATGGTAATGTTAATGGTATCCATAATATCAGAAGCATTTGAATATGAACAAAATCACTAATTTCTAAAAACAATAATTTTCAGTGATTACATTTCAAATAATATCAAATCCAAGTTACAAAAATCCCCAAACGTATCCCAGGCATTGATCAAATATAATTTACAACAATACGCCAAGAGTGACATATAAAGATGCCCACTTGGATGATCAAAGCAATATAGACATATCTGTCTTAATACACAGTGGAAACAATTTAAAACAAAATTCCTAATTTAGCTATCCGTCAGCCACCTACTCGTCTTCGGATGCTTTATTCACCAAAATCTACGAAAACATGAAAACCAAAACCCTCAGCCTACACAAATCAATTTTGAGCACTCGAGAGTTTAAGGGGAAACAAAAACTTCGAGTCAGACATAAAACCTGGTATGAATAATTTCTATTACATCTCTGTTTACTGATATATAGTGAGACTGTAACGACCCGCTATTTTCAACCATTCGCATCCGCACATGTCGGACTTGAATTGCTCAAAATATCAGATTGTTAATAAAAAATTTGCCAAAACTCAGCATATACAGTAAATAAATCAATCACAGAATCACAGACATAGAGTAATATAATAATAGCGCAGCGGAATAGATAAATAGTAGTTCATGAAGCTACTATATAAACATCAGAGTTTAAAAGTAAATACAACAGAATATCTCAAATACAGTGAAGTCTCCAGTACAACAGATGACCTCTCTGAACAAATCCATGGGAAAAGCTGAAGCTGAATCGATAGTTGGATCTCCAAACGAAGCTCCAAACTCCAAAGGTGAGTCTCAAATGCTGAATTTCTCAGTCTGACCCGAGCGTAAAGACAAACACAAAACACTCGAGTAAGGATTAACATTCTTATATAAATAAATCCAACTCAAGTGAAATATCAACTGAAATACAAGTAACTCAAAGGATGTTTGGCATAACCATCCTCTAAGGATCCATGGAACGAAACGTCATTATAACACTGTGGCCATTTCAAAATAATTTATACTTCAAAACCAAAATATCATTTCATTAAATATATATATATATATATCCTCTATTTCACAAATTGATTCAAATCACCTCGAGTTTCAACTTAAAATTTAATTCAATCTAGATTTATCCATTTTTATTCAATTCAGTTTCTAAATAACAAATTCAAATTATATTGATTTCAAATACAGATCTGAATCACAAAATAAACCATTTAAATTCCAATATATTTTAAAGCTTTAATATTCAACATTTCAAAGTTCAATTTAACAGTTTCATATATATCTTGATTTAACCACATTATTATTTAGCCTCGAAATATTCATTTAATAAATTCAGTATTATTTAAATAACCTTAAATTACATTTAAACTAAATATTCCCTCCGATTTATTTAACTCGAAATATCCATTTAATCACTTTAAATCAAAAGTTAGGTTATAAAATTAAATCTTAAATTTCAAATTCAATAGTTCAAATCAACCTAATTAAGTAGAATTCTTAATTACATACAATTTCAATTAATTCAACTTTATCTTCCTTAACTCGTACAAATCCTTAAAAATCTATTTAAAAATATAATACCTAGACATATTATATTAATTAAATCAAACTTTATTAAATTAAAGTTTATTATTATATCTACTTTATATTAAAACTTATTTCTACATAAAATCTTTCTAATATTAAATAAAACCATATATGTATTCCCTTTCAAGATCATAGAAATCATTTTTAAATATTTATATATATTGACCAATGGTGTTGGCATGAAGTTTGCTATTCTGTGGTTAAGTGATACGGATATTTATCATTTCAATCCGTACGGGTAAATATCATTTCGACCCGCAATCCGAAATTCAATTCAATGAAAATCGCTTGGGTCTATCATTTCAACCCATAACGATTTTCTCCTATTCTAAAGTCCGTTTGGTATGTATCATTTCAACCCCTAGTGAATTCTATACTAACAGGGAACTTGCAGAGTGATGACAGATACGATAATAATGATAACAGGCATATATCATAAACAACAATATAATATAAACAACAGGATATGGTGCCATATCCCACAGGTGAACAGTTACAGATAATAGCATATATAACAATTTAACTAACTACAGCAGCATATTTCAATTGTCATTTCAATTGAAATCAAATTTAATAAATACAAGAACGTTAATCGTGAGTGATTGCTCACCTTTCGAGGCTAGATAGATTTTACAAACAAATGAGCTGCGAATCCCAAAGCAACGCTAGATGGCCACGATTCGAAGAAGAAAACAGACACGACGGACAAAGCTGATAGATATGGAATTGACGAAATCAAATCAGAGCTGGATCGACGATGATAAATGGTAATTGAACTTATATATATATATATATATAACTATATACATATCCTATATCCAAGCACCTATTAAATTTTAATATATATATATATATTCAATATTTATCTAAGCAGATAGATATATATAGACTAATATATAATTCCTAATATATTCAAACCAAATTTTATGAGTCAATATATCTTAAATTATATTTGTGAACTCAACAGTCCTATATATAGCATGTTAGATATATTTATTTAAAGAAACCTACTGATATATGAAATCCTATATAAACTGTGAAGGCTACAGCAATATAAATTTCATATTACACTTTTTATATAAGATATTATTTAAGAATCTATATATGCATAGACTTCGAACCCAAGCATGCTTATGTATTTAACAAAACAAAACTTTGAAGTCATAAACTGTTTTGAATCAAAAGCTATGTATTTTTTAAAATCCAATAGAGAATGTTGTAGCTTGAATATGCGCACAAACTTATACAATATAATGTAACTAATACATATATATAATCAGACCGGCACATATATATTATATATATAAATTTTTTTTCAAAACTCTGTTCAAAATATACTAGATATAGTATAACATATATATAACACCCTACTTTATTTTAAAATGTAACTTATATATAGAATGCAACACATATAATAATAACTGTAATTTATAATAACCAAATAACTTTCAAAATCTAGTAGTTCAAATATTATGAATACAAACCGATAAGCTCTGTATAAACTCGTATAAAACAAATTATATACATCCGATTTAAACGTATCATATATACATTAAACATATATTAAGAATGAACTAAACATTTTATATGATACGCAACATAATATATATATATATCAAAATATGTATAACATACACTTTTTAATATAACAAGCATATGACTCATCTTTTTAAATAACAAACATATATATATAGTATAACATAACAATACTTATACAAAAGTTTCAAAAAGAGGAACAGATAATATAACTAGTAATATATTTATACTAACAATGTAACAAGATCTGATATACCGAAAATATATACTTATACTCACGTCAATACAATAGGAGAAGGGAGAGAGAGGAGCTGGGCTAGATCTGGGTGGAAGCACCAGACGAGGTCGGGTGGAGACGATCAGGTGAGCGGGATGGTGGGCAGTGGAAGGCGGATGGAGGAATGACTAAGCGAGGTAGGGCCGAGATGAAAGGAGGGTGCGGATCGGTGGGGCTTGACCGACGTTGCTGCTGCTGTTCGGCGGAGGAAGGGTGGGAAGCAGGTAGGCTGGTGGTTTGCTTGGCATAGGCGGGTGCGGGCTGAGTCGAGGCGTAAGGGAAGAGGCGTAAGGGAAGGGAAGAGAAATAGTTGCTGTAGGAGGAGGAAGATTATTTGAGCTTCAGTGGAGAAGTAGATGGATTGTTCACTGAAATATATTTGCAGCGTTACGTTATAGTTTTCCTCTATTAGTGAAAGGATAAGAGAGAATATTTATCGAAAGGTAACGCGTGAATTCCGGAAATAATAAAGCTAAGTATTGATTGGTTTTTAACAGATGGGAAATTTGAATGGACAGAGAAAAAAAATGAACAGGGAGAATTGGAAACGAATATAAATAAAAGTAACAAAAGAAATAGCAACGATCACGTGCTATGTTTCAGGTGAGGATTTAAGGCAATAAATATTCACGTTGATTTAGGAAAAATAATCAAAGCAATTAATGACAGCACGTTTCAAATTCGAATAGGCACGGAGATAACGGTTGAAATTTGTGATACCGATATGACGAACAGTTTTATTATATCCGTCGCGTACCGGACCTTAAAATACAGAAATAAATATACCGCAGAGATCAGCACGACGAGACGATCAAAACGGTATACATATATCAGTAGTATGCTCATCCTATCAAAAGTCAATATGAACATTGATGTACGTTGCTATTCCGTACGGAAAAATCCAAACGGAGCTAGAAACGTCAGAAATTTGCGAAACGAATTACGCAGTCTTATTCAGAGAGTTCTAAATAAATTTTCTTGTGTTGACATATTTAGGTTTCGGAACACTTTTAAATTCAACTGTTATTAACTGATTTAAATTGAGATAAAATTACACAATAAAAAAAACTTCCATATTTTCTGATGAAAATTTTACCAATTGCCATGTTTTTAAATACGTATTCCAAATATAAAATTTTATTTCAAAATTCAATTATTCAAAATTTCACAAAATTTCCAGTTAAATATATTTTAAAACTATTAAATTTACTTGTCGTTACAGAGACTACGCCACTTAGCGAAACGGGTTTCCCCTCAGTAATATCTCTTTTCAAAACATATATTTTGCAAATCCTTTCCTGTAACCAAACTAGTTAATCAACTGATTATAATAATAATATAGCAATATCCATTATGCTAAAACAGGAAATAAATAGACTAACTGTCTAAAATCTAAGCTATATGCTCTTTACTGGACTAACTGTCCTAAAATCTGAGCTAACTGCTCTTTTCTGGACTATCTGTGCTAAAACTGATTATACCAAAATAGCAATATCTTTTATGCTAGATAATGGGCTATCTGCCCAAAACAGGTAAAAATGGTGGACTAACTGTCCTTAAAAAGTAGCAAGGTCTGTTATGCTAATAAATGAACTAACTGTTCATATCTGGACTAACTGCCGCTTATCTGGACTAACTATCATCTGAACTAACTGTCCTCTGGGTTGACTGCCCTCAAAATGGACTGACTGTCCGAATTTAAATGAGCTAACTGCCCGAATTTTCTTTTGGGTTAACTACCCTTCAAAATATCCGGGCTAACTGCCTTGCAAGTTTTCCTTGAAAACCTTTTCAAAATGATTTAGTCCGTCAAATCATATATATACAAGGAAAATATATCTTTAGCTTTACTCTAAGCTATTTTTTCCATGTTATATATACTTTACTCAAAATAATGTTGATGATGTTCAATAAGGATTATCTATCCTTTTAAAATAAGTTAAAGTCCTTTATAACTTAAAACACCTAGGTTATCTGCCTAGTCATTCCATTCAAAGCCTTTGTTTACAACCTTTTGGAAACATTGAAGGTAACTCCTTCAAAACCATTAATAAAACCCTTCGAAAGTATTGAAGGTAACTCCTTCATATCCTTTAATAAACCTTTCAAAATCATTGAAGGTAACTCCTTCAAAACCTTTTTAAAAAGCCTTTCTTTTACAAGCTTTAAAACATATGACATTCGCCTTCTAAATACTTTAAACCTTAGACTTTCGAAAACATTACACACTACCTTTCGACCTTGTCGAAAGGTTTCTTTTCGGCCTAGTTGAAAGGTTTCGCCTTTCGACTTTGTCGAAAGCTTGGGGTACCTCCCCTATAAAATCATTTATAAACCTTTCAAAAGCAATGAAACTCAAAACCTTTCGAAGACATTGGATTCAATTTAAAACAAGTGGAAACCTTTCAAAACCATTCAAAGTTAACTACTTTGAAATGTTTCGACTTAAAACATTTGGATTATGCCTTCATGTAGAGCAAAAGGATCAGAAAAACATTGAAGTCAAAAGCAACTGCTTCAAAACCTTTATAAAACCTTTCAAAACACTTCGAAAACAATGAAGTGCTGGTGTTGGAACCAACCCTTCGAAATCAATGGAGAGAGGCGGTAAGTTTTATAAAACAAAAGATAACCTTTGACTCCATCTGTGTCGAAAGGTTTGGAACCAACAACTAAGCTTTCAACCTTGTCGAAAGCTATACCTTTCGACTTTGTCGAAAGGTTTCAATTAAAACAAGAAAGCAAACCAATCGAAACCTTTTCTTTTAAACCATTTGACAATGTTGAAAGCTCTTTGTCGAAAGCTAACAGGCGTATTTTCTTTAAAACCAAAACAAAGTTTCATCTCCTTCGAAAGCTATAACCTTTCGTCCCTAAACCTTTCGACTCCTTCCAATTCACTACGTACTAGTTGCCTGATACCATGTGCATTGGTTATTTGACCTAGTCAAAAGGTTTGATACCTTTCGACCTTGTCGAAAGGTTTGGAATGGAGGCGGAAGCTCTTGCCGAAAGAGTTGAAATAATAGAAAAACTATTTATTTGTACTTTAAAATAGTTCTTTTGTACCCCACCTGCCTTGTTTGTCTAAATCTAATTGGTTGCCAGAATTTTATATTCAAAAATGCTGCCGACATTCCTTATTTGGAAATTTAAATAATTTTGAAAAAGCCCATTTCTCCTTTATAATTATATAAAACATTTAAGTCTCATTCCTTAAATAATTTTATATAACTATTAAAACACCGTGGAAAATTCTGGAAAAATTCCAGAAAATCAATTAATATGTTCTCTTCAACATATAAAATTTTCGGATCCAAACAATAATTATTTTTCCCGTAAATAATTTAATAATCCAAAATTAACCTTTACTTCCTTAGAAAATTCATAACAATTCCACAAAAATTCAAAAAAATATGAAAATTGAAACCCATCTTTAAAATAACCTTTTAGATCATCATAAAATTTTGCAAGGCTAACAGATGTCATTTAATAGGGTTTTTATCTTAAAACATGCCATAAAATCTATATGAACATACATAAATCATCAACATGTATATATAATCATTTTATCATTCAAAAACATGGCAAACCTTTGCAAAATCATTCGGATTTAATCCTAAAACCAAAAACATAAAATTTTAGAGATGTAAACATTATTCACCTTTGCTTTAAAGATTAAGGAGCTTGAGATTTGAATGAGTTTGAGTTGAATTTGCTTTCCTTAAGCTTTTCTTTAGTTTCCTCTTCTTCTTTCCTTGTTAATGGTGGCCGACCTTGCTTTTAAAATTTTAAAATGAGAATGAACGTGTGAAGAGATACATGGCCTAAGGAAGGTGATATAGGAATGGCATCTTTCCCATAATACCCCTCCTCTAATTCATTTTAAACCATTCATTTAATTTATTAGTTAAAAGGCACAGCTATCTTAATTAAATGAAATCTCAATCCCCTAATCAACACATTATTTTATTTAGTTTATTTAACTAAATCTCCTAAATAATGTTATCAAAAATCTGAGGTATTACAACCGCTCAAGGTAGGCCTGTCAATCGATTAAAGTATATCGGCTTGGATATTGCTAGATCGGAATGGCTAAATTTAATCTAATAAAAATAGCATTGATCCAACGGTTCTAATGCATTCCAACCATTATAAATAAGAGGCTAGCTCCCTTACTTTTATTCACAAGGAAATAGCAATATTAGCAAAACTTTGTCAATTTTCTTTCTTCTCCATAAGCTTTTTAAATTCAAGATTCAATCTTTAGGGAATGAGTCAATCAGATTAAAGATAATAGGTTATATATATACATACATTTTTCTATTTCTATTCTTCCTTGGTCTCTGAATTATGAATCTAATCTATACACAATTGCAGTGTTGCATATTGTAAAATCAAAAAGAGATAACCAAAGGATGAAATAGGTGAAGGCATGGAATCGAATCCAAAGGAATTCGGGGAAAGCTATATGTGAGTGAAAATCTTATTCTCTTTTTAATAAATTATGCAGTAAAAGTTTGGATTTTTTTATACCTTGGAAGATTTTATATACGAAGACCTTAAATCTAAAACCCCAAAATTTCTATCATAAAATATCAATTCTTGAATTAGTTTGAATCTCAATTTTTTTATGTTAATATAATAGAATTTAAATTATTATTTGCAATATTAATAATTTATGTTCTATTCAACTTCCACTTTCCAATTTCTATTGTTGTGGCGAAGGGTTCTAAAGGAAAAGAATTACAAAATGGTGTGCAAAGTATGGATTTTCCTATTTGTAGTTTGCACCGCTTATTTCCGTAATTTAGGTAAATATGAATCACTTTTTCACTTCAAGCTTGTATATGTAAAAGTTGAATAGAATATAAGGATTTAAATTGTAAAGTTTTGTTTCCTTGAAATAGAGGAGCTAATTATACTATGTTAATGTAAACTAATTTAGGTATGTTGATTCCATTTTTGAATATATATGCAAATCTGTTTTATTTAGCTAAGGATATTAGCTGTTTTATAGAGTATAGTATGGGACTGAGGCTTGTATGAATATGAAAGTTTTGACATTTTAATAATTCGTATAGGAAGAAAAAGCCTTAGTATAGAAAATATTTTATGCACGTTTAGGAATATTTAATAAAAACTAGTTAGTCTAATATCTTACATTAGGTATAAATATATTAAATTGTTTATGTCATTAACAAATAAAATAAATAGGTAATATATAATGCTAATCCTTATAGGAAGGAAGTTAAGGATAATTACGATAATTAATCCATAATTAAGGGTGAAATGAGGAGATTCCCTTATATGGTCTTAACGCGTAAATGAGGGTGTGGTAAATTTTATATATATATATATATATATTTGTGTGTGTGTGTCATATAATATTTTGTTATATCGGAGAGTGAAAATATGACTAAGTTATAGGGATGCGAGGTTAGTCAAAAGTACATAGAAGCCTGGCCAGCTAATCTGGCTACCAGTAGTGTGACTATGGAACTAATATGAGATATCGCACATAGTAAGTACCTAAGGTGGATGCGAGGTTAGTCCCAATTCTGTAGGATAAGTTTGCCCAGCTAATCTGGCTATGAGCACCAACTTATAGTCGGACTAATGTAAGACATCATGGGTTAAGTTATGGCTCATAGAATGGATATCCCAATATGGGCCTATTTCTGGGTTGGAGGTGTTAAATGGCTATTATAGGGTCTGCCTTCTTCCACTCGAGAAGTATTAAATGGTCAAGTTTATCTGTTAGGTGTGGTAGTGGGGAATCTCTAAAGAGGGCTCGCTTTAGGGTTGATGTATTAAACTACTATTGGTGGGTTTATTTTTTCCCCATCAAAGAAGTATTAAGTGGCCTTACGGGGTTTCTTACGATGTCAGGTAGGAAGTACCAAAGAGGGGTCCGCCTTTGGTCTAGGTATCAAAATGATGAGGATCTGCCAAGGATATAGGTATTAAATGGTCGGAGTCTGCCTGTTTCCATTAACGAGGTATTAAATAGCTCATGTACTTTCTCTTGCATCGTTAGGACATGGTTGACGGAGATGGGTCATTAGATCCCATAGTTGCTTTTCACCCACGTTATAGTTATGAAGTTAGACTGAAAAGGTACTTTGGCCTATGGTTGGAGATACGCTATGGAGATGGACCAGAAGAGCCTTTGGCTTACAATTGGAGGTATACTCAGTAGGATACTTAAGATATAATGCTTATCCAATTGATACTGCCCAAATACTATTATCGTGAGACTTGAAATTTTCATTTACCAAACATAGTTGTTCTGACTCCCTCCCTATTACAACCCACACGTTAGGGCGAATGATGCGGATGAAGAAGATGAAGGAGGCCATGAAGACTTGTGGCAGTTTAGTTATTTATCTATGTTTTTGACGTATTCTGATGTGCCCAGATTTTCAGACATGTTGGTTATTTATTTTTGAGACATTATATTATGGATATTTGGGATGCTGTATTTTTGAGATTTGGCATATGCGAAATAGGTACTTATTTATGTTATTTTATTTTATCCCTTCCACTATGAGATTCTGAAAGCATGTATAAATAGCTCTGTATACTGTTTATCTTACCAACCAAATACTAGCTATAAAATGGACTTGAGGCTCAATTGGATTTTGTTGGATAAAAAATTATGACCATTTTAGGGAGGGTTATTACATTTGGTATTAGAGCTTAGGTAGCCTAATCAACGGGAGTAGGTATACACGAGAGTACGTATTTGTTATTTTTGAAAATATTTTTCAAAACCCTATTATATATATACATGTATGAACATACATGAACCCCTTAGGAAAACTCATGATTCAGCAAGTGATACTATTGTAGGAAGTCAAGATTAATCAAAAATTTTGAACCCACAGATAGTTGATAATGACTGAGAATAACACCTCTGAAGTCGAAAACCACCCCGCTCAAGAGGTACCCACCATTCCGGGTATACCATCATGCTTCTAATAATATTTAAGACTAGTAGGGCAAGTTCTCATTCCTTAACAAGCTATACCAGTGGCACCAGTTGCTCCGACAGCTGAATTAGCATCTCGCCAACTAAACATTCCAAAGGTGTGTAAAGATTTTCAGAATATGGGAGGATGAGCATTTTCAAAGGTGGAAGATTCTATAGCAACCAAGGCATGGATTAACAATTATTTTGTATATTCCAGGAGCTAGGATGGGAAGATCAGGTTAAGAAGTGGATAGCTGCATGGTACCTAAAGGGAGAGGTGTTGGACTAGTGAACCATAGTCGTTCAAGAGAATAAAGAGAGAGGAATTACCTAGGCTGAATTCAGGGCCCTCTTTGAGTCAATATTCATGTCCAAAACTGAAGCAAGTCTGCTTTGGAGAAGTTTATCCAACTAAGGCAGGGAGACTCCACGGTAAAGGAGTATATCGACAAGTTCATGGAATTTGCTAAGTTTGGAATGAGCTTGATTGAAACCCCTGCATAGAAGGCGATGAAGTTTGTAAAAGGCCTAAATTCTCCACTTGGGAACTACTTTTAACTCAAGTTCCCACAGGCGCCACCTATGAGATGATAATTGAAATGGCCATGTTCAAACTGTTGGCTTAGAGGAAAAGGAGAAGGTAGGACAAGCACAAAATCAAGGTGGTGCAAAGAAAGGAGGATTCTAGGCAGACAAGAAAGCCAAGTGAAAGATCAAGAAAGGGGCTGTGACATGTCGTAGATGTCAAAAGAAGGGGCACATTGCTAAGGACTACAAAGTGAGTTTGATGAGAGAAGAGTTCAAGGGGAGGAGCTATCACTGCCATGAAGAAGGGCACTTCAAGAACCGGTGCCTGAAGCTAGCAAAGGAGGGAAAAAGTAGGCAATCTTATGCCATTGAGGCTGCACCTATCTCAAGCAGACCTTCTTTTAGGGACTAAGGAAAAGCTATGATGGAAGATACAATTATTATTTCTGGGAATACTATTTGTACCTTATTTGATTCTGGTGCATCACATTCATTCATAGCCATGAATATAGTTAACTCTTTAGGACTAAAGATCTAATCAGTCACCAAACCTATAGTTGTGTCAAATCTTATTTGGGGGTCGACACATCTTTCTATAATTTGTAAAGACCTAATGGTGGATATATGTAACATTGACTTTACATGTAATGTGTATGTTTTGGGTTTTGAGGGGTATGGACTCATCTTAGAATGGATTGGTTATCTTACTACGGGGCTATCTTAGATTTTGATAGGAGGATTGTATGGTTAGGGAGCTATAGGGAGTGAGATATAGATGTTCGTTGTACACCCCAAAACTCAGTCCAATTGAGCTATTTGTATTTTCTTAGCCTATCATAGGATGAGCACTAATCTATGCCTATAGTTCGAGATTTTCCTAATGTTTTTGAAGAAGTCTTCGGTCTCCCACCCTGAAGGGAGATTGAGTTTTGGATTGATTTGGAGAAGGACGCTAGACCCATCACATACCATTAAGACATATGGCTCCCAAAGAGAAGCAGGAGCTGGATGAGTAGACACTAGAGTTGTTACACAAGGGGTTTATTCGCCATAGCACATTAGAGTGGGAAGCATCACTTATCTTCGCCACTAAGGCAGACAGTTCTTCAAGGCGATGCATCTACTATCGAGAGCTTAACAAGTTGACTAAGAAGAGTATGTATCCCTTACCTAGGATAGACGACTTATTTGACCAGCTTGTTGGAGCTTTTCTCAATTGGACTTAGCCACTGGATACCACCAATTGGGAATAGCCGAGGGTAGCAAGCAGAAGACCGTTTTTCCCACTCTAGATGGACTTTTTGAATGGGAGGTAATGCCTTTTGGGTTGATGAATTCCCACGCATACTTTGTAGATTTGATGAGTAGAGTCTTTAGAGAGCAGCTGGATAAGTTCATCATAGTGTTTGTGGATGATATTCTAGTATTCTCTAAAAGTGAATGTCAGTACGACAATCACTTTAGGGAGGTACAAGAGACCTTGAGAAGGCACAACCTAAAAGCCAAAAGTGCCATTTTTGGAGGAAGGAGGTAAGATTTCTCGGTTATATTGTTTTCGAGAAGGGATTGTCGGTTGATCCTGCAAAGGTGGAAGCTATTATAGGCTGGAAGATTCCGTGGAATGCCATTGAAGTTAGGAGTTTTGTTAAGTTAGTGGGTTACTATACGAAGTTCATCAGGGACTTTACAAATATAGCAGTCCCATCAACTCGTCTAACCCAGAAAAATTTAATCTTTACATGGGATGAGAAACACATGGAAGATTTTGAAAAGTTAAAGGAGCTGTTGACTAGTGCGTCAGTGCTAACTATTCCGGATGGGTCAAAGATTTTTACCATTTATACCAATGCATATCGTATGGGATTATGACCTATTCTTATGCAAGACGACAAAGTGATAGCCTATGCAGGCAGGCAGTTGAAGGATCATTAGAAGAGATATCCCACTCATGATTTAGAGTTAGTAGCTATCGTATTCGCTTTGAAGATGTGGAGGGACTATCTTTTGGGAGATAGGTTTGAGTTATTCACCAACCCAAAATCCCTTAAATACAAGTTTTTCCCAAAAAGTTTTGAACATTAGGCAGTAGAGGTGGATGGAGTCATAGCAATATATGACTTTGAGATTCAGCATACCCTCGAAAAAGGGAATATTGTTGTAGATGCCCTTAGTTAGAGGATGTTACTCTTGGTACTATATATTGGTGAAGATAGTTGGAGTTCCTCTCAAATTTCAATTTCCAACTGCCACCAGAATTCACTCTAGGTTATCTAGCGGCTACGGAGGTAAGGCCGGCATTGATGGACCGTATCAGTCAAGAACAGAAGAGGCATGTAGCAATAGTCAGTAGTTTGAGTAATATCATTAGAGAGAGCATTTCTCCCACATCCATAGAAATTCAATCGATAAAAGAGGTTGGGTAAGGAGATATGGATGACTATATGTTCTAGTAGCGGAAGATGTTTCAAAGGATGTGCTGGTAGAATGCCACTGTTCTAAGATGATTATTCATCCCCGTGGAGATAAGATGTACAGAGATATGAAGCGAATTTTCTATTGGCCAGGGTTGAAGAGTGGAGTAGCAAATATGTCACTAAATGTTTGATGTGACAAACTATAAAAGAGGAGCAAGGGAACCTTGGAGGTCTGTTATTGCCATTAGAGGTACCTACTTGAAAATGGGAGCATATATCAATGGACTTTATAGATGGGTTGCCTAGAAGTCAAAGAGGCAACGAAGTTATATGGGTTATAGTGGATAGATTCACTAAGAGTGCCAACTTCATTCCTATATGGAGTAACATGACGACGGCTTATCCAGCACAAATTTATATCAAAGAAGTGGTACGATTGCATGGAGTTCCAATCAAGATTGTTGCTGATAGAGACCCCTTATTTCCTAGCGAATTTTGGAGGAGTTTGCAATCAATAGGAATGATGTTCAATCTTAGCACCGCTTACCATCTATAGGCCGACAGAAAGACAGAAAGAGTGAATAGAATTTTGAAAGATTTGTTGAGGGCTTGCATCATGGATTCTGAAGGACATTGGGAGCAGCATTTACCCTTAGTAGAATTTATGTACAATAATAGTTATTAGGAAACAATTGGTATGACATCTTTGAAGCCTTATATGTGAGGCCGTGCAAGTCACCTAATTGTTGGTGGAAAACTACGGACAAAATTTTATTTGGAAGAGATTTGATCCGTGAGACCATGGAAAAGGTTGAGGTGATTAGGCAGCGAATGAAGACCGCTCAGGATTGACAGAAGTCCTACACTGATAGGCGAAGAAAAGAGTCGGTGTTTTCGATTAGAGACATGGTATTTGTTAAGGTTGGGTTATGAGGTTCGGAACGTCGGGGAAGTTGGTGTCGATATATGTTAAGCCTTTCCCGATTTTGGAGAGGGAGGGAAACTTGCGTATTGAGTAGAGTTTCCAACTAAATTAGTGAGAGTCCATGATGTTTTTCTTGTATTACATTTGAGGAAATGTCTGCACGATACCGCCACTATAGTAGAGCCTAATCAGTTAGCAAGTGTAGATTCGAAGCCGATAGCACCCCGTGCCACCGGCATAGTAGAGCACGGAGTTAGGAAGCTTCATAATAAAGAAATTAGGCTGGTCTGAGTACAATGGGGAGATAATCCAGTGGAAAGCACATGGGAGACAGAAGAGAAGATGAAGGCTTCTCATCTTGAGCTTTTCTCTAGTAAATTTTCTCCCTCCGAATTTAGTATTGTATATATTTTGATTGCATCGTGGTTGCTAGATTGGACGGTAGGGGATGGTTGCCACTTTTTTTTGTTATTTTTGTTCTCATATTGAATCTTATGCATATTTAGGTTGTTTGCATACATGCCTATATGTCACGATATTGCATTCACGCTAGGATTGAGCTCACCTATCGTATGTTGCATACACAATCGCATTGCATTTTTGGTTGATTAGATGGTTGTAGTGGATAACTTGGTTGTATAACATAGTTTTAGAGTGCACATTACACTATCTTCCCCTTAGAGATTTTGAGGATGAAATCTTTTTTAAGAGGGAAGAATGTAACACTCCAAAAAAAATTAATAACAAATCAATTAATTAATAATAAGGCTAAAAATGAGAATTTTGCAAATGTCATAAGTTGGCCATGAAAGTTATACCATTTTGTTCATAATGATTTTCTGAGAAACTTTTATATATAAATTTTCGCAATCGGATTTCAAACGAAGAAGTTATCGACATTTGAAGTTTTCGAATTTAAAATAATTCAAATTGATTTAAATTTAAAAATTAATAATCATTAAAGTTTGAAATTTAAAAATGAAATAACAAAATGTTAAGACTTAACATTGAAGTAAACCTTAACGGTAGGGTTAAATGGGGAACTAAATAATATAACGTTAGTAATAAATATTGGTCGATAGAAGAAGGCCAGTCGACTTCCTTCACTAGGCCGGTCGACTGGTTAAAGTACGTCGGCTAGGGTTTTGCTAGGCTAGAACAGCTCGAATTTAATCTAATAAAAATATTCTCAATCCAACAATTCTAAGGCTTTCCAACCACTATCAATAAGAGGTTAGCCTCCTCGCTTCTATTCATAAGAAAAATTGCAATGCTAGCGAAACTCTATCAATTCTCTTCCTCCTCCATAAGCTTTTTAGATTCAAGACTCAACCTTTAGGGAAGGAATTAATCGGATTAAAGGTAATAGGTTTTAAATATATACATTTTCTATTTTTACCCTTCCCTAATCTCTAAATTATGAGTCTAATCTATATACAATTGAATTGTTGTACGTTGTAAAATCCAAAAGAAGATAGCTGAAGGAGGAAATAAGAGAAGGCGCCAAAGGAATTCAAGGAAAACTATATGTGTGTGGAAATCTTAGTTTTCATCTTTATAGTAAATTGTGTAGTAAAAGTTTAGATTTATTTTATGCCTTGGAAAATTTTGTATACGAAAACCTTAAATCTAAAACCCTAAATTTTCCTCCATAAAATGTCAATTCTTGGATTGGTTGGAATCTCAATTATTTTATGTTAATATAGTAGAATTTAATTTTTTATTTGTGGTATGAATGATTTATATTCTAGTCAACTTCCACTTTCCAATTTCTATTGTTGTGATGAGGGGTTCTAAAAGAGAAGAATTAAGAAATTGTGCGCAAAATATGGATTTTCCTATTTGTACTTTGCACCGCCCATTTCTGTAATATAGGTAAATATGACTCCATTTTTCACTTCAAGCTTCTATATGTAAAAGTTGAATATAATATAAAGGATTTAAATTGTAAAGTTTTGTTTCCATGAAGAAGAGACATTGATTTTACCATGTTAATGTAAAATAAATTGGGTATTTTAATTCCATTTTTGAATATATATGCAAGTCTATTTTATTTGACTAAGGTATTAGCTATTTTGTAAACTATTGTATGGGACTGAGACTTATGTGAGTATGGAAGTTTTGACATTTTTACAACTCGTATAGGAAGCGAAAACCTTAGCATATAATTTTTTTACGCACGTTTAGGGATATTTAATAAAAACTAGTTAGTCTAATATTTTATGTTAGGTATAAATATATTAGAACGTATATGTCATAAATGTATAAACTAAATTGGTATTATATTATGCTAATCCCTATAGGAAGGAATTTAATGATAATTATGGTAATTAATTGATAATTAAGGGCGAAATATGGTTCCTTATATGGCTTTAATATGTAAATGTGGGTGAGGTATATTACACACACACAAACACATTATATGTACAGTATGTGTGTATCTTAGGATAATTTGTTATGTCAGAGAACGGTAATATGACTAAGTTATAGGGATGCGAGGTTAGTCAAAAGTACACAGAAGCCAGCCTAGCTAATCTGGCTACTGGCAATGTGAATTTGGGATAGATGTGAGACATCACATATAATAATTACCCAAGGTTGATGTGAGGTTAGTCTCAATTCTGTAGGGTAAGTCTACCTAACTAATCTGGCAACCAGCACCTACGCATAGTCAAACTAATGTGAGACATCACGGCTTGTGTTACGTGTCATAGAATGGATATCCTAATATGGGCCTGCTTTTGGATCAGAGGTATTAATGGTTCTTGTTGGGTCTGCCTCCTTCCCATCCAAGAAGTATTAAATGATCAGGATTATCTTTTAGGTGCAGTAATAAGAAATCTTTGGAGGGGGTACGCTTTAGTATTGAGGTATTAAATGACTATTGGAGGGTCTGCCTCTTTCCCATCAAAGAAGTGTTAAGTAGCCTTATGGATTTCTTAGGATGTTAGGTAGGAAGTACCAAAGAGGGGTCCGCCTTGGGTCTAGGTATTAAATGACGGGGATATGCCTAGGGCATGGGTATTAAATGATCAGAGTCTGCCTATTTCCCATTAAAGAAGTATTAAGTGACTTAGATACTTTCACTCGCATCGTTAGGACATGGTTGACGGAGATGGGTTATTATACCCCATAGTTGCATTGCACCCGCATTATACTTACAAAATTAGACTGGAAAGATCCTTTGGCCTATAGTTGCAGATACGCTATAGAGCTGGACTGGAAGAGTCTTTGGCTTATAGTTAGAGGTATACTTAGTAGAATTTTTAAGACATAATGCTTACCTTGATGATACTGCCCAAATACTAGTATGGAAAGACTTGAGATTTTCATTCACTGGACATTGTTGTTCTGACTCCCTCTTCATTACAACTTACAAGTTAGGGGAAACGATGCTGATGAAGAAGTTAAAGGAAGTAGTGTGGACTTGTGGCAGTTTAGTTATTTATCTATGTTATTGACATATTCTGATGTACACAGGCTTTTAGACATGTTGGCGATTTAATTTTGATACATTATATTATGGATATTTGGGATGCTGTATTTTTGAGATTTGGCATATATGAAATGGTTACTTATTTATGTTATTATATTTTATCCCTTCCGCTATGAGATTCTAAAAAAAATAGATAAATAGCTTTGTATATTTTTTATCTTACTAACGAACAACCAGCTCTGCAATGGACTTAAAATTCGATCTGGTTTTTATTGGGTCAAAATTTGGCCTATTCCAAGAGAGGGTTGTTATAAGATGGTCCTCAGCTCCCCTGCTGTGATGTGTCACGAATGAGGAAGCTAAAAGGATCCTTGTGGATATACACAAAGGAACTTGTAATGATCACACTCAGGGGGGGGGCAAACGTTGGTAAGAAAGACTCTTCGCTATAGATATTATTGGCCAAACATTAACCGATATGTGGCTGATTACACCAGGTGGTGCGATAGACGCTAAAGATTTGCAAAGGTTCCCAAAGAACGTCGACGGAAATTACAAAAATGGTCAGTCCATGGTCATTTGCGGTATAGGGGATTGACATTATTGGTGTGCTACCGACGTTGAAGGGGGGAACAAAGTACGCCATTGTTGTAGTTGACTATTTCACAAAATTAGCCTAGTGCAACCGCTTGCCACAATTACCACGAAGAAGGTAACTAATTTCATAATCAAAAAAATTATCTATCGATATGGAATTCCATAAACAATCATTTTCAATTATGGAACCCAATTCGATAGTGCCAACTTCAAAAATTTCTCCAGCAAATACCAGATAGAGAAAAGATTTGCAACAGTAGCACACCCGCACATGATGAGAAGCGCGATGAAGCTGGTTTAAGGGCTTCTACTTTCCAGAAATAAGTAGCTTGATATTATAATACCAAGATTAGGAATTGGACCTCTGAGATCGATGATCTAGTCCTTAAACAAAATTTCCCCGGTCCGGTGAATATGAGCTCGAACTGGAAGGTCCATGCGCTATTGAACATAAGCTTAGAGATGGAACATTCAAGCTAGCAACTATTAATGGAATCTCGCTTTCGAGGGCATGGAATAGCGAACATCTACGATGCCATCTCACTTAAATGTACCTTTGTATACACTTAACTGTCCTAATGTAACTAGGCAGAGTTTTCCATTCTTGTGAATATAAAATGAATTAGCTTTGGAGACTGAAGGATGTGTGTTCTCATTATCCCAACCTTGCACAGTGAATAACATCAGAAATTAAACATTCTACATCTATATAGTGCAGTTATACAGGTGCTTGGAGATAGCACCGATTGAGTTTTGTGTTCCATGACCGAACTTAAAGTGCATGGCCATTTTAGGTATCTGGAGATAGATACCAACTAACTCTTTCGACCCGTGATTCGGGTGTAAGAGTATAAACATACAGGGGTCGGTCGAGACGATACATCCCAAGACCTTTGCCGGAGATAGGTAAGGCATCAAACCATTGCCCAAAGAAAGGCAAGGTCAATTTGCGATGCCAAGAGATAGGCATCTTGCTTGTTAAGCCCAGAGTTAGGCAATATCAGATGTAAAGGTCCATAGATAGACATTCAAGCCACCACTCGAGATGAATAACCATGGTCAATGCCCAGGATAGGAAGGATCGAACGTGGATGTTCCGAGATAGATATCCAAAACATTACTCCTCGGTAACAAGGAATAATATGAAAATCCTACTTTATCGCTAGTCAAACGATACCTGAGTAGTTATAAACTAAGAAAACCGCTAACCTAACTAAGTGGCAATAAGAAATCTCCCACCCATATATAATTATGGCGAATGGTTAATGTGCTCTAATTCAAGCACAATCACAGTTAGCATAAAAGGCTAAATAAAACAAGATGCATAAATAAATGAATGCGAGGTTTGAGAAGAAACTACATTATTCTTTATTAATAAATCATTTCAGCAAAAGCAGGAGTTGCACCGCATATAGTAGCTTTTGTACATGAATTTAAGGCTAAACAAACAAGCAACGGAAAAACAAAAGAAACAACTACAACTAAGCATTCTTCCTCTTCTTCTCTTTCTTTCCTCCTCTGGAAGAGTGTGTAGTGTGCCTTTTGCTTGATTTCCCGCTTTTACCTTCCTTGGAAAAGTAATCTTTAGGGTCGGTGTCCCAATCATAATCACTCCCTGGAGATTAGGTCCTTACTATGGGCACTGCCGTAAGAGGGGGAAGAAGGGAGATAGCAACCAACACCATAGGTAACAAAAATGAGAGAGGAGGAGGAACGATGTCTAAATTTTCCTTTTTGATGCCCTTGACCAACATGGTTTGTGATCTTTGCATCTCTTACATCGACGGCCCTGACGAATGCATACTCACTCCAGTAACAATGATATCAGTATCATTCTATATCCCATAAGGATTGCCCATGGCCTCTTTATAACGACCTCACCGGTATACCCATTTTATTAAAGAACATTATAAATAATGCTGTCTAATAATACGGAGAATATGGCTTTTTAGGGGGGACCAAATATGAATATCACTTTAAACTAACACTAACATGACATACTTACCATTTTACTAAATCTCTGAAATAAAACTTGACGTGTCCAGTCTCAGTTCAAAATCATAAACACATCGGTTTCTCAAAATCAGAATAGTATATCATATAAACAATAGTCACAGATCACAGTGGAATAATAAACATTATATACATATACAAAACTAAGAGTCTATCAAATATAACATTCGACTCACATAATATAAATCCAATACAAATCTCTAACTCAAATATACATCTCGTATATAGACACAAAATCATACATGAGAAAAACTAAAGGTTCAAATGGTTTATCCGTCTGCTAGCCCAACTATCCAAAGGTCTACCTATCTTGTAACCTGAAAAGTCTCAGCCTGACCCGAGTATTATAAAATAAATGGGTCAGATTATCTCTAAATATCCAAATGGGCGAGAACACGATATAACATAAGAATATATGGCATAAGTAAATCCAGAAGTCCAAGATATAACAAGTCAAGGAATTAATTTAACTCAGAATCCATCACAAGACACAAGAATATATATTTATTTCACGAACACAGAATAGTCACGAAATCCAATCCAAAATCCAAGAGATCTTAATTCGTACTGATCGTAATGATCGTCCATACCAATCGCAATGATTGTACTCAGACAATGGCAAATAAACAAATAAAGGTATCCCTTATACCGATCCGATGCCAAAGATCGTACTTATACCAGGAACATAAAATCACAACTAATCTCAAGGATAGTCCATACCGATCAAGATGATCGTAGCAACTATGACCTTAAGACTCTAGATTATTCATCTTTATTAATAATCGTAAAGATATCCCTGAATATATCTCTTAAGGATCTATCAGTCCCACCGAACACCAAAATGAAATATACTTTAAAGTGATAAATACTATCACTTTTAGTAATCATTAGAACTTAACCAAAACATCCATACCGCCTGGTGAAATTCAAGTATTTACTAGAAGCTAGTAAATCTCACTCATTACGGATACTACCCGAAAAGCTGAACTACATTCTCTTAAGGATCTATTGGTCCCACCGAACACCAAAAAGGAATACAACCCTAAAGTGTTAAATACTTCCTAATAGCAATCACAGGAATTTACCTAAGGTATCCCATACTACCCGGTGAAATTCAAGTATTCACTAATAGGCTAGTAAGTACCACTCAAACATTCTATTCAATGAGTTGTACAATATTCGATAAAACGTTATTCGAGAGCATTTAAACAAATCGGTAACACTAAGTCGGTTATTAGTACTCCCCGTATTATAGAACTAAGGCTCCCAAAACATTTATCTTATAAAAGTTTATAGTTTGGAAATCCAATATTATAATCTTCATATAGGAATGATTTTTAAATACTTTATTTATAAACTTATCTTCGGACTTCTCTTTTAAAATTCATAATCTCATTTATTTCCCATATATATGTATGTATGTATGTATATTCCATAGAAACAATAACCCAACATTTCACTTTTAATATCAAAATACTCTCATATATATATATATAGTTGTTTCATATTCCTTTTAAAAAGATCCATAGTTCACAAATTATTTTTTAAAGACGACAAATATAAGTAATCTCTTAATTTTATCAAAATATAATACTTGAAATCCAACCCATATCGGCGTTTAAACACTTGTTGAAATAAAACAATTAGTTTATGAATTTCCAAAACCATATGATAAAGATCCATAATCCTTCTTACTAACATGATATACTATAGGTATATAATTACTCATAAAATAATTTATAAAAAGAACCAGATTAATTTAGAAAACAAGTTTGATATTTGTAAACTTAATTAACTCTCTTTATGAAATTATATATATATATATATAATTTTATGTTTATATTTATAAAATAGATAGATATAATTTTATAAAATTTCAAACCTTTGAATCAAAGTGATTCAAAGTCCATAGCACACAATAGAATTCACTACAACAAAATACTAAGTCATCACAAGATTATAACCATAAATTGGTCCATATATTTCTAGCCTTATATCATCTCCTAATCCATTTTTATTATTTTATTCTACTAGCAAATATGAGATGAACTTGTCTCCATAACATATTACAATCATCCATTCAAAGCATAGCAATAAACAGCAACAACCGGGACGATGAACGGGCGAACAAAGGGGTAATTTCCTAGAGTTGAACAATTCTAGGCTGCTGCCCACCGGTTCACCAGTGAGGCACCAACGGTGCAACGACGGTCGCGAATCCTGGAGTTGTTTCAACTTCAGGAAGCCTTCCGATAGATCTCAGATGATGGTGGTTTGGTCTGGTGTTTCGCGCATTTGATTAGACGTGTATATTCTAGCACTTCAAGTGATACAAGACATCATAACAACAATTAGATCATCATGTTTACTAATTATATATAACCATAACTTTCAGCAAGTAGGAAATAAAACTAAAGTTGAAAACATCTCAATAAAGGAGATCAAATCAATCATAGATTCATCCAAACAAACAAACAACAACGTGCATACTATTTAGAGATAGTAGTGTGAGGTAAACTCACTTATAAAATTTGAATTCGATGAAATAATTCCAGATTCTCCTAGGCTAATACCTCTCAGCTACAAGCCCTAAGTGATTTCAGAAATTGCAACAAAAATAGGGTTTTAGAACAAGAAATCCTAAACTAAATTTACTGAAATAAGTAACTATAGGTAGAGGAGATTACCTTCTTTTGATTTCTATAAGAATTAGCTAATAGCCTCTTTGATTTAGAACTTGAAATTGGGGATTATTGGAGCTAGGGTTTTCTTAGCTTTGAGAAAAAAACTTTATTTTGTTTACTAGTTGAGCAAATGAAAGTATAGTTCATTTAGAGTTTGCCAAGGAGAGAAAACTCTCTCTTATTTGCACTAATAGGCTGAAATTTACTTAGGCCCAAACCCATATTTTAACTAAATAACTCAAAACTCTATTTTCCACCCATTTCCTTTATTTTAACTCCAATTACAAATTAGATTACACTTAGAAAATTTTATATACAAACTCTACATTATACTTTAACCTTTTAACTTCAAAATAAAAAAAAGAAGTAAGATTTTAAACAATTATTTTAACCTTCTTTTTATTGTTTAAAAAGAGACAATCTCTTATTTTCATTAAATGAAATATTCCAAAGTTAACAACTTTTAAACTAAATAATTCCATTCCTTAAGTATAAGATTTATTAAAATAAATTCCCAAACTAAATTTTTATTTCACAATTAAATTTCACAACGTTTTAATAAAATTAATCAACCATAATTAAACTTAACTAATTAGGTAATTAACAACTGGGTTGTTGCACTCTTTATCCAAGGCATGGACCATTTTAGCATCGGGACCCGGAGTGGTACCCATAAGAGAGTCTGGAGTCGGGATAGAGGGAGACACAATGATTGATTCAATGTAGCTTGTGTACCCAAAGGTAAGCCTTCTTCAGGCAAGGGAAAAAAAGCAGGTTAACCTAAAACTTAAATAATGGGAAAGTAGAGATTAGAGACATCAACTGGTGTCATCTGAGCCATCTAGAATATATGTGAGTTTAATGATATTCATCTGCGGGATATAGAAGTTGTACGAATCAGATTACCGGTAGAGCCTCCTTCCAGGGTTGAAGATAAGATGGGTAACTTCGAAAATGATTCAGGACCCGCGAAGCTAGGCTCTTCGAGGTTATAATGGACATCCAACGAGGAAGTCGAGGCAATTGAAATGTCGAAAATTATCTCGATAGCCAAGTGGAACCAGGATGAGGACTAATAATCTTAGTGGCTGGCAGCCCTGATGTGAAAGAAGCAGCAATACCGGACATTGGCATCGAGTTCCCAACCGTGGGTCCTTAAGGGATAGATCTTGAACTCTCATCCAAATCCTTTAAACTAAGTTTGGATTACACCCTAGCAAAATACACTAGTTTGAGGAATGACTTCGGACAATGACTTTGGAAGGTAAGAGGAGCCTACCGACCTCCAACACCCTTATGTCTTCCTCTTCCAAAATATCATACTTTAAGTCCTTCTCAATTTCAACTCTATCGAAATGTTCTCATTCTTGCTTCAGTATTTCCTTCCAAGTCATAGCTAAAGCCTTGGGATACCCCTCATCCGACTGCCTTAAGTTACCAAATTTAATGAAATTCTCATAGAATTGCATAAGAGTGGGTTCAATTTTAGATTTGACTCAGTCTTCAGCGGCTTGTACTCGCTCGTCAACATTTCTTGCCCAGGTCTGGCATGATCCCTCAACTAACGAGTGTCCAATAACCCATTGCAGTAATCTTGAGCCTGAGTAAGGGCATCGTCTTTCTCCTTCTTTTCCACCTCAAGCACTACTTACAATCTCTTTATAGCTAAGGCCTGCTCCTCCATAGTCTTCTGGAGCTTTTCATTTTCCAACAAAAGAATATGACTCCTGTGGTGTGCAGCCTCAACTTATCACTACTAGCTCTGATGGTCTTATTCGAAAGGCTTAGTCTTTTCCTCCAACTTCCTCTCAGCTTCAGCCAACGAAGCCTTAAGCTCTTTAACTTCTTTATCAAGGGTTTTGATAATATGCTTGTTGTCTTGCTGAAGATGCTCCATCCCTTCAAGAGCTACTTTTGCCTTATAAGACACTTCAGAAATGGCTTCGGCTATCGTCTACCATTTGTGACATTGATCATATACATCACCCACACAAGCCAGAACATCAGGACTAACATTTTGAGGAATCTCTTTTAAGTAGGGAATAAATACGATGTCATCAAAATAGACTTTTGGAAAGGCGCTCTTCATAGCAGTCAACTATGGATTCGAAATAACATTAATCTCTGCAATAGTAATGAGGGCATGAATTTGCTTTTCTCAGGACTTTGTTTGAAACTGTCAGGAGACTCCTACCCAGATGATTGCTCATGTCGCTGTGACATATGGGAAGACAACACTGGTTGCGTCGTCGGTGGAGCTAAAATTGGAGCAATTGGTGCCTCAATTGATTGAAAAGGGTCAGGTTTTGTTGGAAACCTATCTATACTATGCAGCAGTGGAGAACTAGATCTACATCGAGAAGGTAAAATTCTATCAAATTCTCCATGATGCTCATCACGGGACCTATAGTCTCTGTCCTGCCTCATATAATCCTACTTTGGCGTCTTTCCGGATCAACTCATGAGATGATTCATGAGGATGATCGGATGAACCAAGCTTTTGGCTCTTGGTTCCATGACTCTTGAGATCATCAAACAAATGCTTGCATTTCATGGAATATGAAAATAAAAAATAAACGAGTTGATATGTAACATCCGCTATTTTGAGGCTCGAAGCTAAGCGCTACAGATGCTGCAGTCATCTATAGTATTAATTTTTGGTGATAAAATACGGTAATGTTAATGGTATCCATAATATCATAAGCACGGAATATGAAATAAAATCAACATAGATTTCAAAACAGATTTTCTGATTGCATTTCAAATCAATATTTCATATTCAATTACATAATCCCAAAACGATCCTCAGGTTTTGATCAAATATAATTATTACAAATTACTCCAAGAGTAACATATGAAGATGCCCTCTTGGATGATCAAAGTACTAGATAGACAGACATAGCAGTCATAAATACATCATAGTGGGAATAATACTAAATAATTCCTACATAGCTAGTTTTCCTCCTGCACGTCTTCAGAAGCATATTCGTCCAACCTACTAAACCGAAAATGTCCTTAACTCTCAATCTACTCAAATTTAATTTTGAGCGCCCTATAGTTTAAGGGGAAAACATAAACTTCAAGTCATACATAAAGCCTGGTGTGAATAAATCTATTACATCTCGGTTTACTGATATTAAGTGAGACCATGGTGCTTAGCGAAATGGGTTTCACCTCAATAATATCCTTTTAAAATCATATCTTTACAAATCAAAATCCTACAATCAAACTGGTTATAGCAACAATAGCAATAACATATATGTGTATAATTAGGTAATCAATTGACTATTCGTCCGAACATTATAGTTTTATCTGGCTAACTATTAACCACTGGCTGACTCGGGCCTACCAAACATAATAAATATTCTAACTTCTGTTAGATACAATATTGGATGATATGTCCTTAACTTACTTCTCCAAGGGTCAGCTGATCCTAATGGTTTTGCAGGCTCACCAATAACTACCTCTACTCTGTGTATTCCTTTCTGTGTATGACATCATTCTAGTCTTACTTGTGAAAAAAGCCCTACACACATGAATTTTGGACTTATATTAGCTAGGGACTACTAGCTAAAGTATAGGGCGCGACCCCATACCAGTCACATTTGGTCTTATAATATTTGAGTTATACACTAAGGGTTAACTACCCTATTCAATTTTCCTTGAAAACATTTCTTTCAAATTGATTTAACCCTTTTAAATCATACTTAAACAAGGAAAATATACTCTTTGGTTTACTCAAAATACCTATGCCATGATATATGCACAAAACAATGTTGATGAAATCCAAATCAATGGGATTATCTATCCCTTCAAAATAAGTTAAAGCCTCTTTTTAACTTAGAAAACTTTAGGTTATAAAGCCAAGACAATACCTTTGAAACCATTGTTTAGAATCTTAAACAATCCCTTTCGAAATCATTGAAAGCATCCCTTTCGAAATCATTGCTTAAAACCTTAGACATCCTCTTTCGAAACCATTAAACATATCTTTCGAAAGCATTGGAAACATTCCTTTAGAAACACTTGAAAACATACCTTTCGAAACACTGAAAGCATACCTTTCGAAGGCATTGAAAACACACATTTCGTAGGCATTGAAAACACACATTTCGAAGGCATTGGGTTCAAGTAAGAAGTTTTGGAAGCATAGCTTCGAAACCAATTAACAGTATTACCTTTGAGACCATAGTTTGAAAACAAAACAAACTACAAAGTATAAAAGAGAACACATTCAAAAGCTATCCTTTCAAACCATTGCCTCCGAAACACTTGGTAAAAGCGGCTAAGACACCCATTTTGAAAGCATTGGGAAGGCGGCTTCAATATTAAGAAGACGAAAGCCTTCCTTTCAAATACTTTGTTTTAAGGTCATAAAGAAAAGCGACCTCTAACTAATGCGAGAGGTATAAATGTGGCAGCTAGGTTATTGAAGGGGTTAAAAAGCGGCAATCCTTTCGAAAGCTTCTTTTAAAAACAAAGGCCAGTCAATGGATTCGAAATCTAATAAAAGTGGCTTCAACCCTTTTGAAGGCATACTTTCAACACCATCTTTCCTTCCGCCTTTCTTCAATACACTACGTAAAAATTGCTTGATTCCACGTGCATTGGTTTCGAATGGGTGCAAAAGGTTTACTAGGTATGGTGACGGAAGTAAGCAGGGTAAGTGGTGAAGATGTAATTAAAATAAAAACTGTATTTTTTGCCTTTAAAGTAATTCCTTTTTACCTAACCTTCAATATTTGTAAAAATTACATTGGCTATGAAACCTTTATCACACTCTTCTGAAAAAATGATGCACACATTAGCTTAATATATTTAAAATATTTTATACTTAACAAAATAGCCTAAAAATCTTAAATAATAATTAAGCCCCTCTAGCTTAATTAATTTATTTGCCTTAGTAAAACACTTAGGAAAAATTCTCAAAAATCATGTAAAATCATATTTAACCTATTTTCCCAGTCATATAAATTTCAGAGCCAAAATCATTTTTTAATTATTTTAAATAAATAACCTGAAATAAATCAAGTTTCTCACTTAGAAAATTCATAATAAATTCATAATTACTTGGAAAATAATGAAACTTGAAACCCAGTTCTAAAATAATATTTTTGACCATATATCGATCAAATATGCAAATCATTTGGATGTCATTTGATTGATTTTCTAATCTAAACATATTATAGAATCCATATTAAACCATATAAATCATCAACAAGCATATATATCCATTTAATATATCAAAACATGGCATGATACTTGCAAAAATACTTCGAATCTAACTTGAAACGAAATCATTATAAAAAATGAGATTTAAACTAATTATTCAACCTGGCTTTGTGTTAAGAAAGTTGAAATTTGCCTTTAGATTGATTTTCTTAGGCCTTCTTCTTGAATCCTAGCTTTTCTTCTCCTTGAATCCTCTTAATGGTGGCCAGCCAAGTTCTTTAGGGTTTTAATTTTGTTTGTGAAAGGTAAAATGAATGAGGAATGAAGAATAGAAGGGTTTAGGGTATTGGAATGAAGGTTATCCCCATTTTACCCTTACCATATTCCTCATACTTACTTGTTTTTAGTTCTCTTTTGCTAACACATTCATTAAGGCATGGCTACTTCTTAATTAACAAATCTCAATCACTTAACTATCTATTATTTAATTTAATTTATCTAATTAAATATTCTAAATATTGTTAGTCAAAATTAGGGTTATTACATGATACTAGCAAGATAGAGAAGTAGTGCAGGCACTGCGAAAGTATGGTGTGGTATAAGTGTTGATGTGTCCTAGTGCCCCCCCCCACGGACTGTGGACTTGAAGTTTGCATACAGGGATTATTTCTCTTGCCCTGGTTGTAAGTACATCAATTGTTAAACGAATAGGGGAACTTATATTGCTAATTCTAATTTTTTCAAGACTAAAAGAACCGAATTTATCCGCTAAACTCCTAAGGAATCCATAAATATCACCAGATGGAGGGATTGGCATTTCTCAACCGCGGAAGTTGATGGAGGCTACGAATATGCCGTAGGTGAGACAATTTTTATTTTGACTGTCGGGAAATAAGTAGCACATGAGCATCACCACTTTCTTCACTAGAAGAATCGCGGCCAATGTCTACATCATCATCGCCACCTCCATCATTATCTTTCTCTCCACCACTATTTATGGCCCCTTGCCTCATTCCAGGATCGATAACAGGGTCTTACATAGGGGAAACTTCCTAACACTTGTCGACATTAACTTCATCCTCGGCCTCCTGTGCAGACTAAACATCTTATTGAACCTAAGGCATATGGCCTATACTATGGCCATTATCTAAAAGATTATAAGCTTGCTAGTTCTCATCAGTAAGGAGGAGTCTCATATCCCTTTCTTCAAGCGGAATATTTTGAAGAGCTGCGAGGGTGATTGCTAGAATCTTGCCAGGTCTTCTCGGATCATCTGCAAATATTCAGAGTAACAAAATTAATAATTAGAACCATAATATCTCCATTACTAGAAAGAGTAAGCATAAGACTTACGTTTGGAAAACCATTTCTATGCAAAACTAGATGGACAATGCATGAAGAAGAACTCATCATTAATATAGCTCAGTTTGTTCTGAAGCCCAACTACTATACGACAACCTCTGGAAGGTTCTAAGAAAATGAGTGAATGGGCCCCTTTCGGCGGTTAAAGCCATATAAATAATGGATCTCTTCAACAGAAGGTGTAACTACCCTCTCCAGAATGGGCCTAATTTTCGACCCAATAAAAGCCCCCGAACTTTAGGTCTATTCCAAAGATGGTTGTTGGTTGGTAAAAATTGATACAATGAACAATATACAAAGCTATTTATCTATGCTTTCAGATCTTACAGCAAACGAGATAAAATATAATAACAAAATAAGTACCCATATCAGAAAAACCAATCTTAGAATCATAATATCCCAAATTATCCATAATATAATATCTCAAAGTAAACACCAACATGTCAGGATCAAGGTATAATTGAAAATATTAAAAACATAGATAAATAATTATATTGCCACAAATCTTCGCCACCACCTTCATCTTGTCCATCGGCATCGATCCCTCTAACCCGTGGGTTTAATAAGGAAGGAGTCAGAACAACAATGTCTGATGAATGAAAATCTCAAGTCTTACCATAATAGTATTTAGACGGTATCATTTAGATAAGTAATATGTTATATGCATCCAATACTTCATCCTAATAAGTATACCTCCACTGTAAGCTGAAGACATTTCCAGTCCAACTCCATACTGTACTTTTAACTGTAGGCAATGGCCCTTTCCAGTCCATTTCCATAACTGTAGCATATGTACAATGCAATTACCATCAATCATTCCCCAACGATGTGAGAGAAAGCACCTGAGCTACTTAGTACCTCTTTAATGGGAATTAGACAAACTCTAACCATTTAATACCTATACCTTAGGCAGATCCTTGTCATTTTATATCTAAACCCAAGGCGGACCTCTCTCTGGTACCTCTTGACTGATATTGCTAGAAATCCCATCAGGCCACTTAATACTTCTTTTATGGAAAGAGGCAGAACCTACAATAGCCACTTAATATCTCAACCCCGAAGCGGACCCCTTCTATAGACTTCCCACTACCGCACCTAAATAATAATCCCGACCATTTAATACTTCTTAAGTGGAAAGGAGGCAGATCCTACAACAGCCACTTAATACCTTCCACCCAAAAGCAACCTCATAATAGGATAGTTGTCTTATGAACCATAACCCAAACCATGATGTCTCACATTAGTTCGACAATTCTTAGTTGCTAAAACCCAGATTAGCTAGACATACTTACCCTACATAATTGGGACTAATCTCGCATCCACCTTGGGTACTATTATAGACGATGTCTCACATCAGTACCAAAGTCACACGGTAGGTAGCCAGATTATCTGGGCAAACTTCTATGTGCTTTTGATTGATCTCACATTCCTATAACCTAGTCATATTTCCACTCTTCGAATATACTAACATATATGCACTATATATATATAATATACCCCACCCGCTTTTGTGCATTAATGCCATTTAAAGAGAAACTCCTTATTTTGCCTTTAGTCATGGATTAATTTCCATGATTATCCTTAACTTACTTCCTAAAGGGTTTAATGCTATTTATTAACCTATTTATTCTATATAATAAGATTTTTACATTTACTATTTGTACACTATTAATATATTTGTACGTAAATTTTAGGCTACCAAAATATTCCTATACATGCGTAGAAATATTCCTATTCTAAGATTTTTTTTTCTCTTTATACTAATTGTTAAATGTCAAAACTTCCATATTCATATAAGTCTAAGTTCCATACAATAATTTACAAAATAACTAATACCCTTAGCTAGACAAAACAGACTTGTGTGTGTATATATATATATATATTCAAAAATGGAATCAAAATACCAAACTTATTTTACATTAATATAATATAATAAACGCCTCTATTTCAAGGTAACAAAACTTATAATTTAAACCCTTTATATTCTATTCAACTTTTACATATATAACCTTGAAGCAGAAAAAGGGATTCATATTTGTCTATATTACGGAAATAGGCTGTGTAAATTACAAATAGGAAAAATCCATACTTTGCACACCCTTTCCTAATAATTTTCTTTTTGAACCCTTTATCGCAATAATAGAAATTAGAAGTGGATGTTGAATACAACATAAATTATTCAAATTGCAAACACAAATTAAATTCCACTATATTAACATAAAACAATTAAGGTTAATTAATCCAAGAATTGACATTTTATTTGGAAGAATTTTAGGGTTTTAGAGTTTATGGTTTTTGTATACAAAATTTCCCAAGGCATAAAATAAATCCAAAATTTTATTGCAAAAACTAATAAAATGTGAAAAACTAAAATTTCCACTCATAGATAGTTTTCCTACTTTCCTTTGGATTCTATTCACGTCTTTGCCAAATTCCACCTTCAGATTTCATTTTTTTAATATACAACAATTTAATTGTATATTGATTAGATTCATAATCTAGAGATTAAGGAAGAATATAAATAGAAAAACATATAACCATATATCTAAAACCTATTACCATTAGGCTCAATTAATTCCGAATAGAAGAATTGAAGAAGAAGACCGATAAAGTTTCGCTAACGTTCCAATTTTTATTGTGAATAAAAGGGAAGGGGCTAGCCTCTTATTTATAGTGGTTAGGACACGCTAGACCCATGGGATCTAGGTCGGTTTAAACTAATAAAATCTGGGCCGTTCCTAATCAGAACAAACCCTAGCCATCATGCTTTGACCGATCGACCACTCCCTCTTGGATGGTCGACCGCTAGCAGCCTCCTGCTGTTGGAGGTGAATAATTTGTTGCCGTTTTTTTTTTCCATATTACAAACTAACGTTAACGTTTTCTTAAACTCTAAGCTTCTCTTCAACATTAAAATATTTATTAACATTTTCAATTACAAACGTCAACATTAATTGAAATTTTAAATTTGAATTCATTTGAGTTATTTTAAATTGGAAAACTTCAAATGTCAATAACCTTTTCATTTGAGCTTCGATTATAACACTTTATATATGAAAATTGATCTGAAAATCACCACAAACACAATGGCGTAACTTTTGTAGCCAAATTCCAATATTTTCAAAATTTCAATTTTTAGCCTTATTTTAATTAATTAATTTCTTATTAATTTTAGGGGGTGTCATATAAGGCACCTTGTTCAGACGGCGAACATATATCATGTACATGCTGTTCAGAGAGGCATAGCTATTTAGATGTAATTGGGCTACAACAAGCTTCATAAATTGAAGAACTTTATGAATAACATAATTGAAATGTGGAACGCATCCAGCTATACACATATAACAGTTGTAGGCTCTATACCCCTTAGGCGGATCATGTACTCGTCGAAAGCGTGTGGGGACTAATAATCTTCAGAAGGAATTCCATGTCTTTCACATATTTGCCTAAGAGATGCCTCGTCTACTTTTGAAGCTGGAGAGAACTAAGGGTCTGTTAAGACAACGACATCACCAATATCGATATCAAGGGCAACCCCAATGCCAGCCTCTTCGACTGACAAAAAAGGAACCATATCTAAAGGCTGCTCTATTTAATGACTGGGTGGATGAGATTGAGAAGTGTTGAAGCAGATCTCATGGCTTCGAAGAATTGGATTCTATATCAAACTTGATATATTTTGACGTCAATGAACCTGCTGCCATTGCAGAGAGAAGCGAAGAATGTTTATGATCCATCATTACTAAAAAACTTCACACATAAGGAAGGTCGGGCATGATAAAAACTTTAAACTTCATGTTGATAAGAAACCATGCATAACCAATGTATATGATCCAATGGACACCAATGTGTATTGGCCGCCCTGATCCTATACATTGACGGAGGGCAATTATGTGTAATTCAATTTATGCAGTTTTGTGTCCAGTGTCCAGAGCACTACAAATGTGAAAGTTTTGTATAGAAAACTAGCTCATGCTGGCAAATGAATACTGTCATGCAATGGAACTATGCGTCAGATCTTATATGATATCGTACGATTTACGATAACAGAATTGTTATCCGCAGCAACATAAAATTTCTCTTTGCAAGGATACCGAAGTGATATGACAAATTAAAGTAGTAGTAAAAGGTCCATTCGAATGCCAAAGTGCATTCAATGTGATTGTTAACTAAAACCGTCCTACTAAATCACAGTTATCGATCATTGGACGACCAAAGTCACTTTGGAACTCCACTTTTCCCTTCCTCTTTGATTTAAAGAAATTTCTATTGAAAATATTTCAAAAATTCAGGCCATTAGAAAAACTCGAGTCAAGCCTGGGTAGGACTCAGAGTTGTCCTAGGAAAAATGATGCGCAATCAAACATGAGTTGAAACCCGAGCCTTCCCTTGAGAATCCTTGACCGTGCTTCGAATTTTTCTTAAGTCAACTAAATGTAAGGCCACTTTATGTTTTGTTAAAATAATTTCCTAAGTCTCATATCGTCATCGATCCAAGGAGGAGGGAAGTGAACTCCCAACCGCGATTAGAGATGGTCGATGATCGATCATTGGTGAACCACCTGATGCAACGCTGCTACCTACCTGATTCGATCAGAGGTATTTAAGGCTTTAGTTCATGTGAATTTAAAGAAAGCAAGCTGCTCGAATTAAATTGAGAAGTATGTTCGACTACTCTAAATCTAGAGCAAAGGAATTCATGATGATGGTTATGATTGGTGGTGGTGACGCTATTGAGTGGCGGCTATTGTTGGAGAAGCAAGTCGAAGTGGCTGATAGGGTTTGGCAATGGCAGAGCTCGAATTTGAGAATTCTTGAATAAGAAGAAATGAGCATGTGAAGAAAAAGGATAGGCCAAAAACATTAAGTGTTGGATTGGCCAAAACAAAAGGCAAAAACTTTAGTGTCGAACCATAACTCATTAATCAGTACCAATCTGTGATATTATTAAAAAAATAAGAAGAAAAGAATGAACGAATGGAAAATAAAAAGTGGGGTTCATGATGTATGAAGATGTAAACTTCAGAAGTTAGAACTCTACCTGACCAATTTAAGGACAGTACGCCCTGAATCCCAAATTCCCAATAACAAACTCGAACTATAATCTATAACTCTTATACTATTCAAGATTTGCAAATCCAAAACCGTTCAAAGTCATATGACGATCGATAGAAGATACATTGCTTTGCGAAAACAATTCATAGAATATAAAGAATCCATTCAAAATAGGATTTGAAATCGATGGCCTGTCTTGATCCAAAGCGTATCTTGTTAACACAAGATATACTTTGGGGGCAAATGTTATCCAGTTTTGTATCCAAGCTATATTTGGACAAGTCAGATCGATCAAGTGGTCAGATAGCAATGACAACTCCAGAACTCAATAACCAATTTAAGCTCAACAATATGACTACAAACTTGCTAAATACTTGGGTAAATCACCTACTCATAAAAGATATCCAAACGAAAAATTCGAGGTAGCATAAGAACAAGTCTGGGATCAGTTCCAAACCAAGCCCCTTGGGTCGGTACCGATCCATACCTCCTTCAAACCAATTGCAACTTCTTTACAACCATTCGAAGATTCAAGGATACTTTAAGCAAAGTAAACCAGGAACCATGGATTCATTCCGATCCATGCCTTGAACTTCAATGGATCAAGGGGCAAAAGCTATGATCGATCTAGGAGCCATGGATCGCCATCGATCCCTAGCATTGCCATAAAGAAATGGAACACAAAAGCATACTGACCCATCCTTAAGGATCGTCACCAAAAAATGATGCTCAGATTAGCACCAATCCATAGAGCAACTGATGATTTGGCCATGATCTTTTCAGATAACCTTATTCAGGATGTGGAGAACATGGTGGAGAAATTAGTTGATCTTCGTCTATAAATAGGAGATGAGAGGCACCATTTTACGATCCTTTTTTGCACTCTAAATTTTTGTACTAATATAGCTATTTCTTAGATCATCACCGTCCAAGATCATCGATCCATAAGATCTTACTTGTAAGACTTTACAGAAATCATTAATAAAGTTTAAGTGGACATAGGCTTGTGTTTAGCTGAACCACTATAAATTGTTGTGTGATGTTTTTATTCATTTTTCTTTTAATTTCTTCATTTTATTCTCTTCTCTAAACTACTTGGGTGTGTGTGTGTGCCAATTTTTGGCATAAACGGCTCCATAATATCCCCATACTCTTGGTAATTATGAAAGTGATTTAATGTCGTTATTAGGAATCGATCCTTGCACCACTTCATTATCTCTAATGCCATGACCGGTTAAAATACCACTCACAGTCATCATAGTCTAATTTATAGAATAAAATAATATTTATCATTATTTAAAATAATCATATCACCATCATAACTAAACAATATAAAATTTAGCTTAATTCAAAGAAAAATAATATATCACCATTAGAAAATTACATATGGATACACAATAAATATATAGATGACACAGTGTTGAAGATAACCATAAGGTTAAATGACATAAGAATGCATTGACAACATAGAGAACTATTAAAATATCATGCAATTTTATGTCATTATGAGTGCATATAAAAAATTATTTGTACATCCAACATAAGCACTGTATAATATTCATGACCCAATACAATTGTTATGCATATAAGATAACAATTATAATTGTTGTTTAAGACATATTGAATATATGATGTTTCCTTTCAAGCATAAACAAATATATCAACAATATCATGTCGCCTTTAATTCATAAGCAAGTATTACTCTAGTATTAGTTTAGTAAGCTTGTTTAAGGAAAATATCTATGAATATATTTTTTCTCATTTATTTTTGTTATTTACCAATATTGTTAAAAAAAGGAAACTATTTATTATAAATAGTTGATGAGTGCACATTACTATTTCTCTTTAATCATCAACGAAACATCGGTTAAATTACTGAAACACTTTATGTCACATGTTCCCTTATAGAGTTATGCACTTGAAATGGTGTTGATAAATGGAGATAAATAAACTTTATTACTCGAATACACATTAATTCTATAATTGATTAGCATTAAAGATAATTGATAAGTAATTAAATCTCTCATTAAATTGAATCAATGTTTATAGTTTGAGTTCAATAATTGATCAAAATTAAAAGTAATTCATTACTTTTATTTATCGTGTGGTAATTATATTTGATATATTCCATCCTAGTGCAAAATAGTTCGCTTAGAACCATTATAAATAATATTGTCTTTAATTTATTGTAATCTATAAAAATGTTCAAACTATAAAAAAAATTCAGAAAAACATAACATAAAACAAATTTCATGAAAACATACACATTTACCCCTTGCGCTTGATCACCAAGACACCCGATGATAACCATGAATGTGTGTTCTCTATTGGTATTCATAGTCCAAAAAATAACACAATATAAAAATATTAAAAGCCTAGATTGATTAAGAAGGACAATGTTAGAATTTGCAAAAAAGAAGTTCATATTGACTAAGACTGAATAAAGCATTTGGAAATAAATAAGTTCTCGAAACACATACTTAAAGTTAAATAGTAAAAAAATTTAAACTATATATAGAATAAAGAACAAAAGGGTTTCTTATACATTTATACTTTTTCCCAAAATACAATGTGAAATTTATTATTCGAATATTATATTACTTCATATATAATGTTTTTCTTTCAAATTGGTTTTCTTATATACTTGAGTCCGACAATGAAATAAAGATCAACTTGGTCTATATTTGATTATATTGGAAATTTTAAGGTTTTTATATCAATGTATTGATAAACTGGTAACTCAATAAATAAATGAATTAACCAAATGTATAGTCCTACTAATAAAACAAAAATATAGAAATATAATTCGATATCAAATGTGAGATAGAAGAAGTTGACAACTTTACATGTAATAGGTTATATAAAACAATAGAAGCATCTGTGGTTATTATGCATATGAAATGTTGTTGAGAAAAGAAAATAAATATAAAAAATTAATTGACTATATGTTAATTTATAAGCGATTAACATTAAATGGACTTAACATGTAAGCGATTCTCTCCTTAAATTGAATTGTATTTTGATTTTCATATTACTTTGAATTCAAATTGATCTAAATTAAAGAAATTAATTTTTTTTATTTATTTCATGGTAAAAATATTTGATAATTATCCTTTCTATTTAAAAATACTTCACATATAACAATTTTGAATAAATATACCTCTAATTTTTTAGTTATTTATAAAAGTTACTGTTGGCGTCAAAAATGGCCACCAACACCCAGTTGTATGTGAAAGCGCTAATATCCAATCCAATCACAGAAATACAAAGAGAAATAAACGAAGAGTGTAAATTAAAAATGGAAAGCAAGTAAATAGAGACACATATTTATAGTGGTTCAGCTAACTCTGGCCTATGTAAACTCCAAAGATATTCCTTTTATTAGTTTATACTGCCGATTACAATTACAAATCCATGAAATCCAAGAATAAAAATGGCAGAGTATAGCCTAGGTAGAAGATGAAGTGAAGCAGAAAGAAGAAGATCCCTTTTCTAATGCCATGCCTACCATATTTATAGGAGAAGATGTGAAATTATCTCACTTAAAACCCGGATCAGGAACCCTAAATCCCTGACGAGCGTGCCTAGAAAGTGGAGCCCACCGGAGCCCATAATAGGGATCGGTGTCGATCCCTATTTTGGGGGAATCATGGTGTCTGATCCCTATGTTGGGTACCCCATGATGTTTTCTTCTTGCTCTCCAAATTTCATGTCGATCGCACTTACGAATCTTCAGATATCGATCGATCATCGCTGCATTATATTTTGAACAGGGATGAGGGTCGATCCCTATATAAGGATAGGGGCAGGTCCCTCTTAGTTGCTCCTTTGGGATTGCGATCCCTAGGGTAGACTCTCTAAGGTCCCCTCTTCTTATTCCTAAAGTTTCACTTCAATCTGCCTTGTGGTTGTTGAGTTATGGAGTGATCATCTTTGAGTTTGTGTTGTGTGCATCCTGTTCAATCCGATCCCTTTGCTCCAATCCCTCTTTGTAGAGTGAATATTCCGATTCAATCCCTCTCTTAGGAGGAGAGCTAGTTCTATACTTAGCCATTTTTTGAGTACTGTTACCCCGAATCCATCTAACTATCGTCCATAGTTCCAAATATAATCAATCTCTAATCTTGGTAACCATCTCTTTGGGTGTTCTGCCTTGATGATTGTAAAGTCTATTGGGTTAAATTCGCTTGTGTGCTGCCTTGGAAAAAGGCAGATTAACATTCACATTGACTAAGATTACAATGATAATATAAAATAAATAAACTTTTAAAACGCATACTTAAAACCAAACTTTTAATAAGATTTAGCATTGTTTATCGAAAGCATAACAAAAGTGTCACTTAAACGTATATAATTCTCCCAGTATTACAACATGAAATTTATTATTTAAATGTTCATTTACTTCATATATAATGTTTTTTCTTCCAACTTGATTTTCCTATGTACTTATGTTTATGAATTAAATAAAGATTGCCTTTAACTTTGATTGATTATATGAAAAAATGTTTTTTATTTCTATATATTAGCAAACTAATAACTCCTTGCAAATTAAATGAACGTACCCAAATTCGTATAGCCTTACCCAAAAAATATGAAAACGGAATTTGATATAAAACTTGAGAATAAGAAATAGTTCAACATTATCGATAATAGACTTATAGTATAATATAAGCTTCTACGTTGCTTAAGAATTAATAAATCTAATAAACTCCTACAAAATAAATGAATAAACCAAGTTTGTAACCATAGTAATCAACAAAAGGGAAAAAAAGTGGGACAAAAATTTCGAATCAAAGATATGAAATCATAAATTTAGGATAAAAACAAATTCAACCTTGAATTAAAGGAAATACATATAATGAATAAAGATCTAAACTTTAGATCAACTTGTTGTTCCCGAAAATTAATATCTTTTGGCAGCATTTAGACAATTTATCCATAAGAATCCTAACCATAATTGTAACATGTTGAAATATAACCACTGCATAAATGGAAAAACAACCAAGGTGAACAAAAAAGGAAAAGACTATTGATGAATTAAATCAAATTATGTTAAAAACTTATGAGAAAAATAAATAAATTATTAGGAAATTATCTCTTTTATGCTTCTGATTTAGAATTATTATTTTTTATGCAAAGTTGGAGATAGGAAAGAAACATAATCGTGCGAGGAGGGAGGGAAACAAACAAAGATGGAAAAAAATTGAGGAGATAAGAATTTTTTTAAATATTGAATGTACTAAAAAGAGGTAGAGAACTCAGTTGGACTAAATAAGAATAATGAATGCAGGAAGTGGAAAAAAGAACATTGAGGAAATATGTGAAATAAATAAGCAAGAAAATTAGGATTTATTATTAAAATTACAAGAAAAGTGAATACAAATGGTCAAATATTGAACCTTTTAAATATTTGAAAAGTTGCATTTAGTATGAAATAAATGTATTACAACAGTAACGAGTGTGAACCCGTGCTACCCATACGACATGCTAACCTAATGTAAATTGAAGAAATCAAGTATCATCGTAATAGATGCAAATGTTGAATTCAAAGCAAATAAAAAATGTTAATATGTGCATTATACAATGAGTGTCACAATAAAGATGTATCAAGAAATGAAATTAAATATTACTATGTTGAGATGCTATAAAATTATTAGTGACATACTTTTGTTTTTGAGTTTTACTTCTTTTATTAAAGGCCAATTAGATCCCTTATTGTAGGAATGAGGTTAAAGAGATGTAAGAAATAAAAGAACAAAAATAGAAAAATAAATGTCGTTTAGACCTTTGCATCATATAGTATACTAAATTTTCATCAAACTATTAAACCAGAATAATACAAGTATTTGCAACATTGTATTACAAACTAAATGTTATACATATCATTCTATTTTTGAACCCTAATTGCAAAATAGAGGAACTTTAATTTATTTGCATTCGTAAATTAAAATGTCACCCTTAGGTATTTGTCTTCTTTTAAAAGATAAGAAATACTTTAATTTTCTACCAACGATGATTGCATGAAATATACGGTTTTGATAATTTTTCAAAGTTGGTGTGATTCCTTTCATAATACTACATCTTAGTTGCAAATTAACCGTACAATTTTCTTTTAAAGTTTTCAATATGGTAAATTAACTAAAAATAATCAAATCAATTAATCTATTATAGAGCATTCTTAATGTATATTTTACAAATTTCAAACTTGTAATCAAGAATGATAAATTAATGAAGATTTGTTTATACTACTTGCACATACATGTACTCATAGATGGATGGAGAACATTTTCCAAAAGAGTATATGGGCTAAATTCAATGCTAAACATAAATTTTATATCTAAAAAGAAAATCTCTAAATTATATTCATAGATATTACTAGCAACATCGTATGTCGCAGTATAGGAAAATTCGCTTATTCTCTATCTTTTATAGCCATCATTATTGAGTATTCTTATGAAAATATAAAAAACCTAGAAAAGGTTAAATATCAAAAACTCTAACTAAGTATAAATAAAGGATAAAAATTCATTATTGTGTTAATTTTGCTGCAATTGTAGATTTGTCTATTTGACGTCAACACCGAAACCATTAAGTTTAGTTACTAATTTTCTTCAGCTAAAAAAACTTTGTTTGAAGGTGCAACCCAAAAGGAAGAAATACATCAAAGTTAGAAAATAGAGAATATAAAATAACAAAAATAAACCTATAAGGGATTTGTTTGCACCAAAAATTGGCACAAACACCCAATAGAAGTTTTGAAGAAAAAAAAATGAAGAATATATAATTAAACAGAGGGAAAAAGCAATTAAATAGCAGAAAATCAAAGCAATAACACGAACACAATGATTTATAGAGGTTCGACATTGTTTGTCTACGTCCACTTTGAATAGATAGCTTTATTAATCACTTTGTAAACTGAGTACAATAAGGATCGGATGAAAATCCTTGGTTACAATAGAGTACAAAGCAACTAGCAGTGTAAAAGTCCTGAAAATGAACAACCAAGCCTATATTTATAGAGGAAGACGGTGAAATATCTCCCTAAAAATTTGGTAGAAGGATCTCCAAAACCATATGGACCCAAAAGAGGGATCACATGGCCCAAATCCTAAGGAATAGGAATCGGTGTCGATCCCTATTTTAGAGGAATTTGGGAATGCGATCCCTATGGGAGCTTCCCCATGTTGTAATATGCTTAGCCTCCAAGTTTCATGCTAATTGGATTAGTAGAACTTGAGTTATTGCTCGACCTTTGCTGCAAGGTGAGTTGTTTCCTGATTCTAGCCAATCCCTTTTGAGGGAAGAGGGCCGATCCCTCTTGCTTCATCTTTTTGAGGTGTAATCCCTAGCGTAGGCTCCCTAGGGTCCCCACATCTTGCTCACAAAATTTCATATGCATTAGACTTATATATGGATCTTGAGATATTGATTGTTTCCCATTGACTTGCATTTGTTTTCCTGAAATATGTCGATCCCTATGTTGGAGAATGATTATAGCCGATCCCTTTACCATGTTAAACTATATTCCATACTTTGAACATTCTGCATTGCATATCCCTCAATTTCGTTTGATCATGGATTCATATTATCATCTATACTTGATCTTCAGACCCCACAACCATCACTCTGAACTTATTGGCCTTGACAATAGTCGAATCTAACTTGTCCAATCAGTTCGAATATAGCCGGGTCAAAATCTCGGATAACACTTGCCCTCTAAAGTACATTTTGTGCTGAACATGATGTGCTTTGAATCGAAGAAAGTTAGAGTCATCGAAAAAAAATCCATCTAGTTTTCTTAATAGTTGCTATCCTTCCGTCGAATTATTTTCCCAAAGTGTTGTATCTCTCTTTGATTTCATGACGCTTGGTTGATTTCCAATAATATAAATTCAGGATTATTTTCCATCGGTTGATATCTATGTCCAATTCTACGAGACTAATAAGCTTTGGCTATCTGATCCAGTCTCGAACTTGAAAGCTTCAGGTTTGAATTCAATTTTTGTTGATTTCAAAAATTGAACTCTTAGAATATTCACGTGCATGTTCGGTTACATGTTCTTGTTGTTGGCTCCCGGCACATTTGCACACTCACGGGTCATCACCAATTTTCGTCGAATTATATGCAATTCCATTGCATTATTTATTTATTTATATAATTTTTTTGTATATGCTTGCATGTACATAGGCTTCGTGACCGATCCCTTTTTTCTCTCTCTTTCTCTTTTGTTATGTTCATAGGGATCGACATTCTCCTAGCCGATTCCCCCACCTTCTTTCTTTTTTATAATAGAGATCGGAACTTTGTTCCCTAGGGTAGGGATCATACCCGATCCCTATTGCTTGAAGGACTTAACCGATTTTTGACTTTGTAAATAGGAAAGTGGGCCAAAATCTTGTTCCTCATATATAAGCTAACTCCTTTCTCCTACAACTTTCACTAATTCACTTTTCTTCCATTTTCTTTCACTTTCTTATTTTCTTCAAGATCGGTTTAGAACCCTCCCCCTCCAACTTGAAAACCCGATCCCTTCCCCTCAAATCAAATATCGCCTTCTTCTTTAGATTCGCCATTCTCATCTTGCTTTAGACCTCTGCTCTATCCTCAACTCGAATCGAAATCCAGCATTAACTCATATTTTAAACATTTAAGTGAGTTCCTTGTATTTTCTTTGGTTCGTGACGAGATAATGGGTTTTGTTCGTATTAATCGTGGGTTAAGGAAGAGATGAGATGGATGATGACGATGGAGGGTTCGGTGACGTAGTAGAGGAGGAGAAAGAAACGAGTGAAGGATGAAGGAAATAGAGAGATCGGTCGTGATGAAATATGGTGGAGATGGATCGATGATGTTACTGTTATGTAGGTGAAGGAGAGGGATTGGAGTGAATGTTTGAGGGAAGTGTGTTAATGTTGAAGTAGAGGGATCAATATTGAAGTTCGACGAGGGATCGGTTATGTTGGGTTAGGCATAGGAGTTGGTTGCTTTGCTAAGTAGAGGGATCAGTTGCTTTGTTTAGTGAAGGGATCGGTTGGCTACTGATCTGAAGAGGGATCAGTCATTTGTAAAGTGAAGAGGGATCGGCTGTTGGCTTTAGGAGGAGTGTAAATGTGGCTAAGTAAAGGGATTAGTTGTTTTGTGTATGAGGATGGAGGGATCGGTCGTTTTTCTTCATAAGAGGGATCGGTTCTGGGCTTGTAATAGGGATTGCTTGCAGGCTTTGCAATAGGGGTTGGCTATTTTTTTATATATAGAGGGATTAGCTATGGGTACTTGGACATATTCACTCGCATGAACAATTAGAACCAATCCCACCTTAATGAACTTGAACATACGATGATAATAAACAACAAGATTTGCATATCCAATATCAAACTCGAAATTAAACGACCAAACTCCCGAGACTTAGAACATGAACTAAAACTTAACATATAGACTTTAATAATGGACTTCACACTTAGACATGCCGATGGTTGATCCTAAAACTTACACAACCGATCAATCTAAACGCCAGTTGAGACGGTCAGTGATGACGGTTAGTATGGTCGGAATCCAAAGTCTCGTCGCTTAATTTTTCTTTTAATTTTGAACCGTTTATCTCTGCACTGCACAACACTGCACCACACTAGTTTACACTTAGCACGGGGGGATAGGTAAAATTTTCTAATCTCGATTATTTATTGAGTTTAGTTGATATGGGCTCCAGACCTTTAGAGCGTTTAGTTGCAATACCTTCTGGACAACCTTCACAACTTAGCAATCTCAATGCCGAGTCAAGTTTTGCAACTATTTCTGGCAGACTTTCCCCTGATCGTCCAATTGAGCAACTAGAGGTTTCCAACCCGTTGGTCGACCTTTTCCTTGATGTTCCCGTCCTTCCAGCGGAAAATATAAGTCCTGCGCCCGACACTATAGAAGGTGCTATATTTCTAGATAACTTGACAGATTCCCAAGCCTCCAGAATTGGCGAGGCCACTCTTCGCAGACTATGCTCTAAATATGAGATTCTGTTTGGTGACGTTCTAGTCCCTTCCGTGAATGACAGGGCTCACTTGCCTCTAAAAGGATATAAGACATGCAATAAATTCATGTGCTGGGCCGGATGCATGCCGCCTTTTAATTATTTTATCCGAGAGATGCTGAATTATCTAGGAATAGATGTTGCTCAGCTGCATCCGAATAGCTATGCTTTCCTTCAAGACACTTTCCTACTATTTATGGATATTTTGTTCCACCCGCTATCTAGGGCTATTAATTTTGTATGAGTGTCTGATGTCCGTTCTTGTCCATGGTCGAAATGCGTCCATCCGAGTTCGTTCGATTTTCAATTAGGATACGAGCCAGGACTACAAAATTTGTACGAACAAAATTCTCGTCGGTCCATGTTCGTTCGAATTCGTCCGAATTTCTTATAATTCAGTATATCCTCTATGTTTCTCAGAACATATATGACCACTATTTGGTCGGTTAATTGAGTAAGGATTTATAAAATGCTTATACTTCAATGCACATTGATAAAAAATATTATAGCTGATGGATGTTCTATTAAACAACATAAAATTAGATGTAAATAGCAATGTCCGTCCATGCCCTTTCGAGTCCGTGTTCAAAAAACGTATGTACATGTCCATCCGATTTCATTTAGGACACGAGCTAGGAAAACAAAAATTGTACGAATATAAATCTCGTCTGGTCCATGTCCGGTCCGATTTTATTTAGGACAGAAACTGAACAAACCTCCATCTGATCCGGTCCGACCGATTTACACCCTTACCGCCATCTCCCGAGGACATCAGATTCATTTACAATTTCAAATGACGGACAGTAAGCCTTTCTTACACTTTCCTTGAGCCTTTGCCCAACAATCAAGTTCTAACTGGCACTTGGAACAAGCTCATCATCTTTAAACACGAATGGTTTTATGTTCGTTGTCCGTCTGGCTGGCTTCGCGAGGCAATGGCTGGAAGGACGTAAGTGTTGCCTTCACTTTATTCTCAAATTCTTTAGCCCAAGTCATTTCCTGAACTAATTAATACTTTGAAAACTTTTAGGTGTCCACCCACGTCTAGAAGGCGATAGTTTCAGAATGGTGGTTTCTGCAATTCGTACCACCCTAGTTGAGGACAGGGACATCAGACCCTTTATAACCGATGAATGGTTATCTCCATTTGGGCTGTTAGAAGAAGGTCGCAGCATTGGGCTTCCAAGAAGCTCTGCACCACCAAGAAATGTGGCAGAACAAGAAGGCAATACCAATAGCCTTATCATGCCCCAGTCGAGGGGGCTCAGGACGACGCCGAAGAGGGTGAAATTAGAGGCGGTGAAGCCAACAAGCCTGGCGATGCTGATGCTGGTTTGGGCAATGCGCCTGTGGTCGAACCATCACAAGGCATGCTACGACGACCCATATTTCGGAGGGTTTAAATCGACAATAATCCACACATGTCCGACTTAAACAATCCGAAACATAGATAATCTACGGGGTTAATTAAGAAAAACAAGAAAAGAAGAGGAAAACAAACACAGAATCTTGCAGCGGAACGATAAAATATAATAATCAAATAAACAATTCATGAAGCTATTTACTATACATTTGATTATAATTTATACAACATTTATGCAGGAATAATAATAGTAATAATATACCAAATCTTCGTCTTCGTCCTCCAGAATAAATCTTCAATAAGCTGAAAACTTAGGGCTGACCTGAGCGTAATGAAAAGGCAAAACACTCGAGTCAGGACTAAAATATCCTTATGTAAGTCAAATCAATATCGCATATAACATGAGTGTAATAGCATCAGAGATGTTTACGGGATTTCACATCTCCTATCCAGTGTTTAACGTGCGTGCAATAACTCAAGGGATGTTATGGGATTTTCCATCTCTTAAGGATCCGTTAAAATATTTATATACAGTAGAATACGCTACATATATTCTGTCTAGTTAGTAAAGTAAATATTTTTCTTAGCGTTAAGGCTTTCATTGATCCCCCTTAACGCGTTTTTAAGCATTATTGTACAGTTTGCATTTGACACCACTAGTATCACGTCGGTAGTCAGGGATGCGCCGTGATACGACAACACTAAACCAAAATCATATGGGACTCGTATAGGGATAATAGTATGACAAGGCACATGAGGCAATGCCCAAGGTAGGATACTACCAGTTTACCCTTCCCGGCTGGTGGTAACGCATCATATCCATGATCACCCACCACGTCCAACACTCCCAAAATCCGAGGGTGCGCACCAATCAATTACAATGTAAATGATGGTAATACAAAGAAGTGCGTCCGCTAGAGGTAGCTAGCCTCATTGACCGATTCAACTCCTGTTTTAGTCATTTCAAATTGACACAAGTGTCAGGCCAATCCATCATCGTTCTCTTTCTTCAAATCCAGCAAACGTACGCCAAATCCAATCACTTCGTTCTGGATTAGACCATCACTCCACGTACACGGTTGTTAAAGTGGTTCCGGTATCGGCAAAGAGTATGCCCATATCCGGCCCCGGTCTCTTTAACAACCAAACGTCGTTTTACACACCGGTTGGTTCTTCTACATTTCGAAAACTATTAATACTTGATATCAAAATATCATATTCTCTTCAAAATCAAATTCATTACGAAATCATCATATTTACTCAAAATATACAATTTTATTTCAAATCATTTTCGCCTTAATATATCGGTTTCAGTTCCAATTCAAAATTGCTTCGAATTTCCATTTGGGTTATAACTTCAATTTAACCCAATTCGTATTTAAATTCATGATTTAAATATAAATATTCTAACCTTAACCAGTTTGAATATTTAGAAAATAGTTTGAATAGTTTTTAAAATAGTTTGAATAATTAAAATAGTTAAAATAGTTTTAAATGGTTAAAATAGTATAATATAACATAGTTTAAGTATTAAAATGATATATATAGTAAAATAGTTTGGAAAATCAAAATAATTTGAATGTTTAAAGGATAGGTTTTAAATAGTTTATATTAAATAATTTTATTGAAAATAGTTTCAAAGTCAAACTGATTCAATTTCAAATTTCCCAATTTAAATCACTTTAAATTTCCACTTCCATTTAAATCCGATTTTTATTTCTTAAAATCAAAATTATTTAAATAATTTCAAATCAAAATTTTAAAATCATTTAATTTAACCAATCCGGTATTCGTATATAATTTTCTATCTTATGGCTAAGTGATCAGTTATTTCAATTTAATTTCAGGGATGGATATATATCATTTCAATCCAAATTACAGTGTCATAGGTATATATCATTTCAACTTATTTCTAAATTTATTCGAAATAATTCAATTTTAAAGTTTTATATACTTTAAATAATTTACCAGGTAATAACAGGATATATATATAAAAATAAATAAGCATCTAATCATCCAAATATCAATCAATTGGCATCCATCACAATCAATAATCCAAATGGTCAAAATAATTCACAACAATTTCATAGTTATTAATAACCAGTATTTTACTGGCAATTAAATTCAATTTCAAACTTAACTGTCAATTTTAATTTTTAACAGTTAATTCAAATGACAATTTAGACGACAATTAAATTTATCACACAATGATCAATAAATTTATATCACTTCATAATTTCGAATTTAACTAGCATTAAAATATACTAGTACGTTGTGAGCGTTATAAAACACTCATCTTTATTTTCTGTTATCGCCAAGGCGTTTCGTTTTGGAACTAAAACTGAACAATGTTCGATTTTAGCCCAAATTTCCATTGTCTCCAAATCCATCCAAACCGGTTACCTTTCGAAGCTCTCGTCATCACGATCGCAACACAAAAAAGTCTCGTCCCAATCGGACCTCGTATGAGAGAGTTATTAAATTTTTAGTTCATCGATAAAAATATAATTAAATTAAACACTATTATAATATTATTATTGAAACCCATACCCAAAAGCTTCAAACCCGGCCTGCAACACACCTTTCTTCCCCAATGCCATCGCCTACACACGAACAAAGCTCCATGGCTGTGCACACGTATCACTGACATGCACCTCCGATCAACGAAAACAAACTCCGACGCCACCGATGAATTTCTCGCCTCAATCTCCATCCGCTCGAACCCCAAACCCTAAGCTCGGCCTCCTCGTACAAATCGTGACCTGATGGTCTCGATCCCATGCGTACGCCATGTCGCACCTCACCCCAAAGCACCGCACCTCACAAAAATTGCTACCGAGATGCCAAACTCCACGACAAACTCAAATCAAGGCTCCCCGAATCGAATTGAGCGCTAAACCAGACAAACTCGAACCCTAGATCTCAGGCCTCTACTGTAGATGATTTCGAGCAACGACAACCATGGCCAAACCCTACAAACAATATACCAGATCGAAGCTTGAACCAAAACTAGATTTTTAAAGATCGTTTTAGATTTTTTCATTGAGTAAATTATGAGATTCAGATTTTTTGAAGTTTTGATTTCTCTTTTTTTTTTCTTCTCTGTACAGCTGCATGCATAAATAAAGGGAGGACGAGGTAGAAAATCATAGGGTGGCGTGGATGGTAAAAGTAGGTCAGCTGACAGTGAAAGAAAGTAGGCTAGTCAAAGTTAAATATATATATATATATAATTTTAAATTCAAAATATCCCACTTATGGAACTTAAAATCTCGAACCTCTATCGAGGCGTGCCACTAGGCGTTCAACATGTTATACCCCTATTCCAGATGCAATGGAATAGGTTTCAAATCCTAATTTGATCGTATGGAGAAGATAACTTTTTGGACCCAATTATTATATTGAATTCTCGATATTAAATTCAACACGTTTATATCCCGTACGACCAAACGATAACTCCAAACGTTACTAAATATGAAATCCGATAATAATACACTATTACGGATCCAATGGAACTGGTTTCGTCAAAATCCAAGACTGTGTCCCGGAAGGCTATTTTTACTCGTCAATTAAAATATAAAATTTTCAAATTTTAACTTAATCGCTTAAATTCAATTTTAAAGTGTTGACAATCTTCATCCATATTTAAATAACATCTAAATCAACTTTTGAAATCATTTCATTCATATTTAATTTAGGATTCAGTTATTTATATAATTTTCAAGATTAAATTTTAAATAATTTAATTGTCCAATATTCAATAAATTTCAATATTAGCTTTCACATGGATATTAGTTATCAACCAATTACTTTATTTACATCTAATGAATTTGACATCTATTATTCAATTCTATTATTGATTGTAAACACATTCAAGACATAGCATTTTCTTTCAATACTTGTTATTACTTAAATCTTCGTAATTTGTTTATTTTAAAATCTTGTTCAAGTTCATATTCAATAGCTATATTAATAAATCATTAAAAAAATTATTTTTAACCATTTTTATTCATTAATTACACCAAATTTAATAATTTAAAATAGTTAAAAATACAGGTCGTTACAATCTCGCCCACTCAAAACTTTTCGTCCCCGAAAAGGCTTGATATATTTTATTCAAAATAATCAACTTATAAAACAATAAGATCTCATTTATAAAACCATTACTACGTTTCTACTACGCTACTCCGATCGTCTTACGGAATTTGCAAGTTAGTTATCAAAACAAGTTATAAAAAAATTTAGAAACTTCAAATATTTTCTAACACCCGAATTTACGGAAAATTTCGGCAGACTCTCCTTTGCGCGGCTCGATCGAAATTTTTTTACAATTCAATATATAACCCAAATATACCAAATAGATATCAAATATACATCTCATCTCAATGATGAGGAATCCCATAGGGAAAATATAAAGCGCGGTATGTAATCCGAGATGTGTACCTTATTATTGTTAATACGAGCGAGTTCGCTCGTATTAAGCAAGCTAAAGCATATAAAAACCCGCGTATACGTTCAAACGGTCTTCGTATGTACCTATCTCAACTCAATTTAAAATATGATTCATTTATGAAGATATGGAAAACATATATGAGCTTTATAGAGCATATAACATTAATTTTAAACCCAAACCATAGCATAAGCATTAATATACGACAAACAACAATCATATACAATAACACAGTTATAACAACGATTTATAACAAAAGAAACCATTCCGTTATTAGTATTCATCCAATTAATTCATAACGATACGAATTTACATTATCCAATGTCAATATTTCAATTAATACACTTCATTTCTTATTAACATTTAATTTCATCAACATTTAATTGATTTACTTCCAATTTATTCACATCTACTTTTATTTACATTCAATTTAATCAATTCAATTTGTTAAATTTCAATTATTTCATTTTACGTTTAGCAACATCTCATATCAATTCATTTATTCACATTCATTCTACACTTAAGTTCATTTTCGTTTTAAATCAATGTTATTTCATTTACTCATTTTATTAATAAAATTCACTAACTTCTTCCATTTATTCATTTCGATTAGCTTTTCATAAGTTAAAGTTCATTTCATCATTCAATATGAGCTTTCTTCCTTTAACTTCCATATTCAATTAAGTTAACATCTTGTTTAACTAACATTTGTCAAAGTTATAAACTATAAACTTTACTTTACATTTTCGCGAAACATTTGAATTTTAATGTTCATATCTCCATTTTAGCATCAACATTGTTGATGAATTATTTCTTATATCCTTACTTAAGTTTCTTTACAACTTAATTCACATCTATTTTCACAATTTCATTTAATAACAAATTTATTTGTGAAACATCTTATTAATCATCACTTTAGTTTATAATCATTCTATAAAATCAAACTTCTTATATATGACTTTATCTAAGTTTATAATTATCTCAAAAGTTACAAATTCAATTTCAAAATTTCTTTGCAAATTTATATTTAATTCTATAACCAATTTACAAAGATATTATTTATTTCATTTGTCTACTTTCTTAAGTACCACTTACTTATTCCATTTAGTCATTAATCATTTCATAATATACTAATTAAGTATAACATTTATTATTACAACTAAATTTCATTTATAAACATTTTAATTACTTTTAATTTTGTTTACTTGTATAATATCCCATTATATATCCAAATCAACATTTTAACTTTTAATATTTGGTAAGTCTTACTATATGTTATTAGAATGCAATTTAGTATTATACAAATTTATCTGGTTCATTTTACTTAATTAGAATGTTCACTATTTTAACTTGTTTAAATATTCTTTACTTTAAATTTTTGAGTTGCAACTTCAATTCTAAAGCTTCCCGAAACATTTAGTTTAGATTTCCTAATTCTCTTATTTTATAAGCTCTGGCCATTCAAATTGTAACGACCATGACTTTCTCTCCACAGAAAGTCGCATCGTTAATAAGAAAGAAAGGGGTAGAAAATAGAAAAGAAGAGAAGAAAGAAAGAAACAACAACAACGATCTCACAGTGGAACGAATAAATTATATTAATAACATAAACTATTACATAGTATACAACACTTATCAGAGTTTACACAACTATACAACACATACTAGACAGTTATAAACATATGTCTAGATATTACAACTCAAATACAATACAAGACTCTAACACAGATATCAACACAGCGGAATACTATATCTACGAACGCCGAAGCCTCCTGCTCCATTGCTCCTCCACAATTCGTCAAAGTTAAACCTGAATCTCTTGGCTACTCGTAAAAATTTGAGTACCCAAGAGTTTATAAAACAGAAATAAACAACTTGGGTCAGACATGGGTCTGGTGTGAGTAACAGGTTAAACTTGTTTAACTTCAAAACCTTTTGAAAGAAAAGGTATCACGTAAGACTTCCCACAAATAAACATGGGTAAGTTTTTACCTTACGCTAACCAAAACATTTGATAGGAAATCCAGTTATATTACAATAGGGTCTAGGGTTTTCAAATAAATATGAAATAGCTGAAATTGTTACATTATTAAATTCCAGCATACTAGCCACAAAGTGGGTTATACAATCAAAACCGTAAGGGCACGTAGGAAGAATGGGTTTCCATACAATGGCAGGGCTACTGGGGTACCGCCCGTCACAGTACGTGGCCTAGATCACCGTACCGAGGAGTACGCCCGCTCCCCTGCAACACAAAGCCGGAACCATCCCTTACTGGATAATCCCGAACAAGATAATCCCGTAGTTGGCGCGACCAACCACACACTAAGCCGAATAAAAAGAAAAGGGACCTCTAGACAGGGATCTATCTTGCTCTCAGTGGGTGCTACCCACGAAGCCTTGCTGCACCTCCCCTGTTTTAGCCATTCCCGGTTGATGAGGCTTGAGGTTACGATTACCTTTAATCAGAACATATCACTTAGAATGCTCATCGTCCGCCTGACGATGTGCTGAAAGCATTCAATCCATACAAGTTCGTTCCGGGTTCGAACGAAACCGAAGGCATTATCTCGTTACATTCGTTTTGGAATCACCCTCAGAGTTAACGACAATAACCCTTGCACTCTGAATCTTCATCTTCACTTGATTCACGACCTATCGTAAATTTGGATCGATGTGGTATTCGGGTCTCCAGACCTGGAATACCGGTATACGGAAACCCGATCCCGGTCTCATCGAAATCCAAAACGTATCTTTTAAGGGCCAAGTTGTTTTAAGGTTAAAACAATTCAATTCTTATCTATATACACAAAGATAGATAATTCAATAGATAATCTACATTATCATCCCAAACAGATAATTCACATTATCATTATAATTCAGCCAAACATCCATATCATATATCAATCATATCTCATTAGAGATATCAAACAATGAAATACATTCAATCTCATTCATCCATCCTTAAGCAATGATTTATATCATCTAATTAATTTAAAGTGAATTAAACTAATTACTTCATTCTATAAATCCTGCTTACTTAATTATTAATTAAACCAATTAATTAATCATTACTCTAAGTATCCATCTTAATTAATCATTCCTGATTAATAATCCTTTAATTACTTTAAGTAATTAATTCTTAATTAATTTCACAAATTAATTAACTTAAACCATTACAGTAATTAATCTTTAATTACATCATTAATTAATTAACTATATTTAATTACATTAATCCTTAATTAATTACAATTAATTAATTACTTTAATCACTTATTATTATTTTTTAACTAATCTTAATTAATCAATCCTTAATTACATCATTAATTTTATTAATTAATGATCCTTAATTACCCTTAATTAATTATCTTATTTAAATTAATTACATTTAATAATTAATTAGTCACATTTATTAATCACCTTGATTAATCTCAATCAGTAATTAACTACCCTTAATTACTTTCATTAACTAAATTAATTATTCCTTAATTAATTTCTTAATTAATCCCTTAATTAATTCACATGTAATTAAACTCAAATTACTTCCATTAATATTCACTTAATTACTTCCGGTAATTATTTATTATTAACTTCCCTAAATAATCTTACCTTAATAATTACATTAAGTAATTATTTATCAAATCAACTCTTGATTATTCTAAATTAATTAAACTTAATTAATTAACTTAACTAATCAAATTAACTTCAATTAATTACAATAAGTAATTAATTCTTAATTACTTCCATTAAGTAATTCCATTTAAACAATTTCACAAATGATTATCTTTAAATTAACTAATCTAATTAATTATTAAAATTAATTACATAAATTAATTATTTAATAATCCATAGTTAATGACCTTCATTAACAATTATTTAATTACTTTTCTTAAATAATTAACTTATATTAATTATTATTAATTTCAAATTAATAAATCTTAATAACCAATTAATTAAACATTAATTATTTAATTAATTAAGTGTTAACCCTACTTAATTAATATTTAATTACTCTATTAATTAATTCTTAACCATTAATTAATATCCTAATTCATAATCCTTAATTACAAATTAATTATCCCTAATTAATAAATCTTAATCATAAATTAATTAGTTTAAATCTTTAATTACCTATTTAATTAATCCAAATGATTAATTAATCAAATAAATTAATTATCCATAAATTTCCTTATAAATTTAATGAACACAAATCTCTAATTTACTTTAAGATAAACTTTGTTCTTATTGAAATTCAAGTTATCATTTACAAAGTATTTTAAATCAATTTACTTAAATTTTATCTTCAAAATTTCATTTTAAATTTTAAAATTTAAAATGAATACAAATTATCTTTAACAACGTTTAAACAACATTTCTAAAACTCTTTTATTTTACATGTTAAAGAATTACTCATCTTATAAAAGAATTTCTAAAAGAGTTTAAATCAATCCCTTTTAAAATTCAAACATTTAAATATAACAACATTTAAGCTTATTTAAAACATTTAAATTTATAAAACTTATTTATCTTAAATCTAAGATTCAAAACTACACTTGAATCTATATATTAAAACTTTGATTTCAATTCCTGTTTAAATATTGCTTCACAATTTAAATTCTGTTTAAAATTTAAACATACAGGTTTTTAAAAACCTGGCAACACAAATACTCGAGACTAAACTAATTAGCTTCGAGTCGCCTCTCCAAAAACTTCGAGCATCACTCGAAACAAAACTCGAGAAACTCGAGTAGCCTCCCCTGTTTAAATCCAGCTTCACCCAGATATCTCGATTCCACCGTGCACGTGCACCGTCCGACTAGTCCCCTCCGACCATCGCCGAGTATCCCCACATGACGACGTTCATCCACGAACCAGAAAACGACCATCACCCCTTCGATCAATACGCAAAATCGAAATCGAGTTACCTCGATCAAAAAGCACAGCAACCATCATCAGAAAATGCCTCGCACTCATATCTTCGACCACCGGAACCGCTGCAACTCTGGCCACACCTCCACTAGCCTTCTACGCTACGATTCCCCAAACCTTAAGCCACTCGAATCACCCACGATGTCGCAGCAACCCAGACTACAACCCCGACATTTCTTAGGATAAAACCCTAAATCATCCAATTTCTGATGCCACGGTAGTGGATAAAATCATCCACCATTTTTGCCAAGCTTGACAACCCCTACGCCACCTCCAGAAGTAATTTCGACCCTCCTCGTCACTCCGATCACCCACAATAACTTAAAACCCACTTTTTGTTAAAACCAGAACTGTTCCTTATTTACTAAACTAAAAATTATGATTTCAATGCTAAAAATCATGTTTTTGGATAAGCATTCAATCTATAACCCTGAATTAACAAATTAGAGTATTTGAATTTTCACTTATATATAGCTTGTTCTGTTCTTTTCTTATTTCCAGATACATTTCAACTTATTTTGTCTTAAATAAATTTTTAAACTATAATTCAAGATAAATCAAACAAAATTTGTTTAAGTCTTAAATCCAAATCAAGACTAGATCATGGGATAACGATTTTATATCAAAAACTGGAACCTGGAATTACAAGAAAATAGAGAAACACTGATACAAAGCAACATGCACACCTATATACATTCATATATATATGCAGAACCATCTATATATATATATTTACACAAAACACAATTATCACAGAATTAAGCATGCAACTATAATTATACTTAAGTTATTTTAATAAGATTGTTACTCACCGGTTTGAAGATGAAGAACAAAACTTCCCCTTTTTGAACCAGTTTTTGATTTTGAAACCTTTAAACTGAATACTGGCTATTGAATCTTGCATGCATGATAAAATCTTGTTTGTTAAGATGTTGTTTTAGATTCCAGTTTACTTGCTTTTAACAGATTCCAGATTTGAAGAAGAAATTGCAGGCTAAAAGACTTGGTTTGGAATTGTATTTCTGGTTTGAAGAATAGTTACAGGCTTTGTTTTGATTTTTGCTTTGAGGGGTTTGATTACAGATTTAAGAAATGAGGATTTGCTACAGATTTTGTTATGAGAAAATAGGCTGAAGTTTCTTTCTTTGAATTAAGAGGATAGAAAAAGAAATGAGATGATAGGTATATGTTTTTATAAGTTAATATGAAGTTTATTAAAATAAAAGAAAACCAAAAATTTAAAAACTTGACATTTGTCACATAGAGTTGTTAATAAATTAACACTTGTTACTATATAGTCTTTAGAGAATTACACATGTCTTTTAAGTAACACTTATTTATTTTAAATGTAAATAAAGCCTTTTTCTTAATTTATAAATTTACAATTTCTTATATATATATATATAGATAATTTTTAAAGAAATAAACCAATCATAAATAAGAGCTTATCCAAATATCTATAAAAATCCAAATATTTATAACAACACATTCAATTTCTTTAAAATCTATTTATCTATATATAAAACAATACATTATTAATATTGTTTGAAAATAGCAATTTGTCAAATTTAAATAATTTATAAAGAGATTATAAATTTCTACTATTACTAAATGAATTAATATATCATTTGTTTATTAAATACAAACCAAAGCTTTTCTATTTACGATATATACAAATATATATACATTATAAATAGAAATCAATTTATTAGGTTTTAAAGAATAAATTCACTAATTAAATATTCATTTAATTAGATTATTAAACCAATTCAAATTTTTATTATCAAATATTATCAAATCAATTTAATTATTTAAACAGATTATTAAATTGATTTTGCCCCAAATTTCCGGGATATTACACAAATATTTCATTTCCTTCAGACAATCTGAAGATTATTAATTTACAGAACATAAAAATTTTAAATACCGAGTTCATTTAAAATCATTTGAAATAAGTATGTATACTTATATCTTTTATATATCAAATCATACTTTTGGAGTTTAAACCAAAAATCCGTTTATCAAAACAATTTCGTAGCACAGCTTCTCTAAAGTCTCCCCCACTTTGAGACTCGAAAATGAACATCGATGATGCTGCACAGTCATCACTGAAATTATTTTCCAGCGACAGAAGAGGGGAGTACCGAATTCATTCCTTTTAAAATTTATTTGAAAACAATTTGTATTTGTATATACTTTTAAACAATACTAATATTATTTTCCAAACCTTGAAAACCTTTTTCACAAACACCGGAATATAAATTTTTCAATTTCTCAATTTTATATTCATTTTACTTGCAAATTATATTTTATAAATCACATTTATACAGTTTCATTTTCCTATAATCATATAATAGCTAATAGTTTAGGAATATTGACTAATCAAACAATAAACGATAATGATCAATATTATCATTTCTAACAACCAATTTACACTATATATACCATAATAATTTCTGAAAATTATTCCTTTATATACAAAATATAATAAGGGTAAAATTATACATTTACCTAATTTCAAAACAATACTATGTCGAATTGTTCTATTCAAGTGTTTAGAGATCCCTATCAATAACGTTAATTCCTCGTATTGACCAGAATCCATAAGCCACTCAACAAATTAACCAACACAATGTAAAATAATTTTTGTATTTACCAACAAATATGCGCTCCTATCTATTAATACACTCAAACTCATTCTAGGGTGCTACTGACCCTATCTCTAATGAGTTACCCCTCAAAGCCAAGGTTATCGCTAAACCAAAGCTCTGATACCAACTGTGACGACCCATATTTCGAAGGGTTTAAATCGACAATAATCCACACATGTCCGACTTAAAAAATCTAGAACATAGATAATCAATAGGGTTAATTAAGAAAAATAAGAAAAGAAGAAGAAAACAAACACAGAATCTTGCAGCGGAACGATAAAATATAATAATCAAATAAACAGTTCATGAAGCTGTTTACTATACATTTGATTATAATTTATACAACATTTATCGATACAACAGAACAAAATATAATGTAGCAGAAAACATGATGCAGGAATAATAATAGTAATAATATACCAAATTTTTGCCTTCGTCCTCCAGAATAAATCGTCAATAAGCAAAAAACTCAGGGCTGACCCGAGCGTAATGAAAAGACAAAACACTCGAGTCAGGACAAAAATATCCTTATGTAAGTCAAATCAATATCGCATATAACATGAGTGTAATAGCATCTGAGATGTTTACGAGATTTCACATCTCCTATCAGTTGTATAACGTGCGTGAAATAACTCAAGAGATGTTACGGGATTTTCCATCTCTTAAGGATCCATCAAAATATTTATATATACTAGAATACGCTACATATATAATGTCTAATCAATAAAATAAATATTTTTCTTAGCGTTAAGGCTTTACATTGATCCCCTTTAACGTATTTTTAAGCATTGTCGTACAGTTTGCATTTGGCACCACCAATAGCACGTCAGTAGTCTTGGATGCGCCATGATACGACAAAACTAAACCAATATCATATCGGTCTCGTATAGGGATAAAAGTATGACAAGGCACGTGAGGCAATGCCCAAGGTAGGATACTATCAGTTTCCCTTCCCGGCTTGTGGTAACGCATCATAGCCATGATCGTCCACTGCATCCAACACTCCCAAAATCCGAGGGTGCGCACCAATCAATCACAATGTAAATGGTGGTAATACAAAGAAGTGCATCCGCCAGAGGTAGCTAGCCTCATTGATCGGTACATCTCCTGTTTTAGTCATTTCAAATTGACACAAGTGTCAGGCCAATCCATCATCGTTCTCTTTCTTCAAATTCAGCAAACGTACGCCAAATCTAACCACTTCATTCTGGACCATCACTCCACGTACACAGTTGTTAAAGTGGTTTCAGTATCGACAGAGAGTATTCCCATATCCGACACCGATCTCTTTAACAACCAAACGTCGTTTTACACACTGGTTGGTTCTTCTACATTTCAAAAACTATTCATACTTGACATCAAAATATCATATTCACTTTAAAATCAAATTCATTTCGAAATCATCATATTTACTCAAAATATATCATTTCATTTCAAATCATTTTCGCCTTAATATCTCGGTTTTAGTTCCAATTCAAAATTGATTCAAATTTCCATTTGGGTTATAACTTCAATTTAACCTAATTCGTATTTAAATTCATGATTTAAATATAAATATTCTAACCTTAACCAGTTTGAATTTTTAGAAAATAGTTTGAATAGTTTTTAAAATAGTTTAAATAATTAAAATAGTTAAAATAGTTTTAAATGGATAAAATAGTTTAATATAACATAGTTTAAGTATTAAAATGATTTATATAGTAAAATAGTTTGGAAAATCAAATAATTTGAATGTTTAAAAGATAGGTTTTATATAGTTTATATTAAATAATTTTATCGAAAATAGTTTCAAAGTCAAACCGATTCAATTTCAAATTTCCCAATTTAAATCACTTTAAATTTCCACTTCCATTTAAATTCGATTTTTATTTCTTAAAATCAAAATCATTTAAATAATTTCAAATCAAAATTTTAAAATCATTTAATTTAACCGATCCAGTGTTCATATATAATTTTCTATCCTATGGCCAAGTTATCAGTTATTTCAGTTTAATTTCAGGGATGGATATATATCATTTCAATCCAAATCACAGTGTCATATGTATATATCATTTTAACATATTTCTTAATTTATTCGAAATAATTCAATTTTACAGTTTTATATACTTTAAATAATTTACCAGGTCATAATAGGATATATATAAAAATAAATTAGCATCCAATCATCCAAATATCAATCAATTGGCATCCATCACAATCAATAATCCAAACAATCAAAATAATTCACAACAATTTCATAGTTATTAATATCAGGTATTTTACTGGCAATTAAATTCCAATTTTAAACTTAACTGTCAATTTTAATTTTTAACAGTTAATTCAAATGACAATTTAGACGACAATTAAATTTATCAAACAACGATCAATAAATTTATATCACTTCATAATTTTAAATTTAACTAGCATAAAAATATTCTAGTATGTTGTGAGCGTTATAAACACTCACCATTATTTTCTATTGTCACCGAGGCATTTCGTTTTGGAACTAAAGCTGGATAATGTTCGATTTTAGCCCAAATTTCCACTGTCTCCAAATCTGTCCAAACCAGTTTCATTTCGAAGCTCTCATCATCATGATCGCAATGCAAAAAATCTCATCCCAATTGGACCTCGTATGAGAGAGTTGTTAAATTTTTAGTTCATCGATAAAAATATAATTAAATTAAACACTATTATAATATTATTTCTAAAACCCATACCCGAAAGCTTCAAACCCGGCCCGCAACACACCTTTCTTCCCCAATGCCATCGCCTGCACATGAATGAAGCTCCATGGATGTGCATGTGTATCACTGACACGCACCTCCGATCAACGAAAACAAACTTCGACGCCACCGATGAATTTCTCGCCTCAATCTCCATCCGCTCGAACCCAAAACCTTAAGCTCAACCTCCTCATACGAATTGCGACCTGATGGCCTCAGCCCTCTGCGTACGCCATGTCGCACCTTACCCCAAAGCAACACACCTCACAAAAATTGTTACCGAGATGCCAAACTGCATGTCAAACTCAAATCAAGGCTCCCCGAATCGAATCGAGCGCTAAACTAGACAAAAACTTGAACCTTAGATCTCAGGCCTCTACTGTAGACGATTTCGAGCAACGACAACTATGGCCGCACCCTACAAACAATATACCAGATCGAAGCTTGAACCAAAACTTGATTTTTAAAGATCGTTTTAGATTTTTTCGTTGAGTAAATTTTGAGATGCAGATTTTCTGAAGTTTTGATTTCTCTTTTTTTTCTCTGTACAACTGCGTGCATAAATAAAGGGAGGATGTGACGCCCCACCTCTATGCTCACAATAACAAAGAGTATTAAAAGAAATATTGTCTGTTATTACGAAGAATAAGGCTGGATAGGAGCAGCCATCCGTAGTTAGGCCTTACACTAGTATTGGTTACCTCGACAGGAGTGGTATATTTATTTTTCTTTAATCTCTGTTTATTACTCCCATCGACATACCCAATTCCAGTATAAAACAAACTACGATGGTTCATAATATTTTAGGACAACATATATAATAATAACACAGATAAGCTAAATGCGGAACACAAATAATATAAAATCTCATATATATATATATATATATATATATATATATAACTGAAGTCAGTTACAATACATGTGATACAATGTAGTTGTAGTTGTAACTGCCTTCAGTTATATATATATGAGATTTTAATTAGCTGTGTTCCGCATTTAGCTTATCTGTGTTATTATTATATAAGTTGTCCTAAACTATTATGAACCATCGTAGTTCGTTTTATACTGGAATTGGGTATGTCGATGGGATTGATAAACAGAGATTAAAGAAAAAAAATATACCACTCCTATCGAGGTAACCAGTACTAGTGTAAGGCCTAACTACGGATGACCGCTCCTATCCAGCCTTATTCTTCGTAATAACAGACAGTATTTCTTCTAATACTCTTTGTTATTGTGAGCATAGAGGTGAGGCGTCACAGAGGACGAGGTGGATAATCGTTGGGTGGCGTGGATGTTAAAAGTAGGTCGATTGACAGTGAAAGAAAGTAGGCTAGTCAAAGTCAAATATATATATATATATATATATATATATATATATATATATAATTTTAAATTCAAAATGTCCCACTTATGGAACATAAAATCTCGAACCCCTATCGAGGTGTGCCGCTAGGCGTTCATAATGTTATACCCTTATTCTGAACGCAATGGAACAGGTTTCAAGTCCTAATTCGATCATATGGAGAAGATAGCTTTTTGGACCCAATTATTATATTGAATTCTCGATATTAAATTCAACGCGTTTATATCCCGTACGACCAAACGATAACTCCAAACATTACTAAATTCGAAATCCGATAATAATACACTGTTACGGATCTAATGGAACTAGTTTCGTCAAAATTCGAGACTGTGCCCCAGAAGGCTATTTTTACTCGTCAATTAAAATATAAAATTTTCAAATTTTAACTTAATCACTTAAATTCAATTTTTAAGTGTTGACAATCTTCATCCATATTTAAATAACATCTAAATCAACTTTTGAAATAATTTCATTCATATTTAATTTATGATTCGGTTATTTATATAATTTTCAAGATTAAATTTTAAACAATTTAATTGTCCAATATTCAATAAATTTCAATATTAGCTATCACATGAATATTAGTTATCAACCAATTACTTTATTAACATCTATTGAATTCGACATTTGTTATTCAATTCCATTATTGATTGTAAACACATTCAATACATAGCATTCCTTTCAATACTTGTTATTACTTAAATCTTCGAAATTTGTTTATTTTAAAATCTTATTCAAGTTAATATTCAATGGCTATATTAATAAATCATTAAAAAAAATTATTTTTAACCATTTTTATTTATTAATTACACTAATTTAATAATTTAAAATAGTTAAAAATACGGGTCGTTACACGCGCAATCTCACATGCTTACAAGAAAAAGAAAAAAGCTCGCTTATGAACTCCGTAGGAAAAAAACCGCTAAAGAGCCAGAGTTCATCATCACCTCGGTTAATGAAGTGTCTTCTTCTTAACATTTAGAAAGCTCAATGGAAGGGTTCTTGAATCTCCCGATCCATGATGATATCATAACTTATGACTTCCCCAATATCAGTATTGGAGGGTTCGATTCTCCCACTAGGAGTGGTGACGACATCCCTCCCACTGGAAAAAGGGAGAAAACTCCTATGAGCGAGGCTACAACAACTGGTCTGTTGGAAGGACACTAGGACACTCACAATCACGCGCACTTCACTGCATGATTTTCATTTATCTTTCGTTCGATGGTCACTTATACACTCTTGTTTGGTTTGCAAGTGCTATGTCTCAAACCCATGCCTTCGATTGCTTGAGGGGATCCTTAACACAGTATGGATCCAGTCACGGTCCAGAATCGAGTAAGCGTCGAGAGAGAGATGACTGCCAAGGGAAGAATTCATCGTTCGAGAGATTCTTCATCTTCCTAACATAAATCCCAATCTCAATCTTCTCATCAGGAAGTTCAGCTTAATCTTCCTATACAAAACGACGATCAGATTTCTTTCCATGCTCTTCAAATTGCTGTGCCGCATGAGCAGTACTCTAGTTCATTTAGTTTCAGAAAATCCCACGATCATAGGTCGAGCAAATGCCCAATTGTTACTTCTGATCTTGCTTTTCCTACTACAGCTCCTTAGGTTTCCATGGTAGAAAAATTGGCCAAACTTAAGGTCAATTTTCCAAAAATTTACTTGGATGGGCTTAAGTTCCTTCCTTCCATTCATACAATCCTAGGGAGTGCTAAAGCGAGTTCCTTTGCATGCATCAATGACGTTTTTGTGCAACATGAAGCATTCCAACATCTAGTTGAAAAAATTTCCAAGGTGTCTATCGAAAGACAACATGAAATCGATCGTCTGAAGCTAGAGGCAATCCATGATAAAGACATAATTAAACATCAAGACAATGAGACTCAGAGTTGACAACGAAGCTAACTGTGGTAGAAAAGAGTGCCAAAGAAACATTCGAGGCGGTTAGTCGTCTTGAAGCGGCTTACAAAAAGGAGCCGGATGCTGCCCTCAACCGCAGCAGTGTGCTTGCTTTGGAAAAAGATACACTGCAAAACGAGATAAACGTTCTGCCCCGCTGCGTTAAGGAACTCGAAGAACTCCTTAAAAAGAGAAGGAAGAGAAACTCGAAGCTCGAGAGGAGTCGCAAAGATATTGCGAAGAGGCCGTCGAAGCCCTGGGACTGAAAATTAAGCTTGACGAGCAACTCGCTCAAATTGAAGTCCTTAAGGAAGAGGCAAGAGAATCGGGCCGTGATGAGGTTAGAGAGCAGATCGAGGCCTAATTAGAAGATGCCAAAGAAGCTAGTTGAAATGAGATTAAGGACATTTTTGATCCTCTGATAGTTGAATATAATGCTAAAGTCCAAATCCATCGCGATCTGATTTTCCTAGGAGAAGGCTATCTAGAATTGCTCGCCGTAGCTTGGGAATCCATTGGTGAAATGAAGAAGAAAGCCCTTAGCAAAGCTGATTTAGATGAAGAGAAGTTGGTATGGGAGATTCTTCACAGGGATAACCTTTATACCTTGCTTCTACGAGACTCCAATACTTTGATATTCTAGCACCCTCCGGCAAAGGGAAAAACATTGCTCAGTCTTCGGAGTCCGGCAAAGGGAGCTTCAGTTTCTCTTGGCCTAGGACAGGATCTGAGCTATGATCTGGATAGACCCGGCTATCAATCAAAGGTGCTGACTCCTATTCTAGATGGGAGCACTCTGACGACAACTGAAAGTCAACTGGATACAGGTATCCCACTTTATTCTCCATAGTTCAAGAGATTTCGTTTTTCATACCCAATAGTCATGAGCTTATTTTCTTGTTCCTACGAATCTGCAAGTCTTCTCGGTCCAAGCCAAACTCCAGGAAGCGATGCGGCCATGGAGCAAAAATCAACATCTACTGAAATTCCCATGGCTACCGACATTCCAGGGCCCAATGCTTAAGTTATCAGAGCACTTGATGACGTAAAAGCTAATGACCAGCCATTGCCAGATGAATCAAATGACGTTGTGATCACTGGTGCCACCGAGCATACCGATGAGCTCAGCTTAAAAGAGCGCATCGAGAGAGAGGAGTTGTTGAAGAAAAAAGCTAAGCCTGAACCTGTTAACATGGACATCGATGATCTAAATCTTGTCCCACTACAAGTTATTCCACCCGGTGGGTCGGTTTTCGAAGAACTCCCTTCAACCTTTGAAAGCACTCCTGCCAAGGGAGGCAAAGGATCATAAAGAAGAACAAGCGGAAGCTTGGGTGGTGCCACTCCCAAAAAATCCAAAAGAGAAAAAGGGCAGAACAAATAGTTGATGCTTCAGCTTTGTTTGTATATAGTTTGTATAGCTGCTTTCCTCTTTTTGTTGTCCGTAACTGTGCGGGTACGACCTCTGCATTTGAATAAACTTGTATCACAGTTTTTAAGTTTAATATGCAAAATAAAAGTTCTTTTTTTTCTGTCCAACTGTTATGTAAATTTTGTCTAAGTAGTCGAGCTATTACTTTTCCATTCAATGTACTTGTAATTTGTTGCTCGTTAATTTGGACAATCGTTCATTAATTTTCACTCAAGGCCTCCATGTGGTCGTGGCCTCAAGTTGTATCAAACACTGGGCTCGAGCCCTAGTGTTACCCCGTCAGATTCAGTGGTGTGAGTGATTATACTCTTGTCCCCAATCTCGGATTAGCGGAGTTAGATAGTGGATGGCCGAACTCCATCCTTAGCGAGTTTATACTCCTCCTGTTAGTTTCAGGCCGGAGTTTATGGAATAGTGAGTGGTCGAACCATACTTATCTATTTGTTTATACTCATATCCACACTTTGGAGGTAATAGTTAATTGGCGGGTGATTGGATCAAATCCAATTCGTGTTTATACTCAAGTCCACACTCCGGGGACTTAGAGTTATTTCGGAAAATAATCGGATCATACTTTCCTTAATTGATTGATTTGGCCCCAAGTTCGGGGTTTAACTTAGTGAGTGATCGATCAATCGTATCCTTTTGATTCATGTTTGTCCCATCGCTCGGTAGGATTAATTTGGTTATCAAATGGGTAGGTCACATCCATCCCTCGTTAGGTATTTTGCCCATAGGGTTGTGAGCGAGAATCATCAAATAAAAAGTCGGACCACGTTCATTTTGTCTAGTTCAATCATGAACTTATGTAATTGACTAGCTCCAAACTCTAGGAACTTGCTCGGACATGTCAATATTAGTTAGTCGGGTATCATAACTAATATGTGACGCTACAGCAATCGTAGATATGTAGGAAATTTAAAACTTTATTTTCCAAATGGAAAGAAATGACATAATTTGTCTTATCACATATCTTAAGAATCAAATTCTAAGGAAAATTTGAAAATTGAATACAACTAAATGAAAAAGAATAACTTAGTGAAATAGCGTTCGTAAATGCTTGTTATTCCATGCCTTTGGGAGTGTGACGCCATCAATAGTCGCTAGCTTGAAGTTCCTTCTCTATGCCACTATTCAATGACATATGGTCCTTCCTAAGTAGCATTCATGTGCGATGGGGTAGGAAAAACCCATATCAAGACAAGATAGCCGATTTCAAAGGTTCTAGCTTGGACTTTAATGTTGTAGTATCGGGCGACTCGGTGTCGATATGCAGCCGCCCTCAAATCAGCTTCTTTGTGCTCTCATTTATTAAGTATAGAGATTCCAAGAGGAGATCTCTATTCATTTTGTGATTGTAGTAGGTCACTCGATGAAAAGGAACTTTGAGTTCAACAGGAATGACGGCTTTGGAGCCGTAAGCAAGGGCGAAAGGAGTATGGCCAGTCGCGGACTTATGGGTGGTTTTGTAAGCCCATAATACTGTTGGGAGTTCATCCACCCACTTGCCTCTAGCCTTTTCCAAGCGCTTCTTCAGAATGGACTTTATGATTTTGTTCAAGGCTTAAACTTGTCCATTTGCTTGATGGTGAGCAACTGCCACAAATCTCTTCTCAATATGATGCCGAGAGCAGAAGTCTTTGAATTCAGCACCATCGAATGGGTTCCATTGTCAGTTACAGTGTTCGTGGAAGGCCAAAATGACAAATGATGTTCTGGACAATGAAGTTGATTACTTTCTTTGTTGTGATCGGGATAAAGGTTCTACTTCGGGCCATTTGGTGAAGCAATCAACTGCGACGATGGCATACTTCGCACCACCTTTAGAGATTGGTAAGGAACTGATAATATATGTGCCATATATGGAAAACAGCCATGGACTGACCATTTGTGTGATTTCTGTCGGCAGAGCTCTTGGCACTTTTTCATACATCTGGTAGTTGTCACATCGCCTAGCGTAATCGGCAACATCTCGATTGACAGTCAGCCAATAATACTCATAATGAAGTATTTTCTTTGCTAGGGTTTGCCTCTAGTGTGATCACCACATTCCCTTCATGAACTTCCTTTAAGACTCGTTTTACTTCAGCATGAGCGATACACCGGAGTAGGGGAATGAAAAAAAACCCTTCCTATACATGACTCCTTCCTAAATGATATATCGTGAAGCTTTATGGAGGACTCGTCGCCTTTCATTCCTCCATTTGGGAAGGACTCCCTGTAGCAAATAGTCTTTAATCGGAGTCATCCATGACTCCATCTCAGGCTCTGTCTCTACCCAGTTGATTTCCATCTGGTTTATACTCGAAGCATTCAGTACTTGGACTGGAACCCATTTGTTGTGCATCCCCAGTGCTAGCAAACTTTTCCAATGAGTCAGCCACTTTGTTTTAATCCTAGGGAATGTGTGTGATGTCATAATACTCAAAGCCAGTGAATAGCTCTTGGACTTGGATAATGTACAGGGTGAGTCGTTGTCCTTTAGCTTGGAAATCTCCCCTGACTTGGTATACTACCAACTATATGTCACAAAAGATTTTATCCATGGTTCTCTGGCAAGTTTGAGTCCAACAATTAGAGCTTCATACTCATCTTTGTTGTTCGTTGCAGGGAAGTCAAGCTCAAAGCATAGCAAATTGATCGATCTTCCAGAGTTACTAACACGATTCCAGCTCTAGAACAACTATCATTGGCTGCTCCATCCGTATACATTTTCCACCGAATGGTAGGGGCTCCACCACTCTTTGGGGGATCATCTTGTGTAGTGAATTCCGCTATAAAGTCTGCCAGCGCCTGTCCCTGGATGACCCTCTGAGGAAGATAATTGATGTCGAATTGGCTCATTTCAATGTTCCACTTGTGTAACCTTCTAGATGTCTCAAATCGCTGTAGGACCTTTTGTAATGGTTGATCGGTGTAAACATTGATAGGATGAGCCTGAAAATAGGGGTGGAGCTTTCGTGAAGCAATCAACAAGAAATTTGCTAATTTCACTATCTTTGGATAGTTCCTTTCAGCTCCTGTTAATTATTTGCTAACATAGTAGACCGGTCTTTGGATCTGATTCTCCTCGCAAAGCAGTGCGGCACTTATAGCATGCACCGACATGGCCAAGTAGATATACAAGTCTTCGTGATCCACCGGCTTTGACAAGATAAGGGTATTCTCTAAGTGGTTCACCAAAGCTTGGAATGCGTCTTCACAATCCTGCATCCACTTAAAGTTCCTTTTCCCCTTCTAATCAAATTGAAGAAAGGAATGCATTTATCGATGGCTTTGAAAATAAATCGACTTAGGGCAGCAACCTTCCCATTTAGACTCAGTACTTGCTTGATGGTCTTCGGCACTTGGATGTTGTGAATTGCCTGAATCTTCTCAGGATTAGCTTTGATTCCTTGAGCATTGATGATGAAACCCAAGAACTTCCCTGATGCAACGCTAAAAGAACACTTCATAGGATTGATCTTCATTTTTTAATATAGGAGGATATCAAACATTTCTACTAAGTCTCTAATGTAGTTTCTTGAACGTCGTGACTTCACGAGCATATCATCCACGTATACCTCCATCGTTTTTCCAATTTGATCTTTAAACATTCTGTTGACTAGGCGCTGATAGGTCGCTCCAGCATTCTTCAATCCAAATGGAATCACCACATAGAAATACAATCCAACATCGGTAATGAAGCTGGTGTGCTCCTAATTGAGAATGTGCATCGGGATTTGGTTATATCCAGAGTATGCATCCATGAAAGATAGCAGCTCGTGTCCTGTGGTTGAGTCTACCAGCTGATCGATCCTTGGAAGGGGAAAATTGCCTTTTGAACATGCCTTATTTAATTCTAAATAGTCAACACATGTCCACCATTTTCCATTCGCCGTTCTCACAAGTACAAGATTAGATACCCAATTAGGGTAGAGGGCATCGCGAATAAACCCATTGCCTTTGAGTCTATCCACCTCCTCTTTAAGGGCAGCGGATTTCTCTGAATCCATGCCATGTCTTTCTATTTCATCGGGCATGCCTCGGGTTGATATTTAATGCATGGCTTATGATGGCAGACGAGATTCCACACATGTCAGAATGAGTCCAAGTGAACACATCAAGATTTGATCGTAGAAAACTAGCAAGTTCTTTCATCATCGGGAGGCTGAGTTGTGATCCGATCTTTAGGACCCGTGATGGGTCGTCGTGGCTAACTGTGATGTCAATTGTCAGCTCAGCCGGTGCAGCCTTGGTCTCTTTGGGCTCCTCCTCGTCATCCCTGGGATCTATGTCTGTATAGAACCAACTGTGTGCCCAATCCAAGGCTCAAGCGTTGGTTGTCAATCTTCGGTGGTTTGGATGTAGAGAGACTTGTCCACACCCTTACCTTTCTCCTTTCGTTGAGCGTCTCTTAATTCAGCTACATAGGAGGCAGTCTGGTCGCCTGATCATCATGCACAACTCCAACACCGTTATCAGTTGGGAACTTCAAAGTCAAACACCATGAGGTAAGAGCTGCCCAGAATTCAGCTAGGGCTGGTCGACCCAGAAAAGCATTATATGGAGAGTCAACATCCAAAACAATAAATTGAAACATCCACACTCTCTTGCGGTCACCTTCTCCCAATTCCATGGGAAATTTGACATATCCGACGGCTTCAGTTGCAGCACCATTAAAGCCAGAAACGTAGGCTTTAGATAGTTTCAATTCCTTGTCTTCCATCCTTATCTGATCGTAAGCCTTTTTGAAAATTATATTTATGGAACCGCCATAATCAATCAAAATCCTCCTCCCAAAGGCGGGGCCGATCATGGCCGAAATGACCATTGGGTCGATCGTCGGTACCATCACCTTATCTGCATCTTTGTTTCTGAATACAATGTCGTCTGCCATTATACGCTGCTATTTTTCCAAAGCTCCATCTTCTATACTTGAACAACATTCAAAATTCATATGCTTGACCATGCTAGCATAGCACACCATCTCATGCCAACTCTGATTAGATGGATGCGGTCCTTCAACTATTGTATTGATCACTAATCTTTCACCAATCCACGTAGGCTCCTCAGCCCTATGCGATACTTGTCCTCGGTTGGGGTCAGATGTCTCCTACCCACCATCCTTCGGTGCTTTAACAAACTGCTGTAACTTTCTTTCCCGAATTATTTTCTCGATAATATCTGGAGATGCCTGTTTGCGCCAAAAAAGGTCACAAACACCCAATTGTAGATGAAAGCACCAAATCACAGTCACAGATCACAGATAGATTGTATGTAATAGAATTAAATATGAAGAACACTCAAAAAATTAAAAGGAAAGCAGTAGAAAGACAAGATTTATAGTGGTTCGGCGTTGTAGCCTACATCCACTTTAAAGAGTTGTTGTTTTATTGATGATTCTCTACTAATTTACAAGAGTCCAATTGATAGTATCTGAGTTACAATGGAGTTCAGCAGAGTAATGGCGTAGAAGAGCCAAAAGATCCCTTTTCTGAAGCTCTTGGACTGATATTTATAGGTGTAGGCTATAAATATCTGTCTCAAACTTCGGAAGACTCCTTTCATCACATGGGTGGGCCCATGTGATCGATCCCTGGTCATTTCGACTTGATCCACGATTAATACGAATGAGATTCGTATCAATCCAAATCTTGCCCAATCGAGCCGAGATCGATCATGAACATTCCTGAGGTCGTACGCAAGCTCTTGTGAAAATTTGGTAGCATTTGGACTTGTAGATTTTGAGTTATGACCGATGAAAGTTTGAATTTGTTGAAGGCTGTCGAGTTCGCATCGCTTCTGCTCGCATTGCTTCTGTTCGCATCGCTTCTGTTTGCATCGCTTGATGGATACGAACTAAGGGCTTTGCTAGATTTGCATCGATCATTTCTTGAGCATACGAACTCCGATTGACTTGAAATTTGGAACGTTGGCTTTCATAGCTTTGATTGTCATGTCATGTTAATTATAGCTCGATCTGGACTCGGACAAAATTTACCAGCATCCATAGTGAACTTTGTAGGTAATCGGTCGTCGGGACTGATTATCTTCCGTTTTCAGTCAATTCTTTGGTGCCACGGCCTTGCCAAATGGCGTGATAACAATGCCTACACTTATTCGTGTTATGACCATAACATTTGTGGAACCTAAAATATTTTCCAGTCTTTTTCTGCTTCTCCGTTGATTCTGTCGGAGGTGGCTTCCTGTACAGCATGGTATTGCAAGTAGACAAATAGACGTTCTCTGAAGATGTATTTAGTGGTGTGTAGGTATCATACATTGGATCCTAGGCTTTCTTCTTCTAGAATCCCTTTTTCATTCACGGTTCCGATCACGGCCTTTCTTTTGCTGATTCGGTTTATTTTGGACATTCACTTGAACTTTTCCAGAACTATCACCATACTACTTCACTGCAATGTTACTTTGCACTTCGTCTCCACTTGGTCACACAACATTCTTCTTCCAAGAGCATCTAGCTTCCTCTTTCCTCAAATACCGAGCTGCTTTTTGCATTGAAATGTTCCAATGTTGCAGTTGGTTTGCCAGCTAACCAATCACCAAAGTCAGATTTCGGATCAGTTCCTCTCATTACTGCCATCAATATTGAATGGTCATTCGGATTTTGACTTCTATGACAGCTGTATGAAATCTCTTCAAATAATCTTTCAGCGATTCTTCTGAAGCCTAGATCAAGCTGGATAGGGACATCATGTCTTTGGGGCAAGTTGCATGCATACAGAACTGCTCCAAAAAATTCTTTGCTAAATTGTCAAATCTATCGATTGACCGTGGGGGTAATCTCGTAAACCACATCGTCACTATTCTAGTGAGAGTGATAAGAAATCATCAACAATTTATTGCATCATCAGCTCATGCATAATCCATTAGCCATTCATATCTCATGATGTGCTTCCTAGGGTCAGTTTTTCCATCATAGGCAGGCATCGATGGTATGTTGAACCTCCTTGGATACTCAGCGTGTAAGATATTGTCGGTAAATGGGGTTTGGCTTCTCGAAATGCCCCACTCATCATTGGTCAAGCCTTGGCTCACCCTCACTAGCTGTCTAACCATAGTCGACAAGTCCGACGTTTGGATAGTTGGAGCCAAGTGGTGGTCGTGCTCCACCTCGCGTGAATGGTCCAGTCAATATCTATGGGCCGTTCCATGCCTTCTTGGCTCAACATCCTCTCGATGTATATCACGTACGTTCACTTCATCATCATTCTGGGGAGGTAACTGGTCTGCATCCACCTGAACTCCAGCATCCAAATCAGTCGCAACAGCTCCAGCTTGTGCTCCCACATGAAGAGGCAAGCTTTCTCCACTGAAGGAGGGATCTGCCCCGATCCTTATAGAGGGATTGGCATCGATCGATCTCGGCAAGCCAGGTTGGCTTGGCTGCTGATGTTCGAAAGCTTCTACGTGATATCTGCCAATTCTGCAATGTCTGCATCCATAATAATTGTTTGATGAACTAGAGCTCTCTGATGTAGAATAAGGGGTTGGGTCCCTCCTAGCTTTCCCACGCTATTATTTACCGAGTTGGTTCATTAGAGCGATATTTGCTTGAATCTGCTGATTCAATTGTCGGCGGCTATCCACTAGCCCTCTCATCAGATTCTTAAAATTAGCTCTTGTGATGGAATCAGTCGGATTCTGGACATCCACTGGATTGGTAGCATTCACATCTACTAGTAGATTGCTCGGGTCTCCTTGCTGGATGTTAACGTTCTCCTTTCCTTCTGCGTTTTGAGATGTAGATCTCATGTTCCTAACCATTGCTGATAGTTATCCTTAGACTATTGCAAATCTAAATAGAAAGAATAAACTTCTTAAATATAATCTCTGATCTCTTCGAAGGATTTATGCAATCCAGTAGCAACAAAGGGATCCAAACAGAGCTAAGGATCTCGTTCTCCGTGAAAGCATGCACCAAAATGTTTGCACCAAAAATTAGCACAAACACCCAATAGAAGTTTTAAAGAGAAATAAATGACGAATATAAAATTAAAATAGAGAGAATAAGTAATTAGATAGCAAAAAATCAAAGCAATAACACGAACACAACAATTTATAGAGGTTTGGCATTGTTTGCCTATGTCCACTTTGAATAGATAGCTTTATTAATCACTTTGTAAACTAAGTACCATAGGGATCAGATGAAAATCCTTAGTTACAGTAGAGTACAAAACAAATAGCAGCATAAAAGTCTCGAAAATGAACAACCAAGCTTGTATTAACATAGGAAGACGGCGAAATATCTCCCTGAAAATTCGGTAGAAGAATCTCCAAAACCATATAGACCTATAAAGGGGATCACATGGCCCAAATCCTAAGGAATAAGGATCAGTGCCGATCCCTATTTTAAAGGAATTTGGGGGTGCGATCTCTATGGGAGCTTTCCCATGTTGTAATATGCTTAGCCTCCAAGTTTCATGCCAATCGAATTAGTAGATCTTGAGTTATTGCTCGATCTTTGCTGCAAGGTGAGTTGTTTTCTGATTCTAGCCGATCACTATTGAGGGAAGAGGGCCTATCTTTCTTGCTTCATCCTTTTGAGGTGTGATCCCTAGGGTAGGATCCCTAGGGTCCGCACATCTTGCTCATAAAATTTCATATGCATTGGACATATGGATCTTGTTGATTGTTTCCCATCGACTTGCACTTGTTTTCCTGAAATATGTCGATCCCTATGTTAGAGAATGATTAAAACCGATCCCTTTTCCATGTTAAACTATATTCCATAATTTGAACATTCTGCATTGAATATCCCTCAATTTCGTTTGATCACGGCTTCGTATTATCATCTGTACTTGATCTTTAGACCTCACAACCATCGCTCTGGACTTACTGGCATTGATGACAATCAAATCTAACTTGCTCAATCAAATTGAATATAACCGGGTCAAAATGCCGAATAACAGGATTTATGGGAGTCCAATTAAAAAGATGAAAATAAATTCATCAAGAAGATTAAAGGGAACTTCATGTCTCTAATTTAAACAAAAGTAACTAATTTTAAAAGCTTCAAAATGTAGATCTATGGTAGCTAAGGCTAGCTGCTTCCCTCTTTTGTCTTTTCCCTTTCCTTGCCTTATATTATCGTCAATTCCTCTCTCCTCTTCCACCTTCAATCATCTATCATTCTCTCTCCCCACTTCCCTTTTCCCTTTTTTTCCATTTTGACCTAGCTATCGCTTTTCAAACCTCATTTTTTCCCTCCTCTACCTTTTCTAACTGTTGTTCTCCCTTGAAAGCTTCTCTCCTTATCATATCTTATTTTCTAGTCACCTCCTTGCGCTCTTCTTCTTTCGAGTGCATCTTGACTCTATACTAGATATCTAAATGAACTGTATCGTTTTGAGTTTCATGCTGGCTTGCCTTTTCTAGTGTTCTGATAACTACGATTACATTACCTCTTCCTTGCTGTAGATTCGTTTTTCATGTGAGCACTGGGTTATGGTTTGATGTTGCGCCTTTTGTTTTAAAGATGGCATTGTATTAATCTGGTGGCACAAGTTGAGAAGCATGGCACTTTTGATGGGTTGTCAATTATTCTCTGGTGGTTATGGTATTGAATTGGGTATGATTTTATGCATTTTGAATTTTGCTTCCATGTGCTTGCGAAGTCCTCCATCTGCTTCGGCTCCTACCTACCCACTATCCCTCCTCTTCGATGATACTTTTTGTGACTGCGTGCGGCTTTCTGAGTGTTTTTTTAATGAAGGTGTATTTTAGGTAGTGACCTGCTTATTTATAGTGTTGTTATTAGTACTTTATGGCTATTATTCTCATGTTGCCAATGTGAACCTTTGCTTAATGTTTTGGGTACTTGACGCTCCATATCTCTACATTTTCTGCATGTTTGCCGCAATGTTTGTAAGGTGGTTGTATTATAGTTTTGCTTTGTAATGTTTTATGGGTTGTCCCATTTTGGTTGTGGTTTATCTCATGTCACAGAGAATGCACGGCTATTTATGTTATTGTCAAAGTGTTAGTGCGAGTGTTTACGTATGTGCGAGCAAATATGTTTATATCATAGTGTAGTGCAAGATTGTTCCTTGTCATTGGGTAGTAAGTATGATAGTTACTGAGGGCTTTCTCCCTCACACCTGGAATAATTTGTAAAAGTGGTACAACCACTATAATCAAGCTTGCCTGCAAAGTAATAATATTTTGTTTTCCTTGAATATTTTTTTAAACAAAAGCAACATTGGAAAAAATTATTGCAATCATTAAAAGATAAAAGTAATTGAGAAAGAAAAATCATAAGTTATTATGATGGAGGATGACGTTGGATCGATAGTTATTATGTAAATGTAGATGGATTATGTTTGTACCAAAATCGGGCACAACACTCTTCTAAAGTGTTTGAAGAGATAAAATGAAGAAAGTAAATGTAAAAGGAGGGTTATCTAACAAACACTCCAAACAATAATCAGAAAAACAGCAAAAGAAAGCAGAGATTTAGAGTGGTTCGGCGTGTTGCCTACGTCCACTATGAAATGAGTGACTTTTATTAACTTTTGCTTGCTGGTTACAGCGGATTACAACAGTAAATTTCAAGTACAACAGTGATTTTTGAGTGCAACAATGGTTTCGGCAGAGTCTGGACGATAAAGAGCCCAAAAAGTCCCTTTCCTGTAGGTCCTGGGCTGCTATTTATAGGCGTAGGCTGCAAATATCTCGCTCAGATCTCGGGAGACCTCTTCTTGCACGTGAGTGGGCCCATGAAATCGATCCCATGTGATTTGTACATGATATTGGATCGATACGAACGAGCTTCATATCGATCAAAACCTCATCCAATTGAGTCGGGATCGATTGTGAGTGTTGCTGAGGATGTACGCAAGCTTCTATGAAAATTTGGTAGCATTTGGACTTGTAGATTGTGAGTTATGATCGATGCAAACTTGTGTTTTCTCTAGGTTGTTGAATTCATATCGATATCGTTCGCATCAATCTGTTCGTATCACTTTTTAGGCACGTGCTCACAAGTTGACGTGACGTTAATTCCTCGGATCGATCCACTTTTTATGCTAAGTGATTGAGTCTTTCATAGGAACGTATCATGTTCGTATCGATCTAGTTGAGCCACGTTCGCATCAATCGCAGTTGTTCTGCTCGTATCGATTGTCTTTTCTCTGTTCGTATCGATCCTCATAAGTCACTTCGTATCGATAAATGGGGCCATTTCGTATCGATAGCTGAGGGTCATTTTCGTGTCGTTCATTTGATGTTTTACTCATATCGATCGTTAATCGATCGATATTAGCTGTGCAATTGGGATCGATACGAATTGACTCCAATTGATGGGTACGAAGTTGAGTGTACGTGATGGATACGAATAGCATATAACTGATGGATGCGAAGCGATGTTCATTGATGGATACGAACAATGGATGACTGATGGATACGAACAAATGAAGCTTGATGGATGCGAATAAAGCCTTTCAGTTGATGGATACGAGGAGTGCAGTTTAAGATGGATGAAAGCGGAACCGATGTGATGAGAGCGATGTGATGGATACGAACAAATCAATTTCCTTGGCTTGCATCGATCATATCTTGAGCATACGCACTCAGATTGACTTAAAATTTGGAACGTTGGCTTCCATAGCTTTGCATGTCATGTCATGTTGATGTAGCTTGATCCGGACTTGGACAAAATTTGTCGATATTCACAGTGAGCCTTCATATAACCGATCTTCGGGATGAAATGTCCTCGGTTTCCGGTTTAGTTCTTGGTTTCACGGCCTTGCCAAAAGGCGGGATGACATTTTGCCCCCCAAAGTACGTCTTGTGAGAACATGATGTGCTTTGAAAAGTTGCAATCTTCATTCTGAACATTTCCATTTGACTTGTCTGAATGGTTGTTGTCTTTTCGTCGAAAGATGTAACCTTTGATTGATTCTTTAGTAATATCAATTGTTAGCTGCCAATTGTTGTAACTGTCATCAAACGAGTATTCAATTCCTGTGAATTTTTAAAAAATTGGACGTTAGTCTGTTATACATGAATGTATGTTAACCTGACTATCGTTAACGTTCGCACGTTCACGAATCGTTGTCAGTTTTTTTGTATCGAATTCCGCATCAATCCTCTCTTGAATCAGTGTGAAATTCGAGTTGCACCAATGTTTGGTGGTTGTTTTAGGTCACCCCTTCACATCGATCCTCTCCCGGATCGATCTGAGATGTTGGGGTATGCGTTTCATATCGATGGTTGTCGATACAAAGTAGATGGTTTTGTAAGGTGATTCGTATCGATGGATACGAGTTATTGTAGTCCTCAAACAGATGGCGTGTCGTATCGATGGAACTGAGTGATCGATACATAATTTTGCTGTGGCACCTCGTGTCGATGGGTTTGAAGACTGGTTACCGATGGATACGAAAAAGCTTGCTCTGGATCGATTCAAATTAATGGTTACGAACAACTACATTCCAGATCGATCTGGGTAGATGGATACGAAGATGACTCTTCGCATCGATGATCTTTGGGACTGCTTTTTACCGGTTAACATAACTGGGAGATGAATCGTTTCCTTCTTATTTTTGTACCCATATAAATATGTTCTGTACTTAGAAAATTTTCATTTGCCTTCACTTTATCCTCGCCTTCGTATCGATAGAAAAACCAAGAAATCAGAACTGTCTTCGTTCTCAACCCAACCTAACTTGCTAATCCTTTGAACCAACTTCCTAAACTAGGCAATTGACCGATCAGTTCATATTAAGACGATGAGATTCGAGTTCTAATAACAATTCATCCACGTTCATGGCCGATTCCGGCGGTGTCGAGGCCAGAGTTGGGTCGGAGCATTGTTGAGGGAGGAGGAAACGGCGTTCAAGCTATTTGGAGAAGAAGGATCATCGATGGATACGAAAGAATCAGTGGAAGGACCCTTAGCCTCGATCTCGTATCGATCCAGAATAGGAAGTTTGCATCGATCCAGAACTGATAGGTGAAAGGGGGGGTTTCGTATCGATCTAATGTGGTGGAACTTCATATCGATCTGAAGCGATCGATATGAAGTCGAGGAGCTGATGATCGATACGAACTCCCATGTTGGAGATCGATACGAAATCCTCGGTCGATGATCGATATGAAACTGAGGATTGATGATCGATACGAAGCTGAGGATCGATGATCGATATGAAACCTGTTCTATCCTGATCGATGCGAAATCGGGCTTTTGTGGAACGATCCAAGTTTGAACTTCTGCCTTGCGTAACTGAATGATGGATACAAAAATTTTCGCACATTCGAATATTTGACTCCGATGAGCTTCTGCCTTGCATGATTGGACTTAACATTTTCACTGCATATTTGACTACCTTTTGAAGCTCGTCGATGGAACTGTAACTTGAAAATTTTGACGAACTTTAACTTGGACCGTTCTTTGAAATCTGAATGGCACGGTTTGGACAGTCAGCGATGACGGTCCCTCCGGTTGAATCTCGAAGTCTTGTCATTTGAACATCTCACAAATTCCATAGAATTTCTTAAGTATTACGTAGCACTGCACTACACAACACATTCATGCACTTTATACTGGGGAACACACGGGCTTATTATCATCTAATGATGGTTTTTGATAAGTTGATTAGTTATGGAGTCTACAAAGCTCACTACAGTAGGAGCTTCATAGTTCATCTCCCTTAGTCATAGAGATACCGGTCATCGCACCCGAAGTTATAGATCCAGCTCCGGACGAGCTGCCAGGTGCTAAGTTCATCGGGAACCCACAAGATTCTGTGTCGTCCAACGTCTCTGAAGATATGCTGGGATGGATATGCCTAAGGCACGGTCTACCGTTGGATGACGTCTTATTACTGGGACCGAATGACAGACCGCATGCTCCCCTGGAAAGGTTTACTGCTTTCAATCGACATTCCTGTACAGCCGGGATGCTTCCTCCATTCAATCAATATATTAGAGAAGTGCTGGCTTTCTTTGGAATTGCCCCCTCACAATTACATCCCAATGGATACGCGCTGCTGAACAGTCTATTCATTGTATTCATGGAGCACCTTTTCCGACCCCCGACTCCGATCGAAATCAGATATCTTTTTAATGTTAAGAGTCGGGGAGATAGCCCTTCTTTTGCAGAAGCTCGTTGATGGAACTGTAAATTGAAAATTTTGATGAACTTTAACTTGGACCATTCTCTGAAATGTGAATGGCATGGTTTGGACGGTCAGCGATGACGGTCCCTCCGATTGAATCTCGAAGTCTTGTCATTTGAACATTTCACAAATTCCATAGAATTTCTTAAGTATTACGTAGCACTGCACTACACAACAAATTCACGCACTTCACACTAGGGAACACATGGGCTTATTATCATCTAATATGATTGTTTTTGATAAGTTGATTAGTTATGGAGTCTACAAGCTCACAACAGCAGGAGTTTCAGAGTTCATCTCCCTTAGTCATAGAGATACCGGTCATCGTGGCCGAAGTTATAGATCTAGCTCCAGACGAGCTGCCAGGTGCCTGGTTCATCGGGAACCCATAAGATTCTGTGCCGTCCAACGTCTCCGAAGATATGCTAGGACGGGTATGCCTAAGGCACGGTTTGCCGTTGGATGACGTCTTATTACCGGGACCGAATGACAGACCGCATGCTCCCCCGGAAGGGTTTACTACTTTCAATCGACATTCGTGTACAGCCAGGATGCTTCCTCTATTCAATCAATATATTAGAGAAGTGCTGGCTTTCTTTGGAATTGCCCCCTCACAATTACATCCCAATGGATACGTGCTACTGAACAGTCTATTCATTGTATTCATGGAGCACCTTTTTCGACCCCCGACTCCGATCGAAATCAGATATCTTTTTAATGTTAAGAGTCGGGGAGATAGCCCTTCTTTTACGTTCGTAGAGGCGGTCAGGAACTGCCAAGTTGTGACGGGTCTTGGACTAGACTGAGCTACTTCAAAACCGAGTGGTTCTATGTTCGATGTCCTCCAGGATTCACTAATCGGTGGTTGGTCAGAGGTAAGTGCTTCGACTTTTCTGGTAGTTAACAAGATAGTTGCAACCGGTATTAGGACTAATACTTTCTTTTACAGTCGCAATTCCTCGACTTGAAGGCGCACACTTTAAAGAAATAGTGCGGGCCCTTCAAGAAGTACCGGGCGAGATGAGAGAAATCGAGTCGGTGCTCACCGACAGGAACTTAAGAATTCTTGGGTTAATCGAACGAAGACAAAGCATAAGACTTGAAGGAGCGCTTAGGGCTATCCCGACTAAGCGGGTGAAGCATAAAGCGCCCGGGGTCGTAATAGCTGAGGCAGGTGATGAAGAACACATGCCTACGAACGACGAACCCAAGCCGGGCCTTCCGACAGTTTTCAGGGTTCAGAGGGAATGAGAAAAGGCAAGGCAGTTGCACACAAGCGTCACAAATCCTCAAGATGGAAATCCGGAATATTGTCCCTGCCAGCCCCCGGTGTTAGAATTTCGGAGGCTTCTCCCTCGCAAGTAGAGAATCCTTTTGAAGGACTTGCTGATATTCTGATTCTAGACTATGTGTCACTTCAACACGACACCGGATTGGAAGGGCTTCAAAGTGCTCTAGATTTAAGCGAGTCACTTCCCACAAGCGTGGCTGACATTACCGGTTGGTTGGGGGGTTGCACACACACATACACTTCATGGCACTACACGGTTTCCAGTCTCAAGTAGCCTGCTTTTGGGAGATCACTAACTCTTTTTTTCTTTATTCTACAGATACAATGACCAGGCGAGAGTCTATGCTTGGAAGTCTCTGCTCAGCGCGCCAGTCATCGAGTTCATATTATGAGTCCCGTCGGAGGGAGGATGATAGAAACCGCGATCGCGGTTATTCTAGTCAGGAACGTTACGAGAGGGATAGAGACAGAGATTACAGATATCAATCCTGATCACGTTCTCCACCTCCCCGGGTCTCTACACAACCTTCTACTCACAGCACACATCCTTCGGAGCCTCCACGCCAAAAACCATCATCTCAAGCTCCTAGGCCCGAATCACAACGTCGTAAAACTGAGGCCGAACCTCCCCTTGTCACTAAACAGGCCATTACTGAGCCTACTGGGGAAGGAGCAATTAAAATAGCCCAGTTGAGAAAAGATTTCCCGAACATTTGCTTCGACGGCTTTATTTTCCCTCCTCACTTAAATAAAATCCCATCTGAAGCCGAACAAACAATGCACGACTACATCCATGATATCTATACCTAATATAAGGAGTGGATGAAAGCCGCAAATAAGGCGTCGGCGGTGGCTTTTGAGCGAGCGAAGATAATTGAGAAGTTAGAAACCGACCTCGTTAAAAAAGATAGCATTATCCAAGTGCTCAATGATGAAGCCGAATCCTCTCGGAAGTCTGAAATAGAGGCCACCCAAAAAGCTGATGAGGTGACTCAGTCTATGGGAAGAATGTGACAAACGCATTTCGCATTGGTGGAGCAGATGGGCCACCGAAACACCACAGTTACCGCCGAATGGGATGCTGCTCAGAAAGAACTCAACGAGCTTAAAGCCAAATTTTCTGAAATCATCAAGGAGAAGGATGATGCAAATAAAGCAGCCCAGGAGGCGTGCGAGCAAGCGGTGGTGCTTCGAGATGAAAGGGATGCGGCTATACTTAAAGGTCGGGAGGACGAGGCCAAGGTTGAGGAGGAAGTTAAAATGGCCGAAGCCAGGCTAGAGGCAGATATCGAAGGTCTTCTCGTTACTTACAATGCCAGTGTTTTGAAGCACAGAAACCTGGCCTGGATTGACAACTATCCAACACATTTTTTCAATGCTTGGAGCCAATTGGTAGGAGATGAAAAGGCTGCTCCTTAAGCTGGAGCGATCGATGAGTTCGAGCTCGAGAACCGGGTGTTGAGCGAAGACGAACGGAAAGTTCTCCATGATGCAATAATCTCATATGAGAAGGAGAAGCTTGGTGCTCAGCATTTGGAAGTTGGAGAAGGCTTTGGTGTCAAGCATCATGATATAAGTTCTGAAACTCCCGTGTCGACTCAGCCTGAATCCACACCTGCGGTTGATCCTCAGCCCGTTCCTGCTTATAATCCGGATCAACCGTAGATATCTCCATCCCGCGAGCAAGTCTCTGAGGCAGTTCCACCACCCGCGAGCCAAACTGAGGAAGGTACTCTGAACATTCTCTATGCTTATCCGAAATTGGAAGCGTCACTTTAAATAATTACTAACAGTCCTTCTTTTACTCTTATCCAATGATCGGAGCAACATCGGTCTTGCCTCCTACAACTCAAGAATCACATCATGTGCAAGAGGCCATTATAACAGAGGCGACCACCACAATGACCACGGCACCAACTGATGGAGCACAAGGAAGCACACTTATTTTTGATGAGCAGATAATGGAGGAACTCCTCGGTCATCACAGTGACCCCTTTGTAGATTTTCCGTTTGTAATGGGTGGAAGCGTACCAATGACAAGTTCTTCGGCCCCAACCGCGGGAGTCCCCGGCGATGCACAAACACTTCATGAGGAGGAAATCATAGCTGAAATCAATGCTGAAATGGAGGCAGCCGCGTGGGGCAGCGACTTTGGCGGTGGAATGGCGGGACCTGGTCCAGCCCCTTGCGGATGATATCTCCGGGAGGAACGGTCGTTGAGACAAGCATGCCTATCCCATCTCCTCATGTTGATCCTGTCCCTCCGACTCCACCTTCAGGAAGTGTTCCAATACATTTGAGTTCGGTGGAGGAAGTTGATATAATGCCCCCGACTGGAGATCGGCCGTCGAAAGGAAAGGGCTCAAAGTGAAAACCAAGCAACAGCTCCAGCGGGTCCACACCGAAGAAGAAACCGAGAAAGAAAAAAGAGTAGATACATTTCTTCGGTTCATTTTTGAGTAGATAGGAATTTCTTTAGCTTTTGTTGGCCGTGTATAGATGCAGGTTCGGCCCCTGCTAGTAGGATTTTTGTGATAAACTTGTACTTAGTTTTCTTCCACAAATAGTTGAAATGAAATTCCATTTTGTCTTTAACTCAATTTTTGTTTATTTGCCTAAGTGTTTCAGTATTTGAACTCCAGTCCAGTACACTTGTTGAGTTTCGCTCTTTGGATTGGATCCAAGTTTATTCGTTAAGTCCTAAAACCACGACTATGAGTTATAACCGAACCTTAAGTTGGACTCCGATGCTGCACTGTCTCAGTTAGCGATTGGCGCTTAAGTTCTGCCCCCAGTTTCAGGGACGAATTGTAAAGATCAAGTGGCAATTGTGCACCGCCTTCAACTCATCGAGCGTAACGTCGTTGAATTGATGCTGAAACAAGGAAATTCGAGTGGTCGAATCACACTCGCTCACTTATCGACGATTGCATCCACACTCCAGGGATTTGTATTCTTACGTCGGCGGTCTGGCACGCCTGCTTGAGTTTCAAGGACACGTCCACGCTCCGGGGACTTAAGTCATTTTCAAGGATGGTCAGTCACACCCGTTTAATGTTTGTAACGATGTCCACACTCTAGGGACTTTAGATGGATTCGCGAGTGGTCAGTCATACCCAATTTGCATTTACACTCTGACCACGCTCTAGGGACTCAGAGTTGTTTTACAGACGGTCGATTCCAATCCGGTTTGTGTTTAAACTCCAATCCACTCTCCGGGGATTTTGAGTCAACGTTTATACTCTAATTCGCACTTTGGGAATTTAGAGTCGGTGTTTATGTTGACACTCCGGTTCACACTCTGGGAATTCGGAGTTAGTTGACATTTGTACTCCAGTTCGCGCTTTGGGAACTTGGAGTCGGCCGACAGATGGTCAGTCACATCTGTTCAGGCTTTAGAATTTCGTTCGCACTCCGGGAACGACGAATCTATCAGGATCGCGGATGGTGGGTTCACATCCACCCTGAGCTAACAAGCGAGGTCGTTAGATGAACGGATCCATCCTCCTCAAACTTGGTCAAGATACGGGCGAAGTCGTTAGGTGGACGAATCCACCCTCTTCGAAACCGTATTGATAAGTTTATACTTCGGTTCACACTCTGGGAATCTAGAGTTGGTTAAAGGATTGTCGTGTATCAATCCTTTTTTGACTTCAGTGTGATGATTTCCCCCCTGAGCTCGGGTTTCACTTAGCGAGTAACCGATCGTATCACAGTCACTCCCTATTTGAATAAATTCTACCGTCGGGTGGAATTTAGCTCTTCGTGCATAGTGATAGTTGTATGATGCATTCAATAAATCACAGCTCTGGCTCGAAGAGATTGCATTTTATTGATGAAATAAGAAAATACAGCAAAATCAGTTGCCTCATTAAAAATTCAAATTTCGAAATGCAAAAACAAATTGCAAATGAAAAGTAGACTGAATAAATAAATAGAGCATGTCCTGTGTGGTAGCGACGAAGACTTCCGCTGTTCCAGGCTCTCGGCAGAGTGAGATCGTCAACGGTCGATAATTTGAATGTGTCATCTCTGAGCTTTCGTTCAATAACATATGGCCCTTCCCAGGTTGGTTTCATATGCGAAGGGACCGGGTAAATTCTCTTAAGGATGAGATCACCGAGGTCAAAGCTTCAGGGTTGGACCTTGGCATTGTATAATCGGGCAACTCGACTTCGATATGCGGCTGCCATCAAATCAGCCTCTTCACGCTTCTCATCCAATAAATCCAGAGATTCGGCAAGTAATATAGCATTTGTCTTCGGATCATAGTATGTCACACGATGAGAAGGCACTTCTAATTCGACTGGAATAACAGCTTTTGAACCATCAGAAAGAGAGAACGGAGTGTGGCCGGTCGTGGACTTATTGGTTGTTCGGTAGGCCCATAAGGCCATAGGAATTTCATCGACCCATTTGCCCCCGGCCTTTTCCAGTCGTTTCTTCAGAATAGACTTTATAACTTTATTAACAACTTTGACTTGTCCATTCGCTTGAGGATGTGCAACTGTGGAGAATTTCTTCTGAATGTGGAACCGTTGACAAAAATCCTTAAATTCAACACTATCGAATTGGGTCCCGTTATCAGTGATGATAGTATGTGGGAGACCAAATCGGCAGATGATGTTGCGCACTACAAAGTTGATCACCTTCTTTGTTGTGATTGTAGCAAGAGGTTCGGCTTCCGCCTACTTAGTAAGTAATCAACTGCTACGATGGCGTACTTCGCACCACCTTTGGCTAGAGGTAGAGAGCCAATAATGTCAATGCCCCATACTGCAAACGGCCATGGACTTACCATCTGAGTTATTTCGGTAGGTGGGGCTCTTGGAATCCGAGTGTGCTTTCGACATTTATCACATTTTCTGGCGTAATCTGATGCATCACGATTTATGGTTGGCCAATAGTATCCATATCGGAGCACTTTCTTGGCAAGGGCTTGTCCCCCGGTGTGATCGCCCATTCTCCTTCGTGCACGTCATGCAACACTCGTTTGATTTCATCGTGAGCGATACACTGGAGTAAAGGAACAGAGTATCCTCTCCTATACATGACTCCATTCTGAATAGTGAACCGCGAAGCTTTTCGAAGAATCTGTCTCTTTTCACTCCTGCGCTCTGGCGGGGTTCCATGCTCAAGATAATTTCTGAATGGAGTCATCCATGACCTTCTCGGGAACGACTTCAAATACCCAATCGGTTTCCATCTAATCGATGCTTGGCGAAGGCAATGTCTCCACGGGAACTAGTCCCATTTGTTATACTTCTCCTGTACTGGCTAACTTTGCTAACAAAACCGGCTTTCTGATTGTGCTCTCGTGGTATGTAATAAATGGCATAATAATCAAATTGATTCAATGTCTCCTAAACCTGAACAAGGTAAGCAGCCAGTCTTCGATCTTTGGCTTGGTATTCCCCTCTGACTTGACACACGACCAATTGTGAATCACAATAAATTTCCACAGCAATGATTCTTAAATCTCTGGAAAGTTTAAATCCAGCTAGTAGGGCTTCATATTCGGCTTCGTTATTGGTTGCACGGAAGTTGAACTTTAAAGCATAGTATATAGATCGACCTTCAGGAGTTTCAAGTACAACCCCTGCACCTGAGCAACGGTCATTTGATGCGCCATTTGTATGCAGCTTCCAGATATACTTGGGAGATTCACTGGTTTCGGGTAAGTCCTTTGGGATGGTAAATTCAGCTATGAAATCTGCTAGGACTAGTCCTTGAATGGCTCGCCTTGAAGTGTAAGTAAGGTCAAACTGACTTAACTCGATATTCCATTTGAGTAACCTACCAGACGTCCTAGGCCGCGTAAGGACCTGTCGTAATGGCTGGTCGGTATAAATGGTGATTGGATGAGCCTAGAAATACGGACAGAGCTTCCTTGAGGCAATAACAAGACAGTAAGCCAACTTCTCTAGCTTCGGATAATTTCTCTTAGCCTGGTTAGTCGTTTGCTAATATAGTAGACCGGTTTTTGTATTCGGTCTTATTCCCGAATTAGGGTAGCACTGATTGTGTTTTCTGATACCGCCAAGTAAATGTACAATTTCTCATAATCAATAGGCTTTGACAAAATTTAGAGGTGTGGAGAGGTGTTGAATTAGTGCTCGGAATGCGCCCTCACATTCTGTAGTCCATTCAAAGTTTCGTTTCCCTTTTTGGATCAGATCGAAGAAGGGAATACATTTGTCAGTGGATTTTGAAATGAACCTGCTCAGTGCTGCTACTTTCCCGTTGAGGCTCTTTATATTTCGTGGAGTCACGAGATTTCTAATCGCCTAGATCATTTCGGGATTGGCTTTGATTCCTCGAGCGTTGACAATAAACCCAAGGAATTTTCCAGATGCGACCCCAAAGTGACATTTCAATGGGTTGAGCTTCATTCTGTATTTTCGGAGGATATTAAACATTGATTCCAGGTCTCTGATATGATCAGTAGAGAATCGTGACTTGACTAGCATGTCGTCCATGTATACCTCCATGGTTTTTCCAATCTGGTTAGCGAACATTCGATTAACTAACCATTGATAAGTTGCCCCAGCATTCTTGAGTCCAAAAGGCATAACTTTATAGCAGTAGAGTCCCATATTGGTTACGAAGCTGGTATGCTCCTGGTCGGGCAAGTGCATGGGTATTTGATTATAGCCAGAGTACGCATCCATGAAGGATAAGAGTTCATGTCCAGCCGTTGAGTCTACAAGTTGATCGATTCGAGGGAGTGGAAAACTATCTTTGGGGCATGCTTTATTCAAGTCTAAGTAGTCAATACATGTTCTCCATTTCCCATTTGGCTTTCAGATAAGTACAGGATTGGATACCCATTCCGGGTACAATGCATCTCGAATAAATCCATTCGTTTTAAGCTTATCTACCTCTTCTTTAAGGGCGATAGATCTCTCTGGATCCATACCACGCCACTTTTGTTTGACCGGGATATGCCGCGGGTCAATATTCAATGCATGGCTCGCGATGTCTGGCGAGATCCCACACATGTCAGAGTGCGTCCAGGCAAACACGTCAAGGTTTGCCCGGAAAAATTCAACCAATTCCTCTTGCATTTGTTACCTCAACTAAGATCCAACCTTTATCATTTTAGAACCATCGCTATCATCGATAGGGACATCGATCATCAGTTCAGCCGGAGAAGCTTGACTATCTCCATTTTCGTCTTTACTTTCAGCATCTCTCGGGTCAAGATCTTTTTGGAATTGGTTGGGGTGTTCGGGCCTAGGCCCAGGCGCCAATTTTCAATTTTCAGCAAAGCGGACATAGAGAGATTCCTCTACGCCCTTTCCTTTTTCTCTTCGCTGCGCATCTCGCAGCTCGGCAACATAACAGGCTCGTCCAGCAGCCTGATCTCCTTGCACGACTCCAACCCCATGATCGATAGGGAACTTCAGAGTCAGACACCATGGGGCAATAGCAGCCCTGAACTCAGTTAGGGCCGGTCGGCCCAAGAAAGCATTATATGGCGAGTCTATATCCAACACCACAAATTGTAACATCCGGACTCTCCAACGTTCTCCAATTCCTAACTCCACTGGCAATTCCACCACTCCAGCGGGTATAGTCGCACTTCCATTGAAACCATGGATATGGTACTGCCAAGGCTTCAAATCTTTGGTCTCCATTTTCATCTGGTCATGGGCTCGCTTGAACAATATATTCACAGAACTTCCACTGTCTACCAAGATCCTCTTCATCCAAGCAGGACCTACTTGAGCTGATATGACAAGTGGGTCGATGGTTGGGGCTTCAATCCTGTCGGAATCTCTGTCTCGGAAGATGATGTCGTCAGTCATCATCTTCTGTTGCTTGACCGGAGCCCCATCTTCCAAACTACTACAACACTTGAAGCTCGCATGCCTAATAGAACTGGCATATGACTCCATTTCCTTCCAGCTTCGGTCCGCTGGATGAGGACCATCACTAAAAGTATTTATCACTAACCTCCAGGCAGTACGAGTGGGTTCCTCCTGTCTTGCCTGATTCGGTACATGATTCTGGTTCGATGGGCCCACACCTCCAGACTGCGGCGCCTGTACAAACTGCTCCAACTTTCTCTCCCGTATCAAATTTTTGATGAGATCCTACAAGTGACGGCACTCATTCGTGTTGTGGCCGTAGCTTTCATGGAATCTACCAAATTTTCTTGTCTGAATCTGTTTTTCCGATAACTGTTTCGGAGCAGCCTTCTTATACTGAACAGTATTGCAGGTCCGTAAATATACATTCTCCAATGACGTGTTCAAAGGAGTATAATTATCAAACATGGGAGCCCTACGTCGTGGACCACGATTCTGATCCCATTTTCTATTTTGGTTTCCATTGCCTTTCTGCTAATTTTGTTTATTCTGAATGTTCAATTGTACTTTCCCGGAGCTCTCTCTAGTTTGTTTAACAGCAACATTGCTCTGAATTCCTTCCATACTAGGCCCGGCATCATCCTTTTTCCTAGACTATTTTGCATCCTCCCTTCTTAAGAATTGGGCTGCCTTGGAATAGAAACGGTCCAATGATGTAGGGGGTTTTTCGGCCAACCAGTTGCCGAACTCAGAATCGAGATCAATCCCCTTAGTCAATGCCATTAGAATGGAGTTATCATTAGGGTTGCTGATTTCAGCGCATGCGGCATGAAATCTTTCTAAATAACGCCTTAGTGTCTCTCCAAGAGCTTGAGTGACACTGGATAAAGTATTAACATCCTTCAGCCTAGTAACATGCATCCGGAACTTCTCAACAAACTTTGTTGCCAACTGATCAAAACATGAGATAGATTGAGGTGGCAGTCGGGTAAACCAAATAGTCGCTATGCCACTAGAGAGATCGGGAAGCTTCAGCACTTAACTGTATCATCGGCTCGTGCAGCATTCATCAGCCACTCATACTTTAAGGTGTGTTGATTGGGATCAGAGCTCCCTTCATAAACCGGTAAAGTTGGCATCCTGAATCGCTGAGGTGGTTCAGCATAGAGTATCTCATCAGTAAAAGGAGTATGACTCCGGGAGATTCCCCACTCGTCATTAGTGAGGCCTTGAATCTCTCGGATCATCTGACGGATCATCGTTGGGATGTCCGGCATTTGTACATTTTGAGCACGCTGGGCCAAGGTGTGGTCGGGTTCCACAATGCGAGGTTGGACCGGTCGCGGTCGACGGTCCACATCTCGCCTCCTTGGTTCGAAGTTCTCTGGAATATATGGTTTGGGAGTATGTTCATGCTGGTGATGGTTTGGATCTGTCCGATTTCGGGCATCAACTCCTGGTTCAGTAGCAGTGGTGTTAGTTCGGTTGTTTGTAACATGATATGGAATAGTACCTCCTTGGGAGGAGGGTCCAGTCTGATGGCTGGTTGACGACCAACTCTCGGTTGCCCAAGGTTCAGTGCATGCTAATGTCCAGTAGCTTGAGTGTAACTCCCATCTAGCCTTGGGCGCGTAGATCTATGATGGTAATCTGAAGAGGCTGAACACTCGGTGGAGGAATGGGAAGCCTGATCCCTCCTGGATCTCCTTCGTCGTTGACGGTTGAGTTGGTTGGTCAATTCTACGTTGGCGCGCAGCTGCTGAGTGAGTTGTTGGTGGCTCTGAGTCAGTTCTTGCATTAACATTTGAAATTCTTCCCTAGTGACAGGGCCTTGCGGATCTGATGGTTCGGCAGGAGTTGGTTGTATGGGGTTTTGTCTGTCCTGTCCTTCTAGATCTACAGCTATAGAAGTAGTCCTTGTGTTAACCATGGCGGATAGCGAAGCTCTTTCCTAGACTTGATGCAAATCTAAATAGGATGGAAGAACTTTAATCTTTGCAATCTCGATCTTCTTCTTAGATTTGTGCAATCCGATATCGACAGTAGATCCAACAAGTAGAAGAAAAACTGTATTTCTCAGTGAAAGCACCAAAGTGTTTGTACCAAAATTGGGCACAACACTCTTCGGAAGTGTTTGAAGAGACAAAATGAAGAAAGTAAATGTAAAAAGTGGATTATCTAACAAACACTCAAAACAATAATCAAAAAAACAGTAAAAGAACGCAGAGATTTAGAGTGGTTAGGCGTGTTGCCTACGTCCACTATGAAATGATTGACTTTTATAAACTTTTGCTTGCTGGTTACAACGGATTACAACAGTAAATTTCGAGTACAACGGTGATTTTTGAGTGCAACAATGGTTTCGGCAGAGTTTGGACGTCAAAGAGCCCAAAAAGTCCCTTTCCTATAGGTCCTGGGCTGCTATTTATAGGCATAGGCTGCAAATATCTCGCTCAGATCTCGGGAGACCTCTTCTTACATGTGAGTGGGCCCACGCGATCGATCCCATGTGATTTGCACATGATCTGGGATCGATACGAACGAGCTTTGTATCGATCAAAACCTCATCCAATTGAGTCGGGATCGACTGTGAGTGTTGCTGAGGATGTACGCAAACTTCTGTGAAAATTTGGTAGCATTTGGATTGTAGATTGTGAGTAATGATCGATGCAAACTTGTGTTTTCTCTAGGCTATTGAATTCGTATCGATATCGTTCGCATCGATCTATTCGTATCGCTTTTTGGGCACGTGCTCACAAGTTGACGTGGCGCTAATTCCTTGGATCGATCCACTTTTCATACCGAGTGATTGAGTCTTTCATAGGAACGTATGCTGTTCGTATCGATCCAGTTGAGCCACGTTCACATCGATCGCAGTTGTTCTGCTCGTATCGATTGTCTTTGCTCTGTTCGTATCGATCCTCATAAGTCACTTTGTATCGATAGCTGGGGCCATTTCGTATTGATAGTTGAGGGTCATTTTTGTATCGTTCATTTGATGTTTTACTCATATCGATTGTTGATCGATCGATATGAGCTGTGCAATTGGTATCGATACGAATTGACTCCAATTGATGGATACGAAGTTGAGTGTACGTGATGGATACGAACAACAGATAACTGATGGATGCAAAGCGATGTTCATTAATGGATACGAACAACGGTTGACTGATGGATACGAATAGATGAAGCTTGATGGATGCGAACAAAGCCTTTCAGTTGATGGATACGAAGAGTGCAGTTTCAGATGGATGAAAGCGGAACCGATGCGAAGAGAGCGATGTGATGGATACGAATGAATCAATTTCCTTGGCTTGCATCGATCATATCTTGAGCATACAGACTCGGATTGACTTAAAATTTGGAATGTTGGCTTCCATAGCTTTGCATGTCGTGTCATGTTGATTGTAGCTTGATTCGGACTTGGACAAAATTCATCGATATTCATAGTGAGCCTGCATATAACCGATCTTCGGGATGAAATGTCCTCGGTTTTCGGTTAAGTTCTTAGTGTCACGGCCTTGCCAAAAGGAGGGATAATAGATTATCTCTTCATTTTTGATACGTGCATTGAAATTATATTACAATTATTTCTTCCAAAAAAATTAGAAATGGATAAATGAGTGAAACAATGGAGAGTTAATTAACATAAATAGATATAAGACTTGATAGGAAATAAGAAGAGAATGATTAAGAAAAAAATTAATCCTCACTAAAAAAAGTGAATTTAGGACTATTGGTTTTATTTTTATATCAACCTTATATGTGACAAAAAAGACGCTCGATTTTTTTATTTACTCTGTAATTGTAGTAAAAGAAACAATATATACCTAACTATAAATAATATGTAGTGTTAGAATAGTTTATTCGAATTAATATTTATTTATGTTTGAGAGTTATAAATAGGATAAAGCTTACGCAATAAATTGAATGAACCCACTTTAAATCTTATATATTAAAAGATTGAGATAAGTGGTTGAATCTAGAACCTTTTTTGAAAATATTGTGAGTTAAGAAAGGGCTTTAAATGTAAGCTATAGTTTTCAAACCAAGTAGATATAGATTTTGTGTCATTATATTATGGCATTAATATTTATAATTAACTTTTATGTTGTAATGAATTGTTCATTTTTAATTTTTTATATTCTAATTAAATTTTATGTTGTAACAACAATTGTGTAATTTCAAAAAAGAAAAAATCATCACCGATGATCAACTCTTATTTTAACTAATTACAAAATATGAGGATGTACTAGTGATTAGCCTAAAAAATAAGTGATTTTTCCTTGTATCATATATATTACAACAGATGTTGAAATTGGATCTTTATTGAAAATGTAGCGAACTAAGAAAAAAGTTTAAAATATAAATGTAGCTTTCAAACAGAATAGATATATAGATTTATTGAAAATTTTATTCAGGTATAACTAATTATTGGTACTCATTTTTAAAATTTATTTATTTATTTAAACTTTTTTACATTCATATTGGTAAAATAGGTATCTCTGAAAATATAATGTTCTTTACACCTATAAAAATTTTAATTTGAAAAATAGAATTAATAAAATTAGCTTAAATATAATGCTTGTTTGTCTAAAAACCCTATTAAAAATAAGGTTGTAGGATTTGAACTTGGAATTTGATAAAATATCAAAAGAAAGATAAGACTTAAAAGAAAAGGTAAAGAGTTTTAAATGAACTATGTAATTATAAAATATGGTAAATAAAAGAGATTTATTTGATTTGAATTTGGGTGTTAAAGAATTGAACAAATCAAGGGAAATCAAGTTATTCCAAGATATATCAGATAACCGAGATTATTGGAAGTTTGAACTTTGATCTTTTGAGAATATACTCAATCAAGAAGAGTTGAGTATTTTATCTAAAAAGTAAGGAGAAAAAAGAAAAAATTAAGAGAAATCAACATTAATATATATAGTATAATATTATCTTTACTATAACGACCCGGAATTTCACCGCTTTGATTTGGGAATATTTAATTAATTTTAAATATTCAAATAATAGATTTCATAATTAAAATAAAACACTTTTAAATGATAAATAATGATGGTAAAATAGTTTTTCAAATTTGTTTACAAAAATAATTAGTTCGAAAAAAAATCGAAAATGTGATCGGAATTCGTTTTCCGAATTTTCGTAGGCTAAAAGTTACCGGAAAACATTGTGAACTCTAGTGTAATGCATACACATACATTTATAAATAGATTAGCATGTGTTAGTAATATAGATGTATATATATCTGTTTACATAAGGTTATATAAGTTTAAATTCAAATGAAAAAGTAAATGTCATGTCATTAGAAACATAAGTACATTTAGCGTTAAATGCATGTTTAAATGATGTTGGTTGAAAGTGAGGAAGGGGGAACAAGATTTAGGCGTGAGTACATGAGGTAGAGGGGGAATGTTGGAGCTTGGTGATGGGTCATTACTTGAGAGGAGGGTAAAGTACTAAGGGTAATTTAGTAATTTTATCATTTCATTTTATATAAATGTGATTTCTACTTTCCTCTCTCTCATTTTTTTCTTTCATTCTCATTTTTTCCTAAGGCTCCATCTTCTTTCTAAGCTTTGAAAATCTCATTAATAGATTCGGTTCAAATTTCCAAAGTTTAAAAATCAAAGCTTTTTCCTTTAATCCTTTTCAAACTTGTTTAAAATACTTGTTCTTCTTTCTACATCACTTCACTAACCAAAACAAGACCCAAGCCACTTAAATCCAACCATGGCCGAGCCCATGATGCCTATGGCCAAACCTTCCTTAGCCTATACCTACCAAATATCCATTTTTGCTAAAGCAAATTCAAGGGCTAGGTTTGGTTTGTGTTGCAGAGAAGTTTGAGTCCTTTTGGTTAGCATTTAAGTGGGTAAAATCTCACATTTAAAACTAAAAGTTTTTAACTTTAACATTGTTCATTTTAGTGGTTAATAATTGCTTGTTGTAATGTGTTGAAATGTGGTAAATCAATTTAATTAACAATGTTTAAATCTAATTTATCATTTTAATTAATGATATTTGAATTTAGTTAATCATTTTAAGTAATGATATTTGAAATTTAAGTACTCATTCTAGTTAAGATATTTGAATGTAATTAATCATTTTAACTAATGATATTTAAAGTCAACTAATTAATTTAACAAAGGTACTTAAGTTAATTAATTGATTTAATAAAAGTGGTTAAAGTAAATTTAATGAAAGTGTTTAAAGTGAATGAACTAATTTAGCGTTTTAAAGTTAATTTACCGGTTAAGTAAAAGTGTTTTCGAAATAATTAACTGTTTAAATAAAGATAATTGATTGATTTATTAAAAAACATTATAGATTTGATTTATTATCTTTAAGGATAATTAATATTGTTTTTAAAATTATGAAAGATTATAAATGTGATTAATTATCTTTCGGGATAATTAATGTTGGTTTAAATTTATAAAAGGGATTTTTAATTTGATTTATTTTGTTTGAGAAAAATCTTGCTTTTATACAAACTTCTAAACTTTAAACTATTGTTATCTTGGTTATGAAATTGTTGCTTGATTTGTTGGATGTTAATGTATATATACATATTGCTTCAATATTGTATGACTTGAAGTTTGAAGTAAAGTTAGTAAGCAAAAGTTAGTAAGGTTTGTAGTTAGAATTCTTGACTTGTTGTATGTGATGGTGATATATTCATATGTTGTACTCATGAATCTAGGTTTGCAATTTTTCTTAGGATGTTCTAAGCTAAGAAAGTTAGTGGTAAAGTGGTTAGTCATGACATCGAAATCTTTTGGTTTACTAACTTGTTTACTTATCGATTTTTCGAATTTTTTTATAAAGTTTTAAACTTGAATTGATGTTTTCAAAATTTATGTAAGTTTATAAAAGTAATTCAAAATGATTAGTAAAGGTTTTGGAAAGTGATTTGAACTATAAACTAAGTTTTGAAAATTACAAGTCCTATAGCGATAGTCGATGTAAACGCAGTTCGTGCAAAACGAACTCTTTTTGAATTTAAAATATTTTAACTTAAGTGTCTTTTTGAAAAGTGTTTTCAAAACTTAATATAAGTTTATAAAAGTAATTATTATCGATCAATTAATTAATTAATTGTTTACTTATTTATTCAATGATTATTTAATTAATTAATTAAGTAAGGTAATTAGCATCTAATCATTTGTTAAAAAAGGTAATTAGTACTTAATTATTAATTAAGTAAATTATTATAATTATTTAATTAATTAAAATCTGTTTATTAATTGATAATTTATTTAAGGATTAATTTGTGTTTAATTATTAATCAATGATTATTTATTTATTTATTAAATAAAGGGTTTAATTAATTAATAATTAAGTTAAGATTTAATTATTTTTAATGAAGGTTTAAATATTATTTAAGCTTTAATTAATTATTATTTAATTATTGACTGAAACTAATTAATAGATAATGATTTATATAACGATTAATTATTTCAAATAATATTAAATTATTATTTAATTATTTAATTAATAGTTAATTATTATTTAATTATTAATTAAAGGTTTGATTATTATTAAATAAAGAGTTTAAATGTTGTTTAATTATTAAATAAAAGTTTTAAAGTTTAAACCTACTTTCTTTCTAAAAGATCGGTTTTGTTTTGAAAGCAGACTCTCTTTTAAAGAATATTTTATCCAAGGGATTTTCTTTGTCGATTACACTTAAGTAGCCCTAATAAAATATGAAACCCAATGACATATGTTTAGCAAATTAAAACACCGTTCTGCTAATTAAATTGTAATTGACATCTATTTAGCAAAATAAAACATCATTCTGCTAATTAAATTGTAATTAACATCTGTTTAGCAAAATAAAACCCCGTTCTGCTATAACTTAATTAGAATGGTTATCTTGGATATCTGTTTAACAGAATAAAACCCTATTCTGCTATCATTTGTTTTGATAAAATATAAATGACATCTGTTTAGTAGAATAAATCCTCGTTCTGCGATTATATTATTTGGATATTGAGTTATATGCTAGTAGATTGATATTTAATAAGTGATGTTTTCTATATGTGCATAGTTGTTATTTGCTTTTGTATACATATCCCCATACTTAAGTTATGTAATGTTTGAATGGAAATGGTATCCCCTTTGAAGTATTTTGTTAAATCTTATGCATGGGTTTTACAAAGATAATTAATTGTTTAATAAAGATTGTTTAAAATAAATTAATTATTTCAATAATAATGTTTTAAAAGTAATTGATTATTTTAATAATAATAATTTAAAATTAGTTAATTATTTTAACTAATGATGTTTTAAAACTGATCAATCATTTTAATAATGAGGTTTTAAAGATAATTAATTATTTTAATAATAAAAGTTTAAAGTTAATTAATCATTTAAACAAGGATGATTAAAGTAAATTAATCTTTTTAAATAGCGTTGTTTTAAAGCAATGAATTGGAATTAAAGCTAATTAATTATTTTAAATAAAGCTGTATGAAATAATTAACCATTGTTTTAAAAGTTAATTGATCATTTTAAATAATGATACTGAAGTAATAAATTTTGGTTTAAAGTTAATCAATCATTTTGATAAAGTTGTTTAAATTTAAAACTTTAATGTGAAACCCCCGCACAAGTTTGGTTTTAAAAGTAAAGTTAGATTGGGTTATGGAAAAATAGTTCGGTAAACGATATCGCTTATATGGAAATGATTTAGTCATACTTTCAACACTAAACGTCGAGGATTGGACTCGTTTCTATCTCGAAAGTTAAAAATGTAGTCAAGGCAATGCCTAGAGGTAACGCTACCTACTCTTGCCCAGCTTCATCTTCAATCAAGGGGTATCACTTGTTTGGAATCGATGAGTAGTGGTAAGAATATGAAATTTAATTTCCATATACTATCATTTTGTTATCTTCGATAGTCCGTTTGTCGACTATCGATTACCTCATCCTTCTTTGTATTTTGTCAATCTAAGATGATGTGTTGCTCATTTGAGCTATGTTATCCTTCGTCAGAAATGATAAAACCCAATAATCAAGTGGAACCCAAGCTATGTGGGGTTGCTCCTATTAGGTTATTTTCAAATTCACTCTAGATTGGATTTGGTTTTGCACATTGAGATGTGGAATGCTCGGATAATCGATAACCATTGGTGGGGTCTGGCTTGGACGTGTCCGAGAGCCATCGAAGTTCTCAAATATATTTCTAGAGGTATACTTTCGCCAAGGGGGGAGCACCCTCATAGTCATTTGTTGAAAAATTTCCTTTCCTTTTCCTTTGATTCCAAACCCTTGAATTTAATTCTTTCTTAATTACATCTGGAAGTGCCCGACACACTTCACAATGTTTAATTAATTGTGTTCATTACTTATGGATGGATGTTGTTATTGTGAGAGAAAACTCGTTTCGTAGATGGCAGCACGGTCTCGCATATTATTATTTATTTCCACTCTTTTGTTAGAGATTTACTCATACCAAACTTATTGTCTGACCCGAGTTGTTTATTTTCCCTAAACTCTCGAATACTCAAATATAATTGAGTAAACCAAAAGTAGTAGGTTTCTTTAGAGATCGTTGAAGACGATGGCCGAGCATGACGCTCCTTTATCTATCTAGTTACTTATTTCTGCTGTTATGTCTATTATGTATGTGTATAATTGCCCAGTCTGATAGTTGTAATCCTTTTGTATAACTCTGATAACTCCATGTAAGGAATAACTTTTTTGTACCATATTATTTTGTATTATTGTAATCGTTCTATATGATAGACACACACACAAAAACACCCACACATAGAAAAACGTATTATGATGTTGAGTTTTAAATAAATATGTACTATACTCTTCTTATAACATAACCGGGGTAGTTAAAAGTTAATGTATGCTAACAACATTATTACGGGAAATTTAATTTTAAAATTCCTAAATGTTTGTAAACGAATGGTACTTTATTAACCATTAAGAATATCCATCAAGAAATATGCATGTTAGATAGAGTTTCTTGGTGTATGATACTGAATATAATATTCTCCATATTTATTTTGTAAGAGATGCATAACCATATATATTCAAAATAGTGTCGTGCTAACCATGAAGGCTTTAAAACATGTCATGGATTACATTTAACAATATTTTTTTATGTTAAATATTGATAAATGAAAAGTGATTATTAATCTTGTGAAATTATCTTGAAACAAGTAAATAGAGATAAGATACAATAAAACCAAAGTCACCTAAATAATAATATTTTAATTTTCTAACTTATTAATTTCATTAACTTAATCCTAATCCTACAACAACTAGCATACCGATAGAAAAGTTAACCCTAAATAAAAGAAATATAAATAAGTTAAAAAAATGAGTTAAAAACTACTTTTTTGGTACTTCAAAATGGAAAACACAAATCAAAATGAGAACAAAGAAATGGAATGATGTTAAGTGAAATATTTTAGAATTGACAACTTAAAGAACGAGACAATTGTTAGTCCTTGAGAAGGATGGTTTTGATGACAACAACCTTAGGACTTGTTATAAAATATAAATACCAACATTATAGTTTAGATATATATATATATATATATATGTATGTATGTATGTATGTATGTATATGTATATATATGTATGTATGTATATGCAGGATATAAACATGCAGGTACCAAGAATGAAGACTGTACAGTATAGAGATACAAGACTGATGAATTTAAAGATCAAAGATATCAAGATTGAAGACTCATGAGTATCAAGAAATCAAGTTATCAGGAGTTCAAGATTTTAATAGTACAAGATAAGTATTGAGTCTAGAATTATGTTAAAACTTCTTGAAAGCACTTACATCTTTATTCGAAATTTATTCGTGGAATGGAATCCACTTCGAGCCTGCTAAAGGGATGGAACTCTAGTGGGATGGAACCCACGACAATATCTAGTGGAACATATGGTGGTCCTATTTTGATATTCACTAATTTTATAAAAATATTTTTCAAAAGTATATCTCTTATTTTAAATGGTTCAAAACCTTCTTTTCAAAAAGACATCTCTCTTGTTTGAAATATTTTAGCCTCAAAACTATCTTTATCATTTTTAATATTTTGATTTCAAAATTGTCATTGATTTTAAACTATCTCTTGTTTTAAATATTTAGCTTTAAAATATTTACTCAAATTTTAAATCACTTTATAGATTAAGATTATATATATTAAAAATTACTTTCTAAACTCTTTTATATGTTTAAACTATATTCAAATATATTTTTAAAAAGTTTTAGAAATCGTTTTGACAAATTATAGAAACCAATTTTAATAAGAAAATCAAAATCACCAATTTTGCCTAGAGCATGTCGACATCCCTCAAACCCCCATGTCGACATGGTGCCCGTTAAATTCAAAATTTAAATTTTCAAAAGAAGTGTCTATTCGTCGTATCCTTTCACGAATAGATATGGTTATTGATTTCTTATAAATACTAGTAGTTCTAAACGAATTTATCATCAGATTTCACTTGTTTTCTCTTCATCTTCCACATCTATCCTAAAGTATCCCAAACTATACTCTGCCGAAATACCAAGTGAATCAAACTTGATTATCTCTTGTTTGATTCTCTGCCACTCTCTCCATAAGATCTCGGTGCTATTCAGAGTTACAGGATTATTTGTAAATCAAACTGTTGAGTAAAAGGTGCGGTTGAGCCTTGAAATCAATTGGGTGTGATTGTTGCCCCGGAAATCGATTAGGTGATCTTGTGGCCTGGTAAATCAAGAGAGTTTGCCCCGGACTCGAATACAGGAGGGTGTACCTCATGGCCTTGAAATCGAGGGTGTAATCTGGGAGATTATTTTTGATGCAGTGCGGTACAACACTAGGTCGCAAATTATTTTAAGTCGCAAGCGACCTAACGAGCAAGCCAAACCATTACGGTCATTGCCAGCGACCTACGACCTAGTTAGGTCGCGTGAAGAAGATCCAGCGACCTATGATAAGTCGCCGAGCGACCTAACTACACGAAGAGATGGTCCAACGACCTATGATAAGTCGCCGAGCGACCTAACTGCACAAAGAGATGGTCCAACGACCTATGATAAGTCGCCGAGCGACCTAACTGAACGAAGAGATGTTCCAGCGACCTATGATAAGTCGCCGAACGACCTAACAGTGAGCTATGTACGAAGGGATGATCTAGTGCCGCGATCTTATTTAGGTCGTTTTCCTATGCCGCTTTCTTTAGGTCGCGAACGACCTAGCTTAGGTCGCTCAAGTATTAGGTCGTGTGAAGATATCCAGAAGCCTTGTTCTTAGGTCGCTGTTGCCGTGTTCTTAGGCCGCTGCTGCTGCTGCCACTGTGTGTTCTAAGTTGCATGGTGTTAGGTCGTTGTGTGTATTTGGTTGAGTCGCTTATGTGTTGTAAATACTCTAAGTCGTAAGTCGCACCGCTATGTTGTGTTGAATTGTATTTGTTGTTTCTTTTTAAGTCGCTTCTGTTAGGTCGTTAACGGCTTATGTAAGGTCGTAGGTCGTATGTTTGTTTTAGGTCGCAAATGTTGTAATGTGTTGTTTGTTTTAGGTCGCATGGCGATAGGTCGTCCACGACCTAAGTGTTGTGCTGAGTCGTGTGAGTTGAGTTGTAAGCCTATAAATAGGCGGGTGGTGTCATTTGTAATGGTTGATTGATTTTGAATAAAACTTTGTTTGTGTGCTTTGTGCCACTTCTCAAATTGGTAGTTGAGTGTGATCTCCAATCTCCACTTTCGGTATTCGAGTGCGCTCGAATCAACGACTGCTAAAGCCGATTCATGGAATCTAGTGCGCAAGATCAACGTACGAAGAATCGTAGATCTTTAAACACGGTATCGTGCGCGATCAACGTGTTTGAGATAGCTAGAATCTGGTATCTTTGGATCAACGGATTTGGGCCTTTGGTATCTTCAAATCCACCGATTGCCACTTTCACCGATTCATCCATTTTTGTTATCCGCTGCTGCATCATTTGGTATCAAAGCTAGACTTAGCCAATCATAGCTAAGCCGAGTCTTTGGAACCAATTCTTATTGAAGAGTTTGAAGTTAAGGCCGAGAGTTAGAAGTTGAAGTCGTGCGTCACTTTGAGAATCAAGGCCGAGAGTTGAAGTTTGATAATGCCGCCAAGAAGAGCTAATCGCCATCAGAATGTTGAAGCGTTGTATAGAAAAGAAGAAGCCGAGCAAATGGAACAACGCATCAATGAAAAGTTTGATGAAGGCATTGGGAAGTTAGAGAAACTGATGAATGATATGAATCAAGGACAAAGGAGAAGGTCGCCAGTCTCGAACCATGGAGGAAACAGAGTTTCGCCATCGGTTACGGAAGCGAGGAGGGTGTCGCCACAATCTTACCGAGAAAGAAGAGAATCTTCAGTTCATTGAAAAGAGAACATCATGAGTATAGAGATGAAGAGAGAAGAACTCCACGTGCGTTTGAACATGAACCATACCGTGATGATGACAGACAAAGTAGAAGAGATATGCGAGATCATAGAGATGTGGGTGGTCGAGATCGTTATCGAAGTACATCTGTTTTTGACGAAGATGGTGGTAGAGGTAGTGTTCATTCTCGAGATCGAGACCTAGTACGAAATGCATATCGGGATGTTGAGGATGATCGTCGATGGGAATCGGGGATGAAAACTGAAATGCCAGAATTCAAGGGTGGAATGGTAGTGGAAGAATTTTTGGATTGGTTGTCTAATGTGGAAGAAATTTTTGACTTCAAAGAAGTACCCGAGCATCGTAAAGTGAAGTTGGTTGCTACTCGTTTGAAAGGAAGAGCTATGGCATGGTGGTAGCAAACTAAACTAACACGGGAGAGAATGGGAAAGTCAAAGATTGAATCATGGGAGAAGATGAAGAAATTGATGAAAGCTACTTTCTTACCGTATAATTATCAATCTCTTATGTATCAACGATTGCAGAATCTGAGACAGGGAACAAAGTCAGTGAATGATTATGCGGATGAATTTTATCAATTGATTGCGAGGAATGATATCATGGAGACGGAGGAGCAGTTGACAGCTAGATTTGTTGGAGGGTTGAGAATGCAGATTCAAGATATGGTGAATATGTTTGATCCCAGATCTGTTGTTGAAACACATCAAAAAGCTCTAGCTTGGGAGAAGCAAGGTAGGAGAGGTGGTGGTGTGTTTACAAATTCCAACAATCCAATGAAAGGGGCTAGTAGCAATGCGAATGTTTCGAAGGCTGTTGCAAAACTGGTTGTTAGTGAAGTTGCGAAAACCAAGGTCAATAGTGGTATCAAATGTTTCAATTGCCAGGAGTTTGGTCACAAGAGCAATGAATGTCCAAAGCCAAAGAAGCGAGCGATGATTGCTGAGGTTGAAGATGGGGATGCAGAAGCTGAATGTTCTAATTTACCACATATTGAGGAGGAAGAAAATGTGTCGGGAGATGAAGGGTATTCATTAATGATGAGGAGAAATTATTTAACACCAAAGCAAGAGGAGGAGACTAGCTGGTTGAGGAGTAACATTTTTCAATCAACATGCACTATCTTGGGAAGGGTTTGCAAGTTTGTCATCGATGCGGGAAGCTGTGATAACATCATTTCTACCGAGGCTATGAAGAAGTTGGCATTGAAGACTAAGAAGCATCCGAAACCTTACAAGTTAGCTTGGTTGAGAAAAGGTGGGGAGGTGAAAGTTGGACGAAGAGCTTGTGTTAATTTTTCGATTGGGAAGAAATACAAAGATGAAATTTGGTGTGATGTTGTGGACATGGATGTATGTCATCTGTTGACCGTGGCAATATGATAGGGCTGTGCAACATGATGGTCGTACTAACAGTTATAGTTTCATATTTGAAGGTACTAAAATTACTTTAATTCCCAAGAAGCGACAACAAGAAGAAAGCAAGTTGGAGGAGATTGAAGAGCTGAAAACTTTGTTATCATTGAAGGAGTTTGTTAAGGAAGTAGAAGAGGAGCCCGAAGTGTTTTTGTTGATTGGACATGAGAGTAATGAAGTGGCTGAAATTCCTGAAGAAGTAAAGCCAGTACTGGAAGAATTTAAAGATGTATTCCCTGAAGAGCTGCCAACGGAGTTACCGCCATTGAGGGACATATAGCACCAAATAGATCTTGTTCCAGGAGCTGTGTTACCACATAGACCACACTACAGAATGAGTCCAAAGGAACACGAGGAGTTGAGAAGACAAGTGGAAGAGTTGCTTGAACAGGGGCGTGTATAGGAAAGTTTAAGTCCTTGTGCAGTACCAGCTTTGTTAGTACCAAAGAAGGACGGAACATGGAGGATGTGTACGGATAGCCGGGCACTCAACAAAATAACTGTCAGATACAGATTTCTGATGTCGAGGCTTGATGATTTGTTAGATCAGTTGAGCGGGGCTACTATCTTTTCGAAGATCGATTTGAAGAGTGGTTATCATCAAATTCGTATAAGACCAGGGGATGAATGGAAAACAGCGTTCAAGACACAAGAGGGGTTGTACGAATGGCTAGTTATGCCGTTTGGTCTTTCGAATGCACCTAGTACATTTATGCGGGTGATGAATCAGATCTTTAGACCTTTTATTGGGAAATTCGTGGTGGTGTATTTTGATGATATACTGATATATAGTAGAAGCACAGAAGAACACTTGAATCATTTGAAAGAAGTGTTGTTGATACTGCGACAGGAACAATTTTATGCTGCAACGAAGAAATGCGTGTTCATAACGCATAGTGTTTTATTTTTGGGATATGTTATTTCAGAAGGAGGTATACAGGTGGATCAGAATAAAGTTGAAGCAATCAGAAATTGGCCACAACCCAGTACGATAACAGAAGTTAGAAGTTTTCATGGTTTAGCATCATTCTACCGAAGATTTATTCCACACTTCAGTAGCGTGATGGCACCAGTTACTGATTGTATGAAGGGGAAGCAATTTTCATGGACGGAGGAAGTGGGATTTGCTTTTGAGAGAATCAAAGAACTATTGACGACAACACCAATTCTAGTATTACCAGATTTTCAGTTGTTGTTTGAGTTACATACTGATGCATCTAAGGTTGGGATTGGAGGGGTGTTAAGTCAGAAGGGACGTCCTATTGCATATTTCAGTGAGAAGCTATCGGGAGCCAAGATGAGATATAATACATATGATGTGGAATTCTATGCTATTGTTCAAGCTATAAAACATTGGAGACACTATTTGTTCCATAAAGAATTTTTTCTATATATTGATCATGAAGCACTGAAACATTTGCAGGGACAAGACAAAATTGCAGCCAGACATGCTTCGTGGATTGCATACCTGCAACAGTTTACATTTGTGGTGAAGCATAAGTCGGGAATTACAAACCGTGTAGCAGATGCATTGAGTCGAAGGAATCATTTGTTAACTACAATGAAGGTTGAAGTGACGGGGTTTGATGTGTTGCCAGAATTATTTGTTGATGATCCTTACTTTGCGAAGTTAGTAGGTGAAGTCATGGAGGGAAAGACAGATGAGTTTGTATTGGTGGATGGTTTTCTTTTTAAGGGGAATCGATTATGTATACCAGAGTGCAGCTTACGAATGAAGATTGTGAAGGAGTAGCATAAGGAAGGTCATGTGGGTAGAGATCGTACTTTGCAGTTGATTTCTGAATCATATTTTTGGCCATCTATGCGAAGAGAAGTTGAAAGATTTGTGGAGAGATGTCATATTTGTCAAGTTTCCAAAGGGACAGCGACGAATGCGGGATTATATATGCCATTACCTGTGCCTACTAGACCGTGGGTTGATGTGAGCATGGATTTTGTTTTGGGTTTGCCTAGAACTCAAAGGGGAAATGATTCTATATATGTGGTGGTAGATAGATTTTCCAAGATGGCGCATTTCATAGCTTGTAAGAAGACAGCTGACGCCGTCCGTGTTGCTCAATTATTCTTTAAAGAGGTGTATCGATTACATGGGCTACCTGAATCTATTGTTTCTGATCGGGATACTAGATTTCTAAGCCATTTTTGGTTAAGTTTGTGGAAGATGGTTGAAACGAAGCTGAATTTTAGTATCGCCTATCATCCGCAGACAGATGGGCAAACAGAAGTGGTGAATAGATCATTGGGAAATTTGTTGCGATGTCTTGTACAGGATAATTTGAAGAGTTGGGATATGAAGTTGTGTCAGGCGGAATTTGCACATAATCATGCTGTTAATCGAAGTACGGGATTCAGTCCGTTTCAAGTGGTATATTCAGCAATTCCGAGGGGACCGTTAGATTTGACAACAGTGCCATATCAGAAGGGAGTTGTTAAGCGAGCTTGTGATTTTGTAACTGAGCTGCAGGAGTGCCACAGAACTGTTCATGAACGATTGCTTGTATCAAATGAGAATTATAAACAATTGGCAGATAAAAGACGAAGGAGTGTGAACTTCAGAGAAGGTGATTTGGTTTACGCTGTGTTGACAAAAGATCGTTTTCCTGTGGGAACTTACAACAAGTTGAAAGCGCGAAAAATTGGTCCAGTGGAAATCTTGAAGAAGGTCAATGAGAATGCGTATCAGTTGAGATTACCGGAAAATGTTCATACTTCTGATGTTTTCAATGTCAAATACTTGATTCCGTATCATGGGGATGAGCTTGATGAAGGAGAGGAAGATGCAAATTCAAGGACGAATTCTTGTCAACCGAGGGAGGATGATGCAGCGTGGTACAACACTAGGTCGCAAATTATTTTAAGTCGCAAGCGACCTAACGAGCAAGCCAAACCATTACGGTCATTGCCAGCGACCTACGACCTAGTTAGGTCGCGTGAAGAAGATCCAGCGACCTATGATAAGTCGCCAAGCGACCTAACTACACGAAGAGATGGTCCAGCGACCTATGATAAGTCGCCGAGCGACCTAACTGCACAAAGAGATGGTCCAGCGACCTATGATAAGTCGCCGAGCGACCTAACTGAACGAAGAGATGTTCCAGCGACCTATGATAAGTCGCTGAACGACCTAACAGTGAGCTATGTACGAAGGGATGATCTAGTGCCACGACCTTATTTAGGTTGTTTTCCTATGCCGCTTTCTTTAGGTCGCGAACGACCTAGCTTAGGTCGCTCAAGTATTAGGTCGCGTGAAGATATCCAGAAGCCTTGTTCTTAGGTCGCTGCTGCCATGTTCTTAGGTCACTGCTGCTGCTGCCGCTGTGTGTTCTAAGTCGCATGGTGTTAGGTCGTTGTGTGTATTTGATTGAGTCGCTTATGTGTTGTAAATACTCTAAGTCGTAAGTCGCACCGCTATGTTGTGTTGAATTGTATTTGTTGTTTCTTTTTAAGTCGCTTCTGTTAGGTCGTTAACGACCTATGTAAGGTCGTAGGTCGTATGTTTATTTTAGGTCGCAAATGTTGTAATGTGTTGTTTGTTTTAGGTTGCAAGGTGATAGGTCGTCCACGACCTAAGTGTTGTGCTGAGTCGTGTGAGTTGAGTTGTAAGCCTATAAATAGGCGGGTGGTGTCATTTGTAATGGTTGATTGATTTTGAATAAAACTTTGTTTGTGTGCTTTGTGCCACTTCTCAAATTGGTAGTTGAGCGTGATCTCCTATCTACACTTTCGGTATTCGAGTGCGCTCGAATCAACGACTACTGAAGCCGATTCACGGAATCTAGTGCGCTAGATCAACGTACGAAGAATCGTAGATCTTTAAACACGGTATCGTGCGCGATCAATGTGTTTGAGATAGCTAGAATCCGGTATCTTTGGATCAACAGATTTGGGCCTTTGGTATCTTCCAATCCACCGATTGCTACTTTCAGCGATTCATCCATATTTGTTATCCGCTGCTGCATCAATTTTTGATAAGAAATCTGTACGTTTGTACGGGACTGGATGTAGGGTAACTCCAAACCAGTATAAAATCCTGGTGTGTTTTTCCTTTACTGCTTTTATTTATTATTTGCATCTGTGTATGATTCTGTGATTATATCTGTGTCTGTGAATTGCATTTGTTGGTGATTAAATTTACATAAGTTTCAAAAAGATTTAGAAAATCCACAAAACACTATTCACCCCCTAGTGTTATTCCAGCCTTAAGATCTGTAATCCGCATTTCTCACATTTGGTATCAAAGCAAGGTTTTCAAAGTTTTCATAATCTGAATTTTGAAAAAGTTTTTAAAATGGCTATTTTTGGGAATTTTGTTAACACTAGTTTAAAACTGTTCAAATCATCATTGTCTCATAAGTCTGCATATAGTTATTATAGAAAACCAAGTTATCTACCAAGTTTTTGTTCTGTGCAGAAAGAAAAATGTTATATGGCCTTTGAAGGATCAACACTCAATGGACAAATTATGCAAATCAAGAAGAATAAGTGGATACTTGATAGTGGATGTTCAAGACACATGACTGGTAATCCAGATATGCTGAATGATATTATCTATAAAGATGGAGGATTGGTTAATTTTGGAGACAACTCAAAAGGATATGTGATTGGAATCGGCAATGTCGGTAACTCTAAAACTCCTACTATTTCTAATGTTTTATTAGTTAAGAATCTGAAACACAATCTGCTTAGCATTAGTCAACTTTGCGATAAAGAATACAAGATTAAATTTGAAAAAGATAAGTGTCACATCGAAGATAATAATTCAAATATTATATTTGAAGGAATTAGGAAGAAAAATATTTACATCCTTAGTATGAAAGTTTCAAATGATAACTTATGTCTTTTGGCTAAAACAAGTGACCCTTGGATTTGGCATAAAAGATTTGGTCATTTAAATTTCAAACTGTTATCTAGGTTATCAAAACTTGACTTAGTTAGAGGTCTTCCCAAGTTAAACTTTAAAGTAGATAGTATATGTGATGCTTGCCAATTAGGAAAACTTAGGAAGAGTTCTTTCAAATTAAAAGATATAATTTCAACTTCAAAACCTCTTGAGTTACTTCATCTAGATTTATTTGGTCCATCTCAAATTCAATCAATAAATCACAATAAATATGTCTTTGTAATTGTAGATGGTTATTCTAGGTTTACATGGACAATTTTTATGAAACATAAAAGTGATACTTTTGATCCATTTAAACTTTTTACAAAAAAACTTCAAAACCAACCGTCTTTAAAAATTATTACTATTCGTAGTGATCACGGTGGGGAATTTGAAAATGAAAATTTTGAGAGATTCTGCAATAAAAAGGGAATAACTCGTAATTTCTCTTTTCCAAGAACTCCACAACAAAACGGAGTGGTAGAACATAAGAATAGAACGATTCAAGAGGGTGCTAGAACAATGCTTTCTGATAGTAACTTACCTAAAAACTTTTGGGCTGAAGCAGTCGCTACAGCTTGTTATATATTAAATAGGATTTTAATTAGACCATTAACTGATAAAACATCATATGAATTACTTTACAATAAGAAACCCATAGTAGCTTATTTTAAAGTTTTTGGTAGTAAGTGTTTTATTCTTAATACAAAATATAATTTAGATAAATTTGAACCTAAATCCGACAAAGGTATCTTCATAAGATATTCTAATAGAAGTAAAGCATTTAGAGTTTATAATTTAAGAGCTAACACCATTGAACAAACAATGCATGTATCTTTTGATGAAAATTTTAAAAATACTGTACAAATAGAAGATGAAGAAGATTTTGTAACTTTAAATAATGAACCTAATGAAACTAATTGTGAAATCATTCAACCTAATAAAATAATTAGGATATTAAAAGATCATCCTATAGAAAATATACTATGAAATATTGAATCTGTTGTTAGAACTAGAAATCAACTAAATAACATGAGTAATGTAGCTTTTATATCAACTATTGAACCTAAAAATCCAAAGGAAGCATCATCTGATGATTCATAGATTCTTGCTATGCAAGAAGAATTGAATCAATTCACCAGAAATGATGTTTGGGAACTTGTTCTTAGACCTGAGGATAAAAGTATAATTGGAACAAAATGGGTTTATAAAAATAAAATGAATGAACTTGGTGAGGTCGTGAGAAATAAAGCTCGATTAGTCGCACAAGGTTATTGTCAAGAAGAAGGAATAGATTTTGATGAAACCTTTGCACCCGTAGCAAGATTAGAAGCCATTAGAATTCTACTTGCTTTCGCAAATTATAATAATTTCAAATTATTTCAAATGGATGTAAAAAGTGCTTTTCTAAATGGATTTGTTAAAGAGGAAGTTTATGTTGAACAACCTCCACTCTTTGAAAATGACAGATTTCCAAACCATGTTTTCAAACTTAAGAAAGCTCTATATGGTCTGAAACAAGCTCCTAGAGAATGGTATGACAGACTAAGATCTTTTTTATTACAATCAAATTTTGAAATTGGTAAAATAGATAATACTCTTTTCATTAAAAGAAATAAAAATGATATTCAACTAGTACAAGTTTATGTAGATGATATTATTTTTGGTTCAACTAATCATGAAATGGATAAAGAATTTTTTGAAATAATGACAAAAGAGTTTGAGATGAGTCATATGGGTGAACTTACTTTCTTCTTAGGTTTATAAATAAAACAATTAGATAATGGTATCTTTATTAGTCAAGAAAAATATGCTAGGGATCTAGTGAGTAAATTTGGTATGACTACTGCGAGTGGAAAACCCACTCCCATAGCAACCAATGAAGCTTTAAATAAAGAAGATATTTCAAAAGATGTAAATCAAAAACTATATAGGGGAATGATTGGATCACTACTCTATATCACTGCGAGTAGACCTGATATCATGCATAGTATTTGTCTCTATGTAAGATACCAATCTCAACTCAAAGAAACTCACTTAAAAGCTGTGAAACGTATCATAAGATATATTAAACATACTTTTGACTATGGTTTATTTTACCCTAAAAATGATTCATTTGATTTAATTTCTTATTGTGATGCTGACTATGCTGGTTGCAAATCTGACCGAAAAAGTACAAGTGGAACTTGTCACTTTTTGGGGCACTCTCTGGTTTCATGGTTTAGCAAAAAGCAAAATACTGTTTCTTCATCAACAACTGAAGCAGAATATATCTCTGCTGCTTTGGCTTGCTCCCAAGTCATTTATATGCAACAAACTCTAAAAGATTTTCGATTAACAATTTCAAAATCACCAATTTATTGTGATAATTCTAGTGCAATAAATTTGTCTAAAAATACTACTCATCATGCTAGGACTAAATATATTGATATCAGACATTATTTTCATAGAGATAATATAAGCAAAGAGATTATTTCTCTTGAATATATCAACTCCGAGAATCAAATTGCTGATATTTTCACCAAACCCTTAAATCAACCTATATTTACTAAATTAAGAAGAGAACTAGGCATTTGTTCAATAACTGAGACATAGAATATAGATATAGTAACATATATATACAAGAAAATCAAATTTTTCATAAGGATGTCGACATACCCCTACCACCCATGTCGACATACAACGGCAAAAATTTTAAATTTTGATTTTCCCACTAAAATCAGTTTAGTAGTTATATAAACCTATGTATTTCGAATTTTTCTGTCTTCTCACTTTTCTTTATCTGAAATAAAACTTCTGTAAATTAAAATTAATGGCCTCCTCCACTAAATCAAACCAAATTGACACCATTTCTTTCCCTTCTCCTCATTCTTGTCCATTCCAACGCACTACACTGGCACATGTGATAAAGATTGAAGAATCTATGAAGGATGCCATGCAAATGTTGACTGAATTTCATATTGTGCAACTAAGGATGGTAAAAGAACAAGAAAAGCAAGGCAAAATTCTTCGTAATTTACAAAAATTCCTAATGGATAATCAAGCAAATCCTATTGTGATTGAAGAAGATTCTCCCAACATTCACGTGCATAATCCTTTAGAGCACAGCGAAGAGGAAGAAGAAGAAGAGGAAGAAGAAGAAGAGGAAGAACCACCTATGGAAGAAGACGACGACGTGGTCTGAGTAGGAGAAGTCTGTTTTGATAAAGATGGAAATTTGGTTGAACAACGTGGAAACTTTTGTTTTCATTATCCAAATTGTTCGATTCACAAATCTCCGATTGTCAAAAACTCTCGTTAGTATTGTTATTCTATAATTTATGTACTTAAATATATTTGTATGTTTATGTTTCATATACACATGTAAATATAACATCATATATAATAAAATATTTGTTTCACTTATTATAATTCCTTATTAGTATTTAATTTAAATAGTATTAGATTAAGGGGGAGTTTAGGATTAGTTTTTGTTGATGACAAAGGGGGAGAAATATAAAATAGAGTAGTTAGAGTAGTTAGACTTAGTTTAAGAGGGAGTTATTAGTTTTAGGAGGAGTTATTGTTAAGGAGAAGTATATTTTATAAACATAGGTTGTCATCATCAAAAAGGGGGAGATTGTTAGTCCTTGAGAAGGATGGTTTTGATGACAACAACCTTAGGACTTGTTATAAAATATAAATACTAACATTATAGGTTAGATATAAATATATATATGTATATGCAGGATATAAACATGCAGGTACCAAGAATGAAGACAGTACAGTATAGAGATACAAGACTGGTGAATCTAAAGATCAAAGATATCAAGATTGAAGACTCATGAGTATCAAGAAATCAAGTTATCAAGAGTTCAAGATTTTAATAGTACAAGATAAGTATTGAGTCTAGAATTATGTTAAAACTTCTTGAAAGTACTTACATCTTTATTCGAAATTTATTCGTGGAATGGAATCCACTTCGAGCCTGTTAAAGGGATGGAACCCTGGTGGGATGGAATCCACGACAATATCTAGTGGAACATATAGTGGTCCTATTTTGTTATTCACTAATTTTATAAAAATGTTTTTCGAAAATATATATCTTATTTAAATGTTTTCAAAACCTTCTTTTCAAAAAGACATCTCTCTTGTTTGAAATATTTTAACCTCAAAACTATCTTTATCATTTTTAATATTTTGATTTTAAAATTGTCATTGATTTTAAACTAGGGGTTTTTAGGCTCAAGGAAAAAGTTAGAGAAAAATTTAGTTTCAGGGACAAGAAGTTTGTTTTTTAGGCTGAAGGACACTTTTTAGTGTAAATCACAAAATGATAGTTGTAACTATCATTTTCAGTTTACACTAAAAAGTGTCCTTTAGACTAAAAAGCAAACTTGTTGTCCCTGAGACTAATTTTGCAACTTCTTCCTTGTGCCTATTTACCTATTTAAACTATCTCTTGTTTTAAATATTTAGCTTTAAAATATTTACTCAAAATTTAAATCACTTTATAGATTAAGATTATATATATTAAAAATTACTTTCTAAACTCTTTTATATGTTTAAACTATATTCAAATATATTTACAAAGTTTTAGAAATCGTTTTGACAAATTATAGAAACCAATTTTAATAAGAAAATCAAAATCACCAATTTTGCCTAGAGCATGTCGACATCCCTCAACCCCTCATGTCGACATGGTGCCCGTTAAATTCAAAATTCAAATTTGCAAAAGAAGTGTCTATTCGTCGTATCCTTTCATGAATAAATATGGTTGTTGATTTCCTATAAATAACAGTAGTTCAAAATGAATTTATCATCCGATTTCACTTGTTTTCTCTTCTCTTCATCTTCCACATTTATCCTAAAGAATCCCAAACTATACTCTGTCGAAATACCAAGTGAATCAAACTTGATTATCTCTTGTTTGATTATCTGCCACTCTCTCCATAAGATCTCAGTGCTATTCATAGTTATAGGATTATTTGTAAATCAAACTATTGAGTAAAAGGTGCGGTTGAGCCTTGAAATCAATTGGGTGTGATTGTTGCCCCGAAAATCGATTAGGTGATCTTGTGGCCTGGTAAATCAAGAGAGTTTGCCCCGGACTCGAATACAGGAGGGTGTACCTCGTGGCCTTGAAATCGAGGGTGTAATCTAGGAGATTATTTTTGATAAGAAATCCGTACGTTTGTACGGGACTGGATGTAGGGTAACTCCGAACCAGTATAAAATCCTGGTGTGTTCTTTCCTTTACTGCTTTTATTTATTATTTGCATCTGTGTCTGATTCTGTGATTATATCTGTGTCTGTGAATTGCATTTGTTGGTGATTAAATTTACATAAGTTTCAAAAAAAATTCGAAAATCCAAAAAACACTATTGACCCCTCCCTCTAGTGTTATTCCAGCCTTAAGATCCGTAATCCGCTTTTCTCACAACGATTAGCTTAGGCGAATTGCGAAATGGATGAGGGAAAGAGACATGTTGAATTACATGATGCATTTGGGTTAAATACAAAATTGTATGTGCAAAAGGAATATAATATTGATTTAAGGAAAACATAGAATAAACTAGGGTAGAAGGAAATCTAATTTTGGATAAATAAGCGACACTGAAATGAGTGTTGTCTAAGTTTCTTTTCTTTCAAAAGAATACTTATAAAAGAGATGGTCGAACTTTTAATACATGATTGAGAAACTTATAACATCAATTGCTACTATAATGTTGGTATTCATTGCGGAAGAATGTAGCGATCCGTAGTTTCGAACACTTTATCTTTGAATATCGCAACTTTTTAAAATGTAGTTAAGTGTTGTAAATGTTATTTTATAACCTTATTATAATCTTTTAATTAATGAATAATGATAAGAAACAAGTTTTTTAAATTTTTTTACGAAAATAAGTACTTTGAAGAAATATCGATAATGTGACCGAAAATCATTTTATCGATAAATAACTTTTTATTTAATATAAGTTGTTCAAACTTTTTCTACATACACTAATTTTCTTAGGAAATTATTAATTAGTAATAAATATAATTTTCACTAAATCCCTTTAAAGCATTTTCTAGAAGCTTCTAGAAGGTTGAGTGGAGATAAGGGTTGAAGGAGATATTTTCTAAGGCATTGTGAGGTGGAAAGCAAGCACATGGAGGCATGAGGGCGGGGGGTGAGCCTTCTTAGCCAGAAATGGGAGGTTAGAAGGAACTTAGGCAAAACCACTTGAAGCCTATATAATGGCATTCATAGCTCATTTGATCACTTTTATAATTTTACAAAGTTAAACTAGTTCTTATTCTCCTTCTCTTTTCACAAATTTCCTAAAAACAAATCTATTCAAATCAAATCTAAATCTCCGCAAACTTCTTCTATAAGCCTACAACAATAGTACAACACCTTACAACAACTCATATCTTGAAGAATTGAAGCACAAAACTCCACATTTCCTTGGGCCATAAGCATTTATAAGGCAAATATTGCCTAGGCTAGAGCAAAGCAATGTGAAGGTAGGAAGTTTGGTGTTTGCAAGGTTGAGGTAGGAAGTGGAAGCTTGGACTTGATTGTTTGCTTGTTTAAGGGTGAGTTAACTCACTATTGAAATGAATTTGAAGTGTATATGCTTGTGTTTAAACCATATATATGTTGCTTGGGTTTATATTGTTTTATTTGGTTATGATTCTTGCTTTGGAAAGCAAATGGCATATGTAGTTGATTTGTATAGACTTGAATGGACATGTTTGACTTTGTATGGCTTGTGTCATAGCCTTGAAACAAAGCATATAAGGTTTGGTTGAACATAGATTGAATCGGACTTGAGTTTTGAAGTGGTTTTATAGCGATAGTCGCTATAAATGCACTTTGAAAATGTCTTATGTTTGACATTTTCTATGAATTTTTGTAGAGAGATCCTTAGGGGTTCTCGCTATTGTTATGATGTATTATGTGTACACTAGCTACTATAAAAAGATTGGATGCTAAAAAGTTTGTTCGCAAATCAAAAATCAATCAAGCTTTCAAGTATTAAAAACTGACCCGGTTCATGGCCACTCACAACAATCGGCCGCTACACTTTAAAAACCCTATCTTTGCCTCTGTACTACTTTTTATAACATTTTGTAAAGTTGTCTTTTCTATTTGAGATTTAAATTATTTTGAAATGACTTTGAACTTTTACTTAAATCTTTTTACAAGTCTTTTCTAACATATATTGGAGTATTTTAAACGTGGTTTAGAATTTTTATGAATTTTTAATAATTTTTATTAATTATTAAAGTAAGGGGTTTATTTTTATATAAAGGAAAACTTGATTTTTCAAGTTTTAAATAAATTATAAGATAGATCTTTTAAGTTATGTTTAAAAAATATTTTGATCCATATTATAAGTATTTTAAAGTATATATAGTTTCTAGAAAATTAATTAATTAGTAAGGTATTAAATACTTATATAATATAATATCTTTTGAATTGTTTTAAATATCTTAGCTTTATAAATAAATAATTATACATACATCTTTATCGTTTTTAAAAGGGTTTTAAATTATAAACAATTTTTTTACAAAGAGGTAAGAGTGCTTAAGTGGCTTAATAATTTTTGTTTGTTAACTTATTGAAAGTCATTAATACTGTATTTAACACTAAAAGCCGACAAAGTAGGCTTATCTATTTTAAATTAAAAATGTTGTTCGAGTAGGGTTTAGAAGCAGTAGTGCTCTAACCTACTGACTTTACTCTTAATCGAAGAATAGTTAAGTTTAAAAGGTCAAAAACGTGTTAAGTATACGAAGCTTGAATTCCATAAGCGATCATTTTTAAAACTAAATAGTTGAATAGTAACCTATTGAACTTGACCAAATATTTACTTAGGAAGTATATAAAAGCTTCACGGCTTTATATGATTTGAATTCCCCCAAGGAGGAGCATTGGTATGAAACGTCTCCAGCTTTATGAACTTATATATAGAGATCCCTTGGGGATGAATCCTCTTTATATAGTTCGCTTACTACTAAAAGAACCGAAATTGTATTTACCTAAAATTCATCAAATTAGTTTTGAAGGGTCTTGGATTAGTTAGTGTCTTACTTATCGAATACCACTTCGAAACTAGTACATGAGTCTATGTTGTGGAAGCACTTATAAAGTGGAATGTTACAGAGTTGAACTATATATTTTAAGGTTAAGTCCAAGGGAGAGGTCAGCGTTAACATTTCAGACTAATTATATAGAGTTGAACTATCTATCCTAAGGTATAGTCTAAGAAAAAGGTCAGTGTTGGCATGTGTCGATCGACTTATGCTGGAAACTATGTAAAGGATTCGTGTTATGTTCGGGTGATGAAGGCTCATGTGAGAGATGCCGAACATGACCTCGACATCGGAAATGACAGAAAATAGGGTAGGAGCATAGCCATGGAGTTTAGCTAACCCGTAGGGTATATTAACTCCATATCTGGAGTATGCTTATCAATGTTTCTAGCGGGAGTTGATGATATTCAGGATCACGCATTTTGACATGGACCACATATGTTTACCTTAATGGTATATTTTATTTAGAGATATACGATGCTCGGAAGGTAGTTTCTGACCCTTGTTAGGAGGTTGGCCTCGATTTATCTGGGGATGTCTTCAACGGAAAATCTATAAGCAAACATACCTTAGCGATTTTAGATGTACTTCTAATATTGTTGTGTTGTGAGATGCAAGTAGCACATCTATTTTCTGATCTGTAACCTACACCGTAGACATTATCTATTATATCACTAGGGTGTTTTGGTTTCTTTTGAGGGGAAAATGGTTACGGTGATTTGTATAGTCTCAAAGTTACTGTTACATGTATGCATATATCTCGAGTTTTCTTATACCAAACTTATGTTTGACACATGGTTTTTGTTTTCCCTAAATTCCTCGAGTACTCTTTCAAGTGGGTTGAATAAAGCGAGTTTGTATTTGGATGCTTAAGAGTTCCAGATACGAGTTGGAGGCTTCCATTATCTATCTATTTCAATTTCTGTTGCACTGTATTATGTATATATGAGTCAGCATTAGGACAGCTGGTTTTAACTGTCCAGACCGATGATAATACTTAAGTTTTGTAACTCTGAAACTACTCTGTAATTTGGAGTAACCCTTTGTACTATCCTTTGTTATTATATGTTATCGTTCCACTATGAGATTCTGATATTATGTTCCTTCGTTCTTGTTCTATTTCATTTTCTTTTTTCTTTACCCTAGCTATCTACCTTTCTGTCGCTTAAGTGCTTGTCACACGAGTACCATGGATGTATTTGCTATCGATATTGTAGGGTCGAAAAGTTGGGTCATTACATCTAGTATCAGAGGAAAGGTTTAGCGAACACCTTGGCTTGGTTCGGTATAGCTCATTAGAGATAGGGTAAGAGACACCGTAGAATGAGTTGAGTGTATTATACATACAAGAGCGTATTTGTATTTTTCTATAGACCTATCCCTTTTTAGTTTTTCCTTAGGAATAACTCTTTCTTTAAAATAACTCTATCCTTTTGTTTCCTAAAGCTATTTTGCTATGTTCAGGTAGTAAGAACTATGACCAGAGCTGCTAACGCTAGAGGAGGTAGAGGTTGTCAGGGTAGTACTATCACTAATGGTAGGAATTGGGTACCGAGGAATGCGCTCCTATCGAGAAACTGATGGTGAATGTAATGGAGGAAGTCGTTCGGGTTCGGCCATATTTGAGATTTACTTCGCTTTGCCGTGATTATGAGAGGTTGGTGGTAAAAGGTTAGTGGGACAGAGACTATTATCGAGGTTCAGACTTGGCTTTCTTTGTGTGATAGAATTTTCGGGGATATGGAGTTGGATGATGCGATGAAGCATCGTTTGGCATCATAACAACCAACTGATGCTTATATGGATTGGTGGAATTCTATTACTGCTGATGCCTAGGAGAAAGACTTTCCTTGGACCCTGTTCAAGGAGGTGTTTAAGATGAAGTTTGTTCCAGAAGCCAGAAAGACTTTGTTGTTTATGAATTTTCTTGATTTGAAGCAGGGTGCTATGACAGTTGTTGAGCATGAGAACAGGTTCAATGCACTGTCTCGGTTCGGGTTGGAGATAGTAGACACACCACTGAAGAAGAACGAGATGTTTATTGCATGCATGAGCACAAATTTCTAGAGGGACACGACGAATCATATTTAGGGGTCCTTTTGAATCTAGTAGGCATGAGTTTGAGGTTTGAGAGTCTGGCTCTAAAGCCATCCATTTCTACACCAACCTAGGCTAATAAGCGTAAGTTCTAGCCGCTGAAGGATATTTCCAATGTAGTTTACCATAGATGTAGACAGAATAGGCACTTTGATAGGAACTGTAGGTCAATGTGGGAGGACAAGGAGCCAAAGTTCCGTTACTTAAGTCGTCGGTTGCTAAGGTATCGAAGCTGTAGCCGCAGGCGGCAAAAGCATAGTTCGTTATGAGGCAAAGTTATCATAACTTCCATCAGCCAGGTCATTTTGCTAGGGAGTGTCCGTTCTTCAAAAAGGGCACCCGCCTAGAGTTTTCGCACTTGCTACAACACCTTCTACTTCTGTAATTGTAAAGGGAAAGTAGGTTCTGGTAGGTATTCTATCTATTTGTGGCATTCCCATTCATGTTTTATTTGATACTAGTGCTTCTCTTAGTTTCATTTCTTGTAACCTTGTTGATAGACTGAAACTTGAGCCAACTATGGATTTTGATTCTATTTGTGTGTCGAACCCTATGAGGGGGCTTGACCAATCTTAGCATGATTTGTTTAGGAGTTCTGGTTACTTTCTTTGGCCAACTCTTTCCTTGCGATATGTATGTTCTAGGTTTAATGGGTTTTGATGTTCTCCTTAGGATGGATTGGTTATCTCGGATCATGCAGTCCTGGATTGTGTTAAGCAAACTGTATCATTTAAGACAAGGGAAGGGAATATTTTAGTACGGTCTTGGGAGGGCCTAGCTCGCTTATGAGTAGTTTTGTTTATTCTCTTGATATGGCAGAATGTGAGTTGGGTTCGATCTTTGTGGTGCAAAAGTTTGCAGATGTCTTTGAAGAGGAGTCTGGTTTACCACCTCAGCGGGAGAAGGAATTTTATAATGATTTGGTTAAGGATGCTAAACCTATCTGTTGCCCGTTCGTAGACTAGCATTGAAAGAGATGTTGGAACCATCTAGCAAGGTCAGTGATTTTTTGGAGAAACAAATGATCCGACCGAGTCGTTCTGATTAGGGAGGGCCCGCCGTCTTTGTTACGAAGGCGGACGGTTCCTTAAGACTGTGTGTAGAATACCGCGAGCTCAATAAGTAGACTATTAGGAACAAGTGTTCTTTTCCTAGGATAGATGACTTGTTTGATCAGCTTCATGGTGCTCGGGTGTTTTCTTAGCTTAATCTTGCTACTGGGTTTCATCGGCTTAGGGTAGGAGAGGAGAGTGTACCCTTAACAGCTTTCCAATGCGATATATTTTATGAGTGGTTGGTTATGCCGTTCGGCCTAATTAATGCTCCAGCATATTTCGTGGATTTGATGAATCATGTTTTCAAGACGTATTGAATAAGTTTGTTCTTGTATTTATTAATGATATCCTACTCTACTCTAGGACCAAAAAGGAGCATACTCGCCATTTGGGGATTGTATTAGAAACACTGAGAGAGCACGTGTTGATTGTTAAGTCCTCAAAGTGTCACTTTTGGCATCTAGAAGTTAGGTTCTTAGGTCATGTCATCTCGGGGGAGGGTATTCCTATGGATCCCGCAAAGGTTATGGTTGTTTAGAATTGGAAGAGGCCGGAAAGTGCAACCGAGATTAGGAGCTTCTTGGGGTTAACGTGTTATTACAAGAGATTTATTCAAGAATTCTCAAAGATCACTTACCGCTTAACTAATTTGACGAAGAAAGACGTCAAATTTGTTTAGAAGGATAAATGCGAGCAAGCATTCATAGAGTTGAAGGCAAGGTTAATGAGTGTTCATGTTCTTACTGTTTTGGGTGGAGATGAGGGTTTAACTATTTATACTGATACATGTGGAACAAGTTTTGGTGTTGTGTTGATGCAGCATGGAAGGGTCATCGCTTATGCTAGTCGGTAGCTCAAGCCGCATGAAGCGAGGTATGCAACCCATGATTTGGAATTATTAGTGGTTGTTTTTGCATTGAAGATGTGGAGACATCACTTGCCAGGTGAGAGGTTCAAGTTGTATACGGATCATAAATCCTTGAAGTGTCTTTTAACTCAGAATGACCTAAACATGAGGCAACAAAGGTGGTTGGGTTTCTTACGGTCTATGATATAGATATTTTATATACACTGGGGAAAGCTGATGTGCTCATTAGGAGGTATGTAGTTATGGCAAATGTAGATGTTCGTCTGACCCTAATTAGTCCTATCGAAGGGAATCAGCTTAGAGATCATTGTATTGCTAGGATAGCCAAAGCGGTAAGCAAGACTGAGGCACCAAAGAGGTTGTCGGGATTGAAGTAGATAGTCATGGTATAATGAAGATGAATGGAAGGTTGTGTGTTTCCAATATTAATGGGATTAGGCAGGTGGTATTGATGGAGAGTCATCATTGGCGATTGATGATACATCTAAGGGTTAATAATATGTATCAATACATGAAGCGGACGTTCGGATGGGAGGGCATGAAGAGAGATGTTTCCATCTTTGTGAGTAGGTATTCCAATTGCCAACAAGTCAAAGGTAGTCACCAGAAGATAACTGGACTGCTCCAGCCACTTGAGATTCCTATGTGGAAGTGGGAGCAGATCTTTATGGATGGGATGCCTAGATCAAGGAAGGATATTGAATATGTGTAGGTTATAGTGGACCGATTGACTAAGAGTATGCACTTCTTACTAGTTAAGACTACGAGGACAGCTTCTAGTTTGGAAAAGTTATATGTTAAGGAGATTGTCAGGTTGGCATGGTGTTCCTTGTAATACCGTGAGTGATAGAGATCCGATATTCACAAGCCAGTTTTGGAAGGGGTTACATGATGCATTGTTGATTGAGCTAAGTTTGAGTATTGCATAACATCCATAGAATAATGGACAAATGGAGAGGCTAAACCGAGTGTTAGAAGACTTTCTTCGGGCTTGCATATTAGATTTTGGTGGTTCGTGGGAAGAACATTTGAAACTTATTGAGTTATCACACAATAATAGTTACCAGACTAGTATCAGAATGGCACCTTTTGAGGCATTGTATGGAAGGCCTTGCAAATCTCCATATGTTGGGTGGAATCTGGAGATCGTTAAGTGCTTGGGCGGAACATGATTCGAGATGCATCGGACAAGGTGATGAAGATTAGGAAGCTAATTAGGAAGCGCAAAATTGACAAAAAAAGCTATGCAGACGAGAGGCGTAGAGACTACGAGTTCTCGGTTGGGGACTTTGTGTTCGTAAAGGTTTCTCCAGTAAGAAGTGTTGTTCAGTTTGAAAGGAGGGGGAAGTTGGCTCCTCGTTATATAGGACCATTCCCAATTCTAAATAGGATTGGTACAATCGCGTATAGAGTCGAGTTACCAACTAGACTATCAGGTGTGCACAGTGTATTTCATGTATCACATTTGCTTAAGTTTGTGCATGATCCTTCTATGATAGTGGAAGTATTGCAATAAGAGGATTTGGAGGTTGAGCCTAATCTTACTATTCTAAGGCAACTTGTTTGAGTTGTTGGTAGAGATACCAAGCGATTGAGGACTAAGGTCATGAAGTTGCTTAAGGTACAGTGGAGCTAGGATGCTTGGGATTGTACTTGGGAGATGGAGGATAGGATAAGGGAGTCCTATCCAGAGTTGCTTTTGGACTAGTGGTTTCTTATCTTAGCATCATATAGTTCTTTTGTAGTATACTTACAGCATGAGGTGGAGTCGCTTAGTATGCATATTGGTTTGCAGTTTAGTTAATTTGTATATAGTTTCAGCAGTACTCTATATATGTATCTTGTTTTTTCTATCTTCTTTGATTACTGTTCTTATTCATATTTCGAGGACGGAATGTTCTAAATGGGAGAGAATGTAGCGACCCATAGTTTCGAACACTCCATCTTTGAATATCATAAATTTTTTAAAATAGTTATAAATATGATTTTTTTTAGCTTGTTAAACATATTTTAATTATTGAATAACGATAAGAAACATGTTTTTGAAATGTTTTTACAAAAATAAATACTTTGAAGAAATATTGATAATGTGACCGAAAATCGTTTTATCGATGAATAGCTTTTTATTCAGTATAAGTTGTTCAAACTTTTTCTACATACATTGATTTTCTTAGGAAATCATTAATTAGTAATGGAAATAATTTGCACCAAATCTCTTTAAAGCATCTTCTGGAAGCTTCCAGAAGGTTGAGTGGAGATAAGGGTTGAAGAAGATATTTTCTAAGGCATGGTGAGGTGGAAAGCAAGCACATGGAGGCATGAGGGAGGGGTTGAGCTTTCTTGGCCAAAAATGGGAGGTGGGAAGGAACTTAGGCAACACCACTTGAAGCCTATATAAAGGCAAGCATAGCTCATTTGATCACTTTTACAATTTTACAAAGTTGAACTAGTTCATCATTCTCCTTCTTTCTTCACAAATTTCCAAATACAAATCTATTTAAACCAACTCCAAAACTCCTCCAACATCTTCTATAAGCCGACTGCAACATTAAAACACCTTCCATCAACTCATATCTTGAAGAATTGAAGCAAAATTCCCTACATCTCCCTGGGCCATGAGCATTTATAAAGCAAATATTGCCTAGGCTAGAGCAAAGCAAGGTGAAGGCAGGAATTTTGGTGTTTGTAAGGTTGAGGTAGGAAGTGAAAGCTTCAACTTTAATGTTTGCTTGTTTAAGGGTGAGATATTGAAATGAATTTGAAGTGTATATGCTTGTGTTTAAACCATATATATGTTGCTTGAGTTTATATTGTTTTATTTTGTTTTGATTCTTGCTTTGGAAAGCAAATGGCATATGTAACAGATTTGTATGGACTTATGGACTTGTTTGACTTTGTATGCCTTGTTGCATAGCCTTGAAACAAATCACATAAGGTTTGGTTGAACATAGATTGAATCGGACTTGAGTTTGGAAGCGGTTTTATAGCGATAGTCGCTATAAATGCACATTGAAAATGTCTTATGTTCGTCAATTTCTATGAATTTTTGTAGAGAGATCCTTAAGGTTTCTCGTCATAGTTGTGATGTGTTATGTGTATATTAGCTACTGTTAAAAGATTGGATGCTAAAAAGTTTGTTTGCATATCGAAAATCGATCGAACTTTCAAGTATTAAAAACTGGCCTAGTTCATAGCCATTCACAACAGTCAGTTGCGGCACTTTATAAAGGTATCTTTGCCTCTACACCAGTTTTCACAGCATCTGTAAATGCTACCTTTTCTATTTGAGAGTTTAAATTGCTTTGAAATGACTTTAAATTTAAGTATTTTACTTAAATCTTTTTACAAGTCTTTTCTAACATATATTATTATATTTTAAAGGTGGTTTGGAATTTTTATGAATTTTTAATAACTTATTATGGATTATTAAAGTAAGAGGTTTATTTTTATATAAAGGAAAACATGGTTTTTCAGGTTTTTAAATAAATTATAAAATAGACCTTTTAAGTAATATTTTAAATATATGTTTTAACCCATATTATTAGTATATTAAAGTATATATAGTTTTAGAAAATTAATTAATTATTTTATTAAAGTATTAAATATCTTTTATAATATAATATCTTTTGAATTGTTTTAAATATCTCAGCTTTATAAATAAATTATTATACATATATCTTTATTGTTTTTAATGGGTTTTAAATTATAAAAAAATGTTTTACAAAGAGGTAAGAGTGCTCAAGTGGCTTAATCATGTTTGTTTGTTTAACTTATGGAAAGTCATTAATACTAGGGGTGGCACGGTCTGTTAACCGAACCGATCGGTTAATTTGAACGGTCAACCAATGAAAAGTAACGGTTCGGTTAACCATTTCATCGGTTAAATTAGTCCTACATACCGACCGAACTGGTTAAATTTAACTGTGGTTAAGCAGTTAAATGTAAAAGTTTGGTTAACCTTTCGAACCAAACGGTAACCGTTGTGTGGTTGACCGATAGTTAACTGAATATATTGCAAATTAATGATTTATTTCATGACAATATGACATGCATACTGCATATATGGCAACATAATTCACAACATAATTCATGACATGCATACTGTATATGTAGCATAGCAAAGATCACATAATTCACAATTCATAGTTAATAATACAATACTACAAGATTATAATATTAAATAGTATATGCAATGATACAATTACATTCATTTTCCACTACAAAATGCAGTGAAAATTAAAATGATAGTTTGGAGATCGAATTTGAGCCTGAGATACTGAGCTTCAGCCTTCAACTCCATGTCTCCATCCATTTTCCATTTTCCACTGTAAATTAAACTGCATTGCATAGACCTGTAATACATAGTTTAATATAATACACAGTTTAATACAATACAATACAATTGATACTAATGCTTAAATCGAGATACTGAGATACTAATATAATACACAGTTTCACATAATTCCATTTCTCAACATATGTGAAAGTTTAGAAAATTGAAAGTGATATTAGACAGAAATAAAGGCACATTTGGATTAAAGTGTATATGAGATTATATTATATATGAAATTAAACTATAAACAGGCTTAAACAATTATATATGATGCACAAGTAACGGGTTTATATATGATGAACGGGTTTATATTTGATGAACAAGTTTATGTATATGTAAATTAAATTGCAAAGAGGCTGTTTAAACTGTAAATTAAACAAGTAATAGGTTTAAACTGTAAATTAAAAAAGTAACATGTATGAACAGGTTTATATATTTGATGAATAGGTTTAAATTGTAAATTAAACAAGTAACAGGTTTATATATATTTAAATTATAAACAGATTATTTAATTTACAAATACTCTCATACCCGAAACAACAACGATAATTCTGAATTATAAGTCATTGTTCATATAACATCCACCTATCGCCTGAAATCAAACAATCAAAATATTCTATAACCGATTAGAAATATACCAGTTGCATGAACAAAATTCTACTATAAATTTTATGTTTCTAAGTTTCTTAATTTATGTGAGTTTTGCAATAGGGTCATATGACTAATTACTAACTAACAAATAGCACTGGCTGTGGATGCATATGCATCTAATGTTAAGCATTATCCCTTCAATCAAATGATGCTATTCTTTCAATCATGGCCTTGGAATGAAGAACAGTCTTGCACCATCTATTAAAAAAATTGTCATAAGAAGTTTTCTTTCCTAAAAATAATAATTAACATATATTTATTTATTTACCAAATAATAATTAACATAACATTTATTTATTTATCATATAAATGTAAACTATATGAACATTTCTACTAAATGAAACTAACCGTGGTGAAGGTAAATACAACAATGATAAACATGGACTATCCATGGTGAACATAAAAGATGATGGCGACTCACGTTGACATCCATATACAAAATCTACATGGCAAACAAGTTAATTAGAGCATTGTATTTAAAATCCAAAAAATGAAGAACTATATTATTTTACAAATGCAAATATCACCTGATAAGAGTTCATCATAATAAGAAACATCATCAATAGGAACCTCAATCCGATGATCGACAAAAATTGGTTTGGACCTTCACCAATTTTGAGTACAAACTAATGCGTCAACCATCCGTAGACTCAAAGTACTACTAAAAGGATCTATAATTCTTCCTCCAGTGCTAAAAGCGGATTCAGAAGCAACCGTGGATACCGGAATAGCAAGAAGATCCCCAACGACTAAAGATAAAACACGATATTTAGAACTATTTACCTTCCACCATAGTAAAACATCAAAATTATTTGGTGTACCCTCAATCGGTGCATTTAAATATTTTTCTAGTTCATTGCCTTCGTTATTGTGTTGTTGAACCCGTCTTAGAAAAGTATTCATTATTCTAGAAAGAACATCACTAACATCCTCAACACGTTCACTAGCAACGAACGTACTAAGTTATGGTTCCTCACACGTTTGTGTTCCAAATGTATAATCGTTAACATAAAAGTCAAACAACCTTATCAAAATATTCTTCACACTTTTTAATATGTCTTCCGCAATATTTTTTTCATACATTTCTTCAACACATAACTTCAAAATTTAGAATTTATACCTTGGGTCAAGCACACACGTAACAAATAAAATTTTGTTCATATTACCTTTGCTTCCCCAATATTTATCAAACTTCATTTTCATACTAATTGCCATTTTAGCAAGATAAAGATTCATTTTATCAACCAATGCTCTAAGTTCTTCTTGAATTCCACTAAGCTCGGCAAAACAAACATTTGCACTAATGGATAAAGTTTTGCTAAATTTTAAAGTAACATCATAAAACTACTTTCAGAATTTAACAAATAATTCAGCATTTCTCCAATCCGTAGAACTCGGAGGATGAATTTCATCATCAAAGTAAGCAACAAAAATACCATCATTTTCTTTCATATCATCAAAAACCTTTTTGTATTTTAAAGTCACTTCCAACATCAAATACGTTGAATTCCACCTAGTCGGTACATTCAAAATAAGCATAGATTTATTCTCAATTTCCAAACTTAAACATATCTCTCTAAATTTAGTCAATCGTGTGAGAGATGATCTCACAAATCTAACTGCAGCACGAATTCCAGCTATAGTACTACTATTTTCTTTTAGCCCATCATTGATAATTAAATTTGTTATATGAGCACAACAACGAATATGCATGAAATCACCATTCAAAACACAACCACCATTATAATCATTTAATTTGCTTTTCACATAATTAATTGCCACTTCATTTGCACTAGCATTATCAACCATGATAGACACTATTCTTTTGAGTTCCCATTTTTGATACACTGGACAATAAGTGTTCCAATATTTTCTCCTTTATAACTAGTAATCACACAAATATTTATAATCATTTTATGTAACTTCCAATCTCCGTCAATAAAATGTGCAGTTAAAACCATATAATTCACAATTTGAATAGTTGTCTATGTATCGATAGTTAGACAAACACCATGCAATGATTTTGAGAATAATTTTTTAAGAGATTCTATCGAGTTCCAATATAATTGAAGCACATCCCTACAAATTGTTCTACGTGAAGGAACTTCAAAACTAGAACACAATTCGCAACAAAATAGAAGAAAACCTTCACCCTCCATAAAACTAAAAGGGAGTTCATCAATAACTAACATTCGAGCTAATGCTTTTCTACATTGCTCTTTATCAAATGACAATGTGATAAGATTGCAACTACCTTCACTATTGCTATTTGTTCCAAAAGCTCAAGTTTTTTTTGTCTTTTATCACTATCACATGAAATGGACTTACATGAATGTTTTATATGATAATTTAAATGTGTAGAGGAGGTTTTCTAATATTGATTCTTCTTTGTCGGTTTCCTAATCATCCGCTTCTTCCACAAACTCATCGTCATCTCTTATTTCTCTAAAACTTCCTATTTGTACCTGTTATAGTGCATGAAAAACAAAAATGCATTTAGATTAGAAATATACAGTTTAATCTGTGTGTGTATCAGTTGCATATACAATTAATATATAGTTGCACACATATCAGTCTATACCACATATAGTTGTGCATAACTGTGTAGTAAACTATGAGTTAATATATATAATAGTTGCATATACAGTTTAATACCATATCAGTCTATACCATATGTGTGCGTATCAGTATGAGTCAATATCATATATATTACGTAACAGTTTCTGTTTATATATATATATATATATATATATATATATATATATATATCAGTTGCATATATAATACACAGCTTAAAACATTCAAATGAACTGATATACAATTAATATTATACATTTTAAAACATTCAAATGAACTGATATGATATACAATTAATATTATACATTTTAAAACATTCAAACTCACAGTTGCATATAACATATAATACACAATTTAAAACATTCAGTTTAACTGATATACATAGAAGTACACATGCATATTTAAATTATACATGCTCTGCTCCTCTTTTATTGTAATGGTTGAATATACAATCATATAAATGAAATCTAAACTTTAACAACATGCTGCCACTAAAGAAATTCACATTGAACCATGTTAAGTATTGAAACACGTAATTACACAAGGTGTTGCAACTCAAAGAAATTCACATGGCTGCAAATATGTATCATTTTTTCACAAAACAAATTTGAGTAATATCAAAGCAAAATACCATAACCCAACAGACCTATATCTCATGCATACTAGCAAGTCCAAAATCAACCCCATAAATATATATTTATATAATAGCAGCATGACGCATACTAACAAGACAAGGTGAAGCAACCAATTCAAAGGCAATGACCCAAGATAAAAGTAGAAACAATAACATATGACGGATCAACTCAGGTATAAATGCACATGCACAACCAACAACAAGGCATATATATTCATGCTTGAATACGTGCATGTACACGTTTAATAACATACGCAAGCAACATGTATAAGAACACACCCTAGAGAGCACACACCCAAATTACTTAGATTATGACGCATTATATTATCTGACAGCGTAAATTTTGGACCACAAATAATATAAATATACTGAATATGGGTTACATTGATTTGTTTGTTTAAAATCACCTAGGCTGACCGTAAAAGATTAAGCATATGGTTGAATTTCTTTAAAGAAGTGAACAGGCAACACATGTTTCTATTTTTATTCATATATGAAAAAAAGTGTGTGTATATATGTATAAACTGTAAATTTTCAGTTCAAAGATGTATATACTAAAAAATGCAATTACTCATATGTAGGATTTCATTCTCAAGTTTCTAGACCTGGAGACATTCACTAACTCACACATATATAAACACACACGCAAGCATATTAATTGCAAAATTCTTGAAATGGCAGGTCGAGGTACACATGTATATTGCTATGTGCGTGAGTGTTATATATATTGGCATTTTTACGTGTGCCCATGTGGATATATATATATATATATATATATATATATATATATATATATATATGCATATGCATTGTCATACCTTGTTTCATGGGTTTTAGTTGTTGTGTGTTGATTTATATATTTATATTAAAGTTTCAGTGTGGATTTAATCATCAAAACAATTGTGTGCAAGGCTTTCAATTTACCTAAGTTGCTAATTGTATGTATTGATGTGCCAAAATGATATTCTGAGGCCGTATGCGATTATACTCACCCACAGAACAATGCATCATACACATACACAGTTACACTTATACACATAATGCACACACATATATACTTTTTACATACTACACAGTGGTAGCATAACACTCACATACTAAGAACTCAAGAAAACACACTCACATAAATGAAAGACACAGATCAAGTGCTGAAATATACCAGCAAGGTATAAGACTTAGGGATATGTAGACCCTAACACAATAGAGCACAGCAACCTATTTCTGTATATTAATGCACGAACAAAACATGCAGACGTATATACATGAAAACACACTTATCAGCACATACACACACGCTCATAAACACCTACACTAACCTACTATACCTCCACAAGTAATGCGCTCATGAATAAGGTTATTTGTTACGAGTTTAAAAACAGTGAAGGAGATAATATTATCAAATTAACAAAGACTGTCCAGTAAGCAGAAGCTCAGGTAAAAGAGAAATAAAATTCCAAACTATTTCAATTCAATGCAAAAATCGTAGAGCAAATCATCCACACGAAATAGATATAAGTGCTTGAATTAGACAAAAATCGTAGAGCAAATCAACCAAACTGTGCATTAAACTATGAGTTAATATATATAATAGTTGCATATACAGTTTAATACCATATCAGTCTATACCATACGTGTGTGTATCAGTTGCATATACGTGTGTGTATCAGTCTGAGTCAATACCATATATATTGCATAACAGTTTCTGTTTAATAATATAACAGATATATATATATATATATATATATATATATAATACACAGTTTAAAACATTCAAATGAACACACAGTTTAATACCATATCGGTCTATACCATATGTGTGTGTGTATCAGTTATGGTATTATAACTTGTATTACAAATTGATCAAAAACCGTGCATATAAATTACAAAATTCACATTTAATTGCTCAATACATATACAGATTATACAGACGAAAATGCTACTTTCAATTCAGTAGTTAAGTATATGGATTAGCAATTATACATACAAAAATGACTACATTCTCTAGTTCAATACAATACAGTTCGGTAGTTCACTATAATCCATTCTAGTTGAGACATAATTAATTAGGTCGATATATTAATCATAACAATATACAGATTCAATCGAACTAAAAGTATGTCAGACTAAAAAACTGCTAAAATAAAAGCTCACGTTCTTTCGCTTCCTACTTGCATTCACCATGGCTCAACAAATCGACGGCCACCGACCCACCAGATAACACGGAAGCAAGCAAGACAGGCCCGACATTGGATCGATGTGAATTTTGAAGGATATGAGATCTACAATTTTGTTGAATGAAAAAATGCAGATCTAGGGTTTTTTTTCTAAACGAACGAGATGAAAATGAGACGAAACGAAAGAGGCACGAGTGATTAATTAGGTTTGGGTTATTGGGTTAAGCGGGTCGGGTTTCAATTAGTAAAGATAAAAATTATTTTCGGTTAAATGGTTAGCTGATATTATAAAATCTTTAATAGTTAACCGACCGGATTTTCGTCGGCTAACATCGATCGGTTAACCGAATGTTCGGTTAACTGATTTTGTCGGTTAAAACAGTTCGATTACGGTCGGTTAAGTCGGTTAAATGCCCACTCCTAATTAATACTATACTTAACGTTAAAAACTGACGAAATAGACTTATCTATTTATGAGAAGAATGTTGTTCAAGTAGGGTTTAGAAGCAATAGTGCTTTACCCACCGATTTCACTCTTGATTGAGGAATAGTTAAGTTGAAAAGGTTGGAAACGTGTTAAGTATACAAAACTTGAATTCCATAAGCGATTGTTTTAGAACTAGATATTTGACCGATCGGCTATTGAACTTGACCAAATATTAACTTAGGAAATATCTAATAGTTTCATGACTTTATAAGATTTGAGATCCCTTGGGGAGGACTTCTCTTTATATAGTACGTTTACTTCTAAAAGAACCAGAATTGAGTTTATCATAAATTCATCAAATTAGTTTTGAAGAGTTCGGGATCGGTTAGTGTTTTACTTACTGAATACCACTTCAAAACTAGTATACGGGTCTATATTTTGGAAGCAGTTGTGAAGTGGAATGTTATAGAGTTGAATTGTCTATTCTAAGGTTAAGTCCAAGAGAGAGGTCAGGATTAGCATTTCAGACTAATGCTATAGAGTTGAACTATCTATCCTAAGGTTAAGTCCAAGGAAGAGGTCAGCGTTAGTATTTGTTAGTCGACTTATGATGGAATCCATGGAAAGGATTTATGTTCTGTTAGAGTGATGAAGACTCGCGTAAGAGATGCTAAACATGACCTCAACATTGGAAATAACAGAAAATAGTAGGAGCATAGCCAGATGGTTTAGCTAACCCATAGGGTATATCAACTCTATATCTAGCGTATGCTTATCGAAGTTGCTAGCGGGAGTTGATGATATTCAGGATCACTTATTTTGACATGGACCAGCTATGTTTACCTTAATGGTATATTTTATCTTGAGATATATGGCATTCGGAAGGTAGTTTCTGACCTTTGTCAAAAGGTTAGCTTTAGTTTATCTAGGGATGTCTTCAATGGAAAATCGATATGCGAGCGTACCTTAGCGGTTTTAAATATACTTCTAATATTATTGTGTTGTGGGATGCAAGCAGCACTGCTATTTTCTGATTTATATTATACACCCCAAAGATTATCTACTATATCAATAGAGCGGTTTGGTTTCTTTAGAGGGAAAAATGGTTACGGTGATTCGTACAGTCTCAAAAGTTACTGTTACATGTATATATGTATCTTGAGTTTTCTCATACCAGACTTATGTCATACACATGGTTTTTATTTTCACTAAACTCCTCGTGTACTCTTTCGAGTAGGTTGAGTAAAGCAGGTTTGTATTTGGATGCTTCAAAGTTCTTGTAAGAACATGTAGTTATAACTTTCCAGGCTGATGATAGTACTTAGGTTTTGTAACTCTGAAACTACTCCGTATTTCGGAGTAACCCTTTGTACCGTCCTTTTGTTATTATATGTTATCGTTTTGTTATGATATTATAATATTGTATTCCTTCTTTCTTATTCTTTTTCGTTTTTCTTTACCCTAACTTTCTGTCTTTCTAACACTTGGGTGCTCGGCATACGAATGACGTGGATATTTAGTGTCGACATTAAAGGGTCGAAAAGTTAGGTCGTTACAAATAATATATTTTATAGGCGATCAAAAATAAAATTAATCCATAAATTCTGAAATGGATTATTCAGGTTGAAATAAAGTAAGGAAATAGAAAATTAGAAAACATATAACATTGATATAATATATATATATAGATTGAAATGAGCATTTAATAATTTTTAAACTACCATAATTAATAATGTATTCTAAATGTTGCTCAAATGTGAAATTTAAATTACTTTTATACCTAAACTAAGTAAGTAAATGATTATTTAATATAATTTTTAATAGCTTGGTCTTCCACATATTCTACATACATGCCAAAGACACACAAAAACATACATATGCAGATGTTTATGCATGCGTAAATTATAGATAGGAGGGATGCATAACTCCTCTTTTATTCGCTTTGTATTAACTCTATAACATCCATTGGATTTAGAATTTAGTGGATGGATTTGATGATGACATAAGAAAGCGATAACTGATAAATTATTAGAGAGAACATCATCAAATCCATCCACTCCTTTTCTAAATTAGTGCCAAAAATTTAAAAAGATGCAAAGGAAATGATAATAAGGGGACTATGATCCCTGTTTATTTGTATGTATGTGCACCTACTTATAACATGATGTGGTAGGTTATCGTTTCAAAGATTAGAAAATATGGTATTGATGGAGTTAAGGGTATGCCCTAGGGTCAATTCTATAATTTATTACAAATTATTAACTATGTAATCATTTCTCGTTCGTAATAAAGCTGTTTTCTTTTTGTTATATATTTGTTATAATGTGTTGTAAATAAATAAAATGTTTAATTAAAATATATTTAACAGAAAATCCATAAATGGTGTGTTTATTATAGCAATTACAAATTATAGTACTCATGAGTGTTATATCACAATATAATTAACGCATCATTTCAAATATTCCTAGCCAAGATGCATCGAGATTGGATATTGATGCATCCATTGAGACTAGAGTATGTAACGTTCTCCAAATACTGGACAGTATTTCACTCATGACTGTTAGGGGTATCAAGGGGATACGTACTGATAGTTACTGGAGAAATATGGAATGACTCGTTCGCTAATTTTCTGGTGGTTAATATAACTAAGGTCAAAAAGAAAATATTGATGCGACTAATTTATACAGTTCTATTACTTAAGAATACTGTTTATCTTCAATATGAAAGCTTCGCTTTGATTACAGTCAAATCGTGGAACGTTGTCGATTGAATGGCAATCTTTAGGTTGAGTGGAAGTATTGGAAGTGAAACACTATTCAAGAAAGGATTCATCTCATTAGTTTTCAAGACCCGCAAATCCGTACTCCTTGATTAAACACTAATCTCCATTGATTAACTCAAGGGGCATGGAAATACGAACCATGATGGTTTAAGAAAGAGGAAAAAGGTAGAAGAAGAAGAAAAGAGTAGAAGAAGAAGAGAACAACAGAACAACATCAGAACAGAAAACAATATCAGAATCTTACACATCGCAGCGGAACAATATATAATAGATAAATGAATAATCTTTAAACAAAGAACTATATCATTTTATACGTACATCAATCATCAGAATCAATATACAACAATGGACAGTTATATAACTTGTCCAGAATACACAGCGGAATAAATAATATCAGATACAAATACTACGTCTCGCCATCCAGCTTGCTTCCAAAGCTCCAGAATATCCTGATAACTAAACTCTAGACTGCCCGTGTAGAAATTGGTGGGCACCCAGAGTTTAGAAGGGAACAATAAACTCCAGGTCAGTCATGGTGACTGGTGTGAGATCGTAAAACAGTTATTCTTTCACAAAGAAAATAAAACAAATTCGCAATGCTTTTGGAAAATGAAACTACCATAAGACCTCCCACCACACACACAATGCAAACGCAGAATTGGAGGAGATTTCTTCTTATGATAGTCAAAGATGCTTACTACGCAAAAATCAAATTCTTTTTGGATATTATTATTAGTGCATAGTGTAGAAATCATTTCGAAAGTATAATATTAATCTTAGCCAACATAGACATTGCGAACTATGCCTACTATAGCTACCATCCAAACAGTGGTGACCACCATAAGTGAATGGCAGGTTCTACAACTAATACCGTACACAGTTCGTATTGGAGTTTGGATTTCCAACAAATGGTCAGGCTAAGGAACTTCCTATCCACGATGGGTACGTCCCTGGAATAGACGACCCGAGAAATAACCTAACATTACGGTTAGATCTCTGCCAACACAAGGCCGGGTTACCTCTGCAAAAATAGGTAACTACTGACACGCGTATGTCATCCCCCGATCGTAACCGATCTTCCCTAGGATCCCCGATTTCCAACAAACCACATAGATAATAATGCAGCAACCACATAGGTTAAGTATCTGGGCTCCATACCATGATACCACCTCTATCCAGAAGGAATGACATACACTAAGGGGCACTACTCCCTAGAACCTTGCCGCATCCTTCCTGTTTTGACCATTTCCGGGGTGTGAGGCTCGACGAAGTCTCGTCCACAAAGCTACGCTTTCTACAAAGCCCTGCTTCGGGTCAAACAAAATGATCAACCTATGATCACAAAGATATAAGATCAAACAAATGATCATATCACAAATGATCAAACACTGATCATTTCACAGCAACACTCAGTATGCCACGTTACCAAATTGGGAGTATATCGCTGATAAATTTCAACTACATAACCTCTGAGCTCGTACGTCTCAGAGAAGGGTGTTAAGCTAAGAGAATAAATTCTCCGCCACCAACAGAAATGTATTTGAAAGAAATCAGCTTTATATCTCAATCTGTAACGTCAGACATACAATCCATACAAGTCTGTTCCGGGATCGAACAGAACCGAAGGCACTTCTCACGAAGCCCTTGCACATCCGGATAATCTTCAATCACGTCAGGACTTCCCGTCACTAAGGGTGATAAAACCTCTAAATCGGAGATCAGCCGATGTAGAGTAACTCGACGGTAATCCTTCCGTTTTCAAAAATATCCGGTCTTCAACACCGGTCTTCGAATGCAATTCATAACGACGTATCACATATTCGGAATGGGTTATACGACCCCATGGTCCTTTCCCGGCTAACCCGAATAGTGAGCGCTTATTCAAAAATAAGTGTGGCATTCAAATTCATCCAATTCACAACAAATACCTACTCAAGGTAATTATTGATAGTCGGTTTTTTTAACTATCAATAAAGATGCGCAACATCATCAGATTCCAAATAATTTTCCAAATTATTTTATCTTCCAAAATATCTTTACTAGATATAAAATTTCCACTTCAAAAATAAATCAACGTTTATTTCTAAGACGAATTCCCATTTCTTTTATAAATTCCATAGTGAATTTATATTTCAAAAATATCTACTGATATACGATTTTCAAATCGATTCCAATATTCATTTTCAATTTATCTTTAAGAAGATAAAATCTCAAAACGTTTCATTTCATTTTGGAAAAGTATTTCCATACTTATTCAAAATAAGTATTTCGCAAATCTATTTATTTTCAACATTTGAAAAATATTCGATATACTTAAATCAAATTAAGTATATATTCATTCTTTAAGGAAAATATTCTTTTAACCCCTTTATTTGAGTCAAAACGAATGTTACGTAAAACATCGTTACGACGACTCAAAATCACTAGTATAGGGATTCGAATTTTTTAAGATAGATATGTAAATCCCAATACTATATAAAAACATTTCCTTTCGGAAATCATTTACTATAACAATAGTGTTATAGTCCATCATTTCCTTATTTCTCGAAAACGTCTATTTCAACAATAAAAATGTTGAAATCTATGGTTTCGATTCATAATACATTTTAAAACATCTTTAAAATGTTTAACTTCATTTTTTTAATATCACTTCTTTAAAAAATGAATCCATTTTATTCAATAATATATTCACTGTCCAAAATCGTGAATATAATTCACTTAACCCAATTTCAATCATTTCTACACATTTATTTCGAGAATTATCCACTATCCAAAATTGTGGATAAAATTCCCTTAATAACCTTCTATATTAAATTCATCAAATTCAATCGATTCCGAATTTATAAAACAACGTTTATAAATTCTATTTCTATTTTAATAACAACTTCAACTTATAAATTTCTTTTTATTAACTTCTATATTTTACTTATCAAAATAAGTAATTTCGGATTTATAAACAACTTTTATAAATTTCACTTCTATTTATAAAAAAAAACTTCAATACCAAATCAATTTCAATATTGATTTCTAAATTTATTTTCAACTTTAAATAAAATTTCCATACTGATTTCTCAAAAGTTCATTTCCAAATATTAAATCAATTACAGATTTATTTCAAATTTTATTTATCCCTACTAAAATAAATTCCTTATTTTTCTTTCAAATTATTTAATATCCTGTTTTTAAATGGATTCTTCAAATTGAAATCATTTTACATTGATTTCCCAAATCATTTCAATTTACCAATTAAATTTCTAATTGGATTTCCAACTTATCTTCTTTTAATAAATTCCTTTTTAAGAAAATAAATTTCAATCATTTCTTTCAATCTATTTAAAAATCCAAATTTTTTTTAAATTAAATTCTTCAATTTATAATCACTATTTTACGAAATCCATTTATTTAACATTTTCACTTGATTCTGGAATTAATTCGATAAGATTATAAAAATTAACTTTTTATACTTCAAAAATTCCTTTCTTCAAAATTTATTCAATTTCTAAAATTAATTCACTTAGAAATTTCTATTTTGATTTCAAAAATTCAATTTCGTTTATTTTTGGAATCCAATGATATCAAACATCCATTCAGCTAAATTTTAGCTTTCAAACAATTTCCAGACATCAATATGATTAATAACATCAATATAATCATTCACAGATTCATACCACAGTATAAATAAAATCAATCAATGTGAGGGGTCCAGTTGGATCCCTCCAACCTGTTTCCCTGCATCCAAAGACGTTAGCACAATACCAATTCCACTTCGAGGTGGAATATCGCGGTATATGGGTTTTATAAAAATAATCCGCTTACTAACGGCGCAATAGGGTCTCATCCGCTATACGAGGCGGGAAATCAATCAATCCAATATATACATATGCCAATATGTATATATTGCTATATATATATAGATATATCCTACTATATCTAATATCACATCCAAATAGCAATCAAATAATAACTGAAAATTCCACTTTCCAATTTGAGTGAGAAAAATCTCACCTTAGCTTTAATTTGCCATCCATTTTTGTTCCAGTTTGGTTTCTCCAAATTTTGACCTTGTATAAATAATTTTATACAATTTATAAGTATTTGAATCAATTGACAATAAATTATCATCTGTTAATTTATTTAAACCAAAAATTTAATTTTATCGAATGATTTATTTTAAACCAATTTCTTTATAAATAAATTTATTTAACCCACATTTAAATTCCTTTAAACCCATTTCCTTTTAAATAATTTCCTTGAAAACTAAAGTAAATTCAACAAGTTATTATTTCCTCAAAATTACATATACATACTTATAAAATAATCTATGCCCATTTAAAAATCTATTTTCTTTTAAACAAGTTTTACAGATCCTTTCACTATTTAGATAAAATATTTATTCGCTTGAACAAAATGAAAGTCGTTACCTTCATGTCGATCTCAGCCAAAACCCAACACTTCTCGATTGATACTTCCCCCAGAAAATCTCGACTGTATGCTCGAAGCCCACGCGAGTGCCATCGACTCGAGATTGAAATCACGACTCTGGTTCCCGTTGCTGCCATTGAAATCGCGTCGCCCTTCATTGCTTCGTGCACGCTCGCCTTCTTCGATGCCGACTCCTCCTTCCAGTCGCGAAACCCACGTCGTCGAAACCCACCAAGCTTCTTCGAGCTCCGCAACATCGCCCCCACTCACCCCTTGTCGAACTTCCCCATGAACGCGATGCCAAGGCGAACGCCTCCACGCTGCTGCGCCCACGCGCTGAAGAACGAAACTCGATTTCGAGTTGAACGAAGGGCTCGCGATTCCGTGATTGCGTGAATTTGAGTTGGGGGAGAACGGTGGCCATTGCTTTTGAAGTGAAGAGGGGAACGAACGAATTTATTTTCTTTTGATTTGAATGATAAGGCTCGGTTTTATTTTGTTTGAGAAAAAAGGAACGAAGGTGGGTTTGATTTGAACAAAAGGGGCAGCGTGAATTAAGGGTAATGGGTAGGAGTATCGGCATTACTTTGCACGATATATTTCGTGATTAACGGCGCGTTTTGAGGAGAGGAATGTGGCTGATGTTTGACAAATTTAAATATTAAATTTAAATTGAATTTGATTTGATTTCAATGCGTTTGCTCGCCGTTCGATCACGTATTAACTCCGAAAAATACGAAATTTGGAATCCGATAATAATTCGATATTACGGACCCAATGGAACTGGTTTCGTCGAATTCCGAGACTGTTTGAAAATTGACTATTTTTAAATATCGATTCGAACGATATAATTTCCAACTGAACAATTCAATTTCAAATTCGATTCTGAAGCTTCAATTATCTTCAGTATCATCAATATAAATATTAAAAGCTTTTCGAAATATTTTTCTTCAACTTTAAATTGAAGATTCAAATCTTTATCCAGTTTCAATAGATTAAATTTTATAATTTAATCGCCAAATTCAAAGCTATATTCGGGATTCAAATTAAATCATCGTTCAAATATTTAAAATTAATTAAATATTCACAATTTAATTTGTTCAAAATTCTGGGTCGTTACAAACTTCCCTCCTTAAAAGAATTTCGTCCCGAAATTACAAGTCAGGAAGAAAAATGGTCCTTAACTCGTCTACTATTCTTCAACATTCAATAGTTTTATCAAATTCTTTCAAAACAAATCTTTCTACTAAAGATTCATTATTAATTCAACTAACTTTCCAAACCTTTCATAGTTTTCAAACAATATTGTTTTACTTCAAAATTCAAATTTTAAATTCAAATTCAAATTTTAAATTCAAATTCAAATTTAAACTTTCAAAATTTTCTCAAAAATTTTCTAACACTCGAAATTTTCGAAACATTTCGCCAGCGTCTCCTTTGCGCGGCTAATACGGTACGACTACAAAACGTCCCTACGGACTCTCAAATCTCAAAAAGAAAAAGCCAAGCGGCTAGACAAGAAATCATCAAAAACTCATATTATAATTCAAATACTTACCTTTTGTCGAGCAATTCAAATTCATCTTTGAAATCAAAATTCCAATTCCTTTTATAACACCTGTATGTCCTACTAGCCATAATATCTAGTTACACATTCAAACCATTTTGCAAATTCTATTACGAAATTTCCAATATAAACTGCTTATACAATTTTAGCTTACATATTCAATTTCGTTCAATCTTGCATTTCAAATTTCTATTCGAATTCCATTTTACATTTCACATTCATTTGAATTTTATTCACTCTTTCAATTTAATTTACTTCTGAATATTGAATTTCATCGGCTTTCTTTTACAACTGCACTGTTTCAAATTAGTTTCATTTACTAATTTATTACAATTCCCAATTCATTTTATTCAAATTTGTTTTCAACTTTCAGTTTCAATTCACTATTATGGTTTATAACCACTTATATTAAACTGGATTTCAATTCGAATTCAATTTACATTCATGTACTTGCAATTGCAAATTGATTCATTCATTCACAATTTTATTTTTATAATTCAATACTCAATTCCAGAGTCTTTTCAACCTTTTCAAAACCACTTTTGAAAACAATTCAAATTATCCTTTTGAATTTCCTAAAACAAAATCCAAATTTTCAAAACAACTTCCATTTAAAACAATTTGGCAGCAATTCCTCTTTTGGAAACCCGAAAATGAACACCAATGATGCCGCGGTCATCATCGAAGTTATTTTCCAGCGACCGAAAAGAGTTTAGAGCTTTTCATCTTTCCAAAATATTTTTCAAAACCTTTGAAATTCATTTTCAAATCAAAAAGATTTAAACTTTCCAAATCTCCAAAATTTTCAAATTCTTTTCAAAACCTTTCCAAAAACTTCTCTGGAATTCCGTTTTAAATTACAAATCACTTTTATAATTTATATTCTCAAATTTATTTGTATATGAATTCATTTCCTTATGCTTTAATTCGCATTTATAAATTTCATTTGTTAATTGAATTTATCTCCAAATCCTTGGTTATTATTTTAATTTCTCATTCAATTCCATATAATAATGATAACATTTCTATATTGTTATTTTATAACAACCATGTATCCATATACTATGATAATTCATAGAAAAATCATTTCTTTTCTATACAAAAATAGTTTTGGGCAAAATTATTTCATTTACCCTATTTAAAACAAGACTGTGTCGGTTTATCTTGTTTAAGAGTTTAGAAACCCCTATCGATTATAGTTAGCTAGACTGCACCGACCGGAATCCATAAACAATCAACCGATAAGTCAACACAATACAAAACAATTTCATATTCACTAACAAATACACGCTCATATCTATTATTACACTCAAACTCATTCTAGAGTACTACTGACTCTATCTCTAATGAGTAACACCCAACAGAGCAGGGTTGTCGCTTAACCATATGCTCTGATACCACTTTGTCAAGACCCGCAAATCCGTACTCCTTGATTAAACACTAATCTCCATTGATTAACTCAAGGGGCATGGAAATACGAACCATGATGGTTTAAGAAAGAGGAAAAAGGTAGAAGAAGAAGAAAAGAGTAGAAGAAGAAGAGAACAACAGAACAACATCAGAACAGAAAACAATATCAGAATCTTACACATCGCAGCGGAACAATATATAATAGATAAATGAATAATCTTTAAACAAAGAACTATATCATTTTATACGTACATCAATCATCAGAATCAATATACAACAATGGACAGTTATATAACTTGTCCAGAATACACAGCGGAATAAATAATATCAGATACAAATACTACGTCTCGCCATCCAGCTTGCTTCCAAAGCTCCAGAATATCCTGATAACTAAACTCTAGACTGCCCGTGTAGAAATTGGTGGGCACCCAGAGTTTAGAAGGGAACAATAAACTCCAGGTCAGTCATGGTGACTGGTGTGAGATCGTAAAACAGTTATTCTTTCACAAAGAAAATAAAACAAATTCGCAATGCTTTTGGAAAATGAAACTACCATAAGACCTCCCACCACACACACAATGCAAACGCAGAATTGGAGGAGATTTCTTCTTATGATAGTCAAAGATGCTTACTACGCAAAAATCAAATTCTTTTTGGATATTATTATTAGTGCATAGTGTAGAAATCATTTCGAAAGTATAATATTAATCTTAGCCAGCATAGACATTCCGAACTATGCCTACTATAGCTACCATCCAAACAGTGGTGACCACCATAAGTGAATGTGTGACGCCCCACCTCTATGCTCATAATAACAAAGAGTATTAAAAGAAATACTGTCTATTATTACGAAGAATAAGGCTGGATAGGAGCGACCATCCGTAATTGGCCTTACACTAATATTGGTTATCTCGATAGGAGCGGTATATACTTTTTATTTTTCATCTATTATTCATTTACTCCCATCGACATATCCAATTATCAGTATAAAACAAACTACGATAGTTCATAATAGTTTAGGACATTAGATATAACAATAACACAGATAATATAAATGCGGAACACAGATAAAAACAAAAGTCTCAGATATATATAACTGATGTCAGTTAATACATAGTTGACACTATACATATGATACAACTACAACTGTCGACTCTAGAAGTTATATATACAAGTACATTATCGACTAATATACATGAATACATATCATTCTATACAATGACACGACTACTACAAAATGACTGACAACTTCAGAAGATGTGAAAAGTCTTCAATCTCGAACAGCAACTCAAAGAAAGAAATCTACAACCTGAAATACTTGGGTCTGACCCGAGTATTACATTCAAAAGAAAATAATACCCAGGTCAGTCTAATTCAAACCAGTTTATTAGTGCATATAGGCAGTAATAATCAAATATCACATAGACGACAGTCATAGAAATCTCGTATACCCAACTTCTCGATAAGAGAACCGGATAACGGCAGATATAACACTAACAGTGTTAATCCACAAAACAGAAATCCAAAGCAATTTAAACAATTGAAACGTCAATTTAAAATTGTCAAATCTGATAGGGCTGCAGTACACGCACGCGTGTACTGCCTCGCCACTATCGCATTAGATACACTAAAGCTCAGTGAAAAACGCAAATAATCACAAGGTCAAACCCAAAATAACGGATTCAACTCAAGTGAATTCAAGAACAAATCCAAATGTATTAATGTAATGCAAATCAACAAGGGCAAAGCTGCATGTAAAACTAAACTGCAGTCACAAATGAATACGAGGGGCAAACTGCAACAAAACTTTTAGATGCAACCACTAAAACAAATGCAGCCGTGGAAAGACTGCACAGTGCAAATGGTATGCAACCAAATGCCACCAAGTGAATATAATAACACTGCAACAACTACGCTGCAAGTACAACGGGCAAATGGAGATGCAGTGAAGCCGATATGGCAAACAATGATGAAGTATATAAGTGCAGACACATTACATGAGTACCAAGCTTCGAGTCAAGCAATAGAAATGCAGACTCAACCATCAAATGCTCAAAACACTTGAATGACTCAAGTGATACAAATTATATGCTATGTGTACAGTAAAATTCAAGTGATACAACTCGAAACAATGCACCATGTTCGTACAACTACACAGTGCCTAAGGGCCATAAAATGAAGACTGTACTCCAGTGGACCTATCAACATATGATCAGTGGCATGCATATAAATGTACAATGCAAGATTGAATAGTAATATGATACAATGAACACTAAATGAAGCTGGACAGTGCAACAAGCAATCGAGTTAACAGAGTTGTAGTAACCATCGTTATATAAACCAATATCGAAATGCATCAAGCAACCAAGAAGCTATCGAGCTCAATACTATCAAGACTACATGAAGCAAACTCGAAGTAACAACCACGTGCAACTTCATCTACAAAATGTATGCATATAGTCAGGTAATGACAAAGACAAGGAAACACAAAACTTCCAGAGGAATATAAGCAGCATGGAGCAGTTTCAAGAAATGATCAACAGCAGTTCAGGGAATCAAAACGATAGTGGCAAGTTCGAACAAAGATCAATCATCACAAGATCAAGCAACAACAATTGTACCAGTCAATGAAGTTCCAAGTCAAGTAACGAAAACAAGTTGAAGCAGGAAACAACATTATCACCCAACCACAAACACACCCGCAAGTGAACTTGAGCACAGTCGAGAATGTTACAGGGACAATACAAAATCAACAGTCATGAAAATGCCAAGAACAAACAGTTCAAAACCAAGTAAATGCCTAAGTCACATTAAAACAATTCAATGTCAAGACCGATGCCAACCGAGAAATGCACGGAGCGAGTTAGAACTCATCAAAACAGTGGTAGCCAAGAAGAAATGGCCAAAACAAAATGTTGGACAAATTCGAGAATATAAATTCGAAATCGTCAAAACAGTGGTGGTCTAAACTGAAAATAAACAAATCGCAGTGGCAAAGATACCGAACAAGTTAGAAATCGACACCATTTTATTCGAGTAATTCGAATAAGTCAGAGGTCAATTCCAAGCATAAAAATGGCCAAGATAAATCAAGTGACCGATTCAATTAAACCAGAAATCGAAAATCTCGAATCATATTTGAATTAGATGTGAGTAATAACGATTACTCACCTTATTCGAGAGCGTAGCCAAAAGAAACAAACCCGGAGAGGAAGCGAATTCAATCAATAAATCGACTTTCAATGCCCTAGCTTTGAACGAAGAGGAACACGCAGCCATCATCTCTCAGAGGGAACGAGTCGAAGCCCTACTTTTTGACGAAGCGGAGGGACGAACGAGCAACCCCAAGCAGACGCCATTTTTATTTTCTCTCGTTCGATTTGATTTGGGTTTTTGAAAATGAATGGGAAAAGAGGGGATTCCGTGTTTTATGATCGTGGTTTTAATAGAAAAACATCGTCTCAAGGGCATGGGCTAGTATGGGTTTACTTGTACGAGAGGTATGATCGTCATTTTTCTCAAAAAAATCGGGCCGAAGTAATTAGGGATCGGGATAGTGAATTTTGAACGGAGGGAAAAAGAATTTGTCCCCGGCTTTATTAATTATCACATCCCTTAAAAATACAAATGTGGCCCGAGATTTAAATTCATAAAGCCCATATAAACACTTGATAATATAATACAAAGAATTTCAAACCGATTTAAAAACTTCACTCAGCAATTAACAACAATATTAATCGTCTAAAACGATAATAAAATAATTACGGAATCTCGGGTTGTTACAGACTCCCCTCCTTATAAAAATTGCGTCCCCGCAATTTTCATAACTAAGGTCGTCAATAACAATTACTTTTCTAACAAAAACTGGTTAAGCTAGAAAAATAACAGTCAAGAATTCAAATGCCACAGTAATCTTTTAATTTCCAATAAAAGAGATCCACAAATTTTCAACAAAATTTAACTATCAATAGATAGTCAGAAAGCAGCAAAACTAAATAAATGCAATCATTAACGATATTCATTTATCAACAAGATAATTAAAATACAGAGAATCACAAAGCAACAATGTCTAATCATCGATACTATACTCAGAAAACAAATCAACAAATGTCAAATTATCGAAGACGAATATCACAAAACATCAAATTCAACAATTATTCGATTATCAAAAACGATAATCAAATTTCAAATTCAACAAATATTCGATTATCAAAAACGATAATCAAATTTCAAATTCAACAAATATTTAATTATCTGAAGCGATAATTAAATCTCAAATCAACAATTATTTAATTATCTCAAGCGATAATTAAATCTCAAATCAGCAAATATTTAATTATCTAAAGCGATAATTAAATCTCAAATCAACAATTATTTAATTATCTCAAGCGATAATTAAATCTCAAATCAACAATTATTTAATTATCTCAAGCGATAATTAAATCTCAAATCAGCAAATATTTAATTATCTAAAGCGATAATTAAATCTCAAATCAACAATTATTTAATTATCTCAAGCGATAATTAAATCTCAAATCAACAATTATTTAATTATCTCAAGCGATAATTAAATCTCAAATCAGCAAATATTTAATTATCTAAAGCGATAATTAAATCTCAAATCAACAATTATTTAATTATCTCAAGCGATAATTAAATCTCAAATCAGCAAATATTTAATTATCTAAAGCGATAATTAAATCTCAAATCAACAATTATTTAATAATCTCAAGCGATAATTAAATCTCAAATCAACAATTATTTAATTATCTCAAGCGATAATTAAATCTCAAATCAGCAAATATTTAATTATCTAAAGCGATAATTAAATCTCAAATCAACAATTATTTAATTATCTCAAGCGATAATTAAATCTCAAATCAACAATTATTTAATTATCTCAAGCGATAATTAAATCTCAAATCAGCAAATATTTAATTATCTAAAGCGATAATTAAATCTCAAATCAACAATTATTTAATTATCTCAAGCGATAATTAAATTTCAAATCAACAAATATTTAATTACCTAAAGCGATAATTAAATTCGAAATCAGCAAATATTTAATTATCAAAAGCGATAATTAAATCTCATATCAACAAATATTTAATTATCTAAAGCGATAATTAAATCTCAAATCAACAAATATTTAATTATCTAAAGCGATAATTAAATTTCAAATCAACAAATATTTAATTATCTAAAACGATAATTAAATTCGAAATCAGCAAATATTTAATTATCAAAAGCGATAATTAAATCTCATATCAACAAATATTTAATTATCTAAAGCGATAATTAAATCTCAAATCAACAAATATTTAATTATCTAAAGCGATAATTAAATTTCAAATCAACAAATATTTAATTATCTAAAGCGATAATTAAATTTCAAATCAACAAATATTTAATTATCTAAAGCGATAATTAAATTTCAAATCAGCAAATATTTAATTATCAAAAGCGATAATTAAATCTCAAAGCAACAAATATCTGATTATCAAAAATGATAATCAGAACTCATATCAACAAATATCTAATTATCACAAGCGATGATTAGAAACAACAAATATCCGATTATCAAAAATGATAACCAGAACTCATATCAACAAATATCTAATTATCACAAGCGATAATTAGAAACAACAAATATCCGATTATCAAAAATGATAACCAGAACTCATATCAACAAATATCTAATTATCACAAGCGATAATTAGAAACAACAAATATCTTATTATCAAAAACGATAACCAGAACTCATATCAACAAATATCCAATTACCTGCAGATAATTGGAAACAACAAATATCTAGAAATCAATTAAGAAGACTAGAAAATCAACATAAAAGCTTGGATCGATCCCATCAGATGGCGAGTTTTTAATTCGCCGCACGTGCATCTCAGAGTGGCCGAAGCCTACCAAGTACTCAACATAATTTTGGCGCCCATCAGATTGACCCGGAGGTCCGCAGAGTGACCCGAAGGTCTAGTACTGGTATTTGACCCGAAGGTCCGCAGAGTGGCCCGAAAGCCCAACAAATGACCCGAAGGTCCGCAGAGTGGCCCGAAAGCCCAACAAATGACCCGAAGGTCCTCATAGTGGCTCGAAAGCACACGAAATCATCAAATATTTCAATTAACGAGTCCGGAATTAACCGAAATAGCAAACGCACATGTCCCATACCACGTGTTTTACTAAATCGTTTGATTCTCTTCATCGTTTCCTTGAAAGTGCAAAATTGTGTATTTTGTAAAAATACATTTCACATTCTCAAACGGACAAGTCCGGAATTAAGCGAATCAGTAAAAGAAAGGGGTCATAGTCCTCGATTTTGCTGAAACATTTAAATCGCTTCCTCATTCTTTTGAAAGCGTAAACTGTTAAAATTTCTGAAAACAATTTTATTTATTTTGTAAAAATAACAATTCACATTCTCAACTGGACAAGTCCGGAGTTAAGCGAAACAGTAAAAGAAAGGGGTCATAATCCTCGATTTTGCTGAATCGTTTAAGTCGCTTTCTTATTCTTTTGAAAACGTAAACTGTTAAAAATTTATAAAACAATTTTCATTTTAAAACGATTTTCCAATCACGTGATTAAAGCAGCAAATCAGTAACAATTTCGATAAGGAAATTGTACTTCTCAAAATACCGTAAAAACGGTTACAAATCAGCATTGCGGTATAACCGCTTGAAAATCCACTTTTAAAAGTTTGGTTGTTACTGAAGTCAAAGCAACAGTAATTTTAAAACATCAAATATCTCATCAAAATAATTCACATCTAAATGTGACATCAGTGAATTTTCATTTATTAAAATTGTCAACAAAACACCGTGCTTCAAAAATCTAGCATTGGTGTAAAAATCCCGTTACAAAAATAACGGCAACAAAATACGTCTCATAACCAAGCATCGGTTCAACGTAAATAAATGCAGTAACGTGCAATTCAAATTTTTGCACGTACTACAGAATGAACAAAGAAATCATTCAAATGTATCTTCAATGAAGATAATTCAAAACAGCAAAAATCTAATCAATAGATGATTAATACAAAAGAAAGCCAGCGGAAATTTCAACAAAAATCACATAACTGCAATTTCTTCGAATCCTCAATTCGGATTCGAAATTCTCAAAGAAACAAAATAAGTACAGCTATGTAAACAACAATTGAAATTCATATCGATTTCGTATTTTGATCTTTAAATCAAAAAGATTATCAGTTGTACTCAGCAAAGACGGTTTCACTGTTTCCGCTGCGCACTCTGATAAATAGAACACAAATCAATCATATCATCAGAACACAATTTCACTATTATTTTTAAATAAAGATATTTAAAAATTTCATCCAAATTTCAAAACTTTAGTTTTGACTCAAAGTACAAATAAAACATCGACCAATAGTTGTAACATATGTTCCATCCCGGTTATGTTTTATTTTATGTCCATAAACCCCAAGCTCTGATACCAACTGTGACGCCCCACCTCTATGCTCATAATAACAAAGAGTATTAAAAGAAATACTGTCTATTATTACGAAGAATAAGGCTGGATAGGAGCGACCATCCGTAATTGGCCTTACACTAATATTGGTTATCTCGATAGGAGCGGTATATACTTTTTATTTTTCATCTATTATTCATTTACTCCCATCGACATATCCAATTATCAGTATAAAACAAACTACGATAGTTCATAATAGTTTAGGACATTAGATATAACAATAACACAGATAATATAAATGCGGAACACAGATAAAAACAAAAGTCTCAGATATATATAACTGATGTCAGTTAATACATAGTTGACACTATACATATGATACAACTACAACTGTCGACTCTAGAAGTTATATATACAAGTACATTATTGACTAATATACATGAATACATATCATTCTATACAATGACACGACTACTACAAAATGACTGACAACTTCAGAAGATGTGAAAAGTCTTCAATCTCGAACAGCAACTCAAAGAAAGAAATCTACAACCTGAAATACTCGGGTCTGACCCGAGTATTACATTCAAAAGAAAATAATACCCAGGTCAGTCTAATTCAAACCAGTTTATTAGTGCATATAGGCAGTAATAATCAAATATCACATAGACGACAGTCACAGAAATCTCGTATACCCAACTTCTCGATAAGAGAACCGGATAACGGCAGATATAACACTAACAGTGTTAATCCACAAAACAGAAATCCAAAGCAATTTAAACAATTGAAACGTCAATTTAAAATTGTCAAATCTGATAGGGCTGCAGTACACGCACGCGTGTACTGCCTCGCCACTATCGCATGAGATACACTAAAGCTCAGTGAAAAACGCAAATAATCACAAGGTCAAACCCAAAATAACGGATTCAACTCAAGTGAATTCAAGAACAAATCCAAATGTATTAATGTAATGCAAATCAACAAGGGCAAAGCTGCATGTAAAACTAAACTGCAGTCACAAATGAATACGAGGGGCAAACTGCAACAAAACTTTTAGATGCAACCACTAAAACAAATGCAGCCGTGGAAAGACTGCACAGTGCAAATGGTATGCAACCAAATGCCACCAAGTGAATATAATAACACTGCAACAACTACGCTGCAAGTACAACGGGCAAATGGAGATGCAGTGAAGCCGATATGGCAAACAATGATGAAGTATATAAGTGCAGACACATTACATGAGTACCAAGCTTCGAGTCAAGCAATAGAAATGCAGACTCAACCATCAAATGCTCAAAACACTTGAATGACTCAAGTGATACAAATTATATGCTATGTGTACAGTAAAATTCAAGTGATACAACTCGAAACAATGCACCATGTTCGTACAACTACACAGTGCCTAAGGGCCATAAAATGAAGACTGTACTCCAGTGGACCTATCAACATATGATCAGTGGCATGCATATAAATGTACAATGCAAGATTGAATAGTAATATGATACAATGAACACTAAATGAAGCTGGACAGTGCAACAAGCAATCGAGTTAACAGAGTTGTAGTAACCATCGTTATATAAACCAATATCGAAATGCATCAAGCAACCAAGAAGCTATCGAGCTCAATACTATCAAGACTACATGAAGCAAACTCGAAGTAACAACCACGTGCAACTTCATCTACAAAATGTATGCATATAGTCAGGTAATGACAAAGACAAGGAAACACAAAACTTCCAGAGGAATATAAGCAGCATGGAGCAGTTTCAAGAAATGATCAACAGCAGTTCAGGGAATCAAAACGATAGTGGCAAGTTCGAACAAAGATCAATCATCACAAGATCAAGCAACAACAATTGTACCAGTCAATGAAGTTCCAAGTCAAGTAACGAAAACAAGTTGAAGCAGGAAACAACATTATCACCCAACCACAAACACACCCGCAAGTGAACTTGAGCACAGTCGAGAATGTTACAGGGACAATACAAAATCAACAGTCATGAAAATGCCAAGAACAAACAGTTCAAAACCAAGTAAATGCCTAAGTCACATTAAAACAATTCAATGTCAAGACCGATGCCAACCGAGAAATGCACGGAGCGAGTTAGAACTCATCAAAACAGTGGTAGCCAAGAAGAAATGGCCAAAACAAAATGTTGGACAAATTCGAGAATATAAATTCGAAATCGTCAAAACAGTGGTGGTCTAAACTGAAAATAAACAAATCGCAGTGGCAAAGATACCGAACAAGTTAGAAATCGACACCATTTTATTCGAGTAATTCGAATAAGTCAGAGGTCAATTCCAAGCATAAAAATGGCCAAGATAAATCAAGTGACCGATTCAATTAAACCAGAAATCGAAAATCTCGAATCATATTTGAATTAGATGTGAGTAATAACGATTACTCACCTTATTCGAGAGCGTAGCCAAAAGAAACAAACCCGGAGAGGAAGCGAATTCGATCAATAAATCGACTTTCAATGCCCTAGCTTTGAACGAAGAGGAACACGCAGCCATCATCTCTCAGAGGGAATGAGTCGAAGCCCTACTTTTTGACGAAGCAGAGGGACGAACGAGCAACCCCAAGCAGATGCCATTTTTATTTTCTCTCGTTCGATTTGATTTGGGTTTTTGAAAATGAATGGGAAAAGAGGGGATTCCGTGTTTTATGATCGTGGTTTTAATAGAAAAACATCGTCTCAAGGGCATGGGCTAGTATGGGTTTACTTGTACGAGAGGTATGATCGTCATTTTTCTCAAAAAAATCGGGCCGAAGTAATTAGGGATCGGGATAGTGAATTTTGAACGGAGGGAAAAAGAATTTGTCCCCGGCTTTATTAATTATCACATCCCTTAAAAATACAAATGTGGCCCGAGATTTAAATTCATAAAGCCCATATAAACACTTGATAATATAATACAAAGAATTTCAAACCGATTTAAAAACTTCACTCAGCAATTAACAACAATATTAATCGTCTAAAACGATAATAAAATAATTACGGAATCTCGGGTTGTTACAGAATGGCAGGTTCTACAACTAATACCGTACACAGTTCGTATTGGAGTTTGGATTTCCAACAAATGGTCAGGCTAAGGAACTTCCTATCCACGATGGGTACGTCCCTGGAATAGACGACCCGAGAAATAACCTAACATTACGGTTAGATCTCTGCCAACACAAGGCCGGGTTACCTCTGCAAAAATAGGTAACTACTGACACGCGTATGTCATCCCCCGACCGTAACCGATCTTCCCTAGGATCCCCGATTTCCAACAAACCACATAGATAATAATGCAGCAACCACATAGGTTAAGTATCTGGGCTCCATACCATGATACCACCTCTATCCAGAAGGAATGACATACACTAAGGGGCGCTACTCCCTAGAACCTTGCCGCATCCTTCCTGTTTTGACCATTTCCAGGGTGTGAGGCTCGACGAAGTCTCGTCCACAAAGCTACGCTTTCTACAAAGCCCTGCTTCGGGTCAAACAAAATGATCAACCTATGATCACAAAGATATAAGATCAAACAAATGATCATATCACAAATGATCAAACACTGATCATTTCACAGCAACACTCAGTATGCCACGTTACCAAATTGGGAGTATATCGCTGATAAATTTCAACTACATAACCTCTGAGCTCGTACGTCTCAGAGAAGGGTGTTAAGCTAAGAGAATAAATTCTCCGCCACCAATAGAAATGTATTTGAAAGAAATCAGCTTTATATCTTAATCTGTAACGTCAGACATACAATCCATACAAGTCTGTTCCGGGATCGAACAATACCGAAGGCACTTCTCACGAAGCCCTTGCACATCCGGATAATCTTCAATCACGTCAGGACTTCCCGTCACTAAGGGTGATAAAACCTCTAAATCGGAGATCAGCCGATGTAGAGTAACTCGACGGTAATCCTTCCGTTTTCAAAAATATCCGGTCTTCAACACCGGTCTTCGAATGCAATTCATAACGACGTATCACATATTCGGAATGGGTTATACGACCCCATGGTCCTTTCCCGGCTAACCCGAATAGTGAGCGCTTATTCAAAAATAAGTGTGGCATTCAAATTCATCCAATTCACAACAAATACCTACTCAAGGTAATTATTGATAGTCGGTTTTTTTAACTATCAATAAAGATGCGCAACATCATCAGATTCCAAATAATTTTCCAAATTATTTTATCTTCCAAAATATCTTTACTAGATATAAAATTTCCACTTCAAAAATAAATCAACGTTTATTTCTAAGACGAATTCCCATTTCTTTTATAAATTCCATAGTGAATTTATATTTCAAAAATATCTACTGATATACGATTTTCAAATCGATTCCAATATTCATTTTCAATTTATCTTTAAGAAGATAAAATCTCAAAACGTTTCATTTCATTTTGGAAAAGTATTTCCATACTTATTCAAAATAAGTATTTCGCAAATCTATTTATTTTCAACATTTGAAAAATATTCGATATACTTAAATCAAATTAAGTATATATTCATTCTTTAAGGAAAATATTCTTTTAACCCCTTTATTTGAGTCAAAACGAATGTTACGTAAAACATCGTTACGACGACTCAAAATCACTAGTATAGGGATTCGAATTTTTTAAGATAGATATGTAAATCCCAATACTATATAAAAACATTTCCTTTCGGAAATCATTTACTATAACAATAGTGTTATAGTCCATCATTTCCTTATTTCTCGAAAACGTCTATTTCAACAATAAAAATGTTGAAATATATGGTTTCGATTCATAATACATTTTAAAACATCTTTAAAATGTTTAACTTCATTTTTTTAATATCACTTCTTTAAAAAATGAATCCATTTTATTCAATAATATATTCACTGTCCAAAATCGTGAATATAATTCACTTAACCCAATTTCAATCATTTCTACACATTTATTTCGAGAATTATCCACTATCCAAAATTGTGGATAAAATTCCCTTAATAACCTTCTATATTAAATTCATCAAATTCAATCGATTCCGAATTTATAAAACAACGTTTATAAATTCTATTTCTATTTTAATAACAACTTCAACTTATAAATTTCTTTTTATTAACTTCTATATTTTACTTATCAAAATAAGTAATTTCGGATTTATAAACAACTTTTATAAATTTCACTTCTATTTATAAAAAAAAAACTTCAATACCAAATCAATTTCAATATTGATTTCTAAATTTATTTTCAACTTTAAATTAAATTTCCATACTGATTTCTCAAAAGTTCATTTCCAAATATTAAATCAATTACAGATTTATTTTAAATTTTATTTATCCCTACTAAAATAAATTCCTTATTTTTCTTTCAAATTATTTAATATCCTGTTTTTAAATGGATTCTTCAAATTGAAATCATTTTACATTGATTTCCCAAATCATTTCAATTTACCAATTAAATTTCTAATTGGATTTCCAACTTATCTTCTTTTAATAAATTCCTTTTTAAGAAAATAAATTTCAATCGTTTCTTTCAATCTATTTAAAAATCCAAATTTTTTTTAAATTAAATTCTTCAATTTATAATCACTATTTTACGAAATCCATTTATTTAACATTTTCACTTGATTCTGGAATTAATTCGATAAGATTATAAAAATTAACTTTTTATACTTCAAAAATTCCTTTCTTCAAAATTTATTCAATTTCTAAAATTAATTCACTTAGAAATTTCTATTTTGATTTCAAAAATTCAATTTCGTTTATTTTTGGAATCCAATGATATCAAACATCCATTCAGCTAAATTTTAGCTTTCAAACAATTTCCAGACATCAATATGATTAATAACATCAATATAATCATTCACAGATTCATACCACAGTATAAATAAAATCAATCAATGTGAGGGGTCCAGTTGGATCCCTCCAACCTGTTTCCCTGCATCCAAAGACGTTAGCACAATACCAATTCCACTTCGAGGTGGAATATCGCGGTATATGGGTTTTATAAAAATAATCCGCTTACTAACGGCGCAATAGGGTCTCATCCGCTATACGAGGCGGGAAATCAATCAATCCCATATATACATATGCCAATATGTATATATTGCTATATATATATAGATATATCCTACTATATCTAATATCACATCCAAATAGCAATCAAATAATAACTGAAAATTCCACTTTCCAATTTGAGTGAGAAAAATCTCACCTTAGCTTTAATTTGCCATCCATTTTTGTTCCAGTTTGGTTTCTCCAAATTTTGACCTTGTATAAATAATTTTATACAATTTATAAGTATTTGAATCAATTGACAATAAATTATCATCTATTAATTTATTTAAACCAAAAATTTAATTTTATCGAATGATTTATTTTAAACCAATTTCTTTATAAATAAATTTATTTAACCCACATTTAAATTCCTTTAAACCCATTTCCTTTTAAATAATTTCCTTGAAAACTAAAGTAAATTCAACAAGTTATTATTTCCTCAAAATTACATATACATACTTATAAAATAATCTATGCCCATTTAAAAATCTATTTTCTTTTAAACAAGTTTTACAGATCCTTTCACTATTTAGATAAAATATTTATTCGCTTGAACAAAATGAAAGTCGTTACCTTCATGTCGATCTCAGCCAAAACCCAACACTTCTCGATTGATACTTCCCCCAGAAAATCTCGACTGTATGCTCGAAGCCCACGCGAGTGCCATCGACTCGAGATTGAAATCACGACTCTGGTTCCCGTTGCTGCCATTGAAATCGCGTCGCCCTTCATTGCTTCGCGCACGCTCGCCTTCTTCGATGCCGACTCCTCCTTCCAGTCGCGAAACCCACGTCGTCGAAACCCACCAAGCTTCTTCGAGCTCCGCAACATCGCCGCCACTCGCCCCTTGTCGAACTTCCCCATGAACGCGATGCCAAGGCGAACGCCTCCACGCTGCTGCGCCCACGCGCTGAAGAACGAAACTCGATTTCGAGTTGAACGAAGGGCTCGCGATTCCGTGATTGCGTGAATTTGAGTTGGGGGAGAACGGTGGCCATTTCCTTTGAAGTGAAGAGGGGAACGAACGAATTTATTTTCTTTTGATTTGAATGATAAGGCTCGGTTTTATTTTGTTTGAGAAAAAAGGAACGAAGGTGGGTTTGATTTGAACAAAAGGGGCAGCGTGAATTAAGGGTAATGGGTAGGAGTATCGGCATTACTTTGCACGATATATTTCGTGATTAACGGCGTGTTTTGAGGAGAGGAATGTGGCTGATGTTTGACAAATTTAAATATTAAATTTAAATTGAATTTGATTTGATTTCAATGCGTTTGCTCGCCGTTCGATCACGTATTAACTCCGAAAAATACGAAATTTGGAATCCGATAATAATTCGATATTACGGACCCAATGGAACTGGTTTCGTCGAATTCCGAGACTGTTTGAAAATTGACTATTTTTAAATATCGATTCGAACGATATAATTTCCAACTGAACAATTCAATTTCAAATTCGATTCTGAAGCTCCAATTATCTTCAGTATCATCAATATAAATATTAAAAGCTTTTCGAAATATTTTTCTTCAACTTTAAATTGAAGATTCAAATCTTTATCCAGTTTCAATAGATTAAATTTTATAATTTAATCGCCAAATTCAAAGCTATATTCGGGATTCAAATTAAATCATCGTTCAAATATTTAAAATTAATTAAATATTCACAATTTAATTTGTTCAAAATTCTGGGTCGTTACATTAGTTATATGAGGTTAGTATAATGGTCAACTGAAGTCAACGCAAAGTCAAAATCTCTGGTCAGAGTAGTTCGATTAATAATAATTGTTATTATTGAACCAGTGACTTTGTTTTTTTACTATAGAGTTGAATATTGACGATATTGGAATTTTGACCATTACCAAATTCCATAAGTTAAAAGTGATATAGTTTTGACGAAGATAATTGATGTAAGTAATTGTCACTACTGGTTAATGCATAATAAAGAAAAATTGGGTTTTACCACAACCAAGTAAGCGATAAATGTAGCCACAATGTCACACCACCTACTAAGTGAAGTGTGAATGTTAATATTCAAATTGTTCGATATTAATCGCTGATCAAATTTACACCTAAGAGTCACAAAATTGAAACGTTGAATACTTTTTTTCACCTGATTTGATTAATTTATAATTGTTATAAGTTAACTAAATTAATTAATATTTATAAAATGTTAATTATAAAATTTTATTTGAGGTATTGAACAATATGAAACAGTAAGTTTATATAGTTATAAATATACCGATCGATATACAATACCGATACGCGTTTAAATTGGATTTCAATGAAATAAATATTGTTCAGGCTTGAAATAGATTTGAGGCCCATAAGGGGTATTATATTTTCGGTTATAATGGAGACATAGAGGCGAATATTTTGATGGCTTATGGGGTAAGCTTTGAGTGTTTAAAAATAAGAGAATATTGAAGAGAAAATTATGGATCTTGGTCCTACTTTTGCTCTCTACTATCTTCTATATATAAACATCATATCCCTCATTTTATTTTGATCTTCTACCGCCTCAATCATCCTCCATTGGTGCAAAATAATACCTCACCCATCTCCTTAAAATTCAAGCAATTAAATTAAAATCAAATAATCATCGATGGAAAGGCAATTCGAGATCAAGCAACTTCGGGATTTGAATTCGATTCAAGGAGTTTACTTCTTCATTTCTCGGTGGAAGCTTTGGGCTTTGGTGAAAGGTATTCTTTAGGTTTAAAATTATATTAATATTTATATAATCATTATTTTATATACATTGTTTTATTAGAAATATCATGAATCAGTATATTGATGGATTGTCATATATTAATGGTTTTATTATGTGTGTGTGTATATTATTTTTTAAATTATGCATATTTTTTATAGATGTTCTCAGCTTGGAATTAAAAAATTAATTAATTTTAAAACTTAAATAATAAAATATTATGTAAGTTTGAATATTAAATCTAATTTAAAAGTTTTACACTATACAATATATATTAATTCTTTATAAAATTTAATTAGTTGGTATGACATTCGGCTATAAAAAAGTTTAAATTTTTTGGGTATATTATATTTATATATAAATACTTTTATTTAATTCAAAATTTTTTATATAAGTAGAATGTGTTCATATATATATATATATATATTTAATAACATAAAAATTCTAGAAAACTTTGTATAAAGTAAAATATACTTTATAGTTTCAAAAATATTTTTTTATTATTTTAATTAATTTCATGTGATTTTTTATTAATTATTTATTTTATCTAATAAATTATTTAAATCAAAAGGTAAATAAAAAATTTATTTTCTTTTCAAGCAAAAATCAATAGTAAACTATAATAATATTTTAAATTATATATATATATATAACTAGTTATATGTTTATATATGTATATATTATGTATTTAATATATATATATATATATTAAACAATTCTAGTTTGAATTTTATATTATAAACGTTTTGACTAGTTTTAAAATTAATTTTAAAATAGGTTTTTAATTTAATTATATTTATTCATATTTTTATACACACACACACATATATATGTATGTATTTTAATTAATACTTGATGAAAATAATTTTCAACTATATAATAATTATATAATTATACTTTCATACATATATATATTTAAAATTGAATATATATATATATATATATGAAAATATAATTATTATATAGTTGGAAATTATTTACATTAAATATATTTTTATATGCATATATATAATTTTATCCATACATACATACATACACACACACACACACATATATATATATATATATGCATTTAGACAATCCATTTGTATACACAAGGGATAACATGTCTGTTGCGGAGTAAATTTCAACACCTATACATGGGCATGTCAAACATGTACACATTATTATGTTGCACGTGCATGCATACACATATGTGTATATGATACACACTCTTAAATATATATATATAGTATAATACAAATTATAGAAAATAAAACTTTTTTATAAATTGAAATAAAATGTTGATTTTATTTAACCGAAAATTTAAAAAAGTTCTAAATAAATTAGACTACGTAGGCCCATTAAAGATCCAACAATGGAAAAAAATTGAAATTTACCCAATTGCTCTACAGCGGGCTAGCCCATATCCAACAGTGGTATCTGAGCTCAATAGTCTATATGGTCTAAATTAGTTACGTTAGGGTTACTAATTAAACTCACAACTCAGATAGTAGGGTGTCTAGTAAGGTATTGTCAAAGAATTATGTTTGGGTAATCAAGTACTCTTCCCTTCCTGGTTATCGGCCTAGCCCGAACAGATGTGTGAACCCAAAAGTTGCCCTAATAGAAAAAGCCAATTTTAATTGGGCATTAGGCTAATTTCAAAATTGTTTGAAAATTAAAAATATAGATTTTAAATTTAAAAAAATATATATTATAAAAGTTATAATATAATTAAAATATTCAAAATGTTTGAAAATAAATATAACTTAATTTCAAAATTAAATTTTATTAATAAGGTTAATAAAAGAATTAAATTAATTAAATGAGTTAATTAAATTATATATATACATATGTATATGCATGTATAATATATATTGATATATGTTATGTTGTCATGAAATATTTAAGACAATATAAGTATACATGTATGTATACAAAATAATTTTTGAAATTAATAAAAATTGATTGAATTTTTTTAGTTAAAAGTTAACTAAAAGTTAATTAATATATTAAATTACAAATGTGTGTGTGTGTATGTGTGTTGCTATAAAGGTTACAACATATAAATATTCAATGTAATATGTTAAAATTAAATGCTAAACAATTAATTAAAAGTTAATTATTAAAATTAATTAAATATGATTTAATTAATATAATATTATACATGAGATTATTATGTAAGCTAATTAAAATATAAAAGTTATATAATAATGAAACTTATATATTATTAATGTATAAACCAAAGATGGAACATTATAGAAACCCTAAATAGACTTAAGGAATAAATACATACGTAAATGTACGTATACCATAATTTCTGGTGTGTTTGACACTTGAATCACGAGGGTATTTCATTTGAAATGCATTATTCCATAAGTTAATATCACTCTATATAATATATTGAAGATTGTGAATTTTTAATATGATGTTGCCCTCTACCATATATATATATATATATTACTTGCATACTCGTTAGTTGTTGAGCAAACTCAAGCTTGGGATGTTATGTGTAATTTTATTAATATATTGAATAAACGAGGTAAAATAACTATATGTATTGTTGAGCAAACTCAAGGTACGTATACTATACTTAAGCCATCGTGATGTGATAGGTACGAGTGAATAACTTTATTTCGATTTGTGGAGAAAACAAGTGAAATTTGGGCAAGATACCATGGGTTAGGAGTTGTATATGATACAACTGATAAGGAGTTATCCATCATCTATGGTGATACGAATTGTTGAGCAAACTCAAGGTCAAAATTCTAAGACATACAAGTCCTAACGCCTACTAGTGAAGTCGAAAGACTTCCTTGTTTTCGACTTAGGGTTTAGCGAAATATAAAAGGCTAGTTGGAGCTTATTAGTAAAATGAAACATAAAGTTTAACCATACTATATTATAAGAACATCTATTATAGTATTGTCCTAATAATTTACCAATTAAAACTTGTAGAAAATTCCAACTCCAAAAATGTTTTCCAAAAGCGACAAGCTTACAAGACCCAACTATATCGATTGGCTTAGAGAGATTGTGACGCCCCACCTCTATGCTCACAATAACAAAGAGTATTAAAAGAAATACTGTCTGTTATTACGAAGAATAAGGCTGGATAGGAGCGGCCATCCGTAGTTGGGCCTTACACTAGTATTGGTTACCTCGATAGGAGTGGTATATATTTTTATTTTTCATCTCTTATTTATTTACTCCCATCGACATACCCAATTCCAATATAAAACGAACTACGATGGTTCATAATAGTTTAGGACAATATATATAATAATAACACAGATAAACAAAATGCGAAACACAGCTAATATAAAAATCTCATATATATACAACTGAAGGCAGTTATAATACATGTGATACAATACATATGATACAACTACAACTGTCGACTTTGGAAGTTATATATACAAGTACATTATCGAATAATATACATGAATACATATCAACCTAGATCTGATACACTGACTACTACAAATGACGACGACTACTCCAAAAGATATGAAGAGACTTCATAGCTCAAGCAGCAACCCAAGGCAAGATATCTACAACCTGTAATAACTCGGTCTGACTCGAGTATTAAATTCAAAAGAAAATAATACACGGGTCAGTCTAATTCAAACTCATTTATTAATGCATAGAAGCAATAATAAATAAATAGCAAATAGACGACAGTCACACAAATCTCGTCTATCCAATCCTTTAACAAGGAAATCGGATAATGGTGGATATAACACTAAACAGTGTTAAACAACAAATCAGCAAATTGAAATCATCAACAAGGATAAATAAAAAGATTATCACTGAAGATAATTTAGAAAACAACTGAATTGCCTATATGGCAATTAACAACCAAATCGAAATACATAAATGTTCAACCAAAAACTGAAAGGTAACTCAACTCAAATCAAAATGAACGAAATGCACACGAATGTACAATGAAAGTTCACAACCGAGTACAAGGTCAAACCCGAGTCTTTGAGACTGGATTCAACACAGGTGCGCTACCAAAACATCATCAAACTGTCGAGCATAAAATTCACATACAACCAAACAGTGCAGAAACCATAGAACAACATGACACCTCAAGCCAGCATATAAAAGCAAGCTCCAAATGGTATTTAAGCAAAATGGCAACCAGAAGGGAAGTACCAATGAAACAGGCTATGACAGAGAATCACAAACCAAGTGCACCAAAGATATGGCAACACAGCAAGTGTTCAACTACATAGACATATGCAGTAACAATATAAATGAATCAAGTATATATATAGGCAATGCTCACATGCTCAAAGCTCAATTGAACTACAAGTATGCAATAATGCCAATGGCAGACAACACACATATGCATTGACCAATCAGCAGAAGTCAATATGTTCAGGTGCAACAGGTATACATGTCTGTAGTGACCAGTGAACAACTAAATGAGACTGGACAGTGCATGGATACAAACGACTACAAAGACTTCAAAGTGATGATAAGGACTGATACAGATGCAAGCAAACTCGAGTCACAGTGTAACTAGAATCAACAAGTCATGAACCAGTTAACATGCAAATCCAGACAATAACCAAATGCAAAAATCAGTGACTCAAAGCAACTACACCAACCAAACTGATGACCAAAATACCCATGATATGGCAACTGATGAACTCAACAGTGACATGATCGAAACTATGCGAACCAACATGTAATCCAGAATGCATCAGTGTGCAAAGAGCTCGAGCACGAGAAAAATTCAAACCCAGACTGAACAACATAATGCACAAACCAAAACTCGAGCTTATAGAGAGCTCAGTGCTATGCACATAACAACATACAGACCACCAATTCCAAAACAAAGTCAACAGCAGTATACTCGGACATGAAGCCGAGATAAACAATGTAAGTGTCGAAGTATTGGAAGCATACTCAAGTCAGAGAATGTCATGAAATCAAAATGTCAACAAAACATTACCAAATAATCAATTACGAACAAGTCAGACAAAATCACCAACCCTACATACAAAATCGAGTGGCCGATCAAATATAAGTGATGAATTCAAATATATTTGTACGAACGAAAATCAAAGCAACAGCCGAAATCACAGAGACGAAATCAAATCAAACGCAAAGCATAACACTAAGCTTGAATTTAAGATGTGAGTATAAATCACTCACCTTCTTCGACGAGCAAGCAACGAAACCCAACGTTCGATCGAGCAAATCGAAGTCGGCGCCTTCGAAAATCAAAACCCCAATCTTCACAGCGGAATGAACGAGAACGAGCAAGCCCAAATTTTGGAGACGAACGAGAAATAGATCGAGCAGCCATTTTTTCTTTCGTTCGTTTGGTTTAGGGTTTGATGATAAAGAGTAAAGGGGGACATGTAGATAATTAACATGGCAACCAAAAAGAAACATGGGCCAAAATAAATTTTAAAGCCCGCATAACAATCGATGAATTTACAAAAGAATTTCAATCGATTAAAATTCCAATAGCAATTAACAAACAATTTAATCGTCATTTTGACGACAATTAATTGTTACTAAACTCCGGGTTGTTACAAAGATTAATATAGCATTGACTTAGTAGCATATTTGGTCATCTATTACATTTGATCCTAAAGAACCCGCTAACGATGCAGACCTCGAACTTAGACTAGCTTATGAGAAATGGGTTTCAAACCTAGAGATTGTCCAAGTTTTCATACTATCTACATTAGACAAGTCATTGCAGAGGCAGCACGAAAACATGTCTATCCATGAGATATTTGATAGTCTCAAGGCCCTATTTGGTGAATAATCACGTTCCATATGGTATGAGCTTATGAAGAAGCTATTCATACTAAATGACTAAAGGACAGAAAGTGGATGATTATGTACCGATGATGAAGGGCTATATTGATAGGCTTTTACAATTGGACGCACAGATAAGCAATAATTTACAAATGATTTGATCCTTGGTTCTCTTATACCTCAGTATGAACCATTCATACTGAATTACAATATGAACCAATTAATGTGAATCTTATGGAGCTCCTCAATATGTCAAGGTCGGTTGCGTCTACATCCAAGTATCAAGGGGGTATGCTTGCTGTAAAGGGTGGTGCATCATCTTCGAAATGTTCAAATAAGTGGAAAAGAGAAGGTAAGAAGACTAAGAAAAGTAAGAAGATCGATGACAAGGGTGAATGTCACCACTGCTATAAGAAAGGTCATAAGAAAAGGAATTGTCCTGAATACCAAAAATTGTTAGAGAAAGTTAGAAGAATGGTTATGCATCTTTGTTAGGTACATTTATGATTCAAAATTGTTTTACAACAAATAATATGTCTTGGGTTTTAGATACTAGATCTGGAACTCATATATATAATTTGTTATAGGGGCTTAGAAACTGGCACCGCACGACAAAAGGAGAGATGAGTCTCTCCAAGTTGCTAGTGGATCTATAATAGATGTAATGGTAGTACGAGATTATAATTTATGTGCCTAATGACATAGTATTGATATTAAATAATTTCTATTTTTTAAAAGATTTTATGTGCAGAATTATGTCTATTCTAGATGGTTGGAGACTGGATATATATTTAATTATGCAAATAATGCTATGAAGATTAGTCTGTATGGAAATAAAGGCTGGGACGGTGTTCTTGAAAATGGAATTTATGTGATCAATACTAAATACTTGTGTTCTATAAATAGTTCTTCTAACAATATAAATGGTATTTATCTTTGGCATTATAGACAATGTCATATTAGCGAGAAACAACTACATAAACTTAAAACCAAAGTTTTTCTCCCATCACTTGATTCTGAATCATTTGATACGTATAAGTCATGCTCAAAGGTAAAATGACCAAGTACCCCTTTAGTGAGAGCAATGAAATCATTAATGAACTCTTAGGGTTAGTACATAGTGATGTATGTGGCTTGATACTTGTAATCACCAAGGATAATAGTTCTTACTTTGTTACCTTCTCTAATGATTTCTCGAGACTAGGACATATGTATCTTAAGAAGAACAAATCTAATATTTATGAGAGATTTGTTGAGTATAAGAATGTAGTAGAAAACCAAACGAACTGTAAGATTAAGTTTCTTCGATCTTATCGAGTAGGTGAGCACGTTGGACAAGAACTCCAAAAATGCATAAGATAATGGGATTATCTCTTAGGTTACTCCACCCTGTACTCCATAACACAATGATGTGTTGGAGCGAAGGAACCAAACCCTATTAGAATGGTTCGTTTTATGATGAGTAAAGCTGAGTTACCTCTGTCCTATTGAGGATATACGTTGGAAATCATAGTGCATATGTATAACTTGTTACCCACTAAATCTATGCCCAAAACACCATATGAGATGTGGTATGGTAAGAAACCCCAACTCCAGTATTTGAACGCGTGGGGTTGTCCGGCCTACGTTAATAACGTTGGTCTGAATAAACTAGAGGCAAGATTGGTACCGTGTAAATTTATAGGATATCCCAAAAATTCAATGGGAATATATTCTACAATACCGAGGAACAAAAGGTTATTATTTCTTCGCATGCAGTCTTTTTGGAAAAGGAATTTCTCAAAGGAAATCACAGTGAAGTTGTAGACTTGGATGAGTTCCAAGAAGTTAACCCTAAGGTCGAATTAGTAGGAGAGCCAAATTCACTCGTAGACGAATACATGCAACCTATTAGAAGGTCTAGTAGGGAACCTCATGCACTAGAGAGATACAACAGTTTTCTTATTGATGTGGAGGAGAACTATGTCTTAGAAGATGAAACTCCTCTATCTTTCCAACAAGCACTGCAGAGTAAGAACTCTACACTTTGGCTTCGAGCAATGAAATTCGAGATGGATTCCATGTACGAAAACAAAGTATGGACATTGTCGGATGTACTCGAAGGATAAACCCATTGTTTATAAATGGATTTTTAAGAACAAATAAATATAGATGGACAAGTAGAGACTTATAAGGCTGGGCTAGTTGCAAAAGGATTTCATCAAATCCAAGGTGTTGATTACGATGAGACCTTTTCGCCCGTAGCTATGCTTAAGTTCATTTGGATTATGTTGGCCACTGCTGTATTCTATGACTATAAAATATGACAAATGGATGTAAAGATGTCGTTTATAAATTGTGATTTAGAAGAAACCGTTTATATGTCGCAGTCTAAGGATTCTTTAGTCATTGGGAGTAAGGGCAAGGCTTGCAAGTTGTAAAAATCCATTTATGGACTTGACCAAGCATCAAGAAGTTGCAAAAAGTGCTTTGATAAGATAATCAAACTGAGCGTGCGTATATAGAAAGAAACAGGGCGATGGTATTGTATTCTTAGTGCTATAATCATGTAGTGTAATTCTACTTTACCTTTTTTTACAATCACCAATGAAACAATTAATTTAATACCATACGGAATTTCAAACCTAATTATAGCAAATATCTAAAACCATTTAAAAACAAAAGAAGTTTATGTTACATCTAAATTTGAAAAGGCATATAATTAACGCTAAGAAAATTAGAAGTTTATAATTTAATTTATTGAACCTAATGATGTAATTGGATCTGAAACATAACTTTATATTTAGATATATACATATATGTAATGAACTGAAATTTAGTTTTGAAATATGAAACTGAATTAATTGGAAGCAAATCAACCAAGTGAAATTTAGCTTAATATTGGTTTACAATTTAAAGGTATGAAGAAGAATTGATTAATTTATATATACACACACAAACATGTGGTATATATAAACATAATTTTATACTTCAATCTATTAAAATTTGACCCATGATTAAAATGGAATGAGAGTGACAACAAGAGTAATTTATTAAAACCAAGAAGATTCACAACAACATATAATAGGATAGCAAACAAGAGGATTTATTTCAAATCTCAAATGAAATAAAACATAATTTATTTCGTTAGACAAATTATAAACCAATTATAAAAAAGGATTCAACAAATCAATTCCAAAACAACTAATTATTTCAAATCCAGTTAAATCATCAACATTAAAAACCATATACAAATAGAACTCACAGTCAATCATAATACATAGAATAATTTTAAAATTGATTTTAATAAGTTGCTGCAATTTACATATGTGAAAACTTTATTTTAAACATCATGAATGAATTTTAAACCTAATCAATAATCCTTGCCCTTCATCACACATTGATTTGTGGCATCTCCTTAGATATCAAATAAATCAGCAATGTACCTTACAAGAGAAGGATGAACTGCCTTTCTTTAATTTAATTTAATGTTGATTCACTTGTTTTTATGTTCTTTTTAGAAGAAGTTTCAGCCATGAATGAATGATAGAGAAGAGGAAGGAAATTTATGTTCTGTTAAAGAAATCAAACAAGGAGATTTTGTTTTAATATAATCAAAGTAACTTTCCCACTCTTATCAAAACTTCCTTCTTTAATTCTTTATAAATTTCAATCAATTTATTAATTAATTTCCTATTCCCACCGTTATATGGCTGGTCCAAGCATATTCTTAATGTGCAAATTTTCTAAATAAAAAACTTTTATGTAACTATTTTTGTATGTAAACCTTGTTTAAAATTATACCGATATCGTATATCGATATATGCAAATATAACTTTCATATATGCATTTAAATAATTACCAACGACATTCAAATCAACAAATAAATTAACAATAATTAATATTTCATAAATATTAATTAATTTATAGCATTTTATAAATTAATTAAATCATGTGGTTTTCGGAGAAATCACAAATGCAGTTGTGCGACTCAGAGTTATGAATTCGATTAACAATTAATTATTGAATAATTTAAATATCAACGTTCATATGTCACTTTAGCTAGTGGTGTGACCGTTTGGTCGAACTCATCACTTACATGTCTTTTCGATAAAATCAAATTTTACAAACGCTTAAGCGGAACCTTTTGGTGGTAATTCATTACACCAATTCTCTTCGTTAAAACTATATCACTTTGAACTTATGGAATTTGTTAATGGTCAAAATTCCAATATCATCCATATTCAACTTTATAATTGTAACAACCCATAAATTCATCACTTCGGAAAAATTTAAAATATTCAAATATAAGATTTTTTAACATAAATGATAATGTTTTGAAAAATAAATAATATTGATAATCTTATTTTGAATTTACAAATATATATATTTTGGAAGACATATTAATAAAATGACCGAAAACCGTTTTATCAATAAACAGCCCTTAGACCATCCGACATCGTGCACAGAGTCGGATATATAGACTCATATATATATATATATATACATATGAGTGAGAATATACAATAAAATTATTTGTTTTATTTTTGAAAATAAAAACTCTTTATGACATCATCAATGATATCGCTATTTTGGAATAAGTAATTTTTCAATTTAAATTAAGCTTAAATGATTCAATAATTATTTTAATTATCAAATAAGCCCTTGAATTATTATATAATGATAGAACTATCATTATCAAACTTTGTTTATATATATTTATAATAAATAAGAAGTGAAAATATGACCGGAAATCGAAATCAAAATCCGTAACGATTCAACATAGAAAAGTTCTGCAACGTTGTGACTCATTTGAGATATAAATCTGCATACATACATGTACATGTACATATACATGGACACATTCACATACACATGAACACATACAAATATACTTATACATTTGAATATATATATATATATTACAAATTATCAAGATATTTTCCTTATACTTCACCCTTAAGCAAAACCAAAGTCAACACCTTGCACACCAAGTACAAGCAAATGGCCATGCACATATGGAAGGGGTATGTTCATTCGAACATGATAAAAGGAGGAGGGGATGTGGTGGTGATGAAATGATGATGCATTTGTGAGAAAATATCATAATATTTCCATTCTCATTTTTGCCTACAAATAGCACCCACCTCTCATCATTTCATTGACTCTTTTCTTCATAAATTCCTAAGCTATTTCATCTTCTTCTTCTATACATTAATGGCTTCCATAGCCTAAGAAAGAAAATATTACAAAATCAAAACAAAGTTATGCCAAAATCAATCGAAATCTATACCAATTCAAACCAAAGTTCGAGCTAGTAATCTCTTTCTTCTACTCCACCAAGGCCGTGTGCAACCAAGCCCTCCACCACCATTTGCCAAGCAAGGCCGAGCCTTCCAAGCCCCCAAGACCAAGGCCGAACCAACTAGGAGCAATTGAGCTAGTAGTCGTGAGCTTCGATTTCGAGATAGTGGAGCTATATCCATTTTTAAGTTAGCCCGATCGAAATTCAAGTGAGAAACTATATATATACATATATAATGATGATGGTGTGATATGATTGCTAATGGATGTTTACTATGCTTTGATCATCAAGTTTGGTCATTTTAAAATAGTTGTTTAATTGTGAAACTAGTCACGTTAAGTACACGTCGATATTACACAAGGAAATCACTTTCCGAATCAAGTTATAAAAGTGATATAGGATCATTAAACCCCTTTGAAATGATTTAAAATAGTTTATAAATGTTTTATAAACACTAAAATCCGATTTGGTGAATTTTTAGCAAGTTATGAAAATTGAGTAAAAAATAGGTGCGTTGCGTAACAGTAGTTCGTGATTTCGCGTCGTAGAAAGTGTAATCCATTTATACGATGGATTCAAAGTCAGAATTCTTCGTAATAAGAAGTTTTCTAACTCTTATAATCATAGTTTTCAAACAAAAGAAAAAGATCAAGATTCCTTTTAGTAGATTTTGAAATATGAGCAAAAAAAGTTTTTAAAATAGTCGTGGTTTGGCAGTTTGGAAACCAAAGCGACAAATTCTTTAAAATTGATATTTTTAATTCTTTGAAAATAAGAAATAAATTCTATCAATCTTTAAAAATGTTTTAAAAGAGATTTGGGTTATAAAATTGAATTTCTAAATGATAGGAAAGTTATTTTGATCAAATAAGCCTTAAAAGCACTATTCGCAGCACTTTTTGCAGTACTTTTTGCAGCACTTTTAACAACTTTTGAAATATGCCTTTAAACTTAGGTATTCTTTCCTAAATATTTTATAAATGTTTTCACATAAATAACTAAGTATTTTAAAGATGATTTAAAGTTTTTATAATTTACTTTAAAAAGTTTAAATAAATGATTTAATGAAAAGCTGTTATAATCAAGTGATTTAATATTGGCTCTAAAAGCCGATGAGTAGACTGGATTTTTCCATTCGTGAGATCCGGATGTGAGATGCTTATACTTGGTATTAAATTCCAAGGAGGGTACCCATACTATCCATGTGAATTTAAAAGGTGATTTCACCACTATTCGACGGATAGTAAAGGTTGAATACGAAAATTGATGTTGAGTAGAATTAGTATAATCCATATTGATCTTCTTTAACTCAATAATGTTTTCAAATATGAATTATGAAAATGGTTTGATATTTCCAAAGTTATAGAAAGGTTTAATGATTCCGTATATACCGAAAAGAAATGTTTTTAAAGATATATATCTCTAGAAGATATTTTTGATAAAGAGAAAGTAATTAATCAAATGATAAGCACCTATTTACTTAACATCTTTTTATCGATGATTGGATCGAAGGAACCAGGGTCGGATTTGAGTGATTCTTATCCAAAAACCACTTAAAACCAATGTACGAGTTCGAAAGTGAAGACATGTTAAAGATAATGAAATTAAAGGTGAGGATCTTCATAATGAAAGGATTGCTTGTTGATAATTTCGGAGTAGCTCTCGAGATAAATAATATCGATGGTCCCTTCATTCCGGGATCTTTATATGCAAGGACTACTCGTTACTAATCCTATGAGTGATTCCCGATAGGATGTGATAGGAGAGTGCCTTCAGTTTGTCCCGTTCTTGGACAAATTGTATGGATGAATGTCTGACATTGCATTTTAAAGATCATAGTGCATTGAACACTACAAACGTACATCTGTTTGGTGGTGTAGAAGGTAACTTCTCTTATACTTAACACCCTTCTTTGAGACGTACGAGCTCAAAGGTTGTACTTTTATGGAAATCAATAGTGTGTTGTCGGAAATAACAATGTAGCATTTTAAGTGAAAATGTTCTAAGTAAGGTAAATGTTACCTTGAGGATCACACCCGAGGAATTGTGAAACACGGGTTGCTTTAAGGCTAAGTGAATCGCAGCCATTAGGGTATGATATCACCTTTCTAGATTTATTTAATTCTACCCGCTATGACATCGGGTTTAAATTATGTGATGTATGTTATGGGAACCCGGATAGGTCGGTAACGGCCGGCGTGATATCATATTCGGTTCTATCCGCCACCAGATGGGTTTGCGGGTAGGCTGCTCTTAATTCGCAGAGGTTTCAAATATGTCGATTCTCGGTACATTCCTCTAGAAATGTACTGTACGGGAAGTAGTCCCTTACCTCGCTATTCATTGGAAATCCAAATCTCTAATAAGTACCTTCGGTTTTAGTTGTAAACCTATTATGCTAATATATTGTAACAATTTTGGCTATTTGAATATGTTTATTTGAAAAGTTTTCAAAGAATGTCATTAAAAATAATATCACTAAATTTTACGTAGAAATGATTGGGTTATCATAAGGTAAAAACCTATTCCGTGTTTATGCGCGGTGTAGTCTTATGAGATACCCTTTTATTTTCCAAATACTCGTATTTTGAGTTTCTCACACCAACCCCATGACTGACTCGGAGTTTATTTTCGTTTTCCCTTAAACTCTAGGTACCCTATTTTTTTGGGAAGCCAAGTAGTCAGGTGGTTTGGAGCATTTTGGAAGGAGTAATGGGGGCATAAAGACTGTAGCGTACTTTTGTCAATAGTGATCTATTTCCAAATTTAGTTGTATCATATAGTATGTATTTAGTATCTACCAGCCTCTGTAAGGATAGGCGGTTATAACTGTCCATGGCTGTGTTAGTACTTATCGTAACTCTGATGAATCACTTGGAGTGATTGTATGTACTTTCCATATGTATAATTAATGCAAATGTGAGATTCTATTGTTATTCTATCTTCTATCTTTATTTCTTTTAAAACCCCCTGATTATCTACCTCTTCGGCACTTGAATTTATGGCATGTGAATACCGAGGATTTATTAGTGTCGATCTTCGAGGGTCGAAAAGGCGGTCGTCACAATTGGTATTAAAGCTTAGGTTGAGCAAATACCTAGGCCATGATGGGGTCAACTCATTAGACATAGGGTTAGTAATACCTTAGAATGAGTTTAGTCAAAGAGAGCACATATTTGAAATTTTATCCGAATAAGTATATTTGAGTTTATACCCATTCCCTAAGATAATTTCTTCTATATTTCTAAAGATGTTTCCTTACTATATGCAGATAGTAGTAGATGAGTAATAGAAGAGGACAAAGGGGAGGTAGCAACACTACGACCACCAATAGTCGATCAAATGCTACAGTAATTGAGGAAGTGGTAATCCCTGCGCAATCTCAAATTAACTTTGAAACTCTTTGCAAGAATTACACTAGCTTGGAAGAGAAACCATTCCAAGAAACCGAGTCTATTGTTGAAGTGCAAGCATGACTCCACTCATGTGAAAGAATATTCAAATGACTGAACATAGAGGATGATGAAAAGAGGTTCTTAGCTTCCTAGCAATTACAAGAAGGAGCTCTATCATGGTGGGAATCCATCAATTTGAATGATTCTGAAGACAATTTCTCATGGACTAGATTTAAAGAAGTATTCGAAGAGCAGTATATGCCTGGAGACAGAAAATCCCGCCTTTATAGAAATTTTATGGACTTGAAACAAGAAGGTATGTCTATAGAGGAATACTCAAATAAGTTTACTAAGTTATCTTGTTTTGGGCTGGGACTAAAAGACACACTCTTAAAGAAGAATGACATGTTTATTTCGAGGATAAAAGAGCAATATCAGGACGGAATGACTGCACACGTGAAGGGAACTTTTATGGACCTATTAGATATGGATTTTCGATATGAAGTATTAGATAAAAGGTATCCGATTGTAGCTCGAGGAAACAAGAACAATCAAAACAAGAGAAAGAAGCCGTGTTAGGGAAAGTATCGTGGAGGATCTCAAGAGAATCGTTATAAGGATGTTGTTTGTTATAATGGCCAGAAGAAATGCCTTTTTTCAACAAACTATATGAGTCCCAAGGCGTAGAAGAAGCAATAGGGAACCATTTCTCCTATGGTTCAGAAGAGTATTTGTTACAATTGCTATCAGCCGGGACACTAGAAAAACAAGTGCCCGTTAGTGAAGAGGGGAGAACAGATTAAGGTTTATGCTTTAAAGAATGAGCTTTCAACTTCTGAAAATGTGAAGGATAAGGGAGTTCTAGAAGGTAGTTTATATGTTAATAATATTTTAGATAGAGTATTATTTAATATTGGGGCTTTCAGTAGTTTTATTGCTAAGAAATTGGTTGATAAGTTAAACCTTACCCCGGAAATAGTAGAAACCCCTATCCATGTATCTAATCCTATAAGCGGTACGACCAGTCTTTGTATGATCTGTGTAAATGTACAAGTTGCCTACCAAACCCACCAATTATTGTGCGACCTATTTGTCCTTGATTTCATTGGGTTTGATATTTTACTCAAAATGGATTGGCATCTAAGTATATAGCTATTCTAGACTGCAACAATCGAATGATTATATTAAAAGCTATGACCGAAAGGGTGTTAGACCGAATAATATGTAAAGACCTAGTCCAGTAAGGGATAGCTTCATGTATCGTTAGATTTGTCTCAAATGAACTTGGAAAAAATATCGATTGTTAAAGAATTTCAATATGATTTCGTGGAGATTAAAAGTTTGCCTCGCATTGAGAAATTGAATTCCATATTGACTTAATCCCTGATGCTAGACCCATTATTCACCCTAGTCGTAGGATGGCTCTAAAAGAAAAGATTGAGTTGGTAAAACAAACTGATAAATTATTAAAAAAGGGGCTAATCAGACCAAGTCGCTCGAGTTGGGGTGCAACTGTGGTTTTTATGTCAAATTCTGATGGCTCCCTTAGACTAACTACCGAGACCTAAATAAGCAAACAATTAAAAATAAGTATCCTCTATATCATAGACGATTTGTTTGATCAATTATATGATGCTTGGATATTCTCACAAATGGATCTAGCTATAGGATTCCATCACTTGAGAATAGCAGAAGATTGCAATCCCTTGACTACATTATGTGGGCCAAATAGTTTCTATAAATGGTTGGTTATGCCATTTGGACTAACCAATGCACTCACCTATTTCGTGGACCTTATGAATAGAGTATTGAGAGACGTACTCAACAAATTTGTAATGGTCTTTGTTGATGATATTCTCACATATTCAAAGACTGAAGAAGAGCACGAAAGGCATTTGGAGATATTGAGAAGGAATGTGCTGAAAGCAAAAATTTTCAAAATGACATTTCTAGGAAAAAAGGTAAGATTCCTAGGACATATTGTGTCAGGGGATGGAGTTTCAGTAGACCTAGGAAAAATCTCAGCCATACAAGATTGGAGACAACCACAGACTCCGAAGGACATTGATAGCTTCTTGGGATTAGCCAGATATTACCAGAGCTTTATTCAAGACTTCTCCAAAATTTCCTCTCACTTAACAAAATTGACAATGAAGGATGCTAAGTTTGAGTGGGTGTAGAAATGTGAAGAAGCATTTCAGAAACTCAAGAAGAGGTTAACTACTGCTCTCTTATTAGCTATTGTTGATGAAAGCGGAGGTTTAACCTTATATACAGATGCTTATGGGGAAGGAGTAGGTGCAGTCATGAAGCAGCATGGAAAGGTCAATGCATATGCGAGTAGACAACTGAAGATCCATGAAAGGAATTATGCGACACATGACTTGGAGCTATTAACAGTGGTGTTTGCATTAAAAAATATGGAGATGTTATTCGCTGGGTAAGAATTCTTTAGGGTTTATTTTAATAAACTTTAATTTACCTTGGTAAATAATATTCCTTCTTTAAATAGGTGAACAGTTTGATCTCTTCACGGACCGCAAATCTTTGAAATGTCTTTTCACTCAGAAGGACTTGAATATGAGGTAGCAACGTTGGCTAGAATTCTTCGCATTGTTGTACTTGGATATTCTATATACACTGGGAAAAGCCAATGTTGTGGCAGATGTGCTAAGCAGAAAGTATGTCATTATAGCCCATTTAGTGGTGCATCCAGCATTAATTTTTTGTATAAAGGAGAGTCAGCTCAAGGATCCAATTATTGCAAGGATAGCCAGGGAAGTAGAGGAGAATGTGATACCAAGAAATGGATAGGATTCAAAGTGGATGAGCAAGGATTTCTAAGAATGAATAGAAGGATATGTGTTCCCAATGTTGATGGGATTAGACAAGAAGCTTTAACCAAATGTCATAATTATTCACTCACAATACATCCCAGAGTTAGCAAGATGTATAGAGATACGAAAAGGACTTTCTGGTGGGATGGTATAAAGAGAGACATTTCCATCCATGTGAGTAGATGCACAAATTATCGTCAGATCAAGAGTGATCAGTAAAAGGTTGCCGGACTACTCCAATCACTCGAGATTCCAAAGTGAAAATGGGACCAAATATCCATGGATTTCATCGATGGCTTGCCTCGGTCAAGGAAAGGGAATGAAGGCGTATGCGTTATCATTGATAGATTGACTAAAAGCACACACTTCATCCTAGTAAAGCCCACAAGAACAGCCTCAAGCTTAGCTGAGATATATATGAGGAAGATTTTTTGACTACATGGAGTTCCAACCAGCATTGTAAGCGATCGAGATCCAATATTCACCAGGAAGCCTTACAGACAGCTTTAGGAACGAAGCTGGATATAAGCACCACATATCATCCCCAGACTGATAGGCAAATCGAAAGAGTAAACAGGGTATTGGAGGATCTTCTGAGAGTATGTGTATTAGACTTTGGAGGTTCGTGGGAAAGCTAGCTTTATTTGATAGAGTTCTCTTATAATAACAGCTATCAAGCAAGTATTGATATGGCACCTTATGAAGCCTTGTATGGTCGCTTGTGTAGATCCCCAGCATGTTGGATCGGAACCGAAGATCGGTTAGTACTTAGTCTTGATCTGATCCGAGAAGTTTCAGTGAAAGTGGACATGATTAGAAAGAAACTGAAGGAAGCACAAAGCAGACAAAAGAGTTACACCGATCAAAGGCGTAGAGATTTAGAATTCTCACCTGGAGACAAGGTATTTCTAAGGATCTCTCCGATGATGGGATCGTGAGATTTGGAAGAACTGGCAAGCTAGCTCCTCGATGTATTGGACCTTTTCCCATTCTAGAGTGGATTGGCCCATTAGCCTATCGAGTAGAACTGCCAGAGAGGTTGTTGGGTGTAGATAATGTATTTCATGTATCTTATTTACGTAAGTATGTGTATGATCCAGTACAAATCATAGAAACAACCACCTAAGAGGATTTAAAAGTGGAGCCCAATTTAACAGTTAATAGACAATCAAATAAAATCATGGATTGTGATGAGAAGCAATTAAGGAGAAAGGTTGTGCAATTAGTTAAAGTTCAATGGAGTGGCGATGCTAATGACTATATTTTGGAGACATAGGATAGGATAAAAAGGCATATCCAGAGTCTAGGATGGATGTATGAATTGTATATATATCGTATCGAGATAGTGTACTCACCGCCTGTGGTGTAGTCACTTATCATAGCTTTGTATATATTTCATCATATATGATATATTCCTTTTGAGTTATATTCTTTTCATCTTTAATTTTGAGGACGAAATTCTTTTAAGGAGGGAAGTCTGTAATGACCCGCAAATTCATCACTTTAGAAATTTTTTAAAATATTCAAATATAAGATTTTTTTAACATATATGATAATGTTTTAAACAATAAATAATATTTGTAATCTTATTTTTAATAAATGTTTACAAAAATATATACTGGAAGGTATATCGATAAAATGACCGAAAACCGTTTTATCAATAAACAGCTCTTAGACCATCCGACATCGTGCACGGAGCTGGATACAATCACTCATTTATATATACGAGTGATAATATATAATAAAATTATTTATTTTATTTTTGAAAATAAAATCTCTTTATGACATCATCAATGATATCGCTATTTTGGAATAAATGATTTTTGAATTTAAATTAAGTTTAAATGATTTAATAATTATTTTAATTATTAAACAAGCCCTTTTAATTATTATATAATAATAGAAATATTATTATCAAACTTTGTTTATACACACACACACACACACACATATATATTAAATAAGAAGTGAAAATATGACCGAAAATCGAAATTGGAATCCGTAATGATTCAACGTAGAAAAGTTGTGCAAGGTTGTGAATCATTTTAGATATACATATGCACACATACATGTCCATATACATGAACACATTTACATGCATATGAACACATATACATATACAAATATACTTATACATTTGAATATGTATATATATATATATATATTACATAATATCAAGATCTTTTCCATATACTTCAACCCTAAGCAAAACCAAAGTCAATAACTTACACACAATGTACAAGCACATGGCCATGCACATAGGGAAGGGGTATGTTCGGCCGAACAGGATGAGAAGAGAAGGGGATATGGTGGTGATGAAATGATGATGCATTTGTGTGAAAATATCATGATATTTTCATTCTCGTTTTTGCCTATAAATAGCACCCACCTCTCTTCATTTCATTCACACTTTGCTTCATAAATTCCTAAGCTATTTCATCTTCTTCTTCTCTACATTAATGGCTTCCATAACCTAAGAAAGAAAATATTACAAAATCAAAACAAAGTTATGGCAAAATAAATCGAAATCTATACCACTTCAACCAAAGTTCAAGCTAGTAATCTCTTCCTTCTCCTCCACCAAGGCCATGTGCAATCAAGCCCTCCACCACCATTTTCCAAGCAAGGCCGAGCCTTCCAAGCCTCCAAGACCAAGGCCTAACCCACTAGGAGCAATTGAGCTAGTAGTCATGAGCTCCGTTTTCGAGATAGCGGAACTATAGCCGTTCTTAACTTAGCCCGATCGAAAATCAAGTGAGAAACTATATATATATATATATATATATGATGTGATATGATTGATATGGATATTTACTATGCTTTGATCATCAAGTTTGATTGTTTTGAAATGGCTATTTAATTGTGTAAACAAGTCATGTTAAATACACGTCGATATTACACAAGGAAATCACTTTCCGAATCAAGTTATAAAAGTGATATGAGATCATTAAACCCCTTTTAAATGATCTAAAATAGTTTATAATTTTTTTATAAATACTAAAATCCAATTTGGTGAAGTTTTGACAAGTTGTGAAAATTGAGTCAAAAATATGTGCGTCGCGTAACAGCAGTTCACGATTTCGGCTCGTAGAAAGTTAAATCCATTTATACGATGGATTTGGAGCCATAATTCTTTGTAATAAGAATTTTTCGAACTCTTACAATTATAGTTTTTAAACAAAAGAAAACGATCGAGATTCTGTTTAGTAGATTTTGAAATATGAGCGAAAGAAGATTTCAAAATAGTCGCGTTTTGGCAGTTCGAAAACCAAAGCGATAAATTCTTTAAAATTGATATTTTAAAATATTTAAAAATATGAAATAAATTCTATAAATCTTTAAAAATATTTTAAAAGAGATTTGAGTCATAAAAATGAATTTATATATGATAGAAAAGTTGTTTTGATCAAATAAGCCTTAAAAGCACTATTTGCAACACTTTTTGCAGCACTTTTAATAACTTTTGAAATATGGCTTTAAATTTAAGTATTCTTTTCCAAATATTTTATAAATGTTTTCAAATAAATAATTAAGTATATTAAAGATGATTTAAACGTTTTATAATTTATTTTAAAAAAGTTTAAATAAATGATTTAAAGAAAAACTGTTATAATCAAATGATTTAATCTTAGCTCTAAAAGCCGATGAATAGACTGGATTTTTCTATTCGTGAGATCCGAATGTGAGGTTCTTAAACTAAGGAGATGTTCGAGAGCAACCAGTGCCCTAGCTCACTCGACCTTTTTTCTGGACGAGGAATAGATAAAGTCGAAATGTCGGAAACAAGGCAAGTATAAAACATATAAATTTTTTTCAAATTTAATACAACTTGAATCATATAGAAATCATCTTCTTATACTTGGCTTTAAATTCCAAGGAGGGAACCCGTACTATCCATGTGAATTTAAAAGGTAATTTCGCGTAATTTGACGGATAGCAAAGGTTGAATATAGAAATTGATGTTGAGTAGAATTAGTATAATTCCTATCGACCCTTTTTAACTCAATAATGTTTTCAAATATGAATTATGAAAATGATTTGATATTTCTAAAGTTAAAGAGAGGTTTAATGATTCCATATATATCGGAAAGAAATGTTTTTAAAAATAAATATCTCTAGAAGATATTTTTGATAGAGGAAGTAATTAATCAAATGATAAGCACCTATTTACTTAACAACTTTTTATCGATGATTAGTTCGAAGGAACCGGGATCGGATTTGAGTGATTCTTATCTAAAAACCACTTCGAACCAATTTATGAGTCCGAAAGTGAAGACATGTTAAAGACAATGAAGTTGAAGGCGGGGATCTTCATAACAAAAGGACTGCTTGTTGATAATTTCGGAGTAGCTCCCAAGATAAATAAATAGCAGTGGTCCCTTCATTCTGAGATCTTCGTATGCAAAGACTACTCGCTACTAATCCTAGGAGTAACTCCCGATAGGATGTGGTAGGAGAGTGCCTTCAGTTTGTCATGTTCCTGGGCAACTTGTATGGATGAATGTTTGAAATTGCAGTTCTAAGATCACAGTGCATTAATCTCTACAAACGTACATCTGTTTTGTGGTGTAGGAGATAACCCCCTCTTATACTTAACACACTTCTCTGAGACGTATGAGCTTAGAGGTTTTACTTTTGTGGAAATCAATAGTGTGTTGTTGGAAATGGCAATATGGCATTTTAAGTGAAAATGTTCTAAGAAAGATAAACGTCACCTCGAGCCTTACACCCGAGGAATTATGAAACAAGGATTGCTTTAAGGCTAAGTGGATCGCAACCATTAGGGTACGATATCACCTTTCTAGATTTATTTATTTCTACCCGCTATGATGTCAAGTTTAAATTATATGGTGTAAGCTATGGGATCCCGGATAGGTCGGTAACGGTAGGGGTGATACCATATTCGGTTCTATCCGCCACCAGATGGGTCTGCGGGTAGGCCGGTCTTAATTCGCAGAGGTTTCGAATATGTCGATCCTTGGTACATTCTTCTAGAAATGTACTGTACGGTAGGTAGTCCCTTATCTCGCTATTCATTGGAAATCCAAATATCCAATAAGTACCTTCGATTTTAGTTGTAAACCTATTAAGTTGGAATTTAATAATGTAACAATTTCGGCTATTTGAATATGTTTATTTGAAAAAATTTCAAAGAATTTCATTAAAAATAATATCACTAAACATTACGTAGAAATGATTTGGTTATCATAAGGTAAAAACCCGTTTCGTGTTTATATGCGGCGTGGTCTTATGAGATACCCTTTTATTTTCCAAATACTCGTATTTTGAGTTTCTCACCAGTCCCATGACTGACCCGGAGTTTATTTTCCATTTCCCTTAAACTCCAGGAGCCCTATTTTTCTACGTAACCAAGTAGTTAGTTAGCTTGGAGCATTTTGGAAGGAGCAATTGAGCATGAAGACTGGAGCGTCCTTGCAACGACCCGTATTTTTAACTATTCTAAATTATTAAATTTAATGTGATTATTGAATTAAAATGGTTAGAAATAAAAATTTTAATGAATTTTTAATGTAATTTATTGAATATGAACTTGAATAAAATTTTGAAGTAAACAATTCGAAAATTCAGGCAATAACCAGTATTGAAATGAGATTTATATATTGAATGTGTTTGTTGTTAATAACTAGGATTGAATAATAAATATTGAATTACTATAAAACGAAAGTAGTTATTTATTAGTTGAATTCGTTTCAAAAGTAAATTGTATAAGCTAAACAACTTATATTTGAAATAATGTAATTTATTGGATAATTAAATTATTTGAATTGAAATTATTTAAATAACTGGATCTTGAATTATTGTGAATGGAAATGATGTCAGAAGTTGATTTAAATTTTATTTAAACAACAATGAAGATTGTTAAACTTAAAAATTGAATTTAAAGTGATTAAATTAAAATTTGGAAATTGCTCGTTTTAAATAACGAGTAAAAATAGCCATTTTGGCCACTATCTAGGATTTTGACGAAACTAGTTTCATCGGATTCGTAATAGTGAATTATTATAGGATTTCAAGTTTCATATCGATCGGACTTATCGTTTGACCGTGCGAGCTTGAAACGCGTAGGATTTATTTTTAGAATTTAATCAAAATAAATTGATTGTGAAAAGCTATCTTCTGCATATGATCGAATTAGGCCTTGAGACTAGTTTCATTATGTTCGGAATGGGGGTAAAATGTTGGGTACACTAGGAGGCATACTTCGTTTGGAAGTCGAGAATTTCGGGCGTTAGTAGCTAGATATTTTCAAATTAAAATAACATATATTGACCTTCTCATCCTCATCAGACAATTTGTACGCTCAGCCACCCTTATGTCTCCCTCATACCCATCCATCCCCTTTATCTTAATTCAAATCAGTACAGAACGAGACAATTAAATAAAAAAAGAAAGAAAAAAACAAAATCGCGAAGAGGAACGTGACTTGGAAGTCGCGAGCAAGAGACGAGCGCGTGAACAGTAGCGGCCTGGAGGGATTAGGGTTGGTGGCATATCGATGTCCATGCGGTGGCGATGGCTAAGGCAGGCGAGGAGATGGACGTGTGCGCGTATCACTTGGAGGAACGTTGGTTGCGACGGCAGTTGAGCACGTGTGCGGTTGAATGGGGCGGCGCGGTGGGGATTGAACGACGTCGATCGTCGTTATATATATTAAAAAAAGGTGATGACGCGATCTGGAAAGATAGAGACGAGGGCTAGTTCTGTGCGCGCGAGGAAAGGGACGATTAAGTTAAGTAATTTTTTAAGTTAGTTTAATTATTTTAGTTAATTAACTTTAATTATATCGTAATGCTTATTAATGTGTAATTTTTACATGCGAGGTCCGTTTTTAGCGAAACAAGTGACACTGGGTTCATATCGATGAGGATTGCGACTTGGAGTTGAGTAGGAATTTATTTGAAGCCGAAATATTTTCGGTTTCAAATAAAAGGTGAGTGTTTTATAACACTCACGATGTACTAAAATGTTTTTGCGTTTGTTAAATTGATAATTGTGAAATTATTTATTTTATTGATTATTGTTTGGTAAATTTAACTAACATGGAAATCGATATAGAATTTATATGTTAGAAAATTTTGAATTAACAGTTAAATTAAAATTAAAATGCTAGTAAAATTATCGATTATTGATAATTGGTTAATCGTTGTGAATTATTGATTGTTTGAATGATTGATTGTGTGGATGCCAATTGGTTGAAATATTGGATAATTGGATGATTACTTATTTTATATATATCATGTATCACCCTGTAAATTAATTGACAGTATTTAAAATTATTAATTAAATTATTTGGAATAAATTAAGAAATAGATTAAAATGAAATATACCTATGACACTTTGATTTGGAATGAAATGATATATATCCATCCCTGAAATTAAATTGAAATAACTATCCACTTGGCCATAGGATAGAAACTTATATATGGACACCGGATTGGTTAAACTAAATGATTTTAAAATTTTGGATTTGAAATTATTTAAGTGATTTGATTTAAAGAAATAAAAATCGAGATATGTGAATTGAATTATTTTCAAACTCGAACTTGAAATGTGAAATTAAAAATTGTAAAAGAAACCATTTAAAGAATTCAATTTGGAATTTGAAGTTATAATTGAATTATGGGAATCAAAAATTGATTGAAAGTTGAATTTTATTCGAACTTTGAAATTTGTATTCGAAAAATAGATTTAAATTGATATTTCAAACTTTGGCTCGAAATTGAATTATTTTAAAAGATTTGAACATTGAATTGAACATCGAAGTTAAATTTGGTTTAAATGATTTAAATCGATACTTTGAAATCGAACTCGAACTTGATATAGATTGAAATGGTTTGAAATTGACAATTGAATTGAAATTTATTTAAGTTGGAATTGAAATCAATTGGAACTGAAAGCGAAATTGAATTAATTCAAAATTGAAATTGAATTTATTTGAATTGAAATTGGAATCGAAGTAAAGTTCGACTTGAAATCGGAGTTGAATCGAATAAATTGGAATGGAAATTGAAAGTGATTTGAATTGGAAAATTTGGAATTGAATCAGTCGACTTTGAAACTATTTTCAAATAAATTATTTTAATATAAACTATTTAAAATCTATCTTTTTAAATATTCAATTTATTTTGATTTTCCAAACTATCTTATTTTATAAAACATTTTTAAATACTTAAATCATTTGTATCAAACTATTTTAACTATTAGACTATTTTTAACAATTTAAAACTTTTCCAAACTATTTTCTAAAATTCAAACTGGTCAAAGGCTAGAATATTTATATTTAAATCATGGATTTAAATAAGATTTGGGTTAAATTGAAGTTATACCCAAATGAAAATTCGAAGAAATTTTGAATTGGAACTGAAATCGAGATATTGAGAGGAAATGATTTTGAAGTGAAATAGCATATTTTGAGTAAATATGATATTTTGAAATGAAATTGATTTGAAGCAAATATGATACCTTAATATCAAGTGTGAATTGTTTTTGAAATGTAAAAGTACCAACCGGTGTGTAAAACAACGTTTGTTGTTAAAGAGACTGGGGCCTCTTATTGGCATGCGCTCTGTCAAAATTGGAACCACTTTAACAACTATGTACGTGGAGGAGACTCCAGAATGAAGTGGTTGTATTTGGCGCCATTTGCTAGATTTGAAGAAAGAGAACGATGATGGATAGACCCCGACACTTGTGCCAATTTGAAATGACTAAAACAGGACGGCTTGACAGGGCACAACGGGCTTGCTTCCCCTAGCGGACATCCATTCTTCGATTTTCTTGGACTTGGTCCATATTATTACTCTTGTTGTTGGTTTTGATTGGTGCACCTTGATTTGGGATAGCCTCTCTTTGACTCGATATGGGATGGATGTACGCGGTGGGCGTTCGTGGCTACGATGCGTTACCACCAGCCCTGCGACCCGAACTGGTAGTATCCTACCTTGGGCATTGCCTCACATGCCTTGTCATACTTTTATCCCTATACGAGACCCCTACAATTTTGGTTTAGTGTTGTCGTATCATGGCGCATCCCTATCCCCCGACGTGCTACTGGGGCGTTATATGCAAACTGTACGACAATGCTTAAAAATGCGTTAAGAGGGATTAATGTAAAGCCTTAACGCTAAGAAAAATATTTATTTTCCTGATTAGACATTATATATATAGCGTATTCTACTATATATAAATAATTTGACGGATCCTTAAGAGATGGAAAATCCTGTAACATCTCTTGAGTTATTGCACCTACGTTATACACTGGATAGGAGATGTGAAATCCCATAAACATCGCTGACGCTATTACACTCATGTTATGTGATATCGATTTGACTCACATAAGAATATTTTAGTCATGACTCGAATGTTTTGTCTTTTCATTACGCTCAGGTCAGTCCTGAGTTTTTCAGCTTATTGAAGATTATTCTCTGGAGGACGAAGATGAAGACTTGGTATTTTATTATTACTAATACTATTCCCTGCATCATGTTGTTCTGCTGCATTATATTTTGTTTCTGTTGTATATATAACTCTGATAAATGTTGTATAAATTATAATCAAATGTATAGTAAACAGCTTCATGAACTATTTATTTGATTATTATATTTTGTCATTCCGCTGCGAGATACTGTGTTTGTTTTCTTCTTTTCTTATTTTTCTTAATTAACCCCATTGATTATCTATGTTTCGGATTGTTTGAGTTGGACATGTGTGGATTATTGTCGATTTAAACCTTCTGAAATGTGGGTCGTCACAGTTGGTTTCAGAGCTTTGGTTTAACGGTAACCTTAGCGTTGTGGGGTTTGACTCATTAGAGATAGGGTAGTAATACCCTAGAATGAGTTGTTTGAGCATATATATATATATATATATATATATATGAGAGCGCGTACTTGTTAGTGTTATAAATTGTTTTATATTGTGTTTACTTATCCGTTGAGTTGTTTATGAATTCTGATCAATGCGTGGGATGCCGTGTTATCGATAGGGGTTTCTAAACACTTAAACGAGGCAAGTCGAAATAATATTGTTTTAAAATCAGGTAAATGAAATAATTTTACCTATATTATATTATTTATATGTATATATATAATGATTATTAATGAAGTTGTTGTTAAGGATGATAATATTTAATTATCATTAATTATTGGTTGAATTAAGTTTAAAAATGAATACTTGTGAACTCCATTTCACGAAGTGTTCGATAATTAAATTGAATTGAAATCAATTAAAATAAGAATGGTTTAAAATGACAAAGATGTAAATTAACGAAATATTTTCATAATAAGGTAAAGAAATTATATAAGTATATTTATAATATGGCTTATAAATAGAAAGGATTTAAAAGTCGAGAAATTTTGAATTTAAAACCTGTTGCTTCCAAAATTGTTTTTAAAGCCTTCAAAATTAATAACAATATTATTTGAAAGTGTTTTGACAAGAAATATATTTTGGAAAGATTTTTGAAAGGAATAAAGCATTGAACTCACTCTAGTCGTTGGGAAATAATCCTAGGGGATGACTGCAGCATCGCCAGTATCCATTTTCGAGTTTCTGAGTGAGAATTGCTACCAAAATATATTTATTTTCAATTAGAACAAGTTTTGGTTGTGAAAAAAATATTCTAAGTATGATCTGATAAACATATAAAAATAGTTTTGAACTTATAATTGAAAATAGTATAGATAAAAATAAGTTTATAACTTATAGATTTGAACAAGAAAGTAAAGCTGAATTTTAAAATGGGTGAACATCTTGGTTAAGCGAACAAAGAAAATTTGAATTTGAGAAATGAAATAAATTAATTAACTTAAGAAATGTTAAAAAAATCGAGTTAGTAAAATGAAGAAAATAAAATGAAGTTTAACTCAAGAAAGCTTAAATAAAAATGAATTGTATTTGAAATGAATTAGATAAAATAATAAAATGAATTTTTAAGTGAATAAGTTTGTATAACTTATAAATTTGAGAAATATTGAACTAAAAACAAATATTAAATTTGTTGAATGGAACGATAAGAAAAATAAAATTTAACTTGAATAAAGTTAAATAAAAGGAGTAATGGATTAAATGAAATAGAATTTCACTTAATAAAGATTAAATGAATTGAATTGGATTTGAATAGAACTATATAAATTAGTAAAATGAATTAATTCCACATAAGCTATAAAATAAATTAATAGTATGAATACAAACTTGAATTATAAAATAAAATGCAATTTGGGTGTGAAAGAAATTGAATAAAAATAAATGAGTGTAAGAAAATTTAATATGGGTAATTGAATTTAATTTAAATTGGATGTAACTAAATTGAATACAAATGGAGTGAGTTTTAATAAATTGAATGGTAACTAATTGAATATGAAATATGTTAATGAAATGAATTTTAAGATGAAAATTAACTTAAGAGAAATTGAATGAAATTGATGGTGATAAAAGATTTATTAATATGAATTTGAGTGATAAAATAAATTGTACTTAAGTAGAATTATTAATATGAATATGAATAAAGGAAATGAATAAATGAAGTAAATCAATGAATTAATATTGAACTTAAGTTATAAAGAAAAATAAATAAACATGAGCTGCATTTTATAAAATATTATAATAAACTCAATGGTTTATGAAATGATTTATAAATGATATTAGTATTAAATAGAATATACAAAGTGGGGATGAAGTAAAAATTTAATTTAGACAAGGTTAAACGGAATAATTTTATAAAATGGTTCAGGAATAAATTTATATGAATTATGTTAAACATAAAAATGAAACGACTGAAATTTAACAAATTGAATGTGAATGAAATAGATGTGAATAAATTTGAAGTGAACCAATTAAATGTTAATAAAAATTAGATGTTAATAAGAAATGAAGTGTATAAATTAAAATCGACATTGAAATGAAAATTGTGATAGTTTGAATTAATTGGACGAATAGTAATAATTGTGAATCGTTTCTTTGGTTGTAAATCATCGATTATATTATTTTGGCTGAATATGATTGTTTTGTCATGTATCGGTGCTAATGTTTATGATTTGAATTCAAAATTCATGCTATGTGATTCTATTTAACTCATATGTGCTTTCCATATTTTCATGAGTGACTGATATTCTAAATTGTGTTGAGATAGGTACATACGAAGGCCGTTTGGCCGTATACGCAGATTTTGTATGCTTTTGCTTACTTAATACGAGCGAACTCGCTCGTATTAATAATAATAAGCTACATATCTCGGATAACATACCGCATTTTTATATTATTCCCTACGGGATGCCTCATCATTGAGATGAGATGTATATCTGATATGTTTGGTATATATTTGTCTTATATATTCTATTGTAAAAAATTTCTGATCGAGCCGCGAAAAAGAGTCGCTGCCGAAATTTTCCAAAAATCCGGATGTTAGAAAAATTTTGAGGTTTTAAAATTTTATAACTTGTTTTATAAAATAAGTTGTAATTTCCCTAAAGCCGACATCGAAGTGGCATAACGAGAGTGTAGTAATGGTTTTGTAAATAAGATATTAATGTTTTATAAGTTGATTGTTCTAAATTAAATATATCGTATGTCATCTACTTAACCCCTTTTCGAGGATGAAAAGTTTTGAGTAGGCGAGAATGTAACGACCCCTATTTTTAACTATTTTAAATTATTAAATTTAAGGTGATTATTGAATAAAATGGTTAGAAATAAAAAATTTAATGAATTATTAATGTAATTTATTGAATATGAACTTGAATAAAATTTTGAAATAAACAATATCGAAGATTCAGGCAATAACCAGTATTGAAATGAGATTTATATATTGAACGTGTTTGTTGTTAATAACTAGGATTGAATAATAAATATTGAATTACTGTAAAACGAAAGTAGTTATTTATTATTTGAATTCATTTCAAAAGTAAATTGTATAAGCTAAATTACTTATATTTGAAATAATGTAATTTATTGGATAATTAAATTATTTGAATTGAAATTATTTAAATAACTGAATCTTGAATTATTGTGAATGGAAATGATGTCAGAAGTTGATTTAAATTTTATTTAAACAATAATGAAGATTGTTAAACTTAAAAATTGAATTTAAAGTGATTAAATTAAAATTTGGAAATTGCTCGTTTCAAATAACGAGTAAAAATAGCCATTTTGGCCACTCTCTCAAATTTCGATGAAACTAGTTTCATCGGATCCATAATAGTGAATTATTATAGAATTTCAAATTTAGTATCGATCGGATTTATCATTTGGCCGTGCGAGCTTGAAACGCGTAGGATTTATTTTTAGAATTTAATCTAAATAAATTGATTCTGAAAAGCTATCTTTTGCATATGATCGAATTAGGCCTCGAGACTAGTTCCATTGTATTCGGAATGAGGGTAAAACATTAGGAGCGTCAGGCGGCATGCTTCGTTTGGAGGTCAAGAATTTCGGGCGTTAGTAGCAAGATATTTTCAAATTAAAATAATATGTATTGACTTTCTCATCCTCATCAGACAATTCGAACGCTCAGCCACCTTTACATCTCCCTTATACCCATCCTTTCCCCTTTATCTCAATTCAAATCGTTTCAGAATGAGACAATTAAATAAAAAAAGAAAGAAAAAAACGAAATCGCGAAGAGGAACGCGACTTGGAAGTCATGAGCAAGAGACGAGCGCGTGAACAGTAGCGGCCTGGAGGGATTAGGGTTGGTGGCACATCGATGTCCGTGCACTGGTGATGGCTGAGGCAGGCGAGGAGATGGACGCGTGCGTGCGTATCAGGCGGAGGAACGCTGGTTGCGGCGGCAATCGAACACGTGCGCGGATGATTTGGGCGGCGCGGTGGGGACTGAAGAACGTCGATCGTCGTTATATAAAATAAAGGATGTCGCGACCTGGAAAGATAAGGATGAGGGCTGGTTCTGTGCATGTGAGGAAGGGGATGATTAAGTTAAGTAATTTTTTAAGTTAGTTTAATTATTTTAGTTAATTAACTTTAATTATATCGTAATGCTTATTAATGCGTAATTTTTACATACGAGCTCTGTGTCAAGCGAAACGAGCGGCACTGGGTTCGTATCGACGAGGACTACGATTTGGAGTTGAGTAGGAATTTATTTGAAGCTGAAATATTTTTAATTTCAAATAAAAGGTGAGTATTTTATAACACTCACGATGTACTAAAATGTTTTTGTGTTTGTTAAATTGATAATCGTGAACTTATTTATTTTATTGATTGTTGTTTAGTAAATTTAACTGACATGGAAATCGATATAGAATTTATATGTTAGAAAATTTTGAATTACAGTTAAATTAAAATTAGAATTAAACTGCTAGTAAAATTCTCGATTATTGATAATTGGTTAATCGTTGTGAATTATTGATCATTTGGATGATTGATTGTGATGGATGTCAATTGGTTGAAATATTGGATGATTGGATGATTACTTATTTTATATATATCATGTATCACCCTATAAATTAATTGACAATATTTAAAACTGTTAATTAAATTATTTCAAATAAAATAAGAAATTGGTTGAAATTATATATACAAATGACACTTTGATTTGGCTTGAAATGATATATATCCGTCCTTGAAATTAAATTGAAATAACTGTCCACTTGGCCATAGGATAGAAAATTATATACGGACACCGGATTGGTTAAATTAAATGAATTTAGAATTCTGGATTTGAAATTATTTAAGTGATTTTGATTTAAAGAAATAAAAATCGAGATATGTGAATTAAATTATTTTCGAACTCAAACTTGAAATGTGAAATTAAAAACTGTATAAGAAATCATTTAAAGAATTCAATGTGGAATTTGAAGTTATAATTGAATTATGGGAATCAAAAATTGTTTGAAGGTTGAATTTTATTCGAACTTTGAAATTTGTATTCGAAAAAGAGATTTAAATTGATATTTCAAACTTTGGCTCGAAATCGAATTATTTTAAAAGATTTGAACATTGAATAGAACATTAAAGTTAAATTTGGTTTAAATGATTTAAATCGATACTTTGAAATCGAACTCGAACTTAATATAGATTGAAATGGTTTGAAATTGAGAATTGAATTAAAATTTATTTAAGTTGAAATTGAAATCAATTGGAATTGAAAGCGAAATTGAATTAATTCGAAATCGAAATTGAATTTATATGAACTGAAATTGGAATCGAAGTAAAGTTCGACTTGAAATCGGCGTTGAATCGATTAAATTAGAATGGAAATTGAAAGTGATTTGAATTGGAAAATTTGGAATTGAATCAGTCGACTTTGAAACTATTTTCAAATAAATTATTTTAATATAAACTATTTAAAATCTATCTTTTTAAATATTCAATTTATTTTGATTTTCCAAACTATCTTATTTTATAAACATTTTTAAATACTTAAATCATTTGTATCAAACTATTTTAACTATTAGACTATTTTTAACAATTTAAAACTTTTCCTAACTATTTTCTTAAATTCAAACTGGTCAAAGGCTGGAATGTTTATATTTAAATCATGGATTTAAATATGATTTGGGTTAAATTGAAGTTATAACCCAAAAGAAAATTCAAAGAAATTTTGAATCGGAACTGAAATCGAGATATTGAGGGGAAATGATTTTGAAGTGAAATAGCATATTTTGAGTAAATATGATATTTTGAAATGAAATTGATTTGAAGCAAATATGATACCTTGATATCAAGTGTGAATTGTTTTAGAAATGTAAAAGTACCAACCGGTGTGTAAAACGACGTTTGGTTGTTAAAGAGACCGGGGCCTCTTATTGGCATACTCTTTGTCAATATTGGAACCACTTTAACAACTATGTGCGCGGAGGAGACTTCAGAACGAAGTGGTTGGATTTGGCATCGTTTGCTGGATTTGAAGAAAGAGAATGATGATGGATAGACCCCGGCACTTGTGCCAATTTGAAATGACTAAAACAGGACGGCTTGACAGGGCCAAGCGAGCTTGCTACCCCTAGCGGACATCCGTTCTTTGATTTTCTTGAACTTAGTCCATATTATTACTCTTGTTGTTGATTTCGATTAGTGCACCTTGATTTGGGATAGCCTCCTTTGACTCGATATAGGATGGATGTATGCGGTGGGCGGTTGTGGTTACGATGCGTTACCACCAGCCCTGCGCCCCGAACTGGTAGTATACTACCTTGGGCATTGCCTCACTTGCCTTGTCATACTTTTACCCCTATACGAGACCCATACGATTTTGGTTTAGTGTTGTCGTATCATGGCGCATCCTTATCCCCCGACATGCTACTGGGGCGTTATATGCAAACTGTACGACAATGCTTAAAAACGCATTAAGGGAGATTAATGTAAAGCCTTAACGCTAAGAAAAATATTTATTTTACCGATTAGACATTATATATATAGCGTATTCTACTATATATAAATAATTTGACGAATCCTTAAGAGATGGAAAATCCCGTAACATCTCTTGAGTTATTGCATGCACGTTATACACTGGATAAGAGATGTGAAATTCGTAAACATCTCTGACACTATTACACTCATATTATGAGATATTGATTTAACTCACATAAGAATATTTTAGTCCTGACTCGAATGTTTTGTCTTTTCATTATGCTCGGGTCAGTCCTGAGTTTTTCAGCGCATTGAAGATTATTCTCTGGAGGACGAAGACGAAGACTTGGTATTTTATTATTACTATTACTATTCCCTGCATCGTGTTGTTCTGCTGCATTATATTTTGTTTCTGCTGTATATATAACCCTGATAAATGTTGTATAAAGTATAATCGAATGTATAGTAAACAGCTTTATGAACGGTTTATTTGATTATTATATTTTGTCATTCCGCTGTGAGATTATATGTTTGTTATCTTCTTTTCTTATTTTTCTTAATTAACCCCATTGATTATCTAGGTTCTGGATTGTTTGAGTTGGACATGTATGGATTATTGTCGATTTAAACCTTCCGAAATGTGGGTCGTCACAGTCCTTTTGTCAATAGTGATCTTTTTCCAATTTCAGCTGCATCATATAGTATGTATTTAGCATCTACCAGCCTCTGTAAGGATAGGCAGTTATAACTATCCCTGGCTGGGTTAGTACTTATCATAACTCTGATGAATCACTTGGAGTGATTTATGTACTTTCCATATGTATAATTAATGAGAATGTGAGATTCTGTTGTTATTCTATCTTCTATCTTTATTTCTTTTAAAAACCCCGGATTATCTGCCTCTCCAGCACTTCAATTTGCGGCATGTAATACCGAGGACGTATTAGTGTCGATCTCCGAGGGTCAAAAAGGTGGGTAATCACAATAATCCCAACACAAAATCCTTGATTCAATAATAAGAATTATTAGAAACTGAACTACTCTACTAGAGATTTTAACTTTGAGTTTACTTTAGTTGACCTTCATATTAACCCCATATAACTTAGGAGACGAATAGTATTACACTTCCAATACTTCCACTCGACCTAACTAAGACGTTTGATGGACATCATGCCTTAATTTATCTATAATCAAGGTGGAGCTTTCATATTGAAGACCAACAGTATTCTCAAGTTAAGAGAATTATGTAAATTAATCACTTCGATATTTTCTGCTAGACCTTAGTTATATTAATCAGTAGAAAACAATTAAATGAGTCATTCTATAATTGTCCAATAACTATCAACATGTAACACCTTGGAGCCCCCCAACAGTCATGAGTAATACACTGCCCAACATTTGGAGAGCGTATCATACTCTAGTCTTAACGGATGCATCAATATCCAGTCTCGATGCATCTTAACGAGGAATATTTAAAACAATATGTTTATTTTATTGTGATAAATCACTCATGATTACAACACATTTATGGATATTCTATTAAATATATTTTTAATTAAATTAATTAATTAATATTTATATCAAGTATATAATACAAAACGAACGTCTTTTATTTCGAACATGATTGGTTATCGAGTTAGATTTATGCAACAAATTACATAATTGCCCCTAGGGCATACCCCTAACTCTATCAATCTCTCATTTGCACTTGGAGTCAATTATGGAATCTTATTCCAACTTCTTTAATTGGTTTCTTCAAAATCAATCAGGTCAGTCCCTCGATGAATGGGTACGGTATTATGTTTCAATTATCTACTATGTCAATCAACTCTCCCCGACGTTGATAAACTGCCTTTATCATGTGGAACATTTCGGGGTATGTCTCTCATCCTCCAACAAGCTCTAAATTCTGTTATGAACTATGTCACGAATTTGTTATCATATAACAATATTACGAGATTCTTAATATTTTGAATCACTCTTGGCTCGGTTATAATTTGTGTATTTGCTATGTATATACATTGCATTTATCATGGCGCTGTTCAAGGCGATGTACTTAGCCTTTTGTTGAATTATCCACAATCCCTCATTTGGAACATTTCCAACTTAAAGCTTCTTAACCAAGCTTTGAACATGAATTTTATATTGACATACCATACTCAATATCACATATGAAGTCTAGGTATGAATACTCCTTCATAAGGAGTTTGTTGTTTCTATAAACAAATCTCCTATATTTCGTAAATACACGAGAAAATTCTAAACTATCATTTAGTGTCCTTAATTTGGATTTGATATTTGCTTCATGTATCGAATACATAAGCAAATCATGATATTATATACAACATAAGATGCATGATAATTCCTACTACTAATGCGTAAGGAATTCATTTTACATGTTTCTTATTAAACATTTTAATAAGGTGTTTTTGCATATTATCTGAGACATTCCCAATCTCCTTTATACTCACTATGAAAGACATCATTTTCAAATCCAACATCGAGTATTAAAATGACTAAAAGCAGATTTTAATGAAGGAACATTATTAACTTTCATTCTTATGGACACATGCTTCCTCTGCATTTTGACTGAAATCAAACTATTTGATATTTCTATCAAAATACTTATTCAATTTTGATGCTTGTTGATTGATACTTTTGCATTGGTTCTTAGATCATATCCAAAACTCACAAACTCAATATCAGTCCCACCGACTTCAAGACTATGTAAACTGTCTAGTCTAAATATTTATTTAGATTTTTCTATTACAATACATATGTACCAAAACACAAAGTTAAACTAGGCGATAATTTTATGCGTAAATCCAAATTAACTTGAGCACGTCGAACGACGAATCTGTTACAGTAATTTCAATAATTGGAATTCACGGTGTTATCCTTATCAATATGGCTTACTATATTCCAACCGCATTTGTCTCTCTTAAAGACACATTTGTAACATTGGATCATATCTCTTTAGGTACCATTATCAAAATCATATTTTGGTATGATTTTGATAGTGTTTTGGAATCTATTTTGGATTTGTGTATTGTAGCATATCATAGAGTAAATACCCATAATAAGTTAATTAAACAACATAGGATTACTTATTCTTGACATTGACAAGAAACTCATAGTTTCTCTTTGACATGCAAGAATACTCATTAGACATTCTAATTTGTTATGTTCATTTAGGTTTGGTTAATTTCATTTTTGCAATCAATTTTGACCTTGGATCGTATCCATATCCATTTTAATATCAGTAATTTCTCAAAGAAATTCCTTTGTTACGAAGTTGGTATTTCTTGAAACAATAGTTGTTTCTCAATGTAATGGAACAGACATTCATAAACATTTTATGAATTGTCTTATATAAAACCGATTTTGTATTAGTTCACAATATTTAAGTTCACAACATAAATTATTCATCCAATGACAATCGTTCCTAAACTTCTTTTGGTATGATTCACTTAAGATCCCTTACATACAATTATTACGTGCAGTCTTTCAACTTACTCAACCCACCAACTCCTTGACCTAGGACATGATGGGTTTTCCTATAAACCCTTATCTTTTATGATTTTTAGAACTATTCTTTGGATGATATATAATTTTAACCTAGTGTGCTACTCTTAAGTACACACCTTATAGAAAGAATTTAACTCGACTTCACTCAATATTAATTGTGCTTTGTCTAACCAAGTTCGATTACTCCTTGTCAATACATCATTATGTATTATAAGGAGGAGTGACTCTTGAGACTAAATCTGTATTCATTGCATCACTTTTGTTATGAAATCAAATATCACATCATAGTTTTATTTCTCAACGAAAATTCATAATATTCTCATTGAAATAAAACTATGTTTATTCTTCGATCATCACCGAAAAACAGATATTATTTCATAAATAATGTGCAGTGTGTTTTATAAAAACAATTTTTGTAATTTGATGCAATCAATAAGTGTTATGTAGCCTGCACCACTATTTTCATCATTACTATAATGGTGTACTAAATACAGAGGTCCATCATTCACTTAATATTGACTATTTATTTCATATATTTTAGCTAGTTTGCAGGGGGAGTTCTTTGATCAATTATCTTAAACCTAAAGAAATAAATCTTACAGAAAACGATTTTCTGTATGAAAATACATTTTGAAATAGAAATCATATTTCTTATTGCAATGTTAAGTATCAATTTTTTTTTACAATTTTTGTTTTCATTGTTTCTTTATGAAGCAGAAGTGACAATTCATTCTCTTCATCCCAACTATACCTTAAATCATATCTACTCCTGTACATTGGTTTTCCTTTTTAAATGGTCGAACCATTCAAAATAAAAACCTTATCACAATATCAAAATGAACTCTTTTCAAAAGTGCGTTCGTCATCCTTAACATCTAAAGACATCAATTATGTTACATTTTACACATTTCAGCGATCAAGTTCGCAGATTCTTTTCGTAGTTTTGGTCTAGTGTTACATTTAACACAATATGATCTTTATTGTAATCGATCAAATTCATTATTCTATCTTATATAATGGTTTATTTTCTTTTTTGTAGTGAACTAATTTCATTGAAGTATCGTACATTACGAACTGTGACCATTCAGCATATAACACTTATATGTGATAGTGTATGGATCAAATATCTAATCTAGTATTGCTTTAGAGCTCAAAACTCATAGTATGCAATACACGATCTCGGTCAAATAAACACGTAAGCGACCAACTCACGAATGTATTTATTAGTTGTAAAATTAGGCGCTTGCATGGGTATTGAAATATTAACATGCAAGAAGTATTTATTAGTAAGTATATGTTATATTGCAATTTTTCAATCTTCACTTCAGTTCATTTGTATATTTTAATTGATAAACTTTTATCAATCATATTAAATGCACAAATTTATCAATGTAGATTATTTTAACATTATATAGCAAGTATTCTTACAATTTTAAATAGGTTAAACATTACCATTTCATTTTCTAATAGGGCTCCCACTGGATTTTATGTTTATCAAAACCCTAAGAAAAACATAAAAATTATTTGATTTCTTTAGAGGTGTTATAACTAGCATGCCTTAGAATTTTGACCTTGAGTAAAGCTCAACAAATCATAAGCTCGCATACGATGGATAACTCCTTATCGGTCATATCACATACAACTCCTAACCCATGGTTCCTTGTCCTAATATCATCTTTACCTTGAGGAAAGCTGAAAAAATAAAGAAAGTTTATTCACTCGTACCCACCATTTTACCGGCCTAAGTATAGTGCACATACCTTGAGGAAAACTCAACAAATATATGCAGATATCGTACATCGTCTATTTAATACATTAATAGTACTACACATAACATCCCTAGCATGAGGAAAGCTCAACAACTAAATAGTATATAAGTAATCTATTAATATATAAATGGTAGAGGACAACATTATATTATAGATTCAAAATCTTTAATATATTTTATCAAGTGATATTGACTTATATGGAATAATGTATGTCTTATGAAATATCTTCGTGATTCAACTGTCGAGCACATCAAAAATCATGGTATATGTACTATATGTATGTATTTATTCCTTAAGTCTAAATGGGATCCTTACTGTTCCACCTTAGTTTATACATTTATATTATATAAGTTTTATTGTTATACAACTTTTATACTTTATTTAACTTATATAATATTTTATGTATAACATTATAGTAATTAAATCTTAATTAATTAATTATTATATTATTCAATTATAACTTATAATATTGAATAATAATAATATAACCTTTATAGTAATACATATATATCTTATATATATGTATTATTGTTATTTAATTAATTAACCTTTAATTAATTAATTTATTTAATTAACCTTTGATTAATTTATATAATTAATTTTTTTTAATTAAATTATATTGATTTCAAAAACTTATTTTATATACATACATGTATACTTATGTTATCTTAAACATTTTAAAATAACATAACATATATCAATATATATAACACATCCAAATATTTGTTAATTAACTAACTTATTCAATTAATTTATTTTATTAGTCTTATTAATAAATTTTAAAATTTGAAATTAATATTTAAATATTTTCAAACATTTTGAAAATATCATTATCTTTTCAAACATTTTGAAAACTTACGTTATATTATATCTTTTATAATAAACATGTTTTTATTTTAAACTTAACTTTTAATTTAAAAATCTTTTATTTAATTTTCAATATGGTTTTGAAAATTAGCCCAAGGCCCAATTCAAATTAGGCCTTTTCTATTAGTGACAACCTTTGGGCTCGCTTCACCTTTCAGGCCAAGCTGCTAACCAGGTAGGAGAGGGTACTTAATTACCCAATTCCAATCCAATGCATTATCTTTTTAGACACCGTACTAAGTGAGCAAGCTTAATTAGTTAGCACTAATGTGACTAATTTTTAACGCATAAGTTACTGGGCTCTGACACCATTGTTGGAACTGGGCCAGCCCATAGTGGAGTTAAAGGCAAATTTCAAAAAATTTCCTATTTTGAATCTGTTGGGCCTATGAAGTCTAAATGGAGTTATAGTAGATCCAATCTAGTTTTAAATAAAATCATATTTTATTTAATTCATTATTTATATTTGTTAATTAAACATGTTAACATTTCAATTAAATGTTTTATTAGGAATGCATCAACATACATTCAAGTATATGACAACATAAATGAGCTAATATAAATATGTGTGTGTACGCGCGCGCACACACACACAGACATATATATACTAGTGTGAACCCGTGCTACGCACACGGATGTTGTTAAATTTAGAGTATGTAATATTGATCAATTTTTCTAATGATTGTCCCAATTGCATTGGTTTAGGCGTATTTATAGTAGTCTTATAGTTGTCAACGGCTAAGTTCTTATTGTCATAAATTTCCTTATAATTAATGGAAAATAGCATATCTTTGAATCACATTGATTTTAATGAGAATATCCGTAGGAGAGGCGGATGCAGCTTAGATTTGCATGCTTATGATTTGTGCATTATTGCATTCCATTAGACCAAATAATTGTTTGTTTAATATCATGCATCAAAATAATCAAATGCATAAAACTGAAACAAATTTAAACTAAGATAACTTTTGTGAAATCAATAAGACATTAGTATCTAGGTCACACTCTTGGTAAAGTAATATAATGTGTATAACGTAAATAATTAGTGCTCATTTTTGTTAGGATATTCTTTATCGTATCATGCCTTTCTCTAAGTTTAAGTGTTGAGATTTACCTAACGTTATATTCACACTTTTGTAGTTTAATTAGTAACTGTATGTTTTAGAAGACATGATTATGAATAGAAGGAAAATAATCCAAATATGAATCACATATGCAACTGATAGGTACAAAGGATTGTTTGAGGTAGCTCTTTGTATTAATTGAAATTTAACACCAAGACGAAATTTCGTTAGCTACAATGGCAGCATATCAAGGCAAAATTTGACTGAAGCAGTGGATGTAGTTCATCCAAGCATATCAATCTGGTAAGGTCTTGAGGTCACTTTAGATGGAAAGTTAGTGCCACTTCAATCATCACTGTGCACATAGTTACAGAAACAGGTAAAAGTATAAGCAATAAGCATGCAAGTGGACAAAATCAGATATTGAACTCATAAGCAAATGTCACAAATAAACTGCCCAAATGATCAGCACATCTATTCAAAAGTATGATATAGTCTTACTCTCTTTAAGTACTCAAGCAATTGCAAATGAATAATAAGAAATAAAAATAACTGGAAACTTTGCAAAAATTGCTCTGTTTTGAAATCAGCAAGCTGGCTCTGTGTGGACGTCTTCCTTTCAGCAACTACAGCTCCTACAAAAAAAATTCAAAAATAATTAGAGAATAAATTTACTAAGTAAATAAAAAATGTAGAATTCATTCTGGGGGAAAAAATATAATTGTAAATTGATATCAATAATTTGGTTAAGGAATAGTGAAATCCTCTCTTATTTTGATCTAATCCTATTTAAAAATTTCTACCCAATTAGTTGGTATATCGGAACTTCTAAAATCAGTTTCACATTGTAAATCATGTTTGGCAAGTATTGATGAATTTTTAATGAAATAGTTTTTTTCTTGATGGAAATATCATACCTGTTTATAGTATATTTTCCATATCTCAATTTAGGGCGTAATAAATTTCGGTGGAGTGTGCAGCATACCTTTTGGGAGCCTGTTCTCTTCTTAAGTTGTTGAAGAAATCTCTTTCCGGTTTGAGATCATCGTAGTTCAACATTTAGCTTTTGGGGTCTATGTAATGCAGTCGACCTTTAAAATCTACTGTAAATAGTTGACACGTTATCTGTTGGTGTGGTAATGCATTCACATTATCTATTTGTGATTCAATCCGGTCTCTAACTCATTTGTAGACGTTATTGTAAGGTTTAGAATCAGTTGTAGAATCACCATCAGAGCCCAGAACGATCAATTGATCATCATACCTGTTTTCAGAGAGAAAAATAGCTCAAACCAAAAAAAACCTAAAAGCATTTATTATTAAAAATAAACCAATTGTTCATCAGACCAAGAAATAAAAGTTTCAAATAGTCCATATGTGCAGATCGAAACAACATAATAGTCCTGCAGCATAAAGTTCTGCTGGCAGTTGTTATTAAAGTTTATAAGATCGTTGATCAAGATTTTTAAAATAGGAAGTATTTCAATGGGCTTCAATGACCGATTGGACTGATGTACATGTGGTAATTTAGCAGCCTTGAATGATTCTGCAATGGCTTGAATTTGCTTTTTCCCTTTGAATACATTTATGCATATACATGTAACGTCAGTGTATAACAAAAAACATTGTTAAACATGTAATTTTGCTGATAACAAAAAGGAAACAAAAATCTTAGCCTACCCTCTATTAAAATTTTGCATTAAAATGTTCTTTCCTACCTTGGCTTCCCATAATTCTTTCGCTTGTTTCTCTATCAATGAACGAAGAACAAAACAAACAAAAATGTGAAGAGTCATATGTCACGGTTACCAATAATTTAGCAAAGAAAGGTCACCATATAAAGTCATGCTGACATACATGTTTAGCTGAATCCATGGTAAGAGATGAGATATATTCTATCTTGATCAACAATGAAACACCTTTATCTTTAGGTCGTTCTTTCACTCTGATGCCGTCACGTTTTACTGAAGTGACTATCTCAATAGGACACAGTAGTTCTTCATCATCTAGATCAAGGGTTGGGAGGACATCAGCTGGACTGGATAAATTGTAAAGTTTATGGATGAGTAAAAAGTGGAAGATATAGTATGAAAAAGGTTGCAAAATAGTTTTCCCTATAGCTTACTTCTGGTCGAGAAGGTGAAAGGGTATTAAGATCAAGTTCAAGGTAATATTTAGGCATGTAATTTTTCTCAAAGGAAGTGATAATATACTTTGTATGTCTGACCCATGATAAATTATCGAAAATTCCATTTGAAAATCCGTTTAAACAACGAAATAACATGTTGGTAATAAAATAAATGTGAAGAATGTAGTGTCAAAGCACTGAAAATAATGGTCAAAACTTTAATTTGGGAAAGCATACACCTGGAGCATGCCTGAAATAGAGGTTGGGAATTACAAATCTTGAATTTTACACACCAAACTCCTTCTAACAGGAGATTGCAAAATGTAATATACCCCAAAATTCAGCTAAATGGCTACATAACTTGGTTGCATTTTAACAGATGTTTGCTGTATAGTTGTCTGTTAGGTAGACATCCATTACAAAGCGTTTGTCAAACAGATGCATATATGTTGGGTGCCAGTTTAACAGCCAGCCAATAGTGGATGTGTAGCAGGTACCCATAACATGGTGCTAGCGGAATTTAAGTTGAACTACCCAGTTGAAAAATGATCCAGATAAAAAGAGTACCAACTGTTAAATAAAACAAATCTATTTTTGTTCAACCAAGTTTGCCCGACAGTGATCATGTATAGAATTTTTATTGCAGTATATAGCCAAGTCAATGTGCTATTGTGTCTAACTTGTTCAGTTAGCACTGAAAAAGTATCTACAACAGAAGTAAAAATTAAAGTAGCAAAATAAAATATACATCAAAGTACATGATAGTTAATTTATATTTTAATCGAACTAAACAATATTTAAACCCTAGTACATAGATGTGGTGGTTTTATAATTTACCTTAAATTTAATTAAATATTATTATAAACATTTCATAAAATTAGTTTGTATTGTTCTCCCTCTAAATACAACAAAACTTTTCTCAAACACAAACTGCATTGCTTTATTTTCAGGCATGCTGTGATAAAGGAGACCAAAAAATTAATTAAGAAATAAGGGGGGAAAAGCAATCAAATGTTACATCATAAGTATACCAATAGATTATCTAGATTAACGGCTGTGATTTTTCTTTTAAATGCAATAGTCTTTCATTGCATAATAGTAGGGAATGTAGTCAGTGAAGCAAATCTGTAAACTGTCAAGATCATATTTTCATCGCTTGTCATTTTATATTAGATTTCCATTATTGTCAATGATAGGTAGTGAAATTAACTAACCTGTGTATGCGTACAGATTATAATTTTTTTTAGATATGCATCGATAGACCCATGTCTAAATGGGAAAAATTCGATGATGTAAAACCAAGTGAAAATGATGTTTTATTTAGTCAGAAAAAATCAGTATTATAGTGGTATGAGTTTGCAGATAATGCATCATGTTGAAGAATGCTAGCTAACATGCATACTATCCAAAATATCAGGAGTCATATATGGCTGTATAGGGCAAGCAAGCATGAACAAATTATAACTTCCAATCAGTGTTCCATACTGTTGAACGAACATTACACAACAAATTGAATTTTAGAGGAAGTTTTGTGACAGTAGACATTATATATGAAAAGGAAAAAAATAATTCGGATATAGTCCAGCCCGTTAAAAAGACAAATCATTATTAACTGGTAGTACAAAGAAACTACAATTGTAGCAACAAAAAGACAGTGTCGTAGTCAGGAAAATAAGACAGTAGAGAAGCTGGATTATGACCAACATAGACAATGTTTGCAAATATATATGTTTACATAAGTCTGAACCAAAAAACAATAGCTTGTAATATTCACCAAAAATAGAATAAGAAAATTAACACTATTACATGGGCCTGTAAGCATGATGAAAGCCTATTATAACTGAAGTACAATTATATGCTTACTCAACAATCATTTACGTTATATATTTTTTTCTAGTAGAAACATTTTGCAATAACCATGATCTTAAGAATTAAAATCAACCAATTTCTATGGAAATTGTTAATTAGGATTCTACAGATATCCTTTTTCTATATATAAATATTAAATCGTGTTTATAGTCCATACAACAAAAGAGCTAATTCAATCTTTCTGGATAATGAAGGATACTTAAATACAAAGATAAGAAACATATAAAGTTGATATAATGTCCCCTCATGTAACATCCCGAAAATTTTCGACTTTCGAAAATTCAACATCGATACTCACTTTATCGACTGCTGAGCCATCGAATGCCGGAAACCCGAAAAGTTATGGTTTTAAGAAAGAAGAAAAAGGTAGAAGAAGAAGATAGAAGAAAAAGAAAGAAGGAGAACAACAGAACAACGGAACAGCAACAGAAACAGAACAATATCAGAATCTCACATATCGCAGCGGAACAATATATAATAGATAAATGAATAATCTTTAAACAAAGAACTATATCATTTTATACATACATCAATCATCAGAGTAAATATACAACAATGGACAGTTATATAAACTTGTCCTCATACAGAATACACAGCGGAATAAATACTATCAGATACAAATACTACGTCTCGTCATCCAGCTTATCTCCAAAGCTCCAGAATATCCAGAATATCCTGATAACATAACTCTAGGCTGCCCGTGTGGAAATTGGTGGGCACCCAGAGTTTAGAAGGGAACAATAAACTCCGAGTCAGTCATGGTGACTGGTGTGAGATCGTAAAACAGTTATTTATCTTTAAAATAAACAACAGAAGAATTTTAAAGTAAATTCGAAATGCTTTTGGAAAATGAAACTACCATAAGACCTCCCACCACACATACAATGCAAACGCAGAATTGGAGGAGATTTCTTCTTATGATAGTCAAAGATGCTTACTACGCAAAATCAAATCATTTTTGATATTATTATTAGTGCATAGTGTAGAAAACATTTCGAAAGTATAATATTAATCTTAGCCAGCATAGGCATTCCGCACTTATGCCTACTATAGCTACTATGTTCAATAGCAGGTTACCGCCCCATTCCATAGCAGGTAATACAACTAAAACCGTACAAGTCGCGTATTGTTTCTTTGGATTTCCAACAAATGGTCAGGCTAAGGAACTTCCTATCCACGATGGGTACGTCCCTGGAATAGACGACCCGAGAACCTAACCGGATCTCTGCCAACACAAGGCCGGGTTACCTCTGCAAAAATAGGTAACTACTGACACGCGTATGCCATCCCCCGATCGTAACCGATCTTCCCGAGGATCCCCGATTCGCAACAAACCACATAGATAATAATAATGCAGTAACCACAGAGGTTAAGTATCTGGGCTCCATACCATGATACCACCTTTATCCAGAAGGAATGACATACACTAAGGGGCGCTACTCCCTAGAACCTTGCTGCATCCTTCCTGTTTCGACCATTTCCGGGGTGTGAGGCTCGACGAAGTCTCGTCCACAAAGCTACGCTTTCTCAAAAAAAGCCCTGCTTCGGGTCAAACAAAATGATCAACCTATGATCACAAAGATATAAGATCAAACAAATGATCATATCGCAAATGATCAAACACCGATCATTTCACAGCAACACTCAGTATGCCACGTTACCAAATTGGGATATATCGCTGATAAATTTCAACTACACAACCTCTGAGCTCGTACGTCTCAGAGAAGGGTGTTAAGCTAAGAGAATAAATTCTCCGCCACCAACAGAAATGTATTTGAAAGAAATCGGCTTTATATCTCAAATTGTAACGTCAGACACACAATCCATACAAGTCTGTTCCGGGATCGAACAGAGCCGAAGGCACTTCTCACGAAGCCCTTGCATATCCGGATAATTTTCTAATCACGTCCGGACTTCCCGTCACTAAGGGTGATAAAACCTCTAAATCGAAGATCAGTCGATGTAGAGTAACTCGACGGTAATCCTTCCGTTTTCAAAAATATCCGGTCTTCAACACCGGTCTTCAAATGCGATTCATAACGACGTATCACATATTCGGAATGGGTTATGCGACCCCATGGTCCTTTCCCGGCTAACCCGAATAGTGAGCGTTTATTCAAAAATAAGTGTGGCATTCAAATTCATCCAATTCACAACAAATACCTATCTAAAGGTAAATATTGATAGTCGGTTATTTAACTATCAATAAAGATGTGCAACATCATCAGATTCCAAATAATTTTCCAAATTATTTAATTTCCAAAAATATCTTTACTAGATATATTATTTCCACACTTAACCATTTGAAAACAATTTCAAATCAATTTCCACATTTCAATTTTATCTTTAAAAGATAAAATCTCAAAACAGTTCATTTCATATTGGAAAAGCCTTTCCATACTTATTTAAAATAAGTAATTCACAAAACTATTTATTTTCAACACTTAGAAAATATTCGATATACTTAAATCAAAATTAAGTATAAATTCATTCTTTAAGGAAATCATTCTTTAAACACATTTTATTTGAGTCAAAACGAATGTTACGTAAAACATCGTTACGACGACTCAAAATCACTAGTATAGGGATTCGAAATTTAGATAGATATATAAATCCCAATACTACATAAAACATTTCCTTTCGGAAATCATTTACTATAACAACAGTGTTATAGTCCACCATTTCCTTAAGTTTCTCGAAAACGTCTATTTCAACAATAAATGTTGAAATCTATGCTTTCGATTCATAATACATTTTAAAACATCTTTAAAATGCTTAACTTCATTTTTAATATCACTTCTTCAAAAATAAATCCATTTATTTAATAATATATTCACTGTCCAAAATCGTGAATATAATTCACTTAACCCAATTTCAATCATTTCTACACATTTTTATCTCAATAAAAATTCGCTATCCAAAATCGCGAATATATCTTCTTTAAAAATCTTCTATATTTAATTTCTCAAATTCAACTGATTTTGAATTTATAAACACGTTTATAAATTCTATTTCTATTTTAATAACAACTTCGACTTATAAATTTCCTTTTATTTACTTCTATAATTTACTTATCAAGATAAGTGATTTCGGATTCATAAACAACGTTTATAAATCGCATTTATACTTTATAACAATTTCCACTTATAAAATCATTTCATTTAGAAATTTCTATTCATATCTCATCTAAGTGTAAAAGTCAAATTTATAAGTAAATTTCTTATAAATCGTTTATTCTACAACATCTATTCACTTTATAACTTCACGTTATAAATCTATTAATTTCATTCACTTATGAAATCCTTTTATACTTCTTTTTAACACTTATAAATATTCGTTTTATAAGTCCAATATTTCGATTTATAAAATATCAATTTTACAAATCTTTTTATACAAATCGTTTATAGTTATTCAAAATCCCAACTTAAACCATTTTATAAATAAATCGACTTTTATTTCAAAAACGACACTTCGGTTATATTTCACTAAAAATTATAACTTTTATAACTTTAAAATTTTACGTTTATAAATCGATTCAAAAATTCCATAAAACGTATATTTTCAAAAATCACTTTAAAAAACCTTTTAAAGTAAAAGTCGTTATTTTTACATTTCCAAAACTGAATCCGATGATGCAACAACACCAATCAGTCCATCACAACAGTCAAATATCATATATCATCATATGATAACAGAATATATCAAAATATCTGTAAATAAGTAAATACAGTTGAGGAATCCAGTTGGATCCCTCCAACCTGTTTCCCTGCATCCAAAGATGTTAGCACAATACCAATTCCGCTCCAGTACGGAATTATCGCGGTATATGGGTTTTATAAAAATCCGCTTACTAACGGCGCAATAGGGTCTCATCCGCTATACGAGGCGGGAAATCAATCAATCCAATATATACATATGCCAATATGTATATACTGCTATATATAGATATATATCCTATAATATCTAATAGCACATCGAATAGCAATCATCAAATCAATAACTGTAAAAATTCCACATTCGATTTGAGTGAGAAGATCTCACCTTGATTTCAATTCTGATTTCAGCGTTTATTTTCGAATAAAATTAAACAGACGTTTAATCTCATCCAAAATTTTCACTGACTCCAATCGCTTCCAAATCAGTTGCACTGCGAAGAGCTCGACAAAACGAAGCCAACGCTTTTTGTTTCGTTATTTTCGGGCAATATATGACAACGTTATAGCAGTTTGAAGTTAATACGATTTTAAATAAAATAAATATACAATTTTGTTTTCAAATCTAAACCTAATGCATCTCTGGCCGTTCGATCTCGAGACTACAGATCTGGGCCGCTTGATGTCTTCTCCCCCAATCACGCGCGCGCGCGTTCAAACCCAGGTTATCAAAACCCAAACAGCCGCCTACAATCACGAATTGCCGAGCCACCCTCTATCACCTCAACGTCGATCAGAAGCCACCCATCAACGCGCCTACGCGAGCTCAACCTCCAGCTGTGATGACGGCAAGCTCGGTCGAGCTGGTGCTAGGAAAAACGCATGCGAACAAGCCACGAACGCGGCCATCTCGTGCCTCCAAATGATGATGATAACCCATCATCGCCGTATAGAATTGAAGATCCCTCAATGCTCTACGTTTTTCGTTCAGAAAGTTTCTCGAATCGAAGCTTGGACATGAAGAGATTAAGAGAAGAAGATTGGTGCTTTCTGGCCATTGATTGAATAAGAGGCGGCTGAAGATAGAATTAGGGTTAGGTTTTTTTCCCTTTGCAAATGAAAAGGTTGAGGGGCTTATATAGAAAACTTACGAAAACACTATTCATCGAATTTTTTTCGAACTCCGATTCGAGCGTGCCGGCTGACGTTCGTAAGGTTTACCCCACGTTCCGAACGCAATGGAACAGGTTTCGGAAGCTAATTCGATCGTCTGTGCGAGATACGGAGCAAAACGATCGATTTAAAAATCAAACCGATTAAATCGATTTCGAGACGTTTTAATTTGTACCGGACAAACGGTAAATCCAAAAATTATGAAATTTGAAACCATGCAATAATTTCACATTACGGATCCGATGAAACTGGTTTCGTCAAAATCCGACACCGTTTGAAAAATGACTATTTTAACTCGACGATTTAAAATTAAAACGATATCGATGCGTTTCGAGCTGCCATGGTCAAATGACAACTCCGATTGATACGAAAATTGAAATCCGATAATAACTAACTATTACGGATCTAATGGAACTGGTCTCGTTCAATTCTGAGACTGTTCGAAAATTGGCTATTTTTATAGTCGATAATTAAATATTAAAATATTCAATTTTCATAGATTAACTCCAAATTCGATTCTGAAAGTTCTATAACCTTTCTATAACTTCAGTATGATTAAACAAAATTTTACAAATCATTTAAAATCATATTCAATCCAGATTTCAATTAATTCTGGAATTTCACTATTAAATTATTGATATAATTATCCAATTAAACTCAATATTCGAATTTTAAATTATCCGACTTATTAATTCTACTTATTAATATTTAAAATTAATTAAATATTCGAATTTTAATTATCAAAAATTCTGGGTCGTTACACCTCATTTTACAACCCATCTTCTGACTAAAGTGAAGAAATTAACGATGAAAACCAAAATGCAAAACAACATACAATATTAAATCCAAGCATTCACTTATTATTGCTTCAATCAAAATTTACAATATGAAACCTTCTATCTAGTACCGAGTGACTACTTCTATTCATATTAATAAGATATTTCATAAATCAAAAATCATTAACCATATTCCTTTTTTTTTAAATACAAAATAGAAGTTTTACGTTTGAAGCTGTCCATTTAAACTATTAAACCTTTCAGATAGATAAAAAATTAGTCGTAGCATAATAAATATTATTCCTTCAGTGATGTAACTTTTATAACATAAACTAAATATTTAAAATAAAAAAGAAACTCAAAAAGCATATTAATTCTAAAATTTGGGTATTAGGAAGTGGTGGTGCAGAAAGCAACACTTCTTTTTACATGTGTGGTCTAATTCCTACTGAAACAAACATTGTTTGAAAGTTAAAGACTATAGAATAGAATAACAAATTTAGTTGGAAGACCAAAGTAATGCAACTAACTCTGGTCAAAAGATATTAATTCAACCAAAATTATTCTAAACAGATAATCTTAACAAAAGGAAATCATTCTCTCAAGATTAAAGTGAGAATAAGAGAGTAAGAAAATCACTATGTAATTCAAAGATTGTTACCTCTTGATATTTATGTGGGAAGGAAATCTGTTATTCATCCAACATCCAACCCAAAAGGAATAAACTGCATTCAAAATATGGAACATAGAGGCCTCAATCGCTCGCATAGAGCAACCTGGCAGTAAAACAAATAATCGATTAGCTAATTTTTTAGAACTATGAAACATACAACAAATTAGGGTTCACTTGTCAGAAACTCGAGCCAAATTGAATATCAAGAATCACCAAAGAAAATATAGTCAATAACTTTATCTGCAATAACAATAGAAAGGGAATACAATAATGAGATAGATGACAACACGATGCAAAATTACCTGAAAACCTAGCCAACGGAAGAACAAATCCGCTTACACGTGAAATCGACTAACGATTGGATAAGGAAGATTGAAAGCGATGGTGTGGTGAAAGTTGCTGCCGCGAAGCTAAGGTTCAGATTTGAAGGCGCTAGGGGATGCTGGTGAAAGGAAACGAACATTAATATCTAGGGTATGGAGGAAGAAGTGGAGAGCTGGTTGAAGTGGAGAGCTGGTTGGAATATAAGAAAAGTATAAACATGACCGTTCAGTTGCCAAATTTCAAGGGGGCCTGTGTGAGCTTGAAATTCAATTCACTAATAATAATATAGTACACACACACACACACACATATATATATATATATATATATATATATATCTGTGTGTGTATACACACATCAAGATATTGGGATTTTTATCTTTTTTGTGTATGTGTGTATATATACACTTACATATACATGTTACATTCTCACATTCATATTAGGAATATAAATGCCTAAGTATATACATATGTTTGAGTATATTACAATATATGTATATGATTTGTACACATATACTGACAGTACCACATATATATAGTTTAGACATACACACACACACACATATATATATATAATCTTTGTTGCCACTTATATTTTACATTTACATATATAAAAAGGTATGAAAATAATTTACATAAAGAAACAATTAATGTAAGAGTAAATTTGAAGACTGAAGATGGAAATGTAATTTATGTTGCAATTAATCTAATCAAATCTAAGTTAAAAAAGAAATAATCATGTAGTGTAATTCTATTTTACCTTTTTTTCTACAATCACCAATTAAAAATTAATTTAATACCATATAGAATTTCAAACCTAATTATAGCAAACATCCAAACCATTTAAAAACAAAATAAGTTTATGTTACATTTAAATTTGAAAAGACGTATAATTAAATTAAGAAAATTAGAGGTTTTATAATTTAATTTATTGACCCTAATGATGTAACTGGATTTGAAACATAACTACATATTTAGGTATATACGTAATGGACTGAAATTTAATTTTGAAACATGAAACTGAATTAACTGGAAACAAATCAACCAAGTGAAATTTAGTTTAATATTGGTTTACAATTTCAAGGTATGAAAAAGAATTGATTAACATACACACACATATGCACATATGATATACACACATAATTTTATAATCCAATCTATTAAAATTTGATCCATGATTAAAAAGGAATGAGAATGATAATAAGAGTAATTTATTAAAAACGAAGAAGATTCACAACAACATACAATAGGATAACGAACAAGAGGATTTGTTTCAAATCTCAAATGAAATAAAACATAAATTATTTGGTTAGATAAATTATTAACAATTATAAAAATGGATTCAAAAAATCAATTCCACAACAAATATTATTTCATATCTAATTAAATCATCAACAATCAAAACCATACAAAAATAGAACTCACAGTCAATCACAATACATATAATAATTTTAAAATTGATTTTAATAAGTAGGTGCAGTTTACATATATGTGAAAACATTATTTTAAACATCATGAATGAATAATAAACTTACCTAATAAATCTTGCCCTACATCATACCTTGATTTGTGGCTTTTAGATTTCAAATAAATCAGCATCCCACCTTGCAAGAGAAGGATGAACCACCTTTCTTTAATTTAATTTGATGTTGATTCGAATTTGTTTTGATGTTTTCTTGGAGGAAGTTTCAACCATGAATGAATAATAAAGAAGAGGAAGAAAAGTTATGTTCTATTAACGAAATCAAATGGGAAGATTTTATTTTAATAGATATGGCTGGTCCAAGCACATTCTTATTGTGCAAATTTTCCTAATAAAAAACCTTTATGTAATTGTTTTGTTACTTAAACCTTATTTAAAATTATACCGATATCATATATCGATATATGAAAATATAACTTTTATATATGCATTAAAATAATTAGCAACAACATTCAAATCATTAAATAAATTAACAATAATTAACATGTCTTAAATACTAATTAATTTAATCAATTTATTACATTATACAAATTAATTAAATCATCTGGTTTTTTAAAGAAATCACAAATGCTGTTATGCGACTCAGAGGAGTGAATTTGGTCGACGGTTAATATTGAACCATACAAATATCAACGTTCACATATCAACTTAGTTAGTGGTGTGACAGTTTGGCCGAATTCATCGCTTATAGGTCTTTTCGATAAAATAAAATTCACACACCCTTAAGTGGTACCTTTTAGTGACAATTGTTTACACCAATGCTCTTCGTCAAAACTATATCACTTTGAACTTATGGAATTTGGTAATGGTCAAAATTCCAATATCATTTATATTCAATTCTATAGTCCAAATACAAAGTCCTTGATTCAATAACAAATATTATTAATTAAACTACTTTGGCTAGAGATTTTTACTTTGAGTTGACTATATTTGACCGTGATATCCATCCCATATAATTGAGGAGATGAATCATCTCTTGAATAGTGTTTCACTTCCAATACTTCCACTAGACCCAACTATAGTCGTTCGATGGACGTCGTGCCATGATTTTATATAATCAAAGCAGAGTTTCATATTGAAGATCAACAGTATTCTCAAGTGAAGGGAACTGTGTAAATAAATCACTTCAATATTTTATTCTCGACCTTAGTTAGATTAACTAACAGAAAACTATCGAGTGAGTTATCTCATTGTTATCCAATTACTATTAGTATGTAACCTCTTTGCGCCCCCAACAGTCATGAGTAGTACATTGCCAAACATTTAGAGAGCATTACATACTCTAGTCTCAGTGGATACATCTATATCTCATCTTGATACATCTTGACTTAGAATATTTAAAATGACATGTTTATTTTATTGAGATAAATCACTCATGATTACAACACATTATAACTACTATCACAAAACATACCATTTATGGATTTTCTATTAAATATACTTTTAATTAAATTAGTTAATATAACACATTATATCAGGTATATAATAGAAAACACCTTTTATTTTGAACTAGGTCGGTTATCGAGTTAGATTTATGCAACAAATTACACAATTGCCCATAAGGCATACCCCTAACTCTATCGGTGTGTGTGTGTGTGCGCATGTTAATTTTTTTTCATTCATATTATTTATAGATGGTCTCGGCATGGAATTAAAAAAATTAATTTTAAAATTTAATAATAAAATATTATATAAAGCTTAATATTAAATCTAATTTAAAAGTTTAACACTATATAATACATATATTAAACTTTTATAATTTTTAGTTTAGTTAGTATGACATTCAGCTATAAAAAATTAATTTCTTTTAGATATTATATAGATATAAAAACTTTTATTTAATTCAAAATTGTTTATTAAATAGAATGTATGCATATGTATGTGTGTGTGTGTATTTATAACATAAAAATTATGGAACAACATTTTATAAAACAAAATATACATTATAGTTACGAAAATAATTTTTTAAAGAGTTTTTTAATTAATTCCATACGATTTTTAATTAATTATGTATTTTATCTAATAAATTATTTAAACCGAAAATTAAATAATAATTATAAAATTTATTTTTATTATCGGGACGAAAGCAATAGCAAAATATAATATTATTTTAAATTATATATCCACATACACACATATGTAATTACATATTTATATTTTTTTATATTGTTTACATATAATATGTATTTATTATATATATATATATATATATTAAAAAAATCCATATCGTATTTATTTTATAAATGTTCTGACTAATTCTAAAATTTGATTGTAAAATAGTTTTATAATTTAATGATATTTGTTCATATATTTATATACATATGTATATGTACTTTAACTGATATTTTATGTAAGTAATTTACAACTAATATTATATAATAACTATATAATTATATTTTTATATACATACACACACACAGATATATATATATATAATTTTATGTATATATATACATATATGTATGTATGTATATGTATTTAGACAATCCATTTATATAAACGAGGGGCTAACATCTTTGTTGCGGTGTAAATCCCAACATCTATAAACGGGCATGTCAAACCATGCACACATTACTTTGTTGCACATGCACGTAGACACATATGTGTATATGATACACACATATATAATATAATAAAAATTATACAAAATAAAACTTTGTTTATAAATTCATATAAAATATTGATTTCATTTAATAGAAAATTTAAAAAAGTTCTAAATGAATTATTTGATCTAGGCCAGATCCAATAGGCATGAATTATTTCTTTACCATGATATTATGCGGTATGACATGGTACCATATTTCCTTCAAAGAAGTAAATAGTAGGAACATATCCTTTATCCTGTATTCATAATATTAAGTAATGGATCGATCAATATATATTGACATATATGTATGCACAAATTTTATGACATAAAGCTTTAAAAAAACTGTAAATATGTTACTTCTTATGACATACTTGATAACTTAAAAGATTTATGTATGCGGTTGAACACCATCCTTATAATTAAAATTGTTTTACAATTCAGAAATTTTAGTGAACTAATGGTAGTTTATAAAACAAATTCAAGAAGGCCTTTCAAATAACATTTATGCAGAAAGAGTTACTCAACAACCCACGTAAATTGTAATATTATGACTATTTATTTCTATGAGATGCATAGCAATATTTATTCAAAACGATGTTAAATGAATCATGTAGACTTAATAGCAGTTCAGCGAACTACAATCAACAATATCTACAACAAACACAGGTAAATTGAAAAAATGATTTTTAATTTGTAATAAAATATCTTAAAAATGAAAAAATAGAGATAAGTTATCATAAAATTGAAAAAAATCTCCTACAAATTGACTATTCAATTCTCTAACATATTAGCTCCTAAAAATCTCCTAATCTCCTAAATAGAGACATGTTCTTTTATTATGTCCACAACTTTGACATAAATCACATTGTCCTTTTCTGTTTGAAACTCTTTCTACAACATTTAATCTGCAACATGTGAATGGTCTTCCAGGTTGTCTTTTGTATTCTGGAGGATGCAGCAAAATAATCTCTAAAACTTCATTTGTATTATATAAAGTTGGAATTGGTTTGATGTTATGAGAATAAGCTAAATGATAGTAGAATGTTTTGAAGTAAACTTCAGTGTAATCATAAACTGTAAGATTTTGACTCAATATAACTCTAATCGTATGATCACACGAGAAGTTGTTAATACGCCAGATATTGTACGAGCATGTACAAAGGTTAATATCTATAACTTCAACTTTTCCTTAATTGTTTGTACTTCAAAAACATGTCAGATGATTTATTCATTGTCCAACTCATACTTGTATGAAACAGACTTTTTTTTTCAATTTTGGATAAAGGACAGTCTTCCAATCTTTTGATTCTTCTCGTCAATTTGATATCATGACAATTATTTTATTTCGTATAGCATCCAAGGATGAAGTAATTGGAAAACTTCTTTTTTTTAATATCTAATCGTTAAAACATTATGCCATATTTGATGCCATAACGTTTTCAGGAAATAGAGTAGATGTCCACTGTTCGGGAGGTAAATTTAAAAGAAATATAGTGGAAAATTTTCCTCCAATTAATATAAATGTCTTAATAGTTTTATTGTACTTAGAAAAAGTTAGTTCATAAGCACATTCTGTGAATAATCTTGCTATCCATCCTTTATTACTTTAATAACTTCCCAAGAAGCTATTATATTTTGTTTTAAATAGTATAAACAATAGCTATGATAAGAATCTGGAAAAACTTTTGGAATAGACAATTTGATTCGATGATGTCTATTCGATATAAAAACTTATCTTCTATTATCATCAATGAGCATTTGACGAAGATGTTTTAAAAACCAATACAAATTATCCACACCTTCACAAGAAACTATAGCTACAGCCGACATAAACATACCTAAAATACATGTAGAATATGTTAGTAAAATTATATGTAAAAAAGGTGCAAAATAATTACAATTGCATCCATGTTATGCGGTTATTATTTACAACATATATATAGTTATAACTATTCATTTTTTTGCAGTTATAATGTACAATTACCATATAATATAAAAATATAATTAATTTAATTTTTTACCTTTATTTCTATCTTTTGCTGATGCTGACATTAGACATCCTGAAGTTTTTCCTTTCACAAAATTTGCATCTACAAAAATAACAGTACGACAGTATCTGAAACCAAATGAACAACCTCTAATCCAATGAAAACTCACTCAAATCTTCTACTTCATGGATTTCCTTCCAAAGTAGTTATGCTACCTGGATTTTTTGTGTTTACTGAATTAATATATGCTACTAAATGATGATACGATAAAATAAAGTTTTAAGCAGCTCTTTAATTGTTAGAGGTTTTCCTTTTTAAGAATAATAGTAGCTAAGAACAATCTTCAATTCAAAGTTACACTGCATGACAACATTTCTTGTTTTCAAAGAAGTATTACAATGAACATACCTCATGACTAATTCTTCAACAAATTTACCTGAAATTGAAGGATGATTTACATCAAAATCTCCAGCACCACATGTATGAATATTGTTCATAGTTTTAACAATATTATTAGTTGGATTATTAAAAGGAAAGATGCATGAATTTTAAATTTGCAATCAGGTGAGCACATTTTGCAGTAACTCCTTCTTCTCATTTTTCACATTTTATGCTTATATACATTGACAGGTTAATAAAGTATCGGCTTGTTTCTAAACTCTTTGATGGTGCTAAAACATTAACCAACTCCTGTAAAAATTTGAATTGGACCATTGCGATCGATTCTAAGAATATTTAGTAGTCCACTAGTGGCATCATCAGAACAAACTATTTTAGAACTAATATCTTCTACACAATTACTTGAAATGGAAGTGGCTGCGTTAGAAACAGATGTTGATATACCTTTAACGTCAATATTTATGATAAGAGAATCTAAATTATTGAATAAAGAATGACACAACAAAGTTTGCAAATCAATCTGATTCAATGATTCTCTTTTTTATCTTTAATATAAGATAAATCCAATGATATGTAGTCAAGATTTTTCCATTTTGAAAATATTAAATCTCTTACAAATTCTAATTTTGAATCCTAGAAAAGACGAATACCATAATTGTTTCCTTTGAACATAAAACAGACAAGAGTATAAGGTGTTTCTGATCTGCAATTGTAATAAATAAATTATTTTGGCTATATTAAAGTATAATGTATAAGCCTTCTACAACTAAAAGTACATATCTACAAGTATAATGAATTTAAAAGTAATTTGTATTACAATTTAGTAAATTCAATTTTACTACATAATTCTAATGTAGTTAATATTATAAATTAAAATTTTAATATGCTAATATACAAATATATGTGTTGACTACATTTATATATAGAAAAATATTAACTGTTTTTAAGGCTAGATGTATAAATACTTCTGAATTAAATTTAAGTATTATGTAGTTAATTTTTTAAATGTCTTAAACACCTAGAAAGATGAATATTTTTGAATTAAATGAAATCAATTATTTAACTGCTTAAGTATAATGCTATTAAATATATAAGTTAATATACTAAAATTTATAATTTAAAAATATTTTTATTATTTGATTATTTTGCAAGCTATTTAATTTATTTAACTGAATAATTTTTAATATAGTTAATATATAAATTATATTATCAAAACTTATATATATATTTGTTGCATTTCAAAATGCAGTAAAAAAATTAAATTTCGTGTACATGGTCTAAATTTTAATTAATTTTTGACTAAATTTAATTATTTATTTAACTGCAAAAGTGTAATGCGGTTAAATATAAATAAACATATAAAGTAAACTCTATACTTGATAGAAAATTTAAATGCATAAGTATTAGGGTAGATTTCACACAAATGACTGTAAATCAACCCAAATAAATGCGGAAGCAATAAGATTGTGTTGTAATGCGAAACAACAAACATAATAAGAGAATAAAACAGCAAATCGCAGAAGAAAGTAAATGGAGAGTCCACACATGGGTTTATAGTGGTTCCGCTATTGTGAGATAGTGTACATCCACATTGTGGAGATGTGATTTTATTATTTCTAAGAAAAGAAAATTTTACAATATTGATAATGGAGGCTAAAAAGAAGAAAAACAAATACAACTTGAGATGATGATTCTAAGCATGCTAATCTCTGCCTTTATATAGAGATTATTACTTGGGGTTGAAGTGATTGATTTATGGTCATAAATCAATGTCTCATCAATTCTCATACTCATACGGAAAACGTTTATCCATTTGATTTATCAGTTTCCTCCAATTTATATGCACCTGATAAGATTCCTTTTTTAATCAGTTAACTAGGGAATTAATTGATTACTTCAATCTACCAAAATCATTTTTCTTCTCATGTAAGTAATTTATTGCCCTCTTTAATGATATAAAAGAGGCAATATTTAAGTAATTATCTCAAATATGTTCCAAATCTTCTGCAATTGAAAATACTGTATCACCGAAATCAACAATATCTTCCAAATCTTCTTTAGTATGGAAATATTGTAACATCAAATCTAACAATATCCATCTTGATACTATATTTCCTCGCAAGCCTACTAACTCCACCTACATTCTCTTACTCCTAGCAGCTCTCGGACAAGACACCATGGATACTTCCCCAATGAGTTTCGACATGGCCATCACCGGTTGCACTTTGTCAACGAACTTCGGCAAGGCCACCGCCCGCCAACAAAGTGATGAAAGTACCCTCTCCATGTAGGACCTATCAATCTTTAAAACAAACATCTCCATCTGCCAACTCACTCTCCCCCCGTGCCAGCAAGTGGCACCTAGCACTTCAACAAGCGAATCAAGTTCGAGCAATGCTCAAACTTTACAACAAGTCTAGCCTTGTATCTCCCATCGTCCTTCACCTTATATGTCCACTTGCATCCTATAGCTTGGCTTCCTTAAGGGGGTGGTACCAATTCCCAAGTCTGATTCTTCTTCAATGAATCCATCTCTTCCTCCATAGCATGCATCCATTTCGAGCTGGCACTCAAACTCATAGCTTCTTTAAGATCGAAAGGCTCATCTTGCACTATATGTAGTGCATAGTCAAACTGATTCTCAAGGCTAAAATTTGCATAATTCCAGTCTTCCTACCTATTTGGTGGCCTTCTAACTCTAGAACTGGCCCAAATAGGTGTAACTTTGCCTAAGCTTCTACCAACTCCTTTTTAAGCTGAACCATCTCTAGCTTCACGACCATCACCATCATTACTAGAGGAATTTTGTGGACCTTCATGTGATGTATCAACGACTGCAATTACTCTGTCTTCTTTTGCAGCTCTGACTCTACTACTAGGCTGATATATGAGAATAGTTTCCATCTCCTTAGGCCTTTCAGCTTCAGAATCTACTGAACTAGGTGGATTCCCCTTCAACTTGAACATAGAGGACTCATCAAATATGACATGTCTAGAGTGCACTACCTTCCTATCAACATAGTTCATAATGTGATACCCTTTGATGCCTTTTGTATAGCTCAAAATATGCATTTATAGGCTCTAGCCTCCAATTTGTCATTTTCTGAATGATGAACATACACAGGGCTACCAAATATACGAAAATAACTGATATGTATAGATGTACCTTTCCACCTTTCCTCTGGAATTTTCCCATCAATTGCTGAGCATGGAATTCGATTGATATTATCTGCTGCAGTCGATACAGCTTCAACCCAAAACCCTCTAGATAAACAGGCCGCCAGTCTCAAATAACCAGATTTCTCCAATAATGTCCTATTCATCCTTTCAGTGACTCTGTTTGATTGCAGATCTCCGGGTGTAGTGAAGTGTCTTTGAATTCCATGCTGCTTATAGAAATTTATGAACTCCTTAAAAACAAACACACCGCCATTATCAGATCCCATCGCCTTTAACTTCCTTCCGACTTCATTCTCTACCAGTGCCTTCCATGTTTTGAACTTCTCAAATGACTCGACTTAGCTTTCATCACAAACACCCAAAGCTTCCGAGAGAAATCATCGATAAAAGAGATATAATACTTAGCTTATCCAATAAAAGCTGTAGCTACTAGTCCTCAAACATTCATATAGACATACTCTAGTACTCCTTTGGAGTCATGTCTACCGACATTGAAAGAAACCTTTGTCTATTTCTCCAATACACGCCCCTGGCTGAATTATAAATGGTAGAAGTTTTCACCCTTGATCATCTTCCTTCTATGAAGCAACTCTAAGCTCTTCTTTGAAACCTGACCCAATCAGAGATGCCAAATTCTGGTGGAATCTAAAGCTCGTGAACTATCAATTCCAGTAGATAACTCTCCAAGAACTGTAGATCCTTTCAGCAGATAAAGATTCCAGACTATTACTCCTTTATCAATACAAGAGCACAACATGTCACCTTCAAGCTATTTGACTCTATCATAATCCTACAACCCAAAGATGCTAGCTGATCCAAAAACAAAAGAGATTTCCTTGAACCTGGAATATAGCGGATTCTAGAGATAGTGCGCACCACACCATCATGCATGCGAATACATACTGCTCATTCTCCTAATGACTTGCAAGTAGCATCGTTACCCATCAATATAGCACTTCTCTCCTTATCTTCATAAGAACATAAATACTCTTCCTAGGCGTCATGTGGAAAGATGCCCTTGAATCTAGCATCCAATGGTCTGATACACGGAAACAGATGTAGTCGGCACATCATCAGAAACAATCTTCTCCACCACAATAGATGAAGAACCATCCGCTTTATTTCTCTTCTTTAAATCTGGACAATTTTTCTTCCATTGGTCATGCTTCTTACAATAATGACACATGTTGTCTTTAGACTTGCCTCTCTAACCACTTCCAGGCTTTCTTCACTTAGAACGCCCTTTGAAATTATTCTCCTTCTTCTCCTTTCTTCCTCTCTCTATGAACAGTCCTTGGCTACTAGTAGCTTCTCCACTTTCACTCATAAGCTTTATTTGATCTCTCATCTCTTCACTCAGGAGTCCCGTCTTCAATTCTTCTAATGTCAGCGTGTTTCTGCCATAGATCAAGCTGTTAGCGAATACCGTGTATTGCTCTGGAAGAGAGCACAATACCACCATTGCCTTTTGCTCCTAATCCACATTTAAATCAATAGCTTTCATCTTCATTATCAAGTCATTGAAGAAGTTAAGATGCGCTTTCAACGACATACCTTCCCGCATCTTGTAGGTGAAGACAGTTTTTAACAAAATCAGCCTATTCGTGAGCGACTTCTTCATGTAAAGGCCCTCCAATTTCTTCCACAAACATCTAGAGGTAGTTTCACTGCTAATATCTGGGATCACGTTCTCACCCATGGCCAATTGGAGGGTACTGAAGGCTCATTCTTCTATCTTCTTCCTTTCCAATTCTGAAATATCTACTAGCAATGATTCAAACACAACCTGATGAACGCGATTCCTTCTCAACACCACCTTCATCTTCTACTGCCACTTCCCAAAATCATTATCTCTGTTCCACTTCTCTATAGCTAGCTGTGAATCAGATGCTGCATATGAATCCCTAGTGTAGGCCTATACTTCTAGGTAGGTCTAACTTCAGTTCCGCCTCCAGATCCTGCAATCTTATCGATCACCTTCTAGCCTTAGGCTTCAACAACAACCTTCAATGCTCTGATACCAGACTGTATGGTAGATTTCACATAAATGACTGTAGATCAACCCAAATAAATAAAGAAGCAATAAGATTATGTTGTAGTGCAATAAAACAAACATAAATAAGAGAATAAAATAGCAAATTACATAAGAAAGTAAATGGAGAGTTCACACATGGATTTATGGTGTTTCCATTATCGCGAGATAGTGTACATCCACTTTAGGAAGAGAAGATTTTATTATTTTAAGAAAAGAGAATTTTACAAGATTGATAATGGAGGTTAAGAAGAAGAAAAAATACAACTTGAGATGATGATTCTACTCATGCTAATCTCTGCCTTTATACAGAGATTATTACTTAGGGTTGAAGTAATTGGTTTATAGTCGTAAATCAATGCCTCATCAATTCTCTTATTCATGCAGAAACATTTATCCCTTTGATTTTTCAGTTTTCGCTAATTTACATGCGCTCGATATGATTCCTTCTTTAATCGGCTAATTAGGGAATTGATCGATTACTTCAATCTCCCAAAATAATTCTTCTTCTTTATTTCCCTCTTTAATGCTATAAAAAAGGAAATATATTTGATTAATTATCTCAAATATCTTCTAAATCTTTTGCAACTAGAAATATTGTATCACTGAAATCAATAATATCTTACAAATCTTCTTTAGTATGGATATATTGTATCATCAAATCTAACAATAATCGTAATGAGGTTAGAGATAAACATTGAAGATCAGCAATAAAACATTTTCGTAATGCTGTTAAATTGATAGTCTTAAAATATTTTTATTATTTTGAGTATTTTATAAGATATTTTTTTATTTGACCGAATAACTTTTCATGCAGTTAAATATATATATTTACTTACTACATTCCAAAATGCAGTAAAAAATTAATTACATATATATGGTCAGAAGTTTAATTAATATTTAATTTTATTTTATTATTTATTTAATTGCATAAGTGAAATGCAGTTAAATTTAAATAAACATAAAAAGTGATCTTTGTATCTGGTAAATCTTTTAAATGCATAAGTGTAATGCAGTTAAAGATGTACATATTTATATTAATAAGTACTATAATTATATAGTACAATAAAAATATTTAATACCTATCTATACTAGGTTCAGTAGCAATAACTAGATGTCGATTTAAATCCAATAAAGACATTGAAGATCTGGATTCTTCCAAAGATCTGTATTCATGTGGTGGAGGTTGATTTAAATCCATTGTAATTTTTGATCTACTGATAAAAATAATTTCAAATAACTAAAAGTTGTAAAATCTAATATTTGGTTTAGCAGTGATTTATTTTCAAACTATACCTGATTTGCAATTTTGATTAGATTAGAAATTCGTCGACTAGATTAGATGTTTGCTTATTTATTGGATATAACATTTAGGACTAAAAATGAATTTAAAGTATACAAAGAAAGAAATTATGTGAAAATTGAAAATGAAATGGAATTGAGATGGAAATGAAGAAGGGTGCTTTTGGAATTTTAATATGGCAGCTTATTATTTTTCGTTTGTGAAATTTGGCAAGGACCTATGTTATCCACATAATTTCAATGTTGGAACTGAAGTTATAAGCAACGACATCATAAAGGGAGTAAGGCCGTTGAGTTCTAAATTGAAGAATAAAGCAAGATATCTCTCTGAGGGTGTCTCTCTGTGCTTTTTTGCTCCTTTAACAGCACATCTGTTCGAAGAATAGGAATGTGCCTCTTCAATAGAGTATCACTTCGTGCCTCACCATTTTGCAAGGTTAGGAAGGACTTCGACCTAAATCATACCACCCATCACCAACACTACTACTCACATAACTTCGAAGGTGTTAAATATTAAAGATGAATTAGCATCGAAGAGGAATTTCATTAGCAATCACTAGAATAGCTAAAACCACAATAACCTCCCACCCTACAAGCTTTTTGGAAGCATTCAGGTTAAACAAAGTCACATCACTCTTTGCCAATAAGCACATCACATTTATATTGCTCATCGAAGACATGACAGTATTAATAGGCGCCTCAAGTTGCTTACCAAAACCAAGCAGGTTCATCAACATGCTACTCTTCGACTGCTGAGCCATTCATAGGGAACCACATGTCGCGACAGTATCATCAACCATCTCGAAAATCCTTATGTTACATAAAGGCGGAGACATGGTCCATAGCACCTCGATGATACCACTTTTACACCAGCAAAGATTAGCAGCGTCGAAGATGTTAAAGAGAGGCGATCCTGCCTCCACAAATATTAAAAGTACAAATGACACCGTCGAAGTCGAGGGCCACCGAAGTCCACCTGATCGAAGATGCTAGGTCCGGAGAGGGTGGTCGCCTACCTCTATAAATACAACCCTAGGGGCACCATTTTGGGGGTCAATTTTTTATTTCTCTATCTCTTCTGAAATTAAAGTCTTGTAACCTTAAATTAAATTGGGATAATTCAATTTGATTGTACTCATATTCGAATTAAATGAACATGAACTTAGCCTTGCATACTGACTTTGATTATGACTTTAATTATGACTATTGAACATTATTGACTTGGATATGTACAATATGATCTAATCACGACCAAATCGCCTTGATTTTAGTCGAAGAGCTTTAAACCATGACAGACTTCTATATGCATACTCATATGAACCATGAACTATGAACTATGGACTCCGAACATACAAATGTCTAGCCTAATGTCATATATAATGAACAATAACATGACTTCGAGACTTATTTTCCCTTCCTATTGAACATATGACATAGCATGATCCCTTTGGATTATCTTATCTAAAGGTTAACATGCATTAATATATATGACACTTCTAATGGCCTTAGAGGACTTCGAACATATGAAACGATAACAATGAAGATGAACTTTTCCTCAAAGGCCATTGGACTTCCATTCTTTAATGATCCTATCATATGATCAGTCTCAAAATAATAATTTATACCTTGGTATATCATCATATATGCGTGATGCCCTCAATCACTTCGACATGGGTCTTCACATAAACACTAATCACATCGAAAGGGTCAGTCTTTTCTTAATTACGTCTACACATATACTGGTCCAGTCGATGAGATTAGCTTGTTATGACTCTATCTATACTCAAATCATGGAATAATTTATTACATTTGGCATCTGAGGTGTTATACCATTCTTTGGTCTAACATTTTTTAGCGCTAGAAGGAGGGCTTGAAACTTCGATCTTGTTTGATCTTCCTCTTAAACTAATAAAAAAGCTTTGTTTCGGGAAATGGAAAAATTAAAATGAACTAATGTCGTTGGTGGTGAAGTGCCACAAGAAACAACACTAGAAGAGAACATTACTCCTAATTTCAATCCAAGGAATGATGAACTAGGACAACCGTCTGCACCAGTGCAACCGTCCAGCAATGAGCCCAAAATTAAAAACCTAGAACATCAATTGATGGATATGAAGGGATTATTAGAAGCGGTGTTATCTTAGAGATCTTCTAAGAATAGCAAACTCATAAGCGGAGAGGAGGCGGAATCTCCATGGAGAAACTTCAATGCTTCCCTGCTCAGAGATAAAAGCAAAAGCTAGTTTACCTAACCTCGGTAGAGAAAAAGGAAAATATAAACAAGCTAGGGCGGACTATCTGGGAAGGATGGAGAAGAAACTTGGAGAGCGGTCTAAAAGTTAAACTTCTAAGGGATACAAACCAGAGAGGAGCGATTACCAAAATGGCGATTCTTACTTGAAGGATATGACAGAGAAGGTGGCAAAGGACATGCTCAACCTCAAGGGAAAGAAGACTTTAGATGATCGGGCTAACAATAACTAACGAGAGGCTCCTTTTACTGATGAAATCATGACCGAGAAGATTCCATCTTCTATTAAGATTCCCACCATCAAATATAACAGAACTACCAATCCAAACGACCATTTATTAGCCTCTGAGAGTCAAATGGATTTGTATAATACATCCGAAGCTATTCGTTGTAGACTATTTCCAACTACAATCCCAGAAGTAGTAGGTAAATGTTACCGGCAATATTGGGACAAGGCCATTTATTCATGGAAGCAGTTTTCTTATGAGTTCTCAGCATAATTTTGCATCTGCAAAGACCCTACTGTTGATTACACTATAGTGGCCAATATCAAGCAGAGACTTGGGGAGCTGCTAGGTGATTTTCTCAAGAGATTCAATACGAAAGCTTTGAATGTAAAGAACATGGACTGATAGAGACAAGTTAGTAGCTGTGCATTCAGAGTTAATTGAGCAAACTCCATTCTAGTGAGAGCTTTGCATACACGGGTGTATGGGCTTGCAAGAATTCCATTTCCAGGCCAACAAATTCATCCATATGGATGAAATGTACCATACTAGGATGAAGGCTCAAATTAAGAAGGAAGTGAGGAAATTCAATAATGGTCGCAATCATAAAAGGCCAAAGTGGGAAGAAGATTCAAATGCTGGTCATGTCGCTCTGAATAAGCCACTCTTCTATATATAGCCACCATGAAGGAGAAGGATGATTGCTCTATTTATTATAAGGCCAAAACTGATCCCGAACCAAGAAAGGGTGGAGACTACTGTGCATATCATAAATTAAACGTACACAAGACAGATGAGTGCAGGGTGTTGGCAAGTATAATCTAGCGGATGATCCACAATGAGTAACTGAAGGAATTTATCAAAGACGGACAGAAGGCTACTCATTTTGGAAACAACAATTAGAGGCCACCAAGCAATATTATAAATATGATGGAAGACGATGTTCAGCTTGATTACATTTCACCTCCTAACTGAATTGATGTAATTCACAGAGGCTTGCATTTGGCTGGGAGCGGTATAGGGGCTAGAAGCTGATATGTCAAATGAAGCGAAGGAAGGGATTTTCTCCACTTAGGAAGAACCACCACTCGAAACCCAAGACTTCAGATTCAAATGCACACTTTGACGATCACTCCACTAGAACGAAGAGGAGTTCACCATCCATACAATGATCCGCTGATGATTATCATACAGATGGGCTCTTTGTGGTCTCCAAGGTTTCAATTGATACTGACGGCGCCGTCAACGTAATCTTTAAGCATGCATTTGACTAGATAGGGATTCCAGAGGAGAAGCTGGAACCAAGCTTGGGAGCTTATCTTTGGGTTCAACAACAAGGGGTCAACACTAGTAAGACAACTGAAGCTCCTTGTGCAAATGGGAATTCCACCTTGCTGCAGGACCTTTGAAACCCTCTTTGTTGTTATGGACCAACCATCTTACTATAATGCTTTCTTTGGAAAGCCTTCTCTGGATGTGGTAGATGCCTTCGTGTCACCAAAATACTTGATGGTGAAATTTCTGATGAAAAGAGGATGGGTGACTATAAGAGGCGAGCAATTCAGTGCTCAAGAGATGTATTTTGCAATTATTAAACAAAATGAACGAAGCGACCTTTCTCATTATGATAGGGGGCTAACAGATTAACTAACGGTGATAGTAAAAAGGCTTTGGATGATGATTCTTCAAACTCATCACCCAAAGTTAAAGCAAAACCAGATAAGAACCCTAGGAATGTGCTAAGAAAATTTAACTTCTCCAAGAAGAAAAGGAAAAGAGAAGAGGCAAACCTAGTTGAGGAAAAAATAAAGGAAGAAGAGGTTGATATCGAGCTGGATTACAGGAACAGATAGAAAGAATGAAACCGACAGAAGCCCGTGAGGAAGTACGCATAGATTTGACAAATAAAACGAAGACAGTTAAGATCGAAAAAGAACTAGATGGTCAAACCAAAGAAGATTTAATTCAATTTCTCCAGTCTACCAAGGATTTGTTTGCTTGGGCCCATTCAGACTGGTCAAGTTAGACCCGACCATCATGTGTCATGTCTTAAATACAGATCCAAATGTTACCCCAGTTCGACAAAAGAAAAGAAAATTTGACATGGTTCAATCTAATGCTTTAAAGGAAGAAGTAAAAAGGCTGCTTGAGAATGGATTCATATGAGAAGTGTTATATCCAAAATGGTTGGCCAACCCAGTGTTAATTAAAAAGTCCAATGGAAAATGGAGACTACACTAACTTGAATAAAGCATGCCCAAAGGACTGTTATCCACTCCCAGGAACATACCAGTTGGTTGACGCGACAAGTGGACATCAACTCTTATCTTTTATGGATGCGTATTTCGGTTATAATCAAATCCCAATGTTCAAACCAGATGAAGAACATACCAGCTTTATAGCAGATTGGGGAACCTATTGTTACAAAGTGATGCCCTTTGTCTTAAAGAATGCTGGAGCAACCTATCAAAGACTAGTGAATTGAATGTTAAAGAACAGATAGACCGCAACATGGAAGTGTATGTAGATGACATGCTGGTTAAATCAGAAGAAAAAGGTAGTCATCTAAGAGATCTAGAAGAGATGTTCAGTCTGTTGCGAAAATACCAAATGAAGCTTAACCACAAAAGTGTTCTTTTGGCATCCATTTCGACAAGTTCCTAGGATATATTGTTAGAACAAGAGGAATTGGAGCCAACCCTAATCAAATCAAAGCAATAAGAGACATGGTAGAGCCTAAAACAAGCAAAGATGCAATAAGCCTAAATGGAAGAGTAGCTGCATTAAATAGGTTTATTTCTAAAGCCACTGACAAATGCATTCCATTCTTCAATGTAATAAAGAAGAAGATGAATTTTGAATGGAGCGAATATTTTCGAAAGGCTTTTGAAGAATTAAAAGACCATCTAGAAAAACCACCAATTCTTTCTAGTCCAGTGGATGGGGAAAGTCTCTACCTTTATATGGCAGTTTCCAAGCACGCTGTTAGTTCGCTTCTAATTAAGAGAAGAAGATGGAATCCAATTTCCGGTGTCTTACACTAGTAAAAGGCTCAAAGATGTTGAAACTAGATATCTAGTTATAGGGAAACTAGCATATTATCTAATGCTTACGACATGCAAATTGAGAGCTTATTTTCAGGCACACCCAACCAAAGTCTTGACCAATTTTCCACTCAGGCAAATCTTTAGTAAGCCAGAAGCTTCAAGAAGACTAGTTAAGTAGGGGATTGAGCTTAGCCAATATGATATTGAATTTCTACCATGAGTATCGGTTAAAGGTCAGGCTCTAGCCAATTTTGTCAATGAAGGCACATGATTCATTAAGGAATAATCGGAAAAAGAGAAAGACTTGAACCCTAAATGGAATTTTTTTGAAGACGGAGCTTCAAATGAACAAAAAACTGGGGCTGGATATGTGGTCATAACTCCTGATGGGCATCGCCTGCATTATTCAAGGTAACTAGGGTTTTTGACGACCAACAACATGGAAGAATATGAATCTATGATAGCGGGATTTACCTTAGCTCTTTAATTAAAAAACCCTAGAATTGAGATCTATAGTGATTCACAGTTGATGGTAAACCAATTAAACCTAAAATATCAGACGAAGGATCCCAAGTTGATGTTATATGTCAAGAAAATATTGAAGATGCTAACTCAATTCGAAGATTTTTTTAATACATCAAATAGATAGAGACAATAACTCTTAAGCCAACTCTTTAGCTAAGCTAGCAAGCGCACGAGGAGCGCCAAAGCTCGAATTGTGCCGATGGGATATCAGGTTTATCTTAACGTTGAGGAAAATAAAGCTAACTCGGAAAAAGAAGCTTTAATGCTGACTAGATCTTAGGCTTTAGCACATAAAGAGAAGGGAGATGAAGTTGAGATTCCTCAGAAAGAACTACCCCACATAGGAACTAATGATCGATATGAGGACAACTGGATGACTCTTATTGTTGAGTATATAATAGAAGAAAAACTGCCAGCAGATAAAAAGGAAGCAAGAAGGATGCCAATCCCCAACTTTTACCATGGTAGATGGAATACTCTATAAACGGGGATATTTACTCTCTTACTTGAAATGTGTTAGTCCAGAAATAGGGGCCAAGTTACTCAAGGAAGCCCATGAAGGATTTTTTGGAGACTACTCCAATGAGGTAAAACGGGCTTAGAAAGTTATGAGACAAGGCTTCTGTTGGCCTCAGATGATCAGTTAGGTCGTTAATTATGTGAAAAGATGTGATAAGTGACAAAAATTCTCTAAAATTCCTTGTTTACCTCTAAGTGAACTAACTTCTATATCAAGCCTGTGGTCTTGCGATGTATGGGGAAATGATTTAATAGGACCACTGCCAGTGTCCAATGGGGAAGGTAAGTACGCAGTGGTAGCCATCGATTATTTTACTAAGTGGGTAGAGACTGAACCACTTCCAAATATCACGTCAGGAAAGGTTCTCAATTTGTAATCAAAAATATCATTACCCGATTTGGAATCCCGCATAAGATAATTTCCGAAATGGAATCCAATTCGAAAGCGTAGAGTTCACTCGATTTTGTAATAAAAATAGGATTATTAAAAGCTTTTCCTTTGTAGCCCATCCCAAGGCAAATGGAGCTGTTGAAGCGGCTAACAAAACCGTAAAAACTATTTTGAAGAAACAGTTGAACAAAGTAAAAGGGAACTGGGTGGAGGAGCTGCCTTTAGTCCTATGGGCATATAGAACTACTAAAACTGCGATAGGACATACCCCACACTCTCTTATATATGGATGTGAAGCCATGCTTCCAATCGAAATCGACGTTCCTTCTCATCAAAGGATCGTATATGCATTTGACTCGAATCAAGAGTTGAAGAAAGAGTCCTTAGACCTAATCAATGAATTAAGAGATGAGGTAGTTGTCTAAAAAGTTGAGTACCAACGGAGAGCAACCAAGTAGTATAATTCAAGAGTAAGAGAAAAGTCATTACAAAAGGGAGATCTAGTTCTCCGACGAGTCATGGAAAATACTAATAAATCTACGGATGGACCGTTGGGGCCAAGCTGGGAGACTCCTAATAATGCACAAAGTAATCCCGCCAGGTACTTATAAGCTTTGCCGGCCAGATGGCAATGTCATAGCAAGAACATGGAACACCGAACATTTACGGCCATAATTTCTAACAGTGGATAAATAAAAAGGGTTTATTGATTTAGTTGTAGAAAGAAGTAAGATTCTCTTAGGGTAAAGGAAAGGACATAGCCATCAAAGGCTTGACCACAAGAGGTCCCGGCTATTAAAGGCCCCAGCCATCAAAGGCTTGACAATAAGAGGTCCCGGCCATCAAAGGCCTCAACTATCAAAGGCTTGACCGCAAGAGGTCCCGACCATCAAAGGTCGTAGCCATCAAAGGCTTGACCGCAAGAGGACCCGACCATCTAAGGCCCTAGCCATCAAAGGCTTGATAGCAAGAGCTCCTAGCCATCAAAGGCCTTAAGCCTTCAGTGTCGTCATCAAAGGCCTCACTGAAGGGGTAAACCTTTAGTGTCTGCCATCATATGGCCTCGCTAAAGCACCGGGAAAGCCTTCAACGCCTATCATCAAAGGCACTCACTAAAGCACCTACTAGAGGGAGGTCGAGTAAGCCTTCGGTGCCGTCATCAAAGGCATCACTAAAGCGCCAGGAAAGCCTTTAACCCCTACCTACGTCGCTTGATTAAAGCGCCTCCTACAGGGAGAACGGAGTAAGCCTTTAGTGCTATCATCAAAGGCCTCACTAAAACACCGAAATCTTCAAAAGGAAAATCAATCAAAATCAAGAGCCAAGTAGTGCTCCAAAACCAATTAAGATTTGAGCCAAGTAATGCTCTTGATCAATTAAAATCCGAGTCAAGTAGTGCTCCCAATCTCAGATACAGAGTTGGGTGGTGCTCTAAATCAAAGTAATTCTTCTACAAGAAGAAATCATTGAATACATGAATTATATTCTTCTATTATGAATTTATGGTCTTCTCTTAATTATTACCAGAATATGGGTTCCTGGTCTTCTATTATTGCCAGATATAATTTCTGAACCTCTTATATGGATCTCTGGTCTTTTTATATGGATTTCTGGTCTTTTTATATGGATTTCTGGCCTTCTATTATTACTGCCAGATATGAATTTTTGATCTTCTAACATAAGTTTCTGGTCTTTTATTATTATTGCCAGATATGAATTTTTGATCTTCTAACATGGGTTTTTGGTCTTCTATTATTATTGCTAGATATGAATTTTTGATCCTCTAACATGGGTTTCTGGCCTTCTTTTATTATCGCCCGATATGTATTTCTAATCTTCTTATATGGACTTCTGAACTTCTATTAGATATAGATTTTTGGTCTTCTCATACTAATGTCAGACATGGATCTATTGTTTTTACTGCTATTTTCGGACATGGATTTCTGGACTTCTATCATCATTGCCAAACTTGGATTTATGATATCCTGCTCTTTCGCTATGTTGATTTCTAACATGGATTACTAATCTTCCTTTATTGAAGGGAGTTTCATTATCAAATAATCTTTTAGCCTCATTATTTTCCAAAGAGAAACTCTTATGCCTAGATCTGTGCATGACCGAATCATCTTATGGGCTTTGCTTGAAAACTTATTATTATTCATTGATCTCCTATACCCAAATTACAAACTTGGATACATGTTGAAAATAAGGGCAATAAATGCCAATTAATAACCAGAAGGGTAATTGCTAACAAAATGTTTTCATTTCATTTTTTTATAGGAAAACAGGGCCGATAAGAAGACTCAATTAAAGATTGGCAATGTAAAGGACTCCTTGGTTTTACCCTAAAGACTAAAAGCTTCTCTTATAATAATGGGGGGGGGCCAAAATGTTATCCACATAATTTCAATGTTGGAGGTGAAGTTATAAGCAACAACATCAAAAAGGGATTAAGGCCACTTAGTTTTAAATTGAAGAATAAAGCAAGATATCTTTCCGAGGGTTCTCTCAGTGCTTTGTCGCTCCTTCAATAGCACATCTCTTTGGAGAATAGGAATGTGCCTCTTCAATAGAGTATCACCTCGTGCCTCACCATTTCGCAAGGTTGGGAAGGACTTCGACCTAAATCATACCACTTATCATCAACACTACTACTCACATAACTTCGAAGGTGTTAAATATTAAAGATGAATTGGCATCGAAGAGGCATTTCACTAGCAATCATTAGAACAGCTAAACCACAATGGCATCCTATCCTACAAGCTCTTCGGAAGCAATCAAGTCCAACAGAGTCACTTCACTCTTCGCCAATAACCACATCACATTTATGCGGCTCATCGAAGAAATGGTAGTATTAACAGACGCCTCGAGTTGCTTACAAAAACCAAGCATGTTCATCGACATGCTGCTCTTCGACTACTGAATTACTTCACCATTCATAGGAAACCACGTGTCGCTGGCAGCATCATCACTCATCCTGGAAATCATTATGTTACATAAAGGCGGAGACATGGTCCACAGTGCCTCGATGATACCACTTTTACACCAGCAATGATCAACAACATCAAAAACGTTAAAGAGAGGCGATGCCGCCTCTACAATTATTAAAAGTGCAAATGATACCACCGAAGTCGAGGGCGGCCGAAGTCCACCTGATCAAAAACACTAGATTTGGAGAGGGTGGCCGCTTGCCTCTATAAATACAACCCTAGGGGCACCATTTTGAGGGCCGATTTTTTCATTTCTCTATCTCTTCTGAAATTAAAGTCTTGTAACCCTAAACCGAACTGGGGATAATTCAATTTGACTGTAATAATATTCGAGTCAAATGAACATGAATCTAGCCTTGCATATTTGTGACGACCGGAATTTTGGCAATATATTTCAATAAATATTTAATCTAATTTAAATAAAAGTAAAGTTATCATTTTAAAATGAATATGACTTCCGGAAATAATTGCCATTTATTTGTATTTTGAAAAGGGAATTTGATTTGTAAACTTAAAATAAAATCTCTTAATAGTATTTATAATAAAACTTATCTTATATAATTGAATTAAAATACCTTGTCTTGTTAACATTTGGTATCAAAAAAAAAATATAGGTAATAATGTTTAAAATAGAATCAAATTCTATCAATATAAGATCTAAGTATAAAATGCAAGTAACCCATATGAACATTGATAGTCAAAATATAAAGTACAAATGTAAATATAAACAAGAGTTAAGTGAAACACTAAGTGTAAAATGAAATAAAAACAAGTATAACATAATAACAAAACAGATATTTAAATAAATATCTTCATATATGACAGTGTTTGCCCGCAAGTTCAAACTAGAAGTAGCAAGACAATATCTTCATCCACAAGCCTACCTGCAAAGTGTACTTTTACATACAAATACATATACAGCTAAACAAAATGACAATTATGTAAACATATTAAGCAACAAACATTTAATGATGTCTGCTCTAGCCTAACATTTTGTCAATTCAAATATTTATAAATCTTATCTTTCTCAGTACTAAAATCTGCTCATACCAATCAAAGCCAAAAGAAGAAGTTGCATATACTTAAGCTTACAATACAAGCTAGCTGCAACTATTTTATAAAAATGTATGTATACAAGGCAAGAAAATATCTTTGTACAAGATAAGATATGGATGAAACATATAGTACCTTAAGCATTTAATGCAAACCACATTTTAGTCAACTCGAGATGCATAAAAATCAATTCAGCTAACAAAAATCTCTGATCAAAGATTTAAAAGAAAAAAAAAGATAGTGTACCAGCAAATTATTTGTACCAGTAACACCTCCCTCTATACCAATCTTTCTTTCTATATATCATTTCTTACTTCTATTCGTCCATCACAAGCCATAGTAAACCAGAAAACCCGAGAAATTTTATAGCAAGCATTTTTACAAACTGAAAACATTTTTTTCAACTTCAGCAAATAAAAATAAAAAGATTAAAAGAAGAGCAAGCCTGTAGCTTCTCAAATAAAAGTGCTATGTTCATTTTCCATAAGACAACTGTGAGCAACATCAAGTATTTTCCAGTTTAAAAGCTATCAAAGCATCAGCATTTCAGTTTTCAAATCTCAGTTTTTATGTCTTTGTTCCACATCTTATAGCAGGTGAGTAAACTCCATTTTAAAAATAGTTTTAAATCTGTACTACGTTGTTATGTGTGTTAAACATGTAGTAATATGGTATACAATGTTTCATGAATGATTAGTATGGATGCATATATATATAATGGTATATCTATGAATTGTCTGGAGATAGGTTCAAAGGTTATTCTCTGTTTTCTTCATAAACATGTGAGTAAACTAACATTTTAAAAGTTTTACTCTGTTAAATCTTGAATTGCATGTGATAGAAACTTAAAGTATGATTTGTATTTTTGCTGTGCATGTTATTTAAAAATGATTTTTAATATATATATATATATATGTGTGTGTGTGTAAATGTTTATGTACAATGACTGGAAACATGAAATACAAGTCCCTGTTTGAACTGAATCAGTGAGTAAACTTTTCTTAAGGGGCCTAAATTGTTTGATAACCAGTTGCATTTAATATTCTATGATGGAGATTTTGCTCTGCATATTTGTTTAGATATGATTTCATATTAATATGTATGTTATATTGTTGTGTGTATCTGTGAGCCTGTAAGTTTGCTCTGTTCTAGTTTACAGGCTACAAAACTTAAAGAAAAAAATCAAATTCACCTTCTCCTGATTTTCTTTAGTCTTCAATATATAAACAAAACCTGTTACTAATAACAAGAGATAGATTTTGAAGATACTTTCAAGAAGAACATGAAGCTAGTTTAAAGAAAAAGGAAGAAGTACAGTGAAATTCAAATCATACCGAATTCTCGACTTAAATAATTTCTGGTTTCATGAATATAATCAATTTTGTTTTCGAAAACTAGGATTTTTTAAAATGGAATCATGATTTTTAAGTGTGTGGTTGAAGAGAATCGTTGAGATGAACGGTATTTGGTTTTTCATCGATTCTCGACAATCGACAGCGAATGGTGTGTCGAGGTTGGGACCGGAGGAGGCTCGAGACTCGAGGGTCATGGGAATAATACTCGGAGAATTTTCAGATCGACGAGGTAGCTCGTCTACGTCGTTGTAGGGTTTTAAGCCCTATGGGTTAAACGATGTTCTCGGGTTCATTGTGATGGCGTGGCGACGCCGGGTTCGAACGCGATAGGTGGAAAATGGGCTGGAGGTCGGGGCGATTCACTGGTGGGCTCGGCAGGGTACATCGTGGATGAGTTCGACAGTGGGAAAAGAAATTGGATGATCGGAATTTCCGCCGAGTGGGTTCTTAATCGTTTTTTTTTCGTTTCCGCGAGTGATTAGATTTCTGGGTGATGATTGGAGTTGTGGTCATCGCCGGCGACTTGTCTGGGGTCTCGGAGGGGATCGGAGTGGCGATGGGTTGTTGTGCATGTGCACGGAGATGTAAGTATATCTGGTACGGGAAGGTGGAGAAGAAGGAGTGGATTCCGGGTTGGTTCTCGTGTTTTTGGCCATTCAACTCGAAGTCAGGGTTTACTCGAGTATCTGGTTGATGTGGCTCGGGTTTTAACAGTGTTTGCTCGGGTTGATGTTGATAAGATTCCCAAATTTTAATTTTTGCAAGTATGCGAATGAAATTGTAAATTTAAAATAAAATGGTGAAAGGGTTTTTATTATGTTATGAAGGATTAAATAACTTAGTGATAAGTTTAAATTAATAAAATAAAAGTAATAACTTTAATTAAGTTTTTAAATTTTTAAAGTTCATCATATTAAACATATAAAATAATTTGAATATCAAATTGTAATGAGATATGGGAATAATTAAGTTTCAATATGGTAAGTTTTGTTTAAATTTACTTAAACAAGCTAATTAAAGTTTCCCAGGATTTAAAAAAGTTAAAATTTAAATGTTTAAATGTGTTTTGACTTAAACAAATCCTATGACTTAAATTTAAAATATACCTCTTATGACATGGATTAAGTATTAATTACATAATTAAGTGGTTCTTTAATATAAGAGATGAATAGTAAATTTTGAGAGTAATTAAAAGGTTAATTACTGTATATGGTTGAAGATAATTAATTGGTGTAATTAATTAAGAGTTAATTACTTAATGTAACTAAAGAATAATTGATCTAGGGTGGTTAATTAAGTTGGATAATTAGAGGATAATTAATAAATTAAGTTGCTGTAATTATTTGATGTTAGGTAAGCAGGATTGAAAGTGATTTAAGAGATTAATTAAATTTAATAAATTGAAATGGTGGGACTAACTAATCTTGCTTATGAAAAATTGAATGATATTGTATGCCTTGAATTATTTGATGTCTTTGATAAGGATGCTATGTGATATGATATTTTCGGACTAAACTGAAATAATATGGTTTGTCTATCCGTGATGAACGGCTATGTAAATACGTAATCCTAGAGATATACGGAGTCGTTTAGAAACTTAAACACCTTAGTTTTAAGTTGATATTGGTTTCGAAGAGGCCGGGGTCGGGTATTAGTAAATACCCGAACCCACTTCGATTTGTAATCAACAATAATTCTTTATAGATTTGATTTGTAAATCAAATAGGCTGGAATGAAATAAATTGAGAAATCTGGGCCATTTAAACTAAATAACGGTACTTATATACTATTTTGTGAAGCAAGTTTTGACTATAATAAGATAAGAACTCGTAGTGAGGAACGAGTTACCCTAGTTTCAAAGAAGTTTTATAACTTAGTATTTCAAGCTATATGGTTTACTCACGCTGGTTTCCAGCCTGACTCGGGTGTTACTTTGATGTAATGCTCGGGTCAGACCGAGTATTACAGATTTTCAGGTAAGGACGTTTGGGAGCTCAGAAGACGAGCTACATGGCAAGCACGTGTAGAGTATTTCCGCTGCAGTATATTACTGTATTACTGAGATATGATTACTGTATATATTCAGTGACTGTATTTATGTAAAACTCTGATGTATTAAAATGTAATCGACAGATATAGTAATCTTTTGTAAACTATTATTATTTACTATTATATTTTATCCGCTGCGAATGTGAGATGTTGATGTTTCTGTTCTTCTTCTTCTACCTCTTTCTTCTTTTCATAACTATCTGGAATTTTCGGGTTCGAAAATTTCCGGGTCGTTACAGTTGGTATCAGAGCGAAGGTTAAGCGAAAACCTTGGCTCTGGTGGGGGATACTCATTAAGTATAGGGTCGATGATACCCTAGAATGAGTTGAGTGTATATCTATATATGAGAGCGTACTTGTTATTTTCATATATAAAGATTTTAAATGATTTTATAAGAATATATTTTGATATATAAAATAATATTTCTTACTAATAAACGTTAAAGTAATTGGTTATTAAAAATTATTGGAATTAAATAAAATAATGAGAATTAAGTGGTAATAATAATACAATCAAATTGTAATTTAATAAAGGTATGTTTGAAATGGATTCAAACTGAAATTAAATTTTGAATGTGGGGGAAAGTTTCAGAATATGATGATAATGAATTGGTTTCCTAATATGATAACCTTGGCAATAATCATAAATGATTATTGTGATTAATAATGAAATGTTTTAGGGAAATAAACCATTTAGGCAAATATGACTTGTAAATTTAAAATGGGTTTTAAATGGTGAAGTTTTAAATCTAAGTCCAGAGAACTTGAAATTGTTTTAAAGGAAATTGTTCTAAATTAAAACCAAGGGTGGTTTAAAAATGTAAGGTATAACTTGGTGTGTAAAGAAAATGTATATATGAGGAATGCACATAATACCAATGATGATTTGAAATAAACTCTAAATGTTGAGTTTTAAATTTGGGAAATGAGATGTGATATCCAAGGTAATAAGTTTTTTGAACTTATAAGATTAATAATGTGGAGTTTAAAATTTGAAGTGGGAATTCAAATTTGAGTAAGTTTGATGAGATTAAATTGAGGTTAACTTAAGAGAAGTTAAATAAGTTTGGTATGAACAACCTGAATTGGAAATTTCAAGATGAAATTTAGATTTAACTTGGGAAGTTAAATGGTTAATTTGAATTGGATTTGTTTAAATGAGTGAAGAAATGGATTGTGGTGGTATATCCATTGTTTAGCTAAAAGGGAAATTAAAATTTGGGATTAAGGAGATGAAACCACTTTAAATTTAAGGTTTAAATGTTTAAAAAAGAATTGGAAATTTAAATTGTTAAGCACTGGTTTCAAAATTGAAATTGGGTAATAAATTAAAATTTTAAGGTAAAATTGATTTGAACTCTTGTTTGGACTTTGAAATAAGTTAAGTAAAGATAATTTAAAATGGGATTTTAAGAATTGGACTCAGAAATTAAATTGTTTCAAAACTTTAAATAAAAGTTAATTGGGTTTAAAGGGGTTAAACCAACCTTTGGAAATTTAACTCGAATTTATATAATTCGAGATGGTTTAAATTTTGAAATTGGAATTGAATTCATTCAAATTGAATCTGATTCGAATTAATTGGATTAAAGATTAAAGATATATAAGTTCAAATTTAAATGGAAAATTTGGAGTAGATTAAATTGAAATAATTTGAAATTGAAGTGGGTTCAATTGGTATTAGTCCAAATTGATTGGAATAATTTGAAAGTTATGCTTAAAGTTGAATAAGTTTAAAAATCAAATGGAATTTGATTTGGGTTGGAGAGAAATTGAGAATTAATCCAACTTAAATTGGGAATAAATCAAGTCCAATGGAATTTGGAGTTATTTGAATTGGAAATTGGGTCAATTTAAATGGAAATTTAAATTGAATTGAAGAGGAAGTGAACGGTTTTGACTCTGGATTATTTTCAATATAAAATGTTTTAATATAAACTATTTTTAGTCTATTTCCCTATCTATTTAGTATATATAACCTTCTTTTCAAACCCCGAACTATTTTATACTTATTAAATAATTATTTGGGGCTATTTAACCATTTTTCAATTGTTTTCTAAACTTATTACTATTTTTCATGTATTTCACAAATTAATTACTATTTACAATTATTTTGCAATTATCTATGACTTCTGAAACTATTTAACTGTTTTTTCAACTATTTTATTATTAGTTAACTATTTTACAGCTATCTTGCAAACTATTAATTATTATTTTCAACTACTTATTTATTTAAAAAATTTCAAGCTATTTTCTAAATGTAAACTGGTCGAAGTTCAAACTGTTATTAATTAAATACCCAATTTGAGATAAGAATTGAAGTGTGAATTCAAGTGGGGATTAAAGCAAATGTGAATAAGTGAATGAAAATTAAAGTGAATGTGAATAGGAAGGAAATTGATTTGGTTAATAATCAATGAAGTTAAATACGTAGGATGTACATATATTATTCTATTCGCATAATGATTTGGTCCAGATTCGAGCACAGAATTTCGAGATAGTATTATCGATCCGAGTTGGGATTTTTCGCTCGATTTTCGACGGCGAACCTGGATATGGATTGTTGATTGGTTCTGGATATTCTCTATCATAGTTGTGACTATGCAAGGAGAATGACGGTTTCTGATCAAGAAACCAGATCTGAGTCCGCACTAGGAAGTCGGGTGGACGATACTAGTTCGGAAGTGAAATTATGTGATCGAGTGACGATCAGATTGATATTGCGTACGAATGATATGTGGACATTGTACGGGCTTTGAATAAAAGTGATATTGAAATTTTTGGATAAGAACTGTAAATGATTTTTGAAATGAAAGAATATTTTGAGAAATAAACAATGAATAAAGGTGGAAATTTGATTTTGAAGTATAGATAAAAAGTTATAAGATGATCTTTGAAATGGAAAAAAAAATTGTGAATATATGAGAAACTAAAATAAATAAATTAAAATTTGATATTTCTATGGAAGAAATTAATTTTATGGAAATAAAGTGGAAATTGAATATCTCTTTGATTTAAAAATAAAATTGTACTTTATAATAAAAGTAAATAATTTGGCAAGTGTAAATTTTGAAATTTAATGTTTGTCTTGAAAGGAAAAGAAAATTTAAATTATATATCTTTGTTAAATAAGATAAAAACTACCTTTGAATGAATCTATAGCCAGAAGAAAAGATTTTTGAAAAGATTTGGAGTATAAACGTAAACTTATACAAGTATAAATTTGATTCAAAAATTTTCAAGATTAGTATATATATTTATATAAAAAGGACTTTGTAAAATGATTTTAGGAAAAAATATGATTTTTGAGGAAAGGTTTTGAGAACCTATGGATTTGGAAAAGGCTTTGATTTTTGGGAAAATCAATATTGAGATTTGGAAAAGCCTATTTTGAAATTTATCGATTTTGAAATCGATTTGTGTAAAGGAGCCTTATATGAAATTCATACTAGGTGTATGATTTTGAGAAAATACTATATGTGTATAGTATAAATTGATTTGAGATTGGCTCTGGGGAAAAAGGCGCTCCCTTGGAATGAACTTCTCAGGAGTGTCACAGGGTGGCACTGCCTTGAGCCTCTAAAGGGGAGGTTCTAAAGTTGATCCTGTGAGGAGTCCGGACAAACTAGTTCCTGAGGATTATTGGGTAGCGAAAGTCGATGGCGCTGATGCCTACAGGGGCATTTGGGTTATGCTGTGACGACAGTGTAACTCGATGTCGTTGCGATCTACTGTGTGTGGACCATAGCGAAAATCGTGTGGAGGATGAGTGCCAACAGTCTACACTTGATTCTGTCGGGATGGCAGCGCAACATCGGTAGACTGCAGTCTATGGTCAAGTGGAGGAGTTTCATTCTTTTGACAGCGAAATTCGATGGCGCTGATGCCTACATTTATATGGGTCTTTGCTGTGACAGCAACGTATAGCCCGGGTATAACTGCGATCTGTAGCGGGTTCCATGGCGTAATCGAGTGGCGCGGAGACCTACAGTTATCTGTGGATTTTGCCGGGACGGCAACGTAACCATCGGGTTAACTGCGACCATGGATGGGGGTGATGATTTCCAGAGCATTTTCACCAAAGATATTTCCTCTATTTTCAGAAACTGTTTTCTATATTTTCAATAAAATTATTTTCCAAATATTTTCACTGGGTGTTGGAAATGGGTCTGCTAAGTACTTATAGATTTTCAGTCGTACGCCTGATCAACGTATGACCGAATTTCTGTGAGAACAAGGATGGACTTGTTGAAACATCGAGTTATAAAAAGTATTTTTATAAAAACTATTTTCGAATAATATTATATAGATTTCAAAGTAGTTTAAAAATGATCAAAGAAATTTATCTGATTTTAAGCATTTTCATAAATTCTGGCTTCGTTCCTTTTCGAGGACGAAAAGTTTTAAGGGGAGAGGAATGTGACGACCGGAATTTTGGCAATATATTTCAATAAATATTTAATCTAATTTAAATAAAAGTAAAGTTATCATTTTAAAATGAATATGACTTCCGAAAATAATTGCCATTTATTTGTATTTTGAAAAGGGAATTTGATTTGTAAACTTAAAATAAAATCTCTTAATAGTATTTATAATAAAACTTATCTTATATAATTGAATTAAAATACCTTGTCTTGTTAACATTTGGTATCAAAAAAAAAATATAGGTAATAATGTTTAAAATAGAATCAAATTCTATCAATATAAGATCTAAGTATAAAATGCAAGTAACCCATATGAACATTGATAGTCAAAATATAAAGTACAAATGTAAATATAAACAAGAGTTAAGTGAAACACTAAGTGTAAAATGAAATAAAAACAAGTATAACATAATAACAAAACAGATATTTAAATAAATATCTTCATATATGACAGTGTCTGCCCGCAAGTTCAAACTAGAAGTAGCAAGACAATATCTTCATCCACAAGCCTACCTGCAAAGTGTACTTTTACATACAAATACATATACAGCTAAACAAAATGACAATTATGTAAACATATTAAGCAACAAACATTTAATGATGTCTGCTCTAGCCTAACATTTTGTCAATTCAAATATTTATAAATCTTATCTTTCTCAGTACTAAAATCTGCTCATACCAATCAAAGCCAAAAGAAGAAGTTGCATATACTTAAGCTTACAATACAAGCTAGCTGCAACTATTTTATAAAAATGTATGTATACAAGGCAAGAAAATATCTTTGTACAAGATAAGATATGGATGAAACATATAGTACCTTAAGCATTTAATGCAAACCACATTTTAGTCAACTCGAGATGCATAAAAATCAATTCAGCTAACAAAAATCTCTGATCAAAGATTTAAAAGAAAAAAAAAGATAGTGTACCAGCAAATTATTTGTACCAGTAACACCTCCCTCTATACCAATCTTTCTTTCTATATATCATTTCTTACTTCTATTCGTCCATCACAAGCCATAGTAAACCAGAAAACCCGAGAAATTTTATAGCAAGCATTTTTACAAACTGAAAACATTTTTTTCAACTTCAGCAAATAAAAATAAAAAGATTAAAAGAAGAGCAAGCCTGTAGCTTCTCAAATAAAAGTGCTATGTTCATTTTCCATAAGACAACTGTGAGCAACATCAAGTATTTTCCAGTTTAAAAGCTATCAAAGCATCAGCATTTCAGTTTTCAAATCTCAGTTTTTATGTCTTTGTTCCACATCTTATAGCAGGTGAGTAAACTCCATTTTAAAAATAGTTTTAAATCTGTACTACGTTGTTATGTGTGTTAAACATGTAGTAATATGGTATACAATGTTTCATGAATGATTAGTATGGATGCATATATATATAATGGTATATCTATGAATTGTCTGGAGATAGGTTCAAAGGTTATTCTCTGTTTTCTTCATAAACATGTGAGTAAACTAACATTTTAAAAGTTTTACTCTGTTAAATCTTGAATTGCATGTGATAGAAACTTAAAGTATGATTTGTATTTTTGCTGTGCATGTTATTTAAAAATGATTTTTAATATATATATATATATGTGTGTGTGTAAATGTTTTTGTACAATGACTGGAAACATGAAATACAAGTCCCTGTTTGAACTGAATCAGTGAGTAAACTTTTCTTAAGGGGCCTAAATTGTTTGATAACCAATACAAGCCCTATGGGTTAAACGATGTTCTCGGGTTCATTGTGATGGCGTGGCGACGCCGGGTTCGAACGCGATAGGTGGAAAATGGGCTGGAGGTCGGGGCGATTCACTGGTGGGCTCGGCAGGGTACATCGTGGATGAGTTCGACAGTGGGAAAAGAAATTGGATGATCGGAATTTCCGCCGAGTGGGTTCTTAATCGTTTTTTTTTCGTTTCCGCGAGTGATTAGATTTCTGGGTGATGATTGGAGTTGTGGTCATCGCCGGCGACTTGTCTGGGGTCTCGGAGGGGATCGGAGTGGCGATGGGTTGTTGTGCATGTGCACGGAGATGTAAGTATATCTGGTACGGGAAGGTGGAGAAGAAGGAGTGGATTCCGGGTTGGTTCTCGTGTTTTTGGCCATTCAACTCGAAGTCAGGGTTTACTCGAGTATCTGGTTGATGTGGCTCGGGTTTTAACAGTGTTTGCTCGGGTTGATGTTGATAAGATTCCCAAATTTTAATTTTTGCAAGTATGCGAATGAAATTGTAAATTTAAAATAAAATGGTGAAAGGGTTTTTATTATGTTATGAAGGATTAAATAACTTAGTGATAAGTTTAAATTAATAAAATAAAAGTAATAACTTTAATTAAGTTTTTAAATTTTTAAAGTTCATCATATTAAACATATAAAATAATTTGAATATCAAATTGTAATGAGATATGGGAATAATTAAGTTTCAATATGGTAAGTTTTGTTTAAATTTACTTAAACAAGCTAATTAAAGTTTCCCAGGATTTAAAAAAGTTAAAATTTAAATGTTTAAATGTGTTTTGACTTAAACAAATCCTATGACTTAAATTTAAAATATACCTCTTATGACATGGATTAAGTATTAATTACATAATTAAGTGGTTCTTTAATATAAGAGATGAATAGTAAATTTTGAGAGTAATTAAAAGGTTAATTACTGTATATGGTTGAAGATAATTAATTGGTGTAATTAATTAAGAGTTAATTACTTAATGTAACTAAAGAATAATTGATCTAGGGTGGTTAATTAAGTTGGATAATTAGAGGATAATTAATAAATTAAGTTGCTGTAATTATTTGATGTTAGGTAAGCAGGATTGAAAGTGATTTAAGAGATTAATTAAATTTAATAAATTGAAATGGTGGGACTAACTAATCTTGCTTATGAAAAATTGAATGATATTGTATGCCTTGAATTATTTGATGTCTTTGATAAGGATGCTATGTGATATGATATTTTCGGACTAAACTGAAATAATATGGTTTGTCTATCCGTGATGAACGGCTATGTAAATACGTAATCCTAGAGATATACGGAGTCGTTTAGAAACTTAAACACCTTTGTTTTAAGTTGATATTGGTTTCGAAGAGGCCGGGGTCGGGTATTAGTAAATACCCGAACCCACTTCGATTTGTAATCAACAATAATTCTTTATAGATTTGATTTGTAAATCAAATAGGCTGGAATGAAATAAATTGAGAAATCTGGGCCATTTAAACTAAATAACGGTACTTATATACTATTTTGTGAAGCAAGTTTTGACTATAATAAGATAAGAACTCGTAGTGAGGAACGAGTTACCCTAGTTTCAAAGAAGTTTTATAACTTAGTATTTCAAGCTATATGGTTTACTCACGCTGGTTTCCAGCCTGACTCGGGTGTTACTTTGATGTAATGCTCGGGTCAGACCGAGTATTACAGATTTTCAGGTAAGGACGTTTGGGAGCTCAGAAGACGAGCTACATGGCAAGCACGTGTAGAGTATTTCCGCTGCAGTATATTACTGTATTACTGAGATATGATTACTGTATATATTCAGTGACTGTATTTATGTAAAACTCTGATGTATTAAAATGTAATCGACAGATATAGTAATCTTTTGTAAACTATTATTATTTACTATTATATTTTATCCGCTGCGAATGTGAGATGTTGATGTTTCTGTTCTTCTTCTTCTACCTCTTTCTTCTTTTCATAACTATCTGGAATTTTCGGGTTCGAAAATTTCCGGGTCGTTACAGTTGGTATCAGAGCGAAGGTTAAGCGAAAACCTTGGCTCTGGTGGGGGATACTCATTAAGTATAGGGTCGATGATACCCTAGAATGAGTTGAGTGTATATCTATATATGAGAGCGTACTTGTTATTTTCATATATAAAGATTTTAAATGATTTTATAAGAATATATTTTGATATATAAAATAATATTTCTTACTAATAAACGTTAAAGTAATTGGTTATTAAAAATTATTGGAATTAAATAAAATAATGAGAATTAAGTGGTAATAATAATACAATCAAATTGTAATTTAATAAAGGTATGTTTGAAATGGATTCAAACTGAAATTAAATTTTGAATGTGGGGGAAAGTTTCAGAATATGATGATAATGAATTGGTTTCCTAATATGATAACCTTGGCAATAATCATAAATGATTATTGTGATTAATAATGAAATGTTTTAGGGAAATAAACCATTTAGGCAAATATGACTTGTAAATTTAAAATGGGTTTTAAATGGTGAAGTTTTAAATCTAAGTCCAGAGAACTTGAAATTGTTTTAAAGGAAATTGTTCTAAATTAAAACCAAGGGTGGTTTAAAAATGTAAGGTATAACTTGGTGTGTAAAGAAAATGTATATATGAGGAATGTACATAATACCAATGATGATTTGAAATAAACTCTAAATGTTGAGTTTTAAATTTGGGAAATGAGATGTGATATCCAAGGTAATAAGTTTTTTGAACTTATAAGATTAATAATGTGGAGTTTAAAATTTGAAGTGGGAATTCAAATTTGAGTAAGTTTGATGAGATTAAATTGAGGTTAACTTAAGAGAAGTTAAATAAGTTTGGTATGAACAACCTGAATTGGAAATTTCAAGATGAAATTTAGATTTAACTTGGGAAGTTAAATGGTTAATTTGAATTGGATTTGTTTAAATGAGTGAAGAAATGGATTGTGGTGGTATATCCATTGTTTAGCTAAAAGGGAAATTAAAATTTGGGATTAAGGAGATGAAACCACTTTAAATTTAAGGTTTAAATGTTTAAAAAAGAATTGGAAATTTAAATTGTTAAGCACTGGTTTCAAAATTGAAATTGGGTAATAAATTAAAATTTTAAGGTAAAATTGATTTGAACTCTTGTTTGGACTTTGAAATAAGTTAAGTAAAGATAATTTAAAATGGGATTTTAAGAATTGGACTCAGAAATTAAATTGTTTCAAAACTTTAAATAAAAGTTAATTGGGTTTAAAGGGGTTAAACCAACCTTTGGAAATTTAACTCGAATTTATATAATTCGAGATGGTTTAAATTTTGAAATTGGAATTGAATTCATTCAAATTGAATCTGATTCGAATTAATTGGATTAAAGATTAAAGATATATAAGTTCAAATTTAAATGGAAAATTTGGAGTAGATTAAATTGAAATAATTTGAAATTGAAGTGGGTTCAATTGGTATTAGTCCAAATTGATTGGAATAATTTGAAAGTTATGCTTAAAGTTGAATAAGTTTAAAAATCAAATGGAATTTGATTTGGGTTGGAGAGAAATTGAGAATTAATCCAACTTAAATTGGGAATAAATCAAGTCCAATGGAATTTGGAGTTATTTGAATTGGAAATTGGGTCAATTTAAATGGAAATTTAAATTGAATTGAAGAGGAAGTGAACGGTTTTGACTCTGGATTATTTTCAATATAAAATGTTTTAATATAAACTATTTTTAGTCTATTTCCCTATCTATTTAGTATATATAACCTTCTTTTCAAACCCCGAACTATTTTATACTTATTAAATAATTATTTGGGGCTATTTAACCATTTTTCAATTGTTTTCTAAACTTATTACTATTTTTCATGTATTTCACAAATTAATTACTATTTACAATTATTTTGCAATTATCTATGACTTCTGAAACTATTTAACTGTTTTTTCAACTATTTTATTATTAGTTAACTATTTTACAGCTATCTTGCAAACTATTAATTATTATTTTCAACTACTTATTTATTTAAAAAATTTCAAGCTATTTTCTAAATGTAAACTGGTCGAAGTTCAAACTGTTATTAATTAAATACCCAATTTGAGATAAGAATTGAAGTGTGAATTCAAGTGGGGATTAAAGCAAATGTGAATAAGTGAATGAAAATTAAAGTGAATGTGAATAGGAAGGAAATTGATTTGGTTAATAATCAATGAAGTTAAATACGTAGGATGTACATATATTATTCTATTCGCATAATGATTTGGTCCAGATTCGAGCACAGAATTTCGAGATAGTATTATCGATCCGAGTTGGGATTTTTCGCTCGATTTTCGACGGCGAACCTGGATATGGATTGTTGATTGGTTCTGGATATTCTCTATCATAGTTGTGACTATGCAAGGAGAATGACGGTTTCTGATCAAGAAACCAGATCTGAGTCCGCACTAGGAAGTCGGGTGGACGATACTAGTTCGGAAGTGAAATTATGTGATCGAGTGACGATCAGATTGATATTGCGTACGAATGATATATGGACATTGTACGGGCTTTGAATAAAAGTGATATTGAAATTTTTGGATAAGAACTGTAAATGATTTTTGAAATGAAAGAATATTTTGAGAAATAAACAATGAATAAAGGTGGAAATTTGATTTTGAAGTATAGATAAAAAGTTATAAGATGATCTTTGAAATGGAAAAAAAAATTGTGAATATATGAGAAACTAAAATAAATAAATTAAAATTTGATATTTCTATGGAAGAAATTAATTTTATGGAAATAAAGTGGAAATTGAATATCTCTTTGATTTAAAAATAAAATTGTACTTTATAATAAAAGTAAATAATTTGGCAAGTGTAAATTTTGAAATTTAATGTTTGTCTTGAAAGGAAAAGAAAATTTAAATTATATATCTTTGTTAAATAAGATAAAAACTACCTTTGAATGAATCTATAGCCAGAAGAAAAGATTTTTGAAAAGATTTGGAGTATAAACGTAAACTTATACAAGTATAAATTTGATTCAAAAATTTTCAAGATTAGTATATATATTTATATAAAAAGGACTTTGTAAAATGATTTTGGGAAAAAATATGATTTTTGAGGAAAGGTTTTGAGAACCTATGGATTTGGAAAAGGCTTTGATTTTTGGGAAAATCAATATTGAGATTTGGAAAAGCCTATTTTGAAATTTATCGATTTTGGAAATCGATTTGTGTAAAGGAGCCTTATATGAAATTCATACTAGGTGTATGATTTTGAGAAAATACTATATGTGTATAGTATAAATTGATTTGAGATTGGCTCTGGGGAAAAAGGCGCTCCCTTGGAATGAACTTCTCAGGAGTGTCACAGGGTGGCACTGCCTTGAGCCTCTAAAGGGGAGGTTCTAAAGTTGATCCTGTGAGGAGTCCGGACAAACTAGTTCCTGAGGATTATTGGGTAGCGAAAGTCGATGGCGCTGATGCCTACAGGGGCATTTGGGTTATGCTGTGACGACAGTGTAACTCGATGTCGTTGCGATCTACTGTGTGTGGACCATAGCGAAAATCGTGTGGAGGATGAGTGCCAACAGTCTACACTTGATTCTGTCGGGATGGCAGCGCAACATCGGTAGACTGCAGTCTATGGTCAAGTGGAGGAGTTTCATTCTTTTGACAGCGAAATTCGATGGCGCTGATGCCTACATTTATATGGGTCTTTGCTGTGACAGCAACGTATAGCCCGGGTATAACTGCGATCTGTAGCGGGTTCCATGGCGTAATCGAGTGGCGCGGAGACCTACAGTTATCTGTGGATTTTGCCGGGACGGCAACGTAACCATCGGGTTAACTGCGACCATGGATGGGGGTGATGATTTCCAGAGCATTTTCACCAAAGATATTTCCTCTATTTTCAGAAACTGTTTTCTATATTTTCAATAAAATTATTTTCCAAATATTTTCACTGGGTGTTGGAAATGGGTCTGCTAAGTACTTATAGATTTTCAGTCGTACGCCTGATCAACGTATGACCGAATTTCTGTGAGAACAAGGATGGACTTGTTGAAACATCGAGTTATAAAAAGTATTTTTATAAAAACTATTTTCGAATAATATTATATAGATTTCAAAGTAGTTTAAAAATGATCAAAGAAATTTATCTGATTTTAAGCATTTTCATAAATTCTGGCTTCGTTCCTTTTCGAGGACGAAAAGTTTTAAGGGGAGAGGAATGTGACGACCGGAATTTTGGCAATATATTTCAATAAATATTTAATCTAATTTAAATAAAAGTAAAGTTATCATTTTAAAATGAATATGACTTCCGAAAATAATTGCCATTTATTTGTATTTTGAAAAGGGAATTTGATTTGTAAACTTAAAATAAAATCTCTTAATAGTATTTATAATAAAACTTATCTTATATAATTGAATTAAAATACCTTGTCTTGTTAACATTTGGTATCAAAAAAAAAATATAGGTAATAATGTTTAAAATAGAATCAAATTCTATCAATATAAGATCTAAGTATAAAATGCAAGTAACCCATATGAACATTGATAGTCAAAATATAAAGTACAAATGTAAATATAAACAAGAGTTAAGTGAAACACTAAGTGTAAAATGAAATAAAAACAAGTATAACATAATAACAAAACAGATATTTAAATAAATATCTTCATATATGACAGTGTCTGCCCGCAAGTTCAAACTAGAAGTAGCAAGACAATATCTTCATCCACAAGCCTACCTGCAAAGTGTACTTTTACATACAAATACATATACAGCTAAACAAAATGACAATTATGTAAACATATTAAGCAACAAACATTTAATGATGTCTGCTCTAGCCTAACATTTTGTCAATTCAAATATTTATAAATCTTATCTTTCTCAGTACTAAAATCTGCTCATACCAATCAAAGCCAAAAGAAGAAGTTGCATATACTTAAGCTTACAATACAAGCTAGCTGCAACTATTTTATAAAAATGTATGTATACAAGGCAAGAAAATATCTTTGTACAAGATAAGATATGGATGAAACATATAGTACCTTAAGCATTTAATGCAAACCACATTTTAGTCAACTCGAGATGCATAAAAATCAATTCAGCTAACAAAAATCTCTGATCAAAGATTTAAAAGAAAAAAAAAGATAGTGTACCAGCAAATTATTTGTACCAGTAACACCTCCCTCTATACCAATCTTTCTTTCTATATATCATTTCTTACTTCTATTCGTCCATCACAAGCCATAGTAAACCAGAAAACCCGAGAAATTTTATAGCAAGCATTTTTACAAACTGAAAACATTTTTTTCAACTTCAGCAAATAAAAATAAAAAGATTAAAAGAAGAGCAAGCCTGTAGCTTCTCAAATAAAAGTGCTATGTTCATTTTCCATAAGACAACTGTGAGCAACATCAAGTATTTTCCAGTTTAAAAGCTATCAAAGCATCAGCATTTCAGTTTTCAAATCTCAGTTTTTATGTCTTTGTTCCACATCTTATAGCAGGTGAGTAAACTCCATTTTAAAAATAGTTTTAAATCTGTACTACGTTGTTATGTGTGTTAAACATGTAGTAATATGGTATACAATGTTTCATGAATGATTAGTATGGATGCATATATATATAATGGTATATCTATGAATTGTCTGGAGATAGGTTCAAAGGTTATTCTCTGTTTTCTTCATAAACATGTGAGTAAACTAACATTTTAAAAGTTTTACTCTGTTAAATCTTGAATTGCATGTGATAGAAACTTAAAGTATGATTTGTATTTTTGCTGTGCATGTTATTTAAAAATGATTTTTAATATATATATATATATATATGTGTGTGTGTAAATGTTTTTGTACAATGACTGGAAACATGAAATACAAGTCCCTGTTTGAACTGAATCAGTGAGTAAACTTTTCTTAAGGGGCCTAAATTGTTTGATAACCAATACAAGCCCTATGGGTTAAACGATGTTCTCGGGTTCATTGTGATGGCGTGGCGACGCCGGGTTCGAACGCGATAGGTGGAAAATGGGCTGGAGGTCGGGGCGATTCACTGGTGGGCTCGGCAGGGTACATCGTGGATGAGTTCGACAGTGGGAAAAGAAATTGGATGATCGGAATTTCCGCCGAGTGGGTTCTTAATCGTTTTTTTTTCGTTTCCGCGAGTGATTAGATTTCTGGGTGATGATTGGAGTTGTGGTCATCGCCGGCGACTTGTCTGGGGTCTCGGAGGGGATCGGAGTGGCGATGGGTTGTTGTGCATGTGCACGGAGATGTAAGTATATCTGGTACGGGAAGGTGGAGAAGAAGGAGTGGATTCCGGGTTGGTTCTCGTGTTTTTGGCCATTCAACTCGAAGTCAGGGTTTACTCGAGTATCTGGTTGATGTGGCTCGGGTTTTAACAGTGTTTGCTCGGGTTGATGTTGATAAGATTCCCAAATTTTAATTTTTGCAAGTATGCGAATGAAATTGTAAATTTAAAATAAAATGGTGAAAGGGTTTTTATTATGTTATGAAGGATTAAATAACTTAGTGATAAGTTTAAATTAATAAAATAAAAGTAATAACTTTAATTAAGTTTTTAAATTTTTAAAGTTCATCATATTAAACATATAAAATAATTTGAATATCAAATTGTAATGAGATATGGGAATAATTAAGTTTCAATATGGTAAGTTTTGTTTAAATTTACTTAAACAAGCTAATTAAAGTTTCCCAGGATTTAAAAAAGTTAAAATTTAAATGTTTAAATGTGTTTTGACTTAAACAAATCCTATGACTTAAATTTAAAATATACCTCTTATGACATGGATTAAGTATTAATTACATAATTAAGTGGTTCTTTAATATAAGAGATGAATAGTAAATTTTGAGAGTAATTAAAAGGTTAATTACTGTATATGGTTGAAGATAATTAATTGGTGTAATTAATTAAGAGTTAATTACTTAATGTAACTAAAGAATAATTGATCTAGGGTGGTTAATTAAGTTGGATAATTAGAGGATAATTAATAAATTAAGTTGCTGTAATTATTTGATGTTAGGTAAGCAGGATTGAAAGTGATTTAAGAGATTAATTAAATTTAATAAATTGAAATGGTGGGACTAACTAATCTTGCTTATGAAAAATTGAATGATATTGTATGCCTTGAATTATTTGATGTCTTTGATAAGGATGCTATGTGATATGATATTTTCGGACTAAACTGAAATAATATGGTTTGTCTATCCGTGATGAACGGCTATGTAAATACGTAATCCTAGAGATATACGGAGTCGTTTAGAAACTTAAACACCTTTGTTTTAAGTTGATATTGGTTTCGAAGAGGCCGGGGTCGGGTATTAGTAAATACCCGAACCCACTTCGATTTGTAATCAACAATAATTCTTTATAGATTTGATTTGTAAATCAAATAGGCTGGAATGAAATAAATTGAGAAATCTGGGCCATTTAAACTAAATAACGGTACTTATATACTATTTTGTGAAGCAAGTTTTAACTATAATAAGATAAGAACTCGTAGTGAGGAACGAGTTACCCTAGTTTCAAAGAAGTTTTATAACTTAGTATTTCAAGCTATATGGTTTACTCACGCTGGTTTCCAGCCTGACTCGGGTGTTACTTTGATGTAATGCTCGGGTCAGACCGAGTATTACAGATTTTCAGGTAAGGACGTTTGGGAGCTCAGAAGACGAGCTACATGGCAAGCACGTGTAGAGTATTTCCGCTGTAGTATATTACTGTATTACTGAGATATGATTACTGTATATATTCAGTGACTGTATTTATGTAAAACTCTGATGTATTAAAATGTAATCGACAGATATAGTAATCTTTTGTAAACTATTATTATTTACTATTATATTTTATCCGCTGCGAATGTGAGATGTTGATGTTTCTGTTCTTCTTCTTCTACCTCTTTCTTCTTTTCATAACTATCTGGAATTTTCGGGTTCGAAAATTTCCGGGTCGTTACAATATTGGCTTTAATTATGACTTGTTGAACATTATTGACTTGGACATGTATAATATGAACTAATTATGACCAAATCGACTTGAATCTAGTCAAAGAGCCTTAAACCATGACTGACTTCTATATACATACTCATATGAACCATGAACCATGAACTATGGACCTTAAACATAAGGATAAGATGTCTAGCCTAGTGGCATGCATAATAAACAATAGCATGACTTCGAGACCTTCCCTGCCTATTGAACATATGACATAGCATGATCCCTTTGGATTATCTTATCTAAAAGGCCAACATGGATTCATATATATGACACTTCTAATGGCCTTAGAGGACTTCGAACATATCAAACGATAATGATAAAGATGAAATTTTCTTCAAAGGCCATTGGACGTCCATTCTTTAATGATACTATCATATAACCAGTCTCTAAGTAATAAGTTATACCTTGGCATATCGGCGCGATGCCCTCAATCACTTTGATGTGGGGTCTTCGCATAAACACTAATCACATCGGAAGGGTTGGTCTTTTCTTGATTACGTCTTCACACATGTACTGGTCCAGTTGATGAGATAGCTTGTTATGACACTGTATATACTCAAATTATGGAATAATTTATTACATTTTGTAGGATCGATTTCACCTTAAAGGGGGGGTGAATTGGGTGAACTATTAATTATAAAAATTTAACGCTGAAATATATAAAATAATTGCAGCACTGATAATAGCAGAATAATAACAGCATAGATAATAGCAGAAATATTAAAAGCAGAAATAGAACAACACAGATTTACCCAACTTCGGAAAAACCCTGCCTACGTGTTGCCCCCAAGGTTTCTACTAGAAATTAAGTAGTCAGACACTTACACACGTAAACTCACGACACCCGCTATTGACTAACCAAACTCTACGCTCAAAACTCTACCACAACTCAGCCACTGAGTTGCGAATTCTCGAACTACACCATCGTAGTTCGTCCCTTAGTTACACAACTAGGATTTTACAAAGGTTTGAAAGTAAATTACAAATAAAAGCAACTTAATAAAACTAGAAACCCTAATTTATAATTAAAAGCCCAAAAGTAGTTATTTGCCGGCCCAAACAAAAACACAGTAAAAAAATTCCCCTTTTTTCTTTTTATATTATTCGGCCGGTATCCTTTCTTTGTCAAAATGGCTGCTTCCTTTTTCGCTCTTTCCTCTTTAAGAAAATTAGGGCTTCTGGAAATTTGTTGAAGTCGCCGACTTCAGTTGTTGATTGAATGATGAACTATCTACAGTTTGCTTCGTCAATCAATTTGTCACTTTGATTCGCAAATGGCTGCTTCAACAAGTCGAGTTTGAATTGAATCGGTATGTGATTTTGCTTTATTTCTTTCGTTGATATGCTTGAACTCGATGCTATATGCCGTTGATGATAATGGGTTTTATAGGGTTGAAAACCCTAAATTTTCGATTGAATATATTATTTGAACTCGTCTGATAATTTTAGCTCGGTCGTTTGATTTTGATCGAATACATGTGATTCATCCTGACTGGTTCACTTTTGTATATACTTTTGCTTGATTATCACGGCTTTGATTTTGACTTGTTCGATTCGATTTTCTTTTCTTGGTCACCACGGCTTTGATTTTGGCTTGTTTGATTTTTTTCTTGGTCATCACGGTTTTGATTTTGGCTTGACATAATTATTGACTTTGTTTGAAAGAAAAACTGCTGCCCAGATTTTTGTAGAAACCGCTTCATGTTATAACATTTGTATATTGCCATTCACTGTTTTCTTGGAATGAAATTTGATATCCACTGTATATTAATACATGTATACATGTAGGTTGTGCTCTGTCCACACTGTGTTGATTGAAAACGAACTTGTTCGATTGTTGCTTGAATACTGCCACTGCTCACTGGTCCTGGTTACATGTGCACTGTCTATATATATATGTATGTGTGTGTGTATTTGCATATATATATATATATATATATGTATGCTTGTTGTACTGAGTCTTTTTGAGATCTGACCATGCTTCATTGTGTTTCTCTTGGAGTCTTCACTTGGTTGAATTCTCTAGTTTACCTGTACACTTTGGTGTTGCTTGATGGACTCTGGTAGTTACATATGCATATGTATATACAGTGTTGTTTCACTGTTTTGTTTTCACTTGGTTGGTCTGCACTTCAGTAAAAATGCCTCTAACCTTGGTAGCCTCTCCATGCCTTCACTTGTTCCACATTAGTTCATATTGTAACTGTTATTGCTTTGAGGCAGATCATGTTGTGTTTATGTCTTTGAGCCTGGGCATGTGTGCTTGTTACTGTAGCCACCTCAGTTTTGTATTGTTTGAGCCAGTGCATATGAACTCAAATTGCTTTCTATTTTTACCAGGTCTGGTTCCATATAAAAAAATTTATGCATAGTGTATGTATATATATATATATATGTCAGTGTTGCTCCTTTATGTGCTTTCCATCTCCTTTTGTACTGGTTTATTGTAATTTTGGAATTTGTCTTGCATTGAGTTATAGCCTCATGTCATTGCATTCAGATGAATTTTTGGTCTTTGCACTCCTCTTGTATCATCACTAATGCCATTAATATTTTATTCTGCATTTGCTCATTCGAGCTGCTGTCTTCATTGTTGATTTGGGTCTGGTCTTTACTGCACTGATTTTGTACATTTTGTACTTGGTTCTGGTTGTCATGTGCATGTGCATGTCTGATTGTCCACATGCATATGGTATCATGTGCATGTCTGATTGTCAAGTTATAGTGACCTGCCTCGCATTAGATTGATTTGGTTCGTGTTGTTATTTCATGTATGCTGACCTGTGACCCATTTGAATGTCGAGGCTGTGTTGCTTGAGAACTTGTACTCGACAGTTTTGTGATGTTTTTGTATTGCACCTGAGTTGAATCCAGCCTCGGCTCGGGTTTGACCTTGTGCTCACTTGTCCCTTTAGTTTTATCAAGTGTATATCGGTGTGCACGGCCTTGTGTATATTTAACTTAGGGTCTTTAATTTTCTTAAATGCAATCTTCTACTTTCTTCTTACATCTAAATCAAATCAAAAAATCTACATTTTTTCCATTAAACCCAGATTAATATTTAAGTTCAATTATTTTTTCAAATTTGGTAAGTGATTAAAAAAATTCATGTGATAAACATTGATTATAATGAAATTTTTTTAGAACCCGATTCTAAAATTAGATACTTAGTTTGAAAACACCACCATTCAAATCATAACTACAATTTTAAGAATTATCAAATTAAATCCTAAAGTAAACAAAAATTCCATTTCAATACATTCTTAAAAAACTCTGGACCCATTTTGACTATTCTCCAACATTGCAATTTTTTGATCTACTTGTGTATTTTATTTTTTAAATAATAGAGAGGTATTTTTTTAGGAAACTTTTGGCTCATTCTCTCTCTTTAAATAAAATTAGGCCCGCATCCCTCCATGCTTTGAAATACAAATTACATTTCTAGAATTATTTACCCTATTTAACGCTCTTTCGTATATGCAATTATGTGAAGTTAAATTGTAATATTAAAAAGGTGACATCTTTCAGTAGATTTATCAGATTTCAGTTTCGTTTCCACCGTTAAATCACGAATTTTATTATCTTTATATTAGTATTCATATGTCATATGTTTTGACAATTTTTTTTACTAGAGAAAATATTTGTCTGCGGGAATTCAGGTTGCCTCCCAAGCAAATATTTGCCCGCCTAGGGGAATTCAAGTTGCCTCCTAGGTAAATATTTGCCTGACATATTCAGGCAAATATTTGATAGGGGATAGATATCCACCGGGCAAATATTTACCCTCGTAAATATTTTAAAAAATTCGTCAAAACACATCATATATGAATCTTAATAGAAAGATAATAAAATTTGTGATTTAATGGTGAAAACGAAATTGAAATCCAATAAATCTACTGAAAGATATCACATTTTTAATATTACAAATATTTATGTAACCATGATGTCCTGTTATAAAGATCCAGGAGTGACTGGGCTAAATAATTACAAGGACTTAATTTGTATTTCATAGTGTAGAGAGATGTAGGCCTAATAAAGTTAAAAATAAGGACGTGTCCCTAATTTTCATATTTTTTATGTGATTACGAAGAATATGAATCGAATGAGAAAAAGGAATGAGGATGAATGGGGGAACCATGTTAACCGCAGGTAATTTTGCAGATTAGTAATTTTGTTATAGCTGGGTTTTCGAAGTAGTGGAATTAAGATTATGAAAACGTCTCTTTAAAATTTATTTCCTCACGTTATTCCTTTAACAAAAATAATTAGTTGAAAATTTTCCATTTTCTTTATTCCTATTATTTCCCACTTTAAAATTTTCGCTTTTTTAGTTTGATCTTTAATACCAATGAATTTTCTTTTCAAATCGATGTAATGTTAATTACTTACCCGTTATCCTATATCTCATAAAAGAAGTTGCATAAAAAAAGTTGTAAACTCTATGCTAAACTGGTTCAATGCTTTGAGAATAAGCATAGATGCTTCTGAACTTGATTAATCAATTTCATTGGCATCAATTTACCATGCTATTTTTTTTCTTCCCTAAACTGAAATTTAAGACTCTAAAATAAAATATCATGTACTTTTAAAATTTTATTCATCGGTTAATAGAACTGTTATGGAACCGAATTTTGTTTTGAATGTGATTTAGTGTATATATATTTTTGTCGAAAATTGGTTCTGGTTATTTCCTAAAAGGAAAATGCATAAGTAGGCTACCATCCTAACTGAGATAAAACTAGTACGAACATATATATAATATACACATATACAATATACATATCCCATTACAGAAATTACATGAAGACACATGAATAAACAGTTGGGGAAAATTCAAAACATTAATGCTTCTTCAACCCAAGAAAATTTCAACCGGTGGATACGGCTATGATGACAACCATTAAATAGTCTATATGCCCTCTAACATCCACCCTATATCTCCATGTCTGTGTAATCCGCAGCTACTTTACCCAGTCGGTAACCAGTGTAGTGATTAGGGCACCGGACTAAATGCTAGTAGCTACCACGTTCAAGTGCGGTTGGCGGTTAACCGTCGATCAAACTCCTATTTGATCGATGGTTGTCTGTCGACCGCAGTTAAACCTTTTTTTTTTCTTTTTTTCTGTTTGTCCATTGATGGCCGAACATGGTAGTGCCCAGCAAAAATCTTGGTGCTGTTGGCACTACGCTCATATAAGTTTTACCCAATCTAAATTATGTTCCCTTTACAAGGAACAGTTCCATCATCGTTCTATTTTCAGACGCTTATCATAACCTCCCCAGTCCCCACGGTTATTGTAACCGCCCAGCACAAACAGTTAACTGCTTCGAAAGCCATTTCCTCCAACGCCGTATTCTCCTCCTCGATTTTCACCGTCGATGACCTCACTCTTTCTTCGGCAAATTTCAGATCTTAAATCAATGGTAGATCTGACATTCTTCCTTCTTTTACCTTTCATTATTCGCGATTAAATGCAGTTGTTTAAGTTAATCACATATATAGATCACCTGCTTCTACCCTTCTTCACTACCGTTCATCATAACTAATTTGCTGACTCACCACAAGCTTTATCTTCTCGAATCTTCAGTCAACGTGACGATTTCGAGGTGACATTCAGATGATGTCGCAATGGCCAGTAAAAGTCATGTTTCCTCATTGCGACGACATCTCTTCCTGTGACCGCTTAACTTGTAACCGCGCAAATCATCTTCATCGACCTTCAGCTGTTTGCATGGATCTCATTTAGTCCATCAATCTGTTGGCATAATTTTAGATCTGATATAGTATTGTTCTGGGAAGTAACATGCACTTTGCGAGTTGGAGTAGTTTACATGGCAATGTATATTACATCACCAATGACACGAACATAAATTTTCGCAGTAGCGTATATCAATAGAGCGAATTCACTCATTTGGGTCCAATAAACTAAAATGGGTAGAGAAACACTGTTGAAACTCCTACCAAAGCGTATCTACAAATAGGATCTTCACATGCTCCGAACGCAGCTAAGAGTATTCTTAACCTCGACATGGAAACATATCAAATTAACCATGAAAAGGTTGCATCAGGAAACCTGTTGAAGGAGACACAAGAGTGGTCATCGCTGTTCAAAAAACTACCCAGAAATGCAGGTAAATACAAACCGCAGTCATTCAAAATGGAGTACTCACCTGTCAACGCTTTGATTCCTCTCGCTAATGTGATAGAGGAGGGTACAAATTCTAGCGCCAACATCTTGTAGATCTTTTCTTGGATAAAAAGTTATCATACACTACAGTAGTCCAACATTTAAGATTGCTATTGGGAAATCTTGATGGAATTCACATCAGATCCGATGGAGCACTATTTTTCTATCAAATTGATGACGAAGTTGTTAAATTTTGGTGATACAAAATTACAAATAGAGGGAAATAAATATGCAAAAGAAAGAAAGAGAAGATTTTGTTTCCCGAATTAATAGACATATTTGATTATGTTTGTTTCTCTCTCTAATTGGCTAATCAAATAATTTTTTGCCATTTAATATTAACTTGGGCATTAAGTAATTGATTATAAATAGAGACTAGAAAAGAGAGTGTAAAAGTGTAGTGGAAATCTATTTGCTAATTTTCTTTTCTCCATCTTTGTTATTCTTCTCCAATAATTTTAGTCATATAGATATTTGCTCCCTTTCTCAATTTGGTTATTGATTCAATGATATTTTGCTTATTTTAGATTTGTTCTATTAATTGTAAACAAAATTTTGGCGAATCAATAAAGTGGGTGGTTGGGTGAAATATCTTGTGTTATTGTGTTTTGATTTCAATTTCGTCTTGTTTTCATCCAAGTTATCTCTTTGTGATTTGGATGACAAAGATCCGTTGATATAAGCTTCCGCAAAGCGCTACTATTTTCATAATAGAAGTTGGGAGAAACAAAAGTTTCGACGCAAATCCAATTACTATTAGGAGAAAAGTGTTTATTATCACTAGGGGGAATCCCACCATTGATAGTGTAAGAGAACAAGTGAGGTTCGTGCCAATATGGGTTCACTTAAGTAAAATCCCATCGGTTGTTTGGTCCCTAATAAGTATAGATTGGCTAGCTAATTACATAGGGAGAGTCATTTGCTTCGATGAGTCAACAGAAAGATTATATCGTTTTGAATACGCTAAAGTTCTCATTAAGATAACTTCCTACAAGCCACTTCCAAACAAATCCCAATAAAAATATTGAAAGATAAGGTGTCTCATGTGATTGTTATAATTGGATCCCTGACATTTGCGAACATTGCAAGGTATTTGGTCACACTGTTTTAATTTGTAAGAATGTAGCTGCTAATACGACAGAGAATATACTAGGCATCATCAGCATTGTATCAAAGTTAAATCAGCTCATTCAAAAATCATCAGCATTCAAGACATGAAAGGATTAGTGCACAATGACCAAGAAAGCATAGGACAAGCCTTTATAGACCATTTCAAGAATATACTAGGCAGCACAAACAACCCTAGAATAGATACAACTTATATGGACAACATCTCTCTTCTCTCCCTTGATCAGTCACATCAGAATATCTTTCAATCGAATATTAATGATGATGAGATAATTCTAGCCCTGTTCTCCATAGACAAGCAAAGCATCGGATGGCCTAATGGTTTCAATGCAAGTTTTTTCTCAACCACTTGGAAAATCATAAAACCAGATTTCATGAGAGCAATTCACAATTTATTTAGATCTGGTAAAATGCTGACTTCAATTAATGCTACTATCATCTGCGTAATCCCCAACACTAAGCTTCCTACCTCAGTTAATCAGTTCAGGCCCATAAGCTGCTAACACAATTTATAAAGTTATTTCCAAGGTGCTGGCGAATAGACTTAAACAAGTAATGCCCCTATTGATATCCAGTAACCAAGGAGCCTTTACCTAAGGAAGATCGATTATATATAATATTCTATTGACACGTGAACTCCTTAGAGGATACGACAAACAGAATATGTCTTCTAGATGCTATATAAAAGTTGATTTAATGATGGCCCATGACTCTACTAAATGGCAGGTTGTGAAGTATTCTCTTCTTAGAATGGGATTCCCAGATAAATTCATCCAATGGATAATGGCCTTCATCACTACAACACACTTTTCTATAAATACTAATGGCCAAATATGTGGATATTTCAGCGATACTCAAGGTCTAAGTGTAACACCCTTAATTTTCGATAACATTATTCAGGAGATTTAATTAGATAAATTAAATAGAATAATGTAAATAATTAGAGTGATAAAGGGATTGTGTAATGGTCTGGATTTTCGACGCTTGAAAATCGACACTAATACATCATCGGTATTCACATGCCGCAAATCCAAGTGCCGGAAAGCCCGATTGTCAAGAAAAAAAGAAAATAAAGATAGAACAAAATCTCACACGAATGGAATAACATATATTGTTTCAATATAAAATCTTTACAGTGGAAAAATTTGAATACAATATCAGAGTCTAACCTAGATATAGCCTAGACAGTTATAAATCCTCTGTCCTTACAATTGCTGAAAAATAAAAATAAATGCAATAGATGCAGCGGATAATAGAACACGTCCATACGTAGATGAAGATCTCCAGCTCTCCTCTGGATACTCCAAGTGTCTTCAGCTAAACCTGAAACTGCTCGGATCTGACCCGAGTACTAAAAATACCCGGATCAGGCTTGATAAACCAGCGTGAGGTACTCGAACCATAAGCATATGACGGGGGTCATAAATGGGTAATAAAAAAAACCTTTGAAAAGAATAGTATCTCGACCACACCGCACATAAATACATACGAGTTTTTATCTTACGATAACCAAAATGCTTTATACTGAAAAACACTTTGATATTATCTTTAATGACATGGGTTTCGAAAACCTTTTTCAATTAAATATATATAAAACCAGTATCAATATCCGGACTAGGTCAAATAAAATATACCAGGACGGAATATATGATACCAAAGGGGTAGCTGAAATATTTGCAAAACATTACAGCTATTTTGGGAATACAATCAAAACCGTAAAGCTCGTACTGGAATTGGATTTCCAACATGACAGGAACTGGTGGCCTTTTCCTTAGATCCACGCATAGCAAACATAGTTTCCACGGTGCCTTAATCACTTTTCTCAAGCAAGTCACTTGGAACTGTACTTGCTATACTACCAATATCCGGTAACCTTATCACTATTCGCAAGCTAGCTACTATAATCAAATAAATGGGGCAATAAATGCAACGAGGGACGCCTTTCCCCAATGGGTCCCCTGTTGGACACCACCATATACATCAACCAATAGCCCGAATGTGTGTTCTTCAGACCACATAATATCCCGTATCATTTCTGTGATGTGAGGCCCGTGAGGCTACGCTCTAACTAACCAACTGGTTCTAGTTTGAATGCCACACCGCCATTTCCGTTAATCACTAATTGACTTCTACAAAAATACAACCTCCAAGCTCGTATGTCTCAAAGAAGGGTGCTAAGCTAATAGGAGTTGCCTCCTACGCCACCCATAGATGTACGTTTGTAAAAATCAACATTCATGATTTAGAAATGCAATGTCAGACACTCATCCATACAAGTTCGTTCTAAGACTGAACGAAACCGAAGCACTCCTCTTACTACCATTAGTAGTGAGTAGTCCTTGCAATCCGAAGATTTCAAAACACGATAGGACCACTGCTATAATAAATATCTCTATATTGGGAATGACCTAGAGAATGTCATCAAGCAGTCTTTTCGCTATGAAGATCTTCGGTCTTTAATAATCATCATCTTCAACATGTCTTCACTTTCAAACATATATATTGGTTCGAAGAGGTTTTAAGGTAGGAGTTACCCAAATCCGATCCTGGTTCCTTCGAACCAATCATCAATTTAAACGATGTTAAGTTTGTATATGATTATCAATCATCAATCAATTTAATTCATCTTTTTATTCATTTATAGATACCTCTTAGAGATATAATTATTAAATCATTCCTTTAGCTTTTTAGAGTATATGGAATCATTAAGCCTCATTTATCAAATCATTTGGTTAAGTTTCAAACCTTTCAAAACTAGGACTAATTTGAAATCATTTCATTCTTCACTTGGGAAAATATTTCCAAATCATTTTCTTTAAATCTCAACATACATACGTATGATAATAAGAATAACATACTCTTCGTGCTGGCTTTGGTTTAGCCCATAACTCATCACCTGGCATATAATAAGACATCCTTACCTAAATGATATACTAAGTTATTATCAGAGATTTCATACCATTAATCCAAATTATTTGATTTGACTTGTTTGGCTTTGAACTTGCCTTGATTATACAATGATAATAAGAATAACATACCAAGTGTTCGATACCATTTGCCCAAGCCAACATATGATTGATACTTAGAAGATTATTCTCACCATTACCAAATAGATCAAGACCTTATTCTTGGAACTTTTTAAAGGGATAACGTCTTATAAATTTTACAAACCAAACTAATATTTATACTTTTGTATATATAAAATATACTCCTTTTAAAAACGGTGTGTTGATTTGCCTTGTTTAAGTGTTTAGAAACCCTTATCGATATCGTAGCATCCCACGACTAGAATCTACAAAACACTCGACAGATAAATCAACACAAAATATTTTTATATCAATTAACAAATACGCACTCATATATATAATACTCTCAAACTCATTCTAGGGTTACTAACCCTATCTCTAACGAGTCACTCATTCTAGGGTATTACTAACCCTATCGATAATGAGTTTTACCACACCAAAGCCTAGGTGTTCGCTCAACCTAAGATCTAATACCAAATGTAACGAACCGTGGGCTTTTCAACCATTCGGACAGTGGCGACCGGTAGGGTTTTCAACCATCCCAGCCCCACCGTGGCATACATTGGTACCTCAAATCTGCTTTTACGGCCAACCTCGCGACTGTAAGCACCTAGAAAACCAACCCATCAAGGCCTTATACTATCTCTCTGGGACATGTAGGGTAAGAGTCTCTTGCTCGCCACAAAACAGAAAACGAGAACCCCCTATTACGTTAATCCAACCAATGGAAACAGATCCGATCCCGGTTCCTTCGAACCAATCATTGATTAAAAAGATGTTAAGTTCGTATATGATTATCAATCATCAATCAATTTAATTCATCTTTTTATTCATTCATAGATATCTCTTAGAGATATAATTATTGAATCATTCCTTTAGCCTTTTAGAGTATATGGAATCATTAAGCCTCATTTATCAAATAATTAGTTTAATTTTCAAACCTTTTTAAAACTAGGACTAATTTGAAATCATTTCATTCTTCACTTGGGAAAATATTTCCGAATCATTTTCTTTAAATCTTAACATAATTTTTTTTCAAAACTCAAATTTTGATTGAGTTAAAACCATGTTATCTAGGATGTTAATCCAAACCCAATAAACATTAAGTCAGCAAATTCTATAGAAATCATCTAATTCTATTCAACATCAATTCCCGTATTCAACAAATACTATAGGCAAAATAATGGTGAAATCACCTTTTAAATTCCACGAATAGTACGAGTTCCCTCTTTGGGCTTTAACACCGAGTACAAGAAGATTATCTCCACAAAATCCAATTTATTTATATTTAGAAAATTATGTCTTTATACTTTGGAAATTTTGATCCGAGTAAACCAAATTTACTATCCCCTCCGTCAGGCCAGTCCGGATAGCCAGGGAGAGCAGGAAATTGGTTTTTCAAACTCAAGCCTAGACATTATCTCTCTGACACTCATAAGCCAGTCAAGTTATTTGATCGACTCTAAATCATTAAACCTTTAATCATTCCATAAATCATTTAAAATTACCTTTAAAAAACTCTATTAATCATTTGAAAACATTTACAAAAGATTTGGAAAAGAACTGTTGCGTTTAAAACTGTATTTCAAAAGTTAAAGAAAAGTGCTGCGGAAAAGTGCTCCGGAAAATGCTTTCTTTTAAGCTATATTAATCAAAAACTTTTATCATTTGGAAATTCATCTTTATAACCCAAATCACTTTTAAAAAAATTTAAATGATTTATAAGATTTAGTTCATATTTTTAAAAAAAATTAAACATTTCAAAGAAATCCATTATGGATTCCGAACTGCAAAATCGTAATTTTTCCAAAAACTTGTTTTACTCATATTTCAAAATCTATTAAATGAAATCTTGATCCTTTTCTTTATTTGAAAACAATAGTCATAAAAGTTCGAAAAATTCTTGTTGCAAAGAAATCCGACTCTGATTCCATCCTACAGAAGGATTTAACCTCTACGGCGTTAAATTGCGAACCGCCATTACGCGAAACGCCTATTTTTAACTCCAAATTCATTATTTGACAAAACTTTGCCAATTTGAATTTTAATGTTTATATAACATTTATTAACCATTTTCAAACATTTAAACCAATATTTTCCATACTAAATCTCTTTTTCACTTTTAAATATTATTTTCCAATATTTTAACTTGTATAATATTATACTAATATTATATTTGACTTCATGGATGATTATTAAATCATATTAAATTCTATTTTCACTTTTCAAAACATTCTCTAACATAGAAAGTTATTTATTATCTATCTTCCAACTATTTAATTTATATATCCATACAAATTAAATATCATTCCTTTAACATTATTAAAGTGTTATCTTTCCTTTTCTAAATGAAACCTTTTCATTTTTAAATCATTTCAAACCATTCCTCTTTTATAATTTCAAAAAATTTCGAGGTTTAACTTTCCACATACATCACCATTTATTCCTTCATAAATTAATTATAGCTAACACATTAACTATCATCATAAACTTCACATTATTAATTCATTCTTCTTTTTCATTCATCCAAGTGAACATCCAATGTTAACAATCAAGTATACATCCATATAAACATCCAAAAAAACATGCCAATTCATGTATAATCATGTCAATAACTTTTATATACTTGTAAATAATAATCTTAATTTTCTTCAAACTTGCAAATCATTTTAATCATAAACTAGAAAGGAAAGTGTTTCTCGAGATCTCACCTTCTTAGCTCCCTCCTTCTCCATAGCTCCTCCGGATGATCCGATGGAGCTTCCGCTACACGTACTAGCTTTCAAACTCCACCACTCTTCACTTTAAATTTTGGCCAAGGGGTAAAAAGTGGGTGACCGAGCTTCTAATTGTGATGAAACTAAGGTTTTTGTGCTTAGAAAGTCATGGTGATGAATATAGAAGTATAGGTCTAAGGGTTTAAGCTATTTTGAGCTATATTATTCTCAAATTCTCTAGGTGGAAGCCATTGATGGAAGCTCGGAGAAGAAGAGAGAAAATGAAGAAATGAAATGAAAAGGAGAAAGTGAGAGAGAAGATAGAGGGAGAGGTAGGGTATATATAGGCGCAAAATGAATTAAATAATATAATTTGTCATAATTATATCTAGTCATATCACAAATCTTTTATAATATATATAATTATTATGTTTAGTCACATCACTTTCTTTTCCAAATTAATATAAGATAATTTATTTCTAATTGTATTGTTATCTAGTTAATTAACTCTTATATATATGTATACATAGTGCACAAAGACGAACAACGTTCTCGACAACTTTCTGGTGTCGAAAGGTCGAAATTTCGGAAAACATTCTTCGGTCACATTTTCTGTTTTTCTATGAACTATTTAATTTGGTAAACAAATTTTGAAAAAAATTTCACCATCATTATTAATTAATTAAAATGAGTTTATTTTCATTACAAAACTTATATATTGAATATTTAAAATTAATTAAATATTCACTAAACAAAGTAGTGAAATTCCGAGTCATTACATTCTTCCCCCCTTAAAAGAATTTCGTCCCCGAAATTACACCATAACAGAACCCAAAGGTATTTGTCCAAAATATTTATTTTTAAACTTACATTCATATGATGTACACAGATCATCCAATTTGATATACTTTTCGAGTCCACAACTTTACTTTCGAACTAGTATTGATCCTTCGATCCTCTAGTGCAGACTTTGATCAGGCTTCTTGATTAGATTACTTTGTTTCCCTTACATAGCCCTCAACTACGATTGAAAACTCAAGCACCCAATCATAAACCCTCATCAATGTTCGTCGTCAAGAATTGAGCGATAAATCCTTTTTCGGACTAGTATAAACACCTCCAAGTTCCTTACTCGAATCTTAGATCAGAATTGTGTGACGAAATGATCAACTTACAACTTATTTAACCTTTTCAAATCTTCATAAATCTTTTATTTTTTTCATTTAAATACCTTTATAAACCCTTTCTTCAAAATATTTATTCCCAAAAATATTTCTCTCTTTTCCCAAAAAGAAATCGATTATCCTTTATTGGAATAACACCATTATAATTCTTATTTCAAAATTCCTTTGAAATGTCTTTGTTAATAAATTTAATCCCAAACTTATTTTATATTCACAACTTTCTCTTTTATACCTTTTCAAAACATTAGGACATGAATTCTAAAATCCATCTTTCTCAAACATCTTTTATTTTTACAGTTTATTCTTTAAAATATATTCTTAAATTAAATACTTTTTTTAGAAGCCATTTCTAATATTCCTTTAAACTTTTTATTTCTAAATATCTTATTAAATTGATTTGATGGAAGATAGAAAAAATGCACAGGGAGAATAATCAAAAGAGATTTATTAATTAACATTATTTTTATACATTCATTACAAACCCTAGACTATGTTACAAACTTTTAGAGATAACTCCCTAGGGAATACAAACTTTCACACATTCATTATATAAATACTTGAAATACCAATTTTTGGGTTCCTTTTGAGGTAGACGGTGTTTTATCTTGGAGGCCTGAGTTAACCACTTTCAATTTTGGACAGTGCTTCATTAAGTGTTTCCCTTGGAAACACCAAATGCAAGTTCGTTTAGGACAATCTTTGACTTCATGTCTTAGATTCTTGCATCGGTAGAAGTGCATTTTATTCTTTTAAATCCTCGATTTATTCTTCGTATTAGGAAATTTATGTAGAAAATATCCTCTCTCTTTACATTTGAAACAGACTATATCATCTTGATCATAATTTTTGTTTTCCCTCCTTTGTTTCTTCCTTTGCTTAATTTCACACATAACAACATAATGTCCTTTCTTACCACAATAGTAACAGTCGATATCAGCATAGGGTCCTACTTTTGCTCTTTCTTCAGCTTCTTCTTGTGCACGTACTCTTCGTGCTTGCTTTGGATTAGCCCATAACTCATCACCCGGCATATAATAAGACATCCTTACCTAAATGATATACTAAGTTATTATCAGAGATTTCATACCATTAATCCAAATTATTTGATTTAACTTGTTCAACTTGCCTTGATTATACAATGATAATAAGAATAACATACCAAGTGTTCGATACCATTCGCCCAAGCCAACATATGATTGGTACTTAGAAGATTATTCTCGCAATCACCAAATAGATCAAGACCTTATTCTTGGAACTTTTCAAAGGGATAACATCTTATAAATTTTACAAACCAAACTAATATTTATAATTTTGTATATATAAAACATACTCCTTTTAAAAACGCTGTGTTGATTTGCCTTGTTTAAGTGTTTAGAAACACTTATCGATATCGTGGCATCCCACGTACTGACCAAAATCTATAAAACACTCGACAAATAAATCAACACAAATATTTTTATATCAATTAACAAATACGCACACATATATATATAATACTCTCAAACTCATTCTAGGATGTTACTAAACCTATCTCTAACAAGTCACTCATTCTAGGGTATTCTAACGCTATCTATAATGAGTTTTACCCCACCAAAGGCTAGGTGTTTGCTCAACCTAAGCTCTGATACCAAATATAACGAACCGTACGCTTTTCAACCATCCAGACAATGGCGACCGGTAGGCTTTTCAACCATCCCAGCCCCACCGTGGCATACATTGGTACCTCGAATCTGCTTTTACGGCCAGTCTCGCGACTGTAAGCACCTAGCAAACCAACCCATCAAGGCCTTATACTACCTCTCTGGGACGTGTAGGGTAAGAGTCTCTTGCTCGCCACCAAACAGAAAGCGAGAACCCCATATTACGTTAATCCAACCAATAGAAACAGATCCGATCCCGGTTCCTTCGAACCAATCATCGATTAAAAAGATGTTAAGTTTGTATATGATTATCAAATATCCATCAATTTAATTCAACTTTTTATTCATTCATAGATATCTCTTAGAGATATAATTATTGAATCATTCATTTAGCTTCTTAGAGTACATGGAATAATTAAGCCTCATTAATCAAATCATTAGGTTAAGTTTCAAATCTTTTTAAAACTAGGACTAATTCGAAATCATTTCATTCTTCACTTGGGAAAATATTTCTGAATAATTTTCTTTAAACCTTAACATAATTTTTTTTTCAAAACTCAAATTTTGATTGAGTTAAAACCATGTTATCTAGGATGTTAATCCAAACCCAATAAACATTAAATGAACAAAATCTATAGAAATCATCTAATTCTATTCAACATCAATTCCTGTATTCAACAAGTACTATAGGACAAATAACGGTGAAATCACCTTTTAAATTCCATGAATAGTACGAGTTCCCTCTTCGGGCTTTAACACCGAGTACAAGAAGATTATCTCCACAAAATCCAATTTATTTATATTTTGAAAATTATATCTTTATACTTTGGAAATTTTGATCCGAGTAAACCAAATTTACTATCCCCTCCATCGGGCTAGTCCGGATAGCCAGGGAGAGCAGAAAATTGGTTTTTCAAACTCAAGCCTAGACACTATCTCTTTGACACTCATAAGGCAGTCAAGTTATTTGATCGACTCTAAATCATTAAACCTTTAATTATTCCATAAATCCTTTAAAATTACATTTAAAACACTCTATTAATCATTTGAAAACATTTACAAAAGATTTGGAAAATAACTGTTGCGTTTAAAACTGTATTTCAAAAGTTAAAGAAAAGTGCTGCGGAAAAGTGCTACGGAAAATGCTTTCTTTTAAGCTATATTAATCAAAAACTTTTATCATTTGGAAATTCATCTTTATAACCCAAATCACTTTTAAAACATTTTAAAAGATTTATAAGATTTATTTCATATTTTAAAAAAAAATTTAAACATTTCAAAGAAATCCAGTTATGGATTCCGAACTGCAAAACCGTGATTTTTCCAAAAACTTGTTTTACTCATATTTCAAAATATATTAACCAAAATCTTGATCCTTTTCTTTATTTGAAAACAATAGTCATAAGAGTTCAGAAAATTCTTGCTGCAAAGAAATCCGACTCCGATTCCATCCTATAGAAGGATTTAACCTCTACGGCGTGAAATTGCGAACTACCGTTACGCGAAACACCTATTTTTAACTCCAAATTCATTATTTGATAACACTTTTACAATTTGAATTTTAATGAATATAAAACATTTATGAACAATTTTCAAACATTTAAACCAATATTTTCCATATTAAATCTCTTTTTCACTTTTAAATATTATTTTCCAATATTTTAACTTGTATAATATTATACTATTATAATATTATATTTGACTTCACGGATGATTATAAAATCATATTAAATTCCATTTTCACTTTTCAAAACATTCTCTAACATAGAATATTATTTATTATCTATCTTCCAACTATTTAATTTATACATCCATACAAATTAAATATCATTCCTTTAACATTATAAAAATGTTATCTTTCCTTTTCTAAATGAAACCTTTTCATTTTTAAATCATTTCAAACCATTCCTCTTTTATGATTTCAAAACATTTCGAGGTTTAACTTTCGACATACACCATCATTTATTCCTTCATAAATTAATTATAGCTAACACATTAACTATCATCATAAACTTCACATTATTAATTCATTCTTCTTTTTCATTCATCCAAGTGAACATCCAATGTTAACAATCAAGTATACATCCATATAAACATCCAAACAAACATGCCAATTCATGTATAATCATGTCAATAACTTTTATATACTTGTAAATAATAACCTTAATTTTCTTCTAACTTCATTTTAATCATAAACTAGAAAGGAAAGTGTTTCTTTAGATCTCACCTTCTTAGCTCCCTCATTCTCCATAGCTTCTCTGGATGATCCGATGGAGCTTCCGCTACACGTACAAGCTTTCAAAATCCACCCATCTTCACTTTAACTTTCGGCCAAGGGGTAAAAAGTGGGTGTTTGAGCTTCTAATTGTGATGAAAGTTAGATCTTTGTGCTTAGAAAGTCATGGTGATGAAGATAAAAGTATAGACCTAAGGGTTTAAGCTATTTTAAGCTATTTTCTTCTCAAATTCTCTAGGTAGAAGCCATTGATGGAAGCTCGGAAAAGAAGAGAGAAAATGAAGAAATGAAATGAAAAGGAGAAAGTGAGAGAGAAGAGAGAGGGAGAGGTAGGGTATATATAGGCGCAAAATGAATTAAATAATATAACTTGTCATAATTATATCTAGTCACATCACAAATCTTTTATAATATATATAATTATTATGTTTAGTCACATCACTTTCATTTCCAAATTAATATAAGATAATTAATTTCTCTGTGTATTGTTATCTAGTTAATTAACTCTTATATATGTATATATAGTGTACAAAGACGAACAACGTTTCTGACAACTTTCTGGTGTTGAAAGGTTGAAATTTTGGAAAACGTTCTTCGGTCACATTTTCGGTTTTTCTATGAACTATTTAATTTGGTAAAAAAATTTGAAAAAAATTTCACCATCATTATTAATTAATTAAAATGAATTTATTTTCATTATAAAACTTATATATTGAATATTTAAAATTAATTAAATGTTCACGAAACAAAGCGGGGAAATTCTTGGTCGTTACAAATTGAGATTTGAATAAATGATAAGAAGGCCATGCTTCTCAAATTAAATGGGCTTAAGAACGGTTTGTAAGTTAATTAATTTACACATGGGTATATTGGGAAAGCACATAACCCCTCACCCTTATATATTCTTGTTCCTTATAGTTTCATTTCCCATTCACGCCATTTTGCAAAAACAAAATACAAATGCAAACATAATATAGGAGCTGGCCATTATTAAGGAAGAGAAATTCAAATCAAGCTAAGAAATTAGAGCAATGGGAATAAATCTCAATCTCAATCCAAATTCCTTATCATATTCAAGGTGAATAATAATTTATACCATCTCTATTTTGTTTTATGATCATATGTTTTCGGATATAAGTTTAAATTCGTTTTAATGATGATTTGGATGATGATATGCCTGGATTATAACATGTTTGATTTAAACAAGAATGGTTTAAATATGATTTTACACGGTTTTAAGGGTGAAATTGGTTATAATTGATTTCGAATGCCATGAGGAAATTATATGTTACGTAAAACATGATTTTGGAGTTGGATTTTTATTTTGATAATTTTCCAAGCTATGGAAATATTATTATGAATTTTCAAAGGAAAATATGGTTAATTGGGTTTAGAAATTTATTTCAGAAATTACATTGAGAATTTGGATCTGAAATTTATATATGTTTGATAACATATAAAAACTGAATTTCTGTGATTTTTTGGAATTTTTCCTAAGTGATTTACTATGAGAATTAAATTATTTTGAAAGGAGGACCTAAATGATTTAATTGTTTTGCTTAATAGAAGGGCTTATTTGCTAAATTGATCTTGGTTTAGATCAGAGAATGCAGCAGTTATTTTTGTAAAGGATTTGAAAAGTTGAGGCAACCAATCATATGCTTACACATAGGCAGGTTAGTTAGGAAATGTTTGCTTTAATTGGTATTAAATCAGGTTTACCTAGAAAAGTAGGTTCCGCCTCTATTAGAAGCACCTTTCGACTCATAGCTTCCACCTTCAATCAAGTCGAAACCCCACAAAGCCGAAACCAAAACACAAGGTATCATCATGGGTACTTAGTGGATTGGAGGAAGGCGGAAGGCATGGTGTCGAAACTTAGCTTCTGATAGGAATGAAACCTTTGTTTTTCTTTTAAATGTTAAGCGCCTGCCTTTTTTATTAAAGCTTTTGATGTAGTAGAAACGTATCTTTCGAAAGCAGTTTTCTAAATAGCTTTTGAAGAAGGTTGCCATCTTTCATTTTTAAGTATAAGATTTCGAATGAGTTCCCTGTTTATAAAACAATGCTTTCGAAAATAGTGGTTCCGACCTAGTCGAAGCCCTGCTCCCGTTCTTTTGCCTTTCGAATGTATTGAAGTCATCAATGCTTTCGAAGAGTAGCTTTTGTTTTAAAGATGTACTAAGCCACTTCCTAAATGCTTTCGAAAGGGTTCATGGGTTTCGAAGGCAATGGCTTCGAAAGGGGTTTTCGATGCTAACCTTCAATGTTTTACTTAAAGGTTTTGAAGCTTTCGAAAGGATGGTGCCGACACCATCAAACTTTCCTCGAACAATTTTATATGATGATTAAAGGTTTTGAAAAAGATACTTTCGTATATATTCCCTTTGACCTAAAAGATGTTTTGAGTAAACCCAAAGGTTTCGAAAGGGTTACATTCATTTGTTTCGAAGCTATGTTTCTAAGGATTACTAAGTAATGTTTTGATACTTTCTAAAGATATATTTTGGTTTCGAAAGAGATGATGAAAAGAACTTCGAAAGGTTTATACTTTGTGTTTTGAAAAGAAATTTTCAATGCTTTCGAAGGAGGTTATCCAGGGTTCTCGAAAGTGATGTTTTAAGGTTTTGAAAGCCTTAGTTTAAAAACAAATAACCCAATCTCATTTTAAAAGAAAACTATGGCATAAATAAAGTGTTTTGAAATGGAATTTTGAAGAAGTTTTCCTTGATTAATGGGTTAAAGGGATTAACCAAGTTTTATATAAAATGATTTCGAGGATATTAAACCACAGGGGTTGGTATTATTATGTTTGCTTCTTCATTTATGTATTTGAATGTATTCACATTGTAATGGACCCATAACTGTAATTTGGGGAAGGGTAGAGTAACCAGTTAGGTTGACCCAGTAGTGAATACAAATTAAATTAACTCCCGAATTAGTAGAATTGCATCTAGGAGGTCGGGAAGACCAGAGTATAGGATGCTAAATTATTAAAAGAAGATATTGGCAGGGGCTAATAGGTTCATAGTAAGCCCATGAAAACCGTGTATAGGAAAAGATATTGGCATGGGCTAATAGGTTTATAGTAAGCCCATGAAAAGTATGTATAAACGAAGATGTCAGGAAGATAGGTTCATAGTTAACCTATGAAAACTATGATTTGATATTGGCAGGGGCCAATAGGTTTGTAGTGAACCCATGAAAACTATATCCGAATTAAGATATTGACAGAAGTCAATAAGTTCCTAGTCAACCCATGAAAACTAGGATAAGAGAGAAGTTATTGGAGTTACCAATAGGTTCAGGGAGAACCTATGAAACAATGACGTTATTGGCAGGGGCTAATAGGTTCTTAGTGATCCCATGAAAACTATGAAATATGGCAGGGAGCCTATAAATTTAAACAGGTTAATAATAAGCCCATGAAAACTATGAAACTGGACAGTGGGTCTATAAACATTTAACAGGTTATTAGTAAGCCCATGTAAACTAATAGGTTAATAGTGACCCTAGAAATTATAAATGAGACAGATAGTCAAAATTAATGGGGATGTGTAATCAAGAATTGATTTACTTGTTTTGCATATCATCATATTATTTTGAGTTGTTTTAACCATTGTGGATGCAAGAGCACAGTATATGGTTTTATAAAGATTTTAGGATACTAGTGAGGGGAAAACTCGTTCTGTTAAGTGGCGTGGTCTCACTAGATATTTAAATAGTTTGAGATGGTAAATTATTATTCATAATAAGCTTTATGTCTGACTCGAAGTTTATGTTTTCTTCTTAAACTCTCGGATACTCAATTGATTTTGAGTAGTTGGAAAGTTGAGGTTTTCAGGTACCTCTTTAGACGAATAAGCTTTCGGAGACATGTAGGAGGCATGATAACTATCTAGAGTTCTCTTTTATTTTGATTCCACTGTGTTGTTATTGTAAAGGCAAAGTTGTTTAATTGCCTATATATACTATGATCATCCAAGGGGGCATCTTCATATGTCGCTCTTGGCATATGTTGTAATAAGTATATTTTCTCTGAACGTGGTTCTCGTATTAGGATTATGTAATGAATTTGAAATATTTTGAAATGGAATGAGAAAGATGTTTGTTGATTTTTAAAATTTTCCATATCCATGTGTTTCTGTTATATCTATGTATCCAACATTACCGTATTTGGTCGTCGAGGATGAATAACTATGGATGACTGTAGCATCCATAGCCGTTAGTTTTGGGTCTTCAAGTGGAGGTTGTTACAAGTTGGTATCAGAACATAGGTTTATGAAACTTAAAAGAAATTAAACCTAAAAGATTTTAAAATATAATCTAATGAATCTGAAAATAAGATTAGGGTTGGGTTAACACTATAGTAACGTACTTGTATTTGATATATATATATATATAAATACGTATTCCCCTCTCTCTCAGACCGTTCTTCTGTATCTTACTAAGGCTCGTATGAAGATTTACGAGAAAGAAGATATGGAAGCACGAAGCGGAAGAGGAAATATAGATGGAGGAAGCACCACAACCAACGAAAATGGTCGACCTAATACCAGAAGGAACCAAGGTCGACGGGCTAATGCTAACCAAAATGTTGATGCCAATGTGGGTGCTGGAAATCCACCAGTGGATATGGGAGCGATGTATCAGTACTTCGTCAATATGATGCAAACAGGAGCTACTACTGAAGTTGCTAGAAAGAGCTAATCCTGTGGCTCTAGTTGGGAATAATTATGCTAAGCTGGGCAGAGATTACAACAATCTTGGTGGGAAGCCATTTATGGGGACGAAGAATGCCATATAGGTAGAGAATTGGCTGTTGCATTGTGAGAGAATATTTGATGATCTGGGTTTAGATGATGAGTAGAAGAGAAGGTTGGCCTCTAGACAGTTGCAAGGGTCAGTACTTCATTAGTGGAATAGAATTAGCGTCGGAGTTCCGGAGGAGGAATTGACTTGGGCTGATTTTTGAAGGAGATTTGAGCAAAGGTTTATGTCTGAGGTTGCTAAATCAGCGCTGCTGAGGAAGTTTTTGGATCTGGAGCAGGGAGAAATGTCAGTAGTTGAGTATGCTGTTAAGTTTGATGAGTTGTCCCATTATGGATATAATATTATAGACACCGTCATCAGGAGGAACGAGAGGTTTATTAGGGGACTGAGGCCCGAGATTGCTAGGGCGACCCTGCCACATCTTCATGATCCTAGTAATGTAGTAGTGGAGATGGCAATTCGCCATGAGGAGATGCTTGCTGTTTGTGCTAGAGAGAAGCCAGTTGAAACCCAGGGTTCTCGAGGAAAGAAGAGAAAGTTCTTTAAGAAGAAGGGAGTCCAGAATGGGGAGGCTGCCAAGAAGGCTAAAGCTGATTCAGTTTGCTTCAAGTGTGACAACAAGGGTCATTATGCTCATGAGTGTTGACCAAGCAAGGTGAAGTAGGCTGTAGATAAGAAGAATGTGAAGTTCTTTAACTGTGATCAAGTTGGGCATTATAAGAATCAGTGTCTAGAACTGGTTAGGGCGGACAAAGGAAAGGTTTTTGCTGTTGGACCATCATCTGCTAAGCCAGCTGCAGCTGAAAAAGGAAAGACTATGATGGAAGGTACATTTTTGATTTAGAGTATACCAGTTAGGATACTATTTGATACCGGCACATCACATTCATTTATATCCCAATGTTTGGTTGATAGGTTATGCTTAGAACCCACGTATCTTGTTACGTCCTTAAGGGTTGTGAATCCAATAGGAGGGTATGCAACTCTGGGGATGAGATGTGACCAGTTAGAACTTGATTTGTTAGGTCATAAGTTTGCATGCAGTTTGTATGTCTTCGATTTCATAGATTTCGAAATCATTTTGGGTATGGATTGGTTGTGTAAGTATGAGGCTAGGATATTTTGTCAGGATGGGGAGATATCAATAAGACACCCTGATATTCATAACCAAATTATATTCTCAGTGGAGAATTCTGATTGGAGTAGTTGTGCTTTATTAAGTGCAATGGTAGTGGGAGAAGAGCTAAGTCAGGTTCGAGTAGCAAGAGAGTTTGCAGATGTTATTGAGTCGGTTATAGGACTACCACCGAAACGAGCTGTTGAGTTTCGGATAGATCTTGTGCCAGGAGCTGAACCTGTAAGTAGACCACCTAGCAGGATTACATCGACCGAGATGAAGGAATTAAAGGTGTAGCTAGTGGATCTAGAAGGAAGGAATTTTATTAGACCAAGCAGTTTGCCTTGGGGAGCGGCCGCGATATTCGTGAAGAAACCAGATGGGTCATTGGGGATGTGTATCGACTATCGTAAGTTGAACGAGAGGACGATTAAGAATAGGTATGCTTTGCCGAGAATTGATGATCTATTTGATCAGTTGTGTGGAGCCAAAGTGTTTTCCCAGTTTGATTTGGCGACAGGTTTCTATCAGTTAAGAGTGGCAGATGACAGTATTCCTTTGACAACGTTTCAGACTAGGTATGGTTCGTATGAGTGGTTAGTAATGCCATTCGGGTTAACGAATGCACCTGCTTTCTTCGTGGATCTGATGAACCGAGTCTTCCGAGAGTATTTGGATTGATTCATGTTGGTGTTTATAGATGACATTTTAGTACACTCTAAGGATGAAAGGGATCATGAGGATCATCTTAGGGTCGTGCTTGAGACGTTGAGGCAGCATCAGCCGAAGTCGAAGTTTTTCAAGTGTCATTTTTGGAAGAAAGTTGTAATGACCCAAGATTTTAGGAATTTATCTTGGAAAAAAATAATATAAATAAGATTAAAATAATTTTTAAGTAGTTTTTAAAACCATGTTTAAGGGAAAGATGAGATAGCTTGATGTGGTATAATAAAATGATGTGCATTTGTGCACAGAAAATACACATAAGTAAAGCTAGATCCCTGGATACTACGAATGAGTACATGATGCTATGTATGGAAAATGTATATATATATATATGTATATGTATATATATATATATATTTACTGATAAATAAAGAAAACCCTCAAATGTGCTATATGCAGAAATATAACTAAGTATACATGGGCATATGTGTATCAGTATAAAATAATATAAATGTATATATGTATATAAGTTATTGTCTGTAAAACATATATGTAAGTATACTAACTAAGTATTAGAATTTAAACTAGTAAGAGGAAACACACAAATATGTTTTTCCTCTGGTGGATAAATAAGAAGGAAACACCAGATAATAAAGTAAAAGCTAAAAATAGAAAATGGGAGGAAAATAAAAATGTATTTTGTATGGGCTGAATTAAGAAAGAAAGAAATATGTATATAATATTGCTGGAAATCAGATCACACATTTAGCATGCAAATAGACAAGAGAAAAAGCATTTTATGGAAAAGTAGGATTTCTGAAAATAACCAAAGTAGATAACCACTTTTCTCTTCACCAAATTAAGCCCGGGAGGGTAGAACCTTGGGTTCAAATAAATGCAGATAACATAATTTTCTGATGGGCAAAAATGGCTTTAGCCAATACCCAAAACCCTAAGGAGAACTCTGTATATTTATAAGCAGCAACCTCCTCTCCTTCTAAAAAAAAGAACTTTGAAAAAAAAACACCATATAAAACATAAGGCAAGTGAAGGAAAAGAGCTTGAGGCTAAAGGCAGAAGTTATCAACTAATTAAGGAAGCAAAGAAGAGAGCTAGGTGAGAAAACTCACTCAACAACTTAAGGCACTAAGTCCTAATGAAGGCAGCCAGTTATAAATTAATTTTTCTTAAAAGTATATGTGATTGTCTTTCAGAAATTAAGGATGCTTTAATGCCAAATGGTTGTTCTGGTTGTTTTATTTTGTGAATATTCTAAATATGATCAGTATGCATGAATAAGTATCTTAAAAACCCAGATCTCTTTATGATATGATACTGGTTAGAAATATAAATAAATACCCAGAAAATAAAATGTGGAATATAAGCAAGTAGTGTTGGTTTTGGCTCAACCCAAAAGAATTGATGAGCATATGGGCTGCAATATACATATGTATATGTGCTGAGGCTTAAGATAAAAAGGAATTAGGAGTGCAATAGGCTTGCCTATGTGCTGATACTCCTGATTCAAAGAAAATATACAATAACCACCTAGCAAATAGATTTTGTGATTTAGGAAGCTTGGTCAATCTGAGTTAACTAAAGCACAGATGTTTGCAATAAAATCTTCTCATAGAGCCATAAACCAATGTTAGTTGTCTATATCTCCTTAAAATTGCAAGAACATGTTTTAATAAGTACCAATACTTAAATTGCTTGATTACCTCTGTTTGTTTATGTGAATGATGAGGAATACTATGAGATGAATGCTTGTTTTTGTAAAATGACTCACTGCTTGGGTTTGCCCTGAAAAATTTAAAAAGGGAAAGTACCTGAGAACTTGATTAGGAAATGGGGTCAAGATTACTGCAGGAATGACTTGTGTTCTTGAGTAATACAAGTTGACACATGGCTTGTTTAAGTCCTGAGATCTTTGTGTAATGGAGTGAATTAGTTCATTACAGTGTGTCCATTGATTCATAAAATTGCAGATGAGACCAGGGTAGATAAATATATCAAGGGAAGAATATTTGACATGATGAGAAACTAGAGTTTTCCCAGAAATGAAATATGAGGAGGGAATAAATGATTTAACTCATATTGGTTATTTTCTGTTTGGTGTGAATGATTATTTGATTTATGACTGAATTGTATGCCTGAGTGTATGTGCCATATCTATACAAAGTCTCTGGAAAGAAAGATTAAAGTGTGCACATGCACAATGACACAGAACATGCACACAAGTATTACTTGTTTTCAAAGGGCAGAACTTTATGTATATGTACTTAATTCAATTTTAACTTAATTAATTAATTGCTTTAGTGAATTTTCTCATACCAGACATGTGTCTGACCCTAGTGTGCTAATGGCATCTGGGGTGTCTCATTTAAAATGAGGCAGCTTCAAATGCTTTTTCAGGAACAGCAGCCTCTAGGTAGGAGTAGAAGCAAGGCATTGAGAAGAAGATTATAACATGCTAGAATTAGATAGATAAGAGCTTAAAAGATGAAATTTGCATGTATTGATATTTTAAAAATTTCCATTGTAGTAAGTACTGAGTGATGTTGGATATTTGGTTAAGTATTTTAAGAATTTGACTTGTAACTGGAATTTAAAATATCTGAGTTTCATTATCTGGAATGTTGAAAAGTTTTATCTATAATTTTGTAAGTTAGATCCGTAATAGGGATTTTATAGGAGGGTGAAGTTAGATCCATATTAGTAAATTTTATACATGTTCAGACATGATTAGTTCAGATATTGTCACACCAGTACCTTTGTAATTTTAACATGAATCTGAATTTCCTTTTGCTAAAGTTTTGGGCAAAAATGCATTTTAAGACCCTCTGAAATATGCCTGAACAGAGAGTCTATTTAACCCATGTTTTTCTTTGCTGAGTATCCATATGTCCCAAAAAACTCACCCCGGACTGCATTTCATTTAGTCTAGTATTTTGGTATCAAGGAATCAAGCTTCTGGAATATGATAATTCACTTAAGAATATCCCAGATATGAGTTTGCATATAAGGTAGATTTTATAGGAAAGCAAACATAGAAAATGATAGAAGCTTATATCATTTTCAGAGCATAGACACTACACTATTAATTTTTATAGATAATCATAACATAATTATCTGGTTTTTATGGATCATATTTTATAGAGGATCCAGCAAGCTATCAAGGATTAAAAATCATACTGTTACCTATGAATAAGATTTTATTACATAAATAAAAATTAAGCTATGTGGGGATTGATTAAATTTAATCAATCAATGTAACCTCTTGTTTGCCATAACCTGATTAAGCAAGAGGGGCACATGCATCTTCATATGTGTGTGCATATCCTTGTGGTTGCACTGATATATCTATATTGGTAAAACTTTTGATCCTGGATAAAGTTTGTTTATTAGAAAAAGAAAAATGACCCTGGGGAAATATATTTGTTAATAAATGATATATATATATATATATATATCACTTTGTAAAAAAAAATCCTTACAAAATGAAGGTAGAAAAGAGAGGGTCATTCCATTTGGTATCAGAGCTATGTTATTAAACATAGCAGAAATAAAGATCAAGTTCTCTGATAGAAATAAAATTTAAAGAGACTAAATATATAACAATGTTTTCAGTGTAAATAAAACCACTGAAATAATAAAATTACCAATCAAACTTACCAGCTATGTAAATTATTATTAGCAAACTATGGTAGGAAGACCACCAAATCAGGGAGCAGGATCTTCCAATGCACCACCAATGGTCAATCTGCAAGACTTGGTGAGAGCATTTAGGGATGGGGCAGGACAAAGGCAAGAAAATCCCTATGAAGAACTCTCAAAATTACTTAAGACATATACTCATTTAGGAGGCAAAAGCTTTGAAGGGACAGAGAGTATTATGGAAATTCAAGCATGGTTGAGAACATTGGATAGAATTTTCAATGACATGCAACTTGATGATCAAAGAAAGAGGCAAGTGGCTTCGAGACAGCTAAAAGGAGTAGCTTTAAGCTGGTGGGAAGTAATCATTGCAGGAAGAAATGAGAATGAAATCACTTGGAATCAATTCAAAGAGATGTTGGAAGCAAGGTTTGTACCAGCATCGGCTAAGACTACCTTGCTAGAAGAATTTATTAGACTTAGGCAAGGAACTATGACTGTCACAGAATACACTCAAAAGTTTGAAGGGTTTTCCACATATGGAGCAATGTTTGTAGCAGATGAAGCATCCAAAAAAGATAGGTACACAAAAGGTTTGAACCCAGGACTTAGCAGAGCCATGTTACCTTATGCTGACAGGACCTTTGACCACGTGATAGACTTAGCTTTGAGGTTGGAGCAGCATGACAAGGAAAGGGAAAAATTCAAAAATTTCAAGAACAATAACAGTAAGAAGGGTAAGGGGAGATATCATCCTTATGATAAGAAGAAAGAAGAGGCCAGTACTAAGTCTACTGGGGATATTAAAGCTAAGGAAACCAAGAAGATTGTGTGCCATCAATGTGGAAAAGAAGGACATATCAAACCAAGATGTCCAGAATTGAAAGGAGGAGCTTTCAAGTGTTATTTATGTGGGAAAGAAGGGCACATAAAAAGAAATTGTCCTGAGAATAAGCAGCAAGGAAAATTAGCAAACTTGGAAGAGAAAAACAGAACAGTGGAGATCAATGCTGAGAAGCACAGTCAAGTGGAAGGTACACTATTTATTTGTAATGTACCCATAGCAGTAGTATATGATACTGGAGCAACTCATTCCTTAATTTCCTATGAATTAGTTAAAATGCTGAAATTAAGTTGCATATTGGTTGAACCCCATTTACATATACAAAGTACACTGGGAAGTTCTAGTGTTTTAAACATGATCTGTGTGGATGTGGGATTAAACATAGGAGGAGATACTTTTATTTCCAATTTATATGTTTTAAATTACCCAAATATAGGTGTTATTTTGGGAGTAGATTGGTTAAGGCAATTCAAAGCCATAATTAACTTAGACTCATCCACCATATCATTGCAAAACCATGGAAGCCAGAGGATCACAATTTTGTGAGAAGTGTCCAAGGGAAGAATATTGTGTCATTTGATTGATTTGGGTAAAGATTTCAGTGGACATATTATTGAGGAAATTCCCATAGTCAATGAATACTTGGATGTTTTTGAGGAGGTTAATGGTGTTCCAAACCATAGGCCAGTGGAATTCCAAATTCATTTAGTTCCAGGAGCAAGCCCAGTGATTAAAAAGCCAACAAGAATGGGGCCAAATGAACTAAAAGAATTAAAGAAACAATTAGAGGAATTAGAAAATAAGGGTTTTATAAGACACAGTAATTCTTGCTGGGGGGCACCAGTGGTGTTTGTTAAGAAACAAGATGGTAATTTGAGACTCTGCATAGATTATAGGGAATTAAACAAGGTAACCATTAAAAATAAATACCCACTGCCAAGAATAGATGATCTTTTTGATCAATTGGCTGGAGCAAGAGTATTCTCTAGGCTAGATTTAGCATATGGTTTTCATCAAATGAAGGTGGAAGAATCAAGCATCAAGTACACTGCCTTTAACACTAGATATGGGTTGTATGAATTTTTGGTTATGCCATTTGGCTTGACCAATGCACCATCATACTTTGTAGATTTAATGAACAGAACCTTTAGAGATTATTTAGACAAGTTTGTGCTTATTTTTATAGATGACATTTTAATTTATTCCAAAACAATGGAAGAGCATGAAAGTCATCTGCACATGGTTTTGTTTAGACTAAGGGAAAAAGACTTAAAGGCAAAATACTCAAAATGTGAATTTTGGAAAGAAGAAGTGTATTTTCTTGGCCATGTTATATCTGCCCAAGGAATTTCTGTGAACCCCAATAAAGTAGTGGCTATTCAAGCATGGAAGAGGCCAAGCACTGTGAGTGAAGTGAGGTCATTTATGGGGATGACAGGGTATTATAGGAGATTTATAAAAGATTTTTCAAAAATTTCTACACCACTTACTAACCTAACCAGAAAGAACCAAGCTTTTGTTTGGTCAGAAAAATGTGAAAAGTCTTTTGAACAGTTGAAGGAGGCATTGGTGAATGCTCCAATTTTAAAGGTACCTTATGGAAATGAAGAATTAGTTGTATACACTGATGCTAGTGGATTTGGCTTGAGTGTAGTGTTGATGCAATAAGGCCAAGTCATTGCATATGCATCCAGACAACTTAAACCCCATGAAGTTAGGTATGCCACACATGATCTTGAATTAGCAGCTGTGATCTATGCTTTGAAACTTTGGAGACATTATTTGTTAGGCACTAAGTTTGAACTTTACACTGACCACAAGTCTCTAAAATATTTATTTTCACAAAAAGATTTGAACATGAGGCAACATAGATGGGTGGAGTTCTTAGCTGCCTATGACTTTGACATACTCTATACACCAGGCAAAGCAAATAAAGTTGCAGATGCTCTAAGTAGACAGCATGCTAAATTGGCTATGATGATGATAGAAGAATTTAAGGACTTGTCCTTGCTAACTGAGTTAGAAATTGGGGAGAATGGTTATGTGCACATTGATGAGCAGATGCATGGTGCACAAGAAAACAATGGGAAGTTAAGCTTAATGACACTTCAACCAGATTTAATTCTAAAGGTAGAAAAAATGCAAGAACAGGATGCAAACTTATTAGAGAAGAAAATTCTCCTCTCAAAAGGGGAGGAAGTGATGAATTACCATATTGATAAAAATGGTTATATGAGATACCAAAATAGGATGTGTGTGCCAGAGGACACCGAATTGAAGAAAGAGATATTGAATGAATATCACAGAAGTAAATACTCCATACACCCAGGCAACACAAAAATGTACCAAAATTTGAAAAGAGACTTCTGGTGGAAGGGGATGAAATCAGATGTAGCTAAATAAATTGCCAAATGTATGACTTGCTAACAAGTCAAGGCTGAAACCCAAAGGCCATCAGGGTTGATGCAGCCTCTTAGTGTACCACAGTGGAAGTGGGAAGATATATCTATGGATTTCATAGATGGGCTGCCTAGATCTAAGAGAGGAAATACAAGTGTATGGGTGATAGTTGATAGGCTAACCAAAGTAGCACACTTCATCCCAGTCAAGTCAGAAAGGAAAGCACCAAAATTAGCTCAAATTTTTATGAAGGAAGTGGTAAAATTGCATGGCATTCCCAAAACCATTGTGAGTGATAGGGATACCATCTTCACCTCGAAATTCTGGAGAAGCTTTCAAGAAGCAATGGGAAGTGAACTATGTTTAAGTACTGCCTACCATCCTCAGTCAGATGGGCAGACTGAGGTAGTAAACAAGGTTTTGGAGGACATGTTGAGAGCATGTGTATTGGATTTTGGGGGCAACTGGGAAGATTATCTTCATCTAGTTGAATTTACATACAACAACAGCTATCAAAGCACCATAGGAATGGCTCCATTTGAAGCCTTATATGGTAAGCCTTGTTTGTCACCTGTTTGTTGGGTAGAAGCAGGAGAAAGGGTTATTTTAGGGCTTGAGTACATACAAGAAACTAAGGAGAAAATTGAGTTGATAAGGAGAAGAATGGCAGCAGCACAAGATAGGCAAAAGAAATTTGCAGACAAGAAAAGGAGGCAGGTAGAATATGAAGTGGGAAATTTTGTTTTCATCAAAATCTCACCTATGAAAAATGTGCTGAGATTTGGGAAACAAGGCAAGTTAACCCCAAGATATATTGGACCATACAAAATTCTGGAAAGAATTGGTCCCTTGGCATATAAGTTGGAATTGCCAGAAAACATGCAAGGCATACATGATGTTTTTCATGTATCACAACTGAGAAGGTGGGTACATGACAAGGCAGAAATTCTGGAAACCCTAACCCAAGTGCAGATAAATCCTAATTTGATTTATGAAAAAGATCCAGTAGGGATTTTGGCAAAGGATGTGAAGAAATTAAGAAATAAATCACTGAAACTTGTAAAAGTACAGTGGAGTCTTGATCCCAGTGATTGCACATGGGAATTAGAGGACAAGGTTAGGATGAGCTACCCTAAGCTATTTTCAAATTAGAGGTAAATCTTTTTTTTTATTTTGCTTTTCTTTTGGATGCATGTATTTTAGTTATTATCATAGAATTAGAAATCTAAGTGGTTGAGGAGTACTTGTTCTCTGATTCAAGCTTGGAAAAATTGTGGGACACAATTCCTAAAAGGTGGGGTGTATGTAATGACCCAAGATTTTAGGAATTTATCTTGGAAAAAAAAAATATAAATAAGATTAAAATAATTTTTAAGTAGTTTTTAAAACCATGTTTAAGGGAAAGATGAGATAGCTTGATGTGGTAAAATAAAATTATGTGCATTTGTGCACAGAAAATACACATAAGTAAAGCTAGATCCCTGGATACTATGAATGAGTACATGATGCTATGTATGGAAAATGTGTGTATATATATATGTATATATATATATATACTGATAAATAAAGAAAACCCTCAAATGTGCTATATGCAGAAATATAACTAAGTATACATGGGCATATGTGTATCAGTATAAAATAATATAGATGTATATATGTATACAAGTTATTGTCTGTAAAACATATATGTAAGTATACTAACTAAGTATTAGAATTTAAACTAGTAAGAGGAAACACACAAATATGTTTTTCCTCTGGTGGATAAATAAGAAGGAAACACCAAATAATAAAGTAAAAGCTAAAAATAGAAAATGGGAGGAAAACAAAAATGTATTTTGTATGGGCTGAATTAAGAAAGAAAGAAATATGTATATAATATTGCTGGAAATCAGATCACACATTTAGCATGCAAATAGACAAGAGAAAAAGCATTTTATGGAAAAGTAGGATTTCTGAAAATAACCAAAGTAGATAACCACTTTTCTCTTCACCAAATTAAGCCCGGGAGGGTAGAACCTTGGGTTCAAATAAATGCAGATAACATAATTTTCTGATGGGCAAAAATGGCTTTAGCCAATACCCAAAACCCTAAGGAGAACTCTGTATATTTATAAGCAGCAACCTCCTCTCCTTCTAAAAAAAAGAACTTTGAAAAAAAAACACCATATAAAACATAAGGCAAGTGAAGGAAAAGAGCTTGAGGCTAAAGGCAGAAGTTATCAACTAATTAAGGAAGCAAAGAAGAGAGCTAGGTGAGAAAACTCACTCAACAAATTAAGGCACTAAGTCCTAATGAAGGCAGCCAGTTATAAATTAATTTTTCTTAAAAGTATATGTGATTGTCTTTCAGAAATTAAGGATGCTTTAATGCCAAATGGTTGTTCTGGTTGTTTTATTTTGTGAATATTCTAAATATGATAAGTATGCATGAATAAGTATCTTAAAAACCCAGATCACTTTATGATATGATACTGGTTAGAAATATAAATAAATACCCAGAAAATAAAATGTGGAATATAAGCAAGTAGTGTTGGTTTTGGCTCAACCCAGAAGAATTGATGAGCATATGGGCTGCAATATACATATGTATATGTGCTGAGGCTTAAGATAAAAAGGAATTAGGAGTGCAATAGGCTTGCCTATGTGCTGATACTCCTGATTCAAAGAAAATATACAATAACCACCTAGCAAATAGATTTTGTGATTTAGGAAGCTTGGTCAATCTGAGTTAACTAAAGCACAGATGTTTGCAATAAAATATTCTCATAGAGCCATAAACCAATGTTAGTTGTCTATATCTCCTTAAAATTGCAAGAACATGTTTTAATAAGTACCAATACTTAAATTGCTTGATTACCTCTGTTTGTTTATGTGAATGATGAGGAATGCTATGAGATGAATGCTTGTTTTTGTAAAATGACTCACTGCTTGGGTTTGCCCTGAAAAATTTAAAAAGGGAAAGTACTTGAGAACTTGATTAGGAAATGGGGTCAAGATTACTGCAGGAATGACTTGTGTTCTTGAGTAATACAAGTTGACACATGGCTTGTTTAAGTCCTGAGATCTTTGTGTAATGGAGTGAATTAGTTCATTACAGTGTGTCCATTGATTCATAAAATTGCAGATGAGACCAGGGTAGATAAATATATCAAGGGAAGAATATTTGACATGATGAGAAACTAGAGTTTTCCCAGAAATGAAATATGAGGAGGGAATAAATGATTTAACTCATATTGGTTATTTTCTGTTTGGTGTGAATGATTATTTGATTTATGACTGAATTGTATGCCTGAGTGTATGTGCCATATCTATACAAAGTCTCTGGAAAGAAAGATTAAAGTGTGCACATGCACAATGACACAGAACATGCACACAAGTATTACTTGTTTTCAAAGGGCAGACCTTTATGTATATGTACTTAATTCAATTTTTACTTAATTAATTAATTGCTTTAGTGAATTTTCTCATACCAGACATGTGTCTGACCCTAGTGTGCTAATGGCATCTGGGGTGTCTCATTTAAAATGAGGCAGCTTCAAATGCTTTTTCAGGAACAGCAGCATCTAGGTAGGAGTAGAAGCAAGGCATTGAGAAGAAGATTATAGCATGCTAGAATTAGATAGATAAGAGCTTAAAAGATGAAATTTGCATGTATCGATATTTTAAAAATTTCCATTGTAGTAAGTACTGAGTGATGTTGGATATTTGGTTAAGTATTTTAAGAATTTGACTTGTAACTGGAATTTAAAATATCTGAGTTTCATTATCTGGAATGTTGAAAAGTTTTATCTATAATTTTGTAAGTTAGATCCATAATAGGGATTTTATAGGAGGGTGAAGTTAGATCCATATTAGTAAATTTTATACATGTTCAGACATGATTTGTTCAGATATTGTCACACCAGTACCTTTGTAATTTTAACATGAATCTGAATTTCCTTTTGCTAAAGTTTTGGGCAAAAATGCATTTTAAGACCCTCTGAAATATGCCTGAACAGAGAGTCTATTTAACCCATGTTTTTCTTTGCTGAGTATCCATATGTCTCAGAAAACTCACCCCGGACTGCATTTCATTTAGTCTAGTATTTTGGTATCAAGGAATCAAGCTTCTGGAATATGATAATTCACTTAAGAATATCCCAGATATGAGTTTGCATATAAGGTAGATTTTATAGGAAAGCAAACATGGAAAATGATAGAAGCTTATATCATTTTCAGAGCACAGACACTACACTATTAATTTTTATAGATAATCATAACATAATTATCTGGTTTTTATGGATCATATTTTATAGAGGATCCAGCAAGCTATCAAGGATTAAAAATCATACTGTTACCTATGAATAAGATTTTATTACATAAATAAAAATTAAGCTATGTGGGGATTGATTAAATTTAATCAATCAATGTAACCTCTTGTTTGCCATAACCTGATTAAGCAAGAGGGGCACATGCATCTTCATATGTGTGTGCATATCCTTGTGGTTGCACTGATATATCTATATTGGTAAAACTTTTGATCCTGGATAAAGTTTGTTTATTGGAAAAAGAAAAATGACCCTGGGGAAATATATTTGTTAATAAATGATATATATATATATCACTTTGTGTAAAAAATTCCTTACAAAATGAAGGTAGAAAAGAGAGGGGCATTCCAAAAGTGGTTAAGTTTCTTGGTCATGTGGTTTCAGAGAAGGGCTTGTTAGTCGATCTTGATATGATCGAAGCTGATAATAATTGGAAGAGACCGAAGACAGTGACCGAGATTATAATTTTTATTGGACTTGCTGGCTATTACTGGAGATTCATTAAGGATTTCTCGCGGATAGCAGCGCCTTTGACTAAGTTAACCAGGAAGGAGGTGAAGTTTGTTTAGTCCGACAAATGTGAGGAAGCTTTCCTTAAGTTAAAGCATTTGTTGATCAATCACCTGTGTTAGTAGTTCTAGACGGAAACCAAGGGTTGGTGGTGTATATCGATGCATGTGGAACTGGATTAGGAGCTATGTTTATGTAGAAGGGTAAAGTGATTGCCTACGCTTAACAACAGCTTAGACCGCATGAAGTGAAATATCCTACTCATGATTTGGAGTTGGCTGCGGTGATCTTCACATTGAAGATTTGGTGGTATTATCTCTTAGGGGAGAGGTTTGAGCTATACACCGATCATAAGTCTTTAAGGTACTTATTCTCTCGAAAGGAGCTGAATATGAGACAACAGAGGTGGTTGGAGTTTTTAGCTGCTTATGATTTTGGTATAGAGTATACGTTTTGGAAAGGAAATAAGGTAGCGGATGCTCTTAGCAGAAGACATCAGAATGTGGTGTTAGCTATGTTGGCAGAATGGAAGGATTATAAGCTTTGACTACTTGTAGTGTGCAGTTAAGATCGACCGCTAGTTCTTGTCAAAATACTACCATGTTGTCATGTTTAGAAGTACGACCAGTATTGATCGAAAGGATAGCTTCTAAGCAGAAAAAGGATCCAATATTAGACGAGAGGATTAGAAGGCTTGAGGTTGGAACTGAGATCGATGATCTGAAGGAATTTATTCTTGACCCAAGGGGATGGTTGAGAAAGAAGGGACAATTATGTGTTCCAAATGTCGAGGACTTGAGGAAAGAAGTTCTTAGAGAATATCATCAATCCAAGTTTACGATTCATCCTGGAGGGACCAAGATGTATCAAGACATGAAGAGGAGCTTATATTGGGAAGGTATGAAGAGGGATGTTGGCTTGTGGGTTAGGCAGTGTGCAAACTGTCAACAAGTGAAAGCCGAACATCAGAAGCCGAGTGGATTGCTTCAACCTCTAGAGATTCCAATTTGGAAATGAGATTCGATATCCATGGATTTTAATAACGGGTTTCCAAGGTCAAATAGAAGAAATGAAAGTATATGGGTCATAGTGGACAGGTTGACCAAGAGTGCCCATTTCATTCCAGTTAAGTCAACCAGGACGGCACCGGTTTTAGCTAAGTTGTTCATAAAAAATATAGTTAGACTTCATGGAGTTCCAAGTAGTATAGTCAGCAATAGAGATGCTGTAACACCCCATATTTTTGGTAACATTATTTAGAATAATTAATTAGTTAAATTAAATAAAATAACGTGTTGATTAGGGGTTGAGATTTGATTTTGTTAAGGGGTAGTCGTGCTATTTAACCAATGAATTAAAACAAGGGTTAAAATGAAATAAGAGGATGGGTAAAATAGGAAAGAGGCCATTCCTATATCCCTAATACTTGGCCGTGTATTCCCATAGACATTCATTTTCATCTGTTCAAAATTTTAAAGGCTTAAGGTCGGCCACCATTCACAAGAGAAAGAGGAAGAAGATTAAGAAAACCTAAGGAAGGAGCTAAATCAAATCAAATCCATTAACATCTCAATCTCTTTAATCTCTAAAGCTAAGGTGAATAATGTTTACATCTCATATTTCCTTTGTTTTCGGTTTTAAGATTAATTCCAAAATATTTTGCATTGATTTGCCATGTTTTTGAATGATGGAATGATTATATATATTTGTTGATGATTTATGGTTGTTCATATAGACTCTATGACATGTTTTGATATGAAAACCTTAATAAATGACATCCAAATGCCTTGTGAATTTTTATATAGACCAGAAATAATATTTTGGAGATGTGTTTCAATTTTCAAAATTTTTGTGGATTTTACATGAATTTTCTAGTAAATAAAATGTTATTTTGGGTTATAAATTATTTACAGTTAAATAATAAAAGGATTGGGTCTGAAATTTTTATATGTTGGAAAACATATTAAAAGTGATTTTCTGGAATTTTTGTAGATTTTTCCTAAGTGTTTTAATTGGTATATAAAATTATTTAAGGTATGAGACATAAATGTTTTATATATTTATAAAAGGGGAAGGGGCTTTTTGTAAATAAATTTAAATTGTTAAATATGAAAAGTCGGCAGTACTTTTAGAAAAGAGAAACTTGCAACCAATCACAATTTGACAAACAAGGAGGTTAGGTACAAAGAAATAGTTTAAAAGGACTAATCTACATGTTTTTCTCTATTTCGATGCTTTCGGCACCAGGTTCCACCTCCTTACCTTCGCCTCCATCTCTATCAAAAACAATGCTCATGGTATCAGTTAACTAGTACGTAGTGAATTGGATATAGGCGGAAGGTATAGGGTTGAAACCAGGGGTTCCAAAGGGGTTGAAGCACTACTTTGCTTTTAAATAAAAATGCACCTCTTGCTTTCGACTAAGAAGATTTCGACTTAGTTGGCTTTCGATTAGGTCAAATGGATTTAAAGGAAATGGTTTCGATTGGGTTGCGCCTTTGTTTTAAATGATGCTTTCGATAAATTCAAAGCCTTATGCTGTCATTTTCTACCTTACGACCTAGACGGTTTCGAAAGGGTTGCTTTGTTTTTAAAATATGGCCACTTCTGCAATGCTTTTGAAGAGATGGTTTCGACACCATCACTTCTTTACTTAGGAAATGGTTTCGAAACAGATGCTTTCGACTTAAATGTTTTAAAGACCCTTTTTCTATGATTGAAGTATAACCCAAATGGTTTCGAAAGAGACGATTTTAATGATTTCGAAAGGGTCACTTTCAACTTTAATGGGTTTCTGATCCTTTTTCTCTACTTGAAGGCATAATCCAAATGGTTTCGACCGAAATATTTTTCAAAGGTTTTGAAGGGGTAAATTTTTGAATGGTTTCGAAAGGGTTTTAATGAATGGTTTCGAAGGGGTGATTCCCCAGGGTTTTGAGAGGGTTGAAAGGATAGGTTTTTCCTATGTTTCCGAAAGGCAATATTTAAAGGATCTAAAGAAGGATGCCTAATGTTTTGAAGGTTTCAAAGAAAAGGCTTTTAATGGTTTCGAAAGGGTTACTTTAAATAGTTTCGGAAGGGTTACTTTCAATGGTTTCGAAAGGGTTACCTTCAAGGGTTTCGAAATGGTTGTTTAACGGTTTTAAACAAAGGCTTCGAATGTATTAAATAGGCAATATAGTCTAAGTATTCTCAAGTTAAAAAGGGTTTTAACTTGTTTTGGAAGGATAGCCAATCCTCATTAAAATTCATCAATATTATTTTGAGTAAAGTATATATAACAGGTTTAAAGGAAAGGTTTTTCCTATGTTTTCGAAAGGCAATATTTAAAGGATCTAAAGAAGGGTGTCAAATGTTTTGAAGCTTTCGAAGGAAAGGCTTTTAACGGTTTCGAAAGGGTTACTTTTACTGGTTTTGAAAGGGTTACCTTCAAGGGTTTCGAAATGGTTGTTTAAAGGTTTTAAACAAAGGTTTCGAATGTATTAAATAGGCAATATAACCTAAGTATTTTCAAGTTAAAAAGGGTTTTAACTTGTTTTGGAAGGATAGCCAATCCTCATTAAAATTCATTAACATTATTTTGAGTAAAGTATATATAACATGGCAAAATAACTTAAGAGTAAAGTTAAGAACATATTTTCCTTGTATAAGTATATTTAAAAGGTTAAATCATTTTGAAAAGGTTTTCAAGGAAAATGATGAAGGGTAGTTATCCCTAAGAAAATGATTGGGACAGATAGTTCATTTTGATTCGTACAGTTAGTCCAGTTTGCGGACAGTTAGTCCATTTGCAGGCAGTCGGCCCAGTTTTCGGACAGATAGTCCATTAGTTACATGATTATAGCTTAACGTACTTAGCTATTATTATCATTATTATATCACTATGATTAACCGGTTTGGTTGCAGAAAAAGATTTGCAAATTATATGCTTTAAAGAGGATATTAGTGAGGGGATACCCGTTCCGCTAAGCGGCGTTGTCTCACTTAATATCAGTAAACTGAGATGTAACTGTATTATTCACACCAGGCTTTATGTCTCACTCCAAGTTTTTGTTTCCCCTTAAACTCTTGGGAGCTCAAAAATTGATTTGAGTAGGCTGAGGGTTAAAGTTTACAGTTTTAGAAATTTTGGCGAATAAAGCTTCCAGAGACGAGCAGGTGGCTGACAAATAGCTAATTAGGAGTTACAGATTTATTTTGTTTTGATTCCGCTTTGTATATTAAGTCAAATACGACTATATTGACTCTGATCAACCAAGGAGGCATCGTCATATGTCGCTCTTGGCGTATTTTTGTAGTGATTATATTTGATCTTTACGTGGGAAACGATATGTGATTATGTAATTTGGATATGAATTTGTTTTGAATTGTAATCATTAAGATTCTATTTTTGGAAATCTATGAATTTGTTCATATTCAAGTGCTTCTGATATTATGGATACCATTAGCATTACCGTATTTTGTCACCAAAAGTTAATACTATATATGATTGCAGCATCTGTAGCGCTTAGCTTTTGGCCTCTAGATACAGAATGTTACAACTTGGTATCAGAGCATAGGTTTATGATAAAAACTTTAAACTAAAAATGGTTTTTTAAACATAATCCTTAGGAAATAGAGTAAGATTTGGGTATGGGATAACGCTATAGTAACATACTTGTATTTGCTATATATAAGTATACATATTATCTCTAGTCTCTTATCTTTGTTAGGTTATTTTTCTGTATCTCATAAGGTTTGAATACAAATATGGATGGTAGAAGAGGAAGAATTAACCCAGGAGTGGAGGGCACTGATGGAAATGCCAGACCTAATGCGAGGAGGACCCAAGGTCAGGCACAAGTAGAGAATGTGGGTGCTGGAGTTCCGCAGATGGACATGGGAGATATGTATCAGTTTTTTGTGAATATGATGCAAGCTGGAATTGCAGCTTGAGTGGTAGGAGGAGATGTTGTAGGGGCAGGAGTTTCAGAAGTTTCGGTAGTTAACCGTTATGCTTAGCTGAGCGGAGATTACACTAAGCTTGGAGGGAAGCCACCTATGGGAACATAGGATGCTATAAGGTGGAAAATAGGTTGCTGCACTATGAAAGAATCTTTGCAGACTTGGAGCTTAATGATGAGCAGAAGAGGAGGCTTGCTTCGAGATAGCTCTAGGGAGCAGCTTTGTTTTGGTGGAACAGTGTGACAGCTGGTGTAGATGAGGAAACCTTGAAATGGGCCGATTTCAAGGGGAGGTTTTAGGAGAGGTTCATGTCTGCGATGGCACAGTCAGCTCTGATCAGAAAGTCTGCTGAGTTAGAGCAGGAAGAGATGTCTGTTCTAGAGTATGATAGGAGGTTTGAGGAGTTGTCCAGATATGGGTATGCTTCAGTGGATACAGTAATGAAGAGGAATGAGAAGTTTATCAGGGGGTTGAAGCCTAAGTTAGCAAGGGCTACATTACCTCATATTAGAGATCCTTCTGATTTTGTAGTAGAGATGGCCTTAAGGCATGAGGAGATTTTAGATTCTCTAGAGAAGAGTTAGGCTAAGGAGGTCCAAGTTGGGCAGAATCAGAAGAGGAGTTCTTTCCTAAGAAAGATGTTCAGAAGGGTGGAGCAGCTAAGAAAAGGAAGTCTGAGATTGTTTGCTTCAAGTGCGACAAGAAGGGGTATTTTGGTAATGAGTGTCGTGCTGGAAAAGCAAAGGAGGTGGCCGGGAAGAAGAATGTCAGGTGCTTCAATTGTGACCGAATTGACCATTATAAGAACCAGTGCAAGGATCCCGCTAAGGATTGAAAGGGCAAGGTGTATGCATTGGAGCCCGCTACTTCGAAGCAAACAGCCCAGGAGAAGGGAAAGGCAGTTTTGGGAGGTACGCTTTAGATTCATGGTATGTCTGTTAGCATTATATTTGATACTAGTGCATCGCATTCTTTATATCTAGATGTTTGATAGATAACCTTAACCTAGAACCCACATATTTAGTAACTTCCTTATGGGTTGCGAATCCAATAGGAGAGTATGTAACTCTAGGGTTGTGATGTGACCAATTAGAGTTTGACCTGTTAGGTCATACTTTTGTTTGCAGTTTGCATGTGCTTGATTTTGTGGGGTTCGGGATTATTCTTGGGATGGATTGGTTAGGCGAGTACAAGGCTAGGATATTTTATCATGATAGGAAAATATCGCTTCGGCATCCTAATTGTAGCGATTGGATTGTTTATACCACAGAAGGTTCTAGCAGTGAGGCGAATGCTTTGTTGGATGTTATAGAATTGGAGGATAAGCTGAATCAAGTTTTAGTGGTTAAAGAAGTCGTGGATGTTTTTGAGCCTGTAGTTGGATTGCCACCAAAACGAGCCATTGAGTTTCTGATAGATTTGGTTCCGATGGCAGAACCAGTGAGTAAGCCACCGAGCAGGATGACCCCTACAGAGATGAGGGAGTTGAAAGTGCAGTTGGTGGATTTAGAAGGCAAGAGCTTTATCAGACCGAGTAGTTCTCCTTAGGGAGCTGCCGCAATGTTTGCTAAGAAGCTGGACGGATCGTTAAAGCTATGTATCGATTATCATAAGTTGAATGAGAGGACGTAAAGAATCAATACCCATTGCCGAGGATTGATATTCAATCAGTTGAGTTGAGCCAAGATATTTTCTCAATTAGATTTGGCGACAGGTTTCCATCAGCTCAGAGTAGCAGAAGATAGTATACCTTTGACGGCGTTTAGGACCAGATATGGGTCGTACGAATGGTTAGTTATGCCGTTCAGACTGACTAATGCGATGACTTTCTTTATGGATTTGATGAACCGAATTTTTCAAGAGCACTTGGTTAGGTTCGTAGTGGTTTTTATAGATGATATCTTGATATACTCTAAGGATGAAAGAGCGTGAAGTTCATCTTAGGGTGGTGCTTGAGAAGTTGAGACAGCATCAGCTGAAGGCAAAGTTTTCGAAGTGTCATTTCTAGAAGAAGGAAGTGAAGTTTCTGGGTCATGTAGTCTCAGAGAAAGGGTTGTCAGTAGATTCGACTAAGATTGAAACGGTGAATAGTTGGAAAAGACCCGAGATAGTAACGGAGATAAAAAGTTTCCTTGGGTTGGCTTGTTATTATCGGAGGTTCATTAAGGATTTTTCACGGGTAGCGATACCGATGACCAAGCTAACGAGAAAGTATGTGAAGTTTTTGCGGATCGATATTGTGAGGAAGCATTCCAGAGTTTGAAACACTTATTGACCCATGCACCTATGTTGGTTGTTCCGGAAGGGAATTAGGATTTGGTGGTTTATACAGATGCTTGTGGAACGGGATTAGGAGCTGTGCTGATGTAGAGGGGTAAAGTGATTGCCTATGCTTCTAGATAGCTTAGACCACATGAGGTCAGATATTCGACTCATGATTTGGAATTGGCTGCAGTAATTTTTGCATCGAAGGTGTGGAGACATTACCTTTTGGGAGAGGGGTTTGAGTTATATACAGATCATAAGTCGCTGAAGTATTTGTTCTCTCAGAAGGAGATGAACATGAGACAGCAAAGGTGGGTATAGTTTATTGCCGCTTATGATTTTGGGATTGAGTATACACCGGGGAAAGGCAACAAGGTTGCAGATGCACTTAGCAAGAAACATCAGAATGCAACATTGGCGATGATTGCTGAGTGGAAAGATTTGGAAGCATTAGCAGATTGCAGGGTACAGTGGAGATCTGAGGCTGGGTCTAGCGGAGAAACCGTAGTGTTATCTTGTTTGGAAGTTCGACCCGTGATGATCGAAAGGATTACTTCTAAACAAGAAAAAGATCCAGTATTAGCTGAACAGATCAGAAAGTTAAGAGATGGAACCAAGAGCGATGACTTGAAAGATTTCAGTCTTGACCAGAATGGGAGGTTGAGAAAGAAAGGAAGATTATGTGTTCCGAGTGTAGAAAACATAAGGAAATAAGTCTTGGAGGAATGCCATCGTTCAAAGTTCTTTATTCATCTAGGAGGAACTAAGATGTATCAGGATATGAAGAGGAGTTCCTTCTGGGAGGGTATGAAGCGGGTATTGGCTTATGGGTAAAGCAGTGCTTGAATTGCCAACAGGCAAAGGCTGAACACCAGAAGCCAAGTGGATTGCTTCAGCCATTAGATATTCCAGTTTGGAAATGAGATTCTATTTCCATGGATTTTATTGACGAGTTGCCAAGGTCGAATAGAGAAAATGAAAATATATGGGTTATAGTGGACAGATTGACCAAGAGTGTCCATTTCATCCCAGTTAAGTCAACCAGAACGACGCCAGTATTAGCGAAGTTGTTTATAAAGAATGTAGTTAGACTGCACAGAATTCCTAGTTGTATAGTTAGTGAAAGAGATTCCTTATTCACTAGCGAGTTCTAGAAGAATCAGCAGGAAGTTTTGGGAACCAAGCTCAGGATGAGTACCGCTTACCATTCACAGATAGATGGGCAAATGGAGGGAGTTAACAGAGTTTTGGAAGATTTGTTGAGAGCTTCTGTACTAGATTTCGGGGGATCATCGGAAGGCCATCTGCATTTAGTTGAGTTTTCATATAACAACAGTTATCAGACTAGTATTGGGATGGCACCATTTGAAGCTTTGTATGGAAGGCCATGCAAATCTCCTATATGTTGGTTAGAGACTGGGGATAGATTGGTTCTTGGACCAAATTTTGTCAAAGAAGCTGCATAAAAGATTGAGGTTATTCGAGCTAGAATGAAAGAGGCTCAATTTAGGCAGAAGAGTTATGCGGATAGAAGATGGAAAGATTTAGAGTTCTCAGTTGGAGATCAGGTTTCCATCAAAGTGTTACCAATGAAGGGTGTGATTAGATTTGGAAAATCGTGGAAGTTGGCACCGAGATTCGTTTGACCTTTTCCTATTGTTGAGAGGATCGGGAAACTCGCATATAGAGTCAAGTTACCGAGCAGTTTGGCAGAAGTCCATGTTTCTCATCTCAGAAGGTATGTTAGAGACCCGTAGACTACTATTGCACCAATTGTGCTAGATGACTTAGTGGTAGAACCGGACTTGACTATAATGAGAAAGTCGATTCGTATTGTTGCGAGAGATGATAAGAGGCTTAGAACCAAGATGGTCAGATTAGTCAAAGTCCAATGGAGCAATGATGACAGGGACTGTACTTGGGAGATTGAAAGCAGGATTAGAGATACTTATTCTGACTTATTTGATGGTATGTTTTACCTCTTTGATTGATTTGTTGTGTCCATTACTGTAATTTCGAGGACGAAATTCTTTAAGGAGAGGAGTTTGTAACACCCCATATTTTTGGTAACATTATTTAGGATATTTAATTAGTTAAAATAAATAAAATAATGTGTTGATTAGGGGATTGAGATTTGATTTTATTAAGGGGTAGCCGTGCTATTTAACCATTGAATTAAAACAAGGGTTAAAATGAAATAAGAGGAGGGGTAAAATAGAAAAGAGGCCATTCCTACATCCCTAAAACTTGGCCGTGTATTCTCTTGTTAAGGTCGGCCACCATTAACAAGAGAAAGAGGAAAAGCTAAGGAAGAAGCTAAATCAAATCAAATCCATTTACATCTTAATCTCTTTAATCTCAAAAGCTAAGGTGAATAATGTTTACATCTCATATTTCTTTTGTTTTCGGTTTTAAGATGGAATCCGAAATATTTTGCATTGATTTTCCATGTTTTTGAATGATGGAATGATTATATATACTTGTTGATGATTTATGGCTATTCATATAGAGTCTATGACATGTTTTGATATGAAAACCCTACTAAATGACATCTAAGTGCCTTGCGAATTTTAATATAGAGTAGAAATAATATTTTGGAAATGGGTTTCAATTTTCACAATTTTTATGGATTTTATATGAATTTTCTAGTAAAGAAAATGTTATTTTGGGTTATAAATTATTTATGGTTAAATAATAAAAGGATTAGGTCTGAAATCTTTATATGTTGGAAAACATATGAAAAGTGATTTTTTGGAATTTTTGTAGATTTTTCCTAAGTGTTTTGATGGGTATATAACATTATTTAAGGTATGGGACATAAATATTTTATATATTTATAAAAAGAGAAGGGGCTTTTTGTAAATAAATTTAAATTATTAAATCTAGAAAGTCGGCAGTACTTTTAGAAAAGAGAAACTTGCAACCAATCACAGTTTGACAAACAAGGCTGGTTAGGTATAGAAAAATAGTTTAAAAGGACTAATCTACATGTTTTTCACTGTTTCGATGCTTTCGGCACCAGGTTCCGCCTCCTTACCTTCGCCTTCGTCTATGTCAAAACCAATGCACATGGTATTAGTAACTGGTACATAGTGAATTGGATATAGGCAGAAGGTATAGGGTCGTAACCAGGGGTTCCAAAGGGGTTGAGGCACTACCTTGCTTTTAAATAAAAATGCGCCTGCTTGCTTTCGACTAAGAAGCTTTCGACTTAGTTAGCTTTCGACTAAGTCAAATGGATTTATAGGAAATGGTTTCGATTGGGTTGCGCCTCTGTTTTAAATGATGCTTTCAACTAAGTCGAAGCCTTATGCTGTCGTTTTCCACTTTTTGATCCAGATGGTTTCGAAGGGGTTGCTTTATTTTTAAAATATGGCCACTTCTCCAATGCTTTCGAAGGGATGGTTTTGATAGCATTACTTCTTTACTTAGGAAATGGTTTCGAAACAGACGCTTTCGACTTAAATGTTTTAAAGACCCTTTTTCTATGATTGAAGTATAACCCAAATGTTTTTGAAAGGGACAGTTTTAATGATTTCGAAAGGGATGCTTTCGACTTTAATGGGTTTCTGATCCTTTTGCTCTACTTGAAAGCATAATTCAAATGGTTTCGACTGAAATAGTTTTCAAAGGTTTTGAAGGGGTAAATTTTGAATGGTTTCCACATGTTTTAAATTTACCCAAAAGGCTTTCGAAAGGTTTAGTATTTTAATGCTTTCAAAGGTGTTTTAATGAATGGTTTCGAAAGGGTGGTTCCCCAGGGTTTCGAAAGGGTTGAAAGGAAAGGTTTTTCCTATGTTTTCGAAAGACAATATTTAAAGGATCTAAACAAGAATGTCTAATGTTTTGAAGCTTTTGAAGGAAAGGCTTTTAACGATTTCGAAAGGGTTACTTTCAATAGTTTCGAAAGGGTTACTTTCGATGGTTTCGAAAGGGTTACCTTCAAGGGTTTCGAAAGGGTTGTTTAAAGGTTTTAAACAAAGTTTCGAATGTATTAAATAGGAAATATAGCCTAAGAACTTTCAAGTTAAAAAGGGTTTTAACTTGTTTTGGAAGGATAGCCAATCCTCATTAAAATTCATCAACGTTATTTGAACTTTATTTTGAGTAAAGTATATATAACATGTCAAAATAGCTTAGAGTAAAGCTAAGAATATATTTTCCTTGTATAAGTATGATTTAAAAGGTTAAATCATTTTGAAAAGGTTTTTAAGGAAAATAATGAAGGGTAGTTATCCCTAAGAAAATTATTGGGACAGATAGTCCATTTTGATTCGGACAGCTAGTCCAGTTTGAGGACGGTTATTCCAATTTGCAAGCAGTCGGCCCAGTTTTCGGACAGATAGTCCATTAGTTACCTGATTATAGCTTAACGGACTTAGCTATTATCATCATTATTATATCAGTTTGATTAACCAGTTTGGTTGCAGGAAAAGATTTGCAAAATATATGTTTTAATGAGGATATTAGTAAGGTGAAACCCGTTCTGCTAAGCAGCGTGGTCTTACTTAATATCAGTAAACCGAGATGTAACAGTATTATTCACACCTGGCTTTATGTCTGACTCGAAGTTTTGTTTCCCTTTAAACTTTCGGGTGCTCAAAAATTTATTTGAGTAGGCTGAGGGTTAAGGTTTACAAGTTTTAGAAATTTTACGAATAAAGCTTCCAAAGACAAGTAGGTGACTGATGGATAGCTAATTAGGAGTTGCAGTTTTTTTTGTTTTGATTCCGCTATATATATTAAGTCAGATACGACTATATTGACTCTGATCAACCAAGGGGGCATCGTCATATGTCGCTCTTGGCATATTTTTGTAATGATTATATTTGATCTTTACCTGGGAAACGATATGTGATTATGTAATTTGGATATGAATTTGTTTTGAAATGTAATCAGTAAAATGTTGTTTTTGGAAATCTATGAATTTGTTCATATTCAAGTGCTTCTGATATTATGGATACCATTAGCATTACCGTATTTTGTCACCATAAGTTAATACTATGGATGATTGCAGCATTTGTAGCGCTTAGCTTTTGGCCTCTAGGTACGGGATGTTACAGATGCTTTGTTTACTAGCGAATTCTGGAAGAGTTTACTGGATGTGTTAGGCACTAAGCTCAAGATGAGTATAGTATATCACCCTCAAACGGATGGGTAGACAAAGAGATTCAATAAGGTACTCGAGGATTTTCTAAGAGCTTGTGCATTGGACTTTGGTGGATCTTGGGATGATCGCCTACATTTGGTTGGGTTTTCCTATAATAATAGTTATCAGACTAGTATAGGAATGATGCCTTTTGGATCTTTCTATGGAAGGCCATGCAAATCACTAGCATGTTGGTTGGAGACCGGAGATAGATTAGCCTTAGGTCCAGATTTGGTTAGGGAGGCATCAGAAAAGATTGAGTTGATCCGAGAAAGAACGAAGGAAGCTCAGTCCAGATAGAAAAGTTACACAGATAAGAGGCTTAAAGACCTAGAGTTCTCAGTTGGAGATAAGGTTTTCATTAAAGTATCACCGATGAAGGGTGTGGTATGGTTCGGGAAGTCGGGGAAACTGGCACCGAGATATATTGGTTCGTTCCAGATTATGAAGAGGATTGGAAAGTTCGCATACAGAGTAGAGTTGCCGAGCAGTATGGCAGGTGTCCAAAATGTATTTCATGTGTCTCATCTTCGCAAGTATGTGCATGATCCAGAGACTAATATTCCTCCAACCGGGTTGGAAGATTTGACAGTAGAGCCTAATTTGACTTTTGTCAGACAACCAGTTCGAGTTGTAGTTGAGATGAGAAAAGATTGAGGAACAAGACAATCAAGTTGGTAAAAGTTCAATAGAGCGATAACGAGAAGGACTGTACTTAAAAGACAGAAGACATGATTCGAGATACTTATCCTGATCTGCTTTGAGAGTATGTCTATACTAGATTTATATAGATAATTGCTTGTAGGTAGACTAGTATAGTTGTTAGGAGTCGTTATAAATGATTGCTATGTTTAGTATTTACTCCTTACCGAATTTCGAGGACAAAATTCTTTAAGGAGGGGAGCCTTTAACACCCCTAATTTTCGATAACATTATTCAAAAGATTTAATTAGATAAATTAAATAGAATAATGTAAATAATTAGAGTGATAAGGGGATTGAGATTTGAATAAATGATAAGAAGGCTATGCTTAACAAATTAAATAGGCTTAAGAACAGTTTGTAAGTTAATTAATCTACACAAGGGTATATTGGGAAAGCACATAACCCCTCACCCTTATATATTCTCGTTCCTTATAGTTTCATTTCCCATTCACATCATTTTTCAAAAACAAAATACAAACGCAAATATAAAAGAGGAGCCGACCATTGTTAAGGAAGAGAAATTCAGGTCAAGCTAAGGAATTAAAGCAAAGGGAATAAATCTCAATCTCAATCCAAATTCCTTATCATATTCAAGGTGAATAATAATTTATACCATCTCTATTTTGTTTTATGATAATATGCTTTCGAATTTAAGTTTAAATTCATTTTAATGATGATTTGGATGATGATATGCTTGGATTATAACATGTTTGATTTAAACAAGAATTTTTTAAATATGATTATACATGGTTTAAGGGTAAAACCGATTATATTTGATTTCGAATGCCATGAAGAATTTATATGTTATGTAAAACATTATTTTGGAGTTGGGTTTTAATTTTAATAATTTTCCAAGTTATGGAAAGATTATTATGAATTTTTAAAGGAAAATATGGTTAATTGGGTTTAGAAATTTATTTCTGAAATTATATTGAGAATTTGGGTCTGAAATTTATATATGTTAGATAACATATTAAAAGTGAATTTATATGATTTTTGGGGAATTTTCCTAAGTGATTAACCTATGAGAATTAAATTATTTTGAAAGGAGGACCTAAATGATTTAAATGTTTTGCTTAATAGAATGGCTTATTTGCTAAATTAATCTTGGTTTAGATCTGAAATTATGCGGCAATTATTTTGTGTAAAGGATTTTAAAGTTGAGCAACCAATTATATGCTTACATGTAGGCATGTTAGTTAGGAAGTGTTTGCTTTAATTGGTATTAAATCAGGTTTACCAAGAAAAGTGGGTTCCACCTCTATTAGAAGCACCTTTCGACTCATAGCTTCCGCCTTCAATCAAGTTGAAACCCAGAAAGCCAAAACCAATACACAAGATATCATCATGGGTACATAGTGATTGGAGGAAGGCGGAAGGCTAGCTTCCGATAGGAACGAAACCTTTGTTTTGCTTTTAAATGTTACGCACCTACCTTTTTTTTACTAAAGCTTTTGATGTAGTCGAAATGTATGCTTTCGAAAGGGGTTTTCTAAATAGCTTTCGAAGAAGGTTGCCATCTTTCATTTTTATGTATAAGCTTTCGAATGAGTTCCTTGTTTATAAAACAATGCTTTCGAAAATAGTGGTTCCGACCTAGTCGAAGCCCTGCTGCCGTTCTTTTGCCTTTCAAGAGTATTGAAGTCATCAATGCTTTCAAAGGGTAGCTTTTGTTTTAAAGATGTACTAAGCCACTTCCTAAATGCTTTCGAAAGGGTTCATGGGTTTCGAAGGAAATGGCTTCAAAAGGGGGTTTCGATGCTAACCTTCAATGTTTTACTTAAAGGTTTTGAAGTTTTCGAAAGGATGGTGCCGACGCCATCAAACTTTCCCCAAAAAATTTTATATGATGATTAAAGGTTTCGAAAGGGATACTTTTGTATATATTCCTTGACCCAAAAGATGTTTTGAGTAAACCCAAAGGTTTCGAAAGGGGTACTTTCATTGGTTTCGAAGCTATGTTTCTAAGGATTACTAAGTAATGTTTTGATACTTTCGAAAGGTATATTTTGGTTTCGAAAGAGATGATGAAAAGAGCTTCGAAAGGTTTATACTTTGTGTTTTGAAAAGAAATTTTTAATGATTTCGAAGGAGGTTAGCCAGAGGTCTCGAAAGTGATGTTTTAAGGTTTTGAAAGCCTTAGTTTTCAAAACAAATAACCCAATCTTATTTTAAAAGAAAACCATGGCATAAATAAAGTGTTTTGAAATGGAGTTTTAAAGAAGTTTTCCTTGGTTAATGGGTTAAAGGGATTAACCAAGTTTTATATAAAATGATTTCAAGGATATTAAACCACATGGGTTGGTATTATTATGTTTGCTTCTTCATATATGTATTTGAATGTCTTCACATTGTAATGGACCCATAACTGTAATTTAGGGAAGGGTAGAATAACCAGTTAGGTTAACCCAGTAGTGAATATAAATTAAATTAACTCCTGAATGAGTAGAATTGCATCCAGGAGGTCAGGAAGACCAAAGTATAGGATGCTAAAATATTAAAAGAAAATATTGGTAGGGGCCAATAGGTTCACATTAAGCCAATGAAAAATGTGTATAGGAAAAGATATTGGCATGGGCTAATAGGTTCATAGTAAGCCCATGAAACTATATATAAACAAAGATGCCGAAAAGATAAGTTCATAGTTAACCCATGAAAACTATGATTTGATATTGGCAGGGGCCAATAGGTTTGTAGTGAACCCATGAAAACTATATCCGAATTAAGATATTGACAGAAGTCAATAGGTTCTTAGTCAACCCATGAAAACTAGAATAAGAGGTAAGTTATTGGAGTTACCAATAGGTTCAGGGAGAACCCATGTGTTGGGCGTATTCTCACCCAGGCAATCTCAAGACCAAGAAGCACCAGGTTCGCCCAGGCTTGCCTAAGCTTCATTCGACATCCCTACCACTGCCGAACCAGACTCACAACCACAGAACTGTCGAATCAACTCTACCTCCCATGCTTGCCGAACCAACCTACCGGTCCAACCTCATCACCGAACCAACCTCCTCTACCGGTCCAACCTCACCTACCGGTCCAACCTCACTACCGAACCACCTCCTCTCCAACAGCCACCGGTCCAGATCAGGGCCGGACCAACCTACCACATCTCACCACCGAACCAAGCTATGCCGAACCAAGCTATGCCGAACCAAGATGAGCCAGGCCAGATTGCCTCAGCCCAGGCCCGCCAGCAGCCATATACATCCAAGACCCCTGCCCCCAGCCTCACTTTATAAATAGAGGGGTAGGGGTACAACAATGGGGGAGAAGTTTGAGAGCTCAAGCACGGAGAGAACTTTCAAACAACTTTCTTTTACTTGTATCAAAGCTTTGTACTTGTAATCAAAACAAGAGAAGAGAAATAACATATAAAGTGGACGTAGGCACATTCTGGCTGAACCACTATAAATCTGCGTGTCTTTTTACAGTTTAGCCCCTGCTTTTCATATATTTGCATAAATCACTCAAATCACTAAGAACAACATAAGATCTACTAAATCATACAACTTTGAGGTGTTTGTCCATTTTTTGTGCAAACATTTTTGGTGCTTTCACTGAGACCTAGAAGCTCGAAGCTTCAGCTTCATCCACTTAACAGTTTTCCTAACAGCATCGTCCGCCACTTGGAAAACATGCCTTCCAAACAAAGAAAAGATGTTAACAAAGGAAAAAACATCGCATCCAGCAGTCTTCCAGATCCAGCTGTTACGAATCAAGTAAATCGTCCTCCTCCAGCAGCAGTAACAAATGAAGGACATGCTAACCCAACCACTCCTGCCACAGAACAGCCTGCAGCAATTACTAGGGCAGATTTGGACAGAGTTGTGGTTGAAGTAACTAACCGCTTCACGTCCCCGCAGGAAGCCTTGGTGGACCATCTCATGTCACGCTTAAGGGATGCTGAAGAATCCAACCGCAACACTGAATCATTGGGCGAGTCCTAGTCTGGAGGATCTCAGAGACAACAAAGATCTTCCTTCTTCGAAGGAGCTAACGGCAGAAGTAGCCATGGTAGGAGCCGAGACCGAGCACAGCCCGAAGTTAGGCCTGAGGAAACGTTTGGTACCGAACCCAACGGGGGAGGTACCGGACGGAGGTCAACTATAGCTGAGCCTGTCATACTGCCTAACCACGGAAACGCCAGTGAACGGGGTCGAGCTAGAGTCCAGCCCGAAGTTGGACCCGAGGAAGTGCTTAGATCAGAACCCAGCAGGGGAAGATCAAGGCAAGGGCCAACTGTAGCTGACCCTAGCATGCTCCCAGAAGATCAAAGGCAGCCGCTAGAAAATATGAGGAACGATAGACGATACCATCCCTACAGGTCATCTGGACGGAATCAATCCCACAGAATAGAACCAAACTCATTTCTATCTGCTCCAAATTCTGATGAAAGGATGGCACGCTTATTCAGAGAGTGTGTCCAACGGGAGCAAAGAGATCGAGGGATAGGCGCTAGGGTAACCAGCCCTTTCGCCTGCAATATCGAAATTGCTACCACCCCCCGAGAATGGAAGATGCCGACAATGGAACCTTACAAAGGAACCTCCGACCCCGTTGTACACTTACAGAGGTACACGCAACATATGCTCATGAGTGGAGCAACAGAGGGAGTACTGTGCAAATGCTTTCCGCTCTTCTTAGCATATCTCGCTACCGCCTGGTTCTGTCATCTACCCCAGGGATCCATCAGCTCGTGGGAAATGTTGAAAGAAAAGTTTATCAGTCAGTTCCGCATCCATGTGGAACAACCTAAGGACGCTTATTCCTTATCCAGCGTCAAACAGAAACCTGGAGAAAAGCTGCAGCAATACCTAACCCGATTCAATGCCGCAGCAGCCACAGTCCAAGATGCCGATGAGAAGCTTGTCTTAATGGCCCTCTGTAGTGGTGTGCATCCGGATACTAAATTCGCTAGAAGACTAACAAAAGAAAAACCAGCTACTTTACCCGATTTCTTCCATGAAGCCGGGAAATATATGAGGCTTGAAGACGCTGCCACTGAGGGGCAGTCAAGGCAACAAAATAAGGCAACTCACAGCAACACGCCCGCTGTAGCAAAGGACATTCGTAGAAATGACTCTAGAGACAATGCTGGGGGCAAGAAGGGAGAAAAGCGCCTATATCGACCAGGACCGAGATTCGACACTTACACTCCTTTAAATGAAACCGTCGAAAAACATCTTCCTTGCCACCCAAGGCGAAGTTAGATACGAACGCTCACCGTACAAGAAGGAATCAGATAACGCACAGAAGTCTGGAAAGTTCTGCCGCTTCCACGAATCTCTTGGGCATGATACCAATGAATGCCATCATCTCCGGGACCTGATTGAAGAACACATCAGAAGGAAGAAACTACAACGCTTTCTTGGGAAGGCCAGCCCTGTCTGACTTCCAAATTGTCCTGGCTCCATAGTGCTTAAAGATGAAATTTCCAACGGACAAGTGCGTTCCCTTCTTCGAAGCTCTAAAGAAAGACAAAGGAAAGTTCGAATGGACTGACGAATGCTTAACCGCTTTCCTTAACTTAATCGAACACCTCCAGAAACCACTGGTACTCTCGACTCCAAGCGAAGGCGAAGAATTATACCTATACCTTACTGTGTCATCTCACGCCCTAAGCGCTGCCTTGGTAAGGGAAGACAACCGCACACAGCGGCCAGTTTACTTCGTCAGCAAGAGGTTTACTGGGGTAGAAGTTAGATATCCTAAACTTGAGAAGCTAGCATACTGTTTACTAATCACATCATGGAAACTGCGTCACTACTTCCAGTCCCATTCCATCAAAGTTCTGACCGATCAACCACTGAGGTAGGTACTCCATCGTCCCTACACTTCTGGGCGACTACTTAAATGGTGCATTGAACTAAGTCGGTATGATATCACCTATCACCCTCGCACCGCCATCAAGGGACAAGCCATGGCTGATTTCATTGCAGAATTCACTACCAACGAAGATAAGGAGCAATTTGAAATAAAAAAGACATCAAGTGGAATCTCTTTGTGGATGGCGCATCGAACGAACAAGGCTCGGGGGCAGGTGTGGTAATAATCACTCCCAGGGGAAATAAGCTGCACTATGCTATAAGGTTGGAGTTCGCTGCCACCAACAACGATGCAGAATATGAAGCAGTGATAGCTGGATTAGAACTTGTCTTGGAAATCAGAGCCAATTCTTTGTGTCTTCATAGCGATTCTCAACTTATTGTTAATCAAATACTAGGAGAATTCCAGGCTCGAGAAGAACGACTCATAGCATATTTAAAGAAGACCAAGTTACTTCTCAGTCGATTGGACCACTACTTAATCAAACACATCCCTCGGGAAGAGAACCGAGAGGCCGACGAATTGGTGAAGCAAGCAAGCGTGAGAGACGGCGATATTTCCGAAGCAGTAGCCATCTCGAAGCAACTGGCCCCAAGTTTTGAGCAAATGAATCTAATAGCTGCAACCGAAGAAGCAACTTGGATGACTCCTATCCAAGACTACTTACAATGTGGCACACTACCCAACGGGCGTAATGAAGTCAAGAAAATCTTGAGGAAAGCTTCCCGCTACACAATACAGGAGGACACCCTCTATCGGCGCGGATTCTCTAACCCCCTATTAAGGTGTGTCACTGGAAGGGATGCCAAGGAAATCTTATCCAACATTCATCAAGGGAGCTGCGGAGATCACACCGGAGGGCAGACTTTGGCAAAAAAGATACTCCGATATGGATATTTCTGGCCCACCTTAAGCAAGGACGCTTTAGACTTCGTCAGAAAATGTGACAGATGCCAGAAGTTTGCTAAGATTCCACGACTACCAACAACTGAGATTACTCAAATGACCAGCCCATGGCCCTTTGCAGTATGGGGAGTTGACTTAATCGGCAAACTACCAATGGGCCGAGGCAGGGCCAAATATGCTATAGTGGCAGTCGACTATTTCACCAAATGGGTGGAAGCAGAGCCCCTGAATAAAGTATCTTCTGCAAAAGTTATTAATTTCTTGATCAAAAATGTTCTGTGCAGGTACGGAGTCCCATTCAAAATCATATCAGACAATGGACTTCAATTTGACAGCGAGGAATTCGCCAACTGGTGCCAAGAGCAAGGAATTCACAAAAGCTTCTCATCCGTAGCGTATCCCCAGGCAAACGGACAAGTCGAAGCCGTCAACAAGACTCTGAAAACTCTAATAAAAAAGAAACTCGAAAAGTCAAAGGGCGCTTGGGTGGATGAACTCCCTACGGCACTGTGGGCTTATCGCACATCTTTCAGAACATCAACAGGGCACACTCCTTTCTCTTTGGCATACAGATCGGAGGCTATGCTCCCAGTTGAAACCATCGTGCCTTCCTACCGTAGGATCCCCTATAACCCAGAAGAGAACGAAGAACTCCTTCACGTGTCTTTGGATCTAATTGAGGAGAGAAGAAATGATGCAGTCCTCAAAGCAGCAACCCACAAGCAAAAAGTGGCAGCACAATACAACTCTAAAGTCAAGCGTCGTACCTTACAAGAAGGAGACCTTGTCCTCAAGCGAATCTTCCCTCGCCACGGAGCACTAGACCCAATCTGGGATGGACCATATGTAATTCATAAAGATCTCCACAATGGAGCTTATATTTTGTCAACAGTGGACGGAGAGGTGTTCCAGAAGGCATGGAACATCCAACACCTCCGTCGATACTTTTCTTAACTTGTACTGCCCATATGAAGTGAATTAACAAAGAGAATCAGTGGACGTAGGCATTTTCGTGCCGAACTACTTTAAAAAAAACCTTGTCTCTTTGTTAACTTGTTCCTTTATATCTTGGCTGCTTGTTAACTTTATCCTTTTCTGCTGAACAAAATCCTGTGCATACAGCATTTCCACTCAAAGCACTCCACAGCGCAACTTCACCTGGACAAGACCTAACAGGTACTATGCGAATCTATGCCCTCGCCAATGAGACACTTTTGCTCCGGCATCCCTCTGCTGCGGGTTAACTCATTGCTCACGACGGCCCTCAAAGCCAACTGTAATGAGCCGATTATAAGCCACCGAGAAGGCCGACTATAGCCGAGGCAGCTCATTACGGCGTTAGGCTCGCCGGCAACTGTGAACCGACTATAAGCCCCAACATAAGGTGTGGCCAGCCAGGGGCAGTTCACGGTTGACGATCGGCACCCACGCTAGCCGGCCACAGTAAATCGAATAATACCCATGATTACGGGCCATAATGGCCCGGGTAGTTACTGTGCGCGATCTCGGCTCCGATGTGTCTTAAGTGCGGCTGTGGTAAAAAAGAATTAACTCCCCGCGGAGGCGTAAGATGGGTGACAAATGTCTCCAAGACCCACAGCTAGGGAAAGTGACTACAAAGCCCGTTTGCCATGAACTTAAGCACATCGAAGGCCTTCCGTGATTGGAAGTTTTACTATTTCTCATATTTCAATTTTATTTGAAAAACTTTTCTCCTATCCTCTATAACAATCCATAAAGTACAGGACACGGAATAGGAGGCATTCGCTAATGGGAGTCGGAACCCACAACGGGACACCAGGCCGCATTCCATACTCAGTCACACAAGACATTCAAAACTGCCATCTACAATTAGAACATGAAAGGCGGTATTTTCTTCTTTTGTGTACAAATACATGGCTATAATTTATTCATACATCACACTAGCATTGCAAGGCATGAAATTATGTTTTAAGCAAGAACTTGACATCAAACACAACTGAATTACAAGCATATGCATAGCTATATTTCTCATACAACATGTCAAAATAGCAAAAACATTCAAAAGACGACAGAATCAGCTTAAGTTAAAGAATTACACGTCAAGAACAGTGTTGTTTATTACAAGTAGCATAATTACAACCTAAGAGTTACGTTACTGTTTTGAGACTAACATATACAACAATGTCAAGTCCACAAAAAGATATCCAGGTCCAATCAAGGAGCCGGCTGCGTCGGAGTCTTATCCTTGTCCTGTTGCCCACCTGTCCGGCCAGAGAAAGAATTCATTAGTGATAAGAAACCAAGTTAACGGAAAGACTAGAAAGGAAGACTTACCAGAATCTGCTCCTCGATCATCTTGGTCATCATCCTCTACTTGCACACCTGCCTCCTCAGCTGCAAGCAACCGCATGCCCTCCTTCACTGCCACCTTCTCCTCCTTGGTAAACTGGGCAGTAACCGCATCAATCCTGAGGGCCGTACCCATCTACTAGTGACCTCGGGGTGGGCCCATGACGTCCCGGTTCTAACTGAGCTGGGGGCACTGCTGAAGGATCTTCTCTATCCTGGGATTTCTTCTTTTCTGATCGAGTTTCAACTCTATGAGACATTATCTGCAACACAAAAGAATACATCTTTAAAAAGGATGTAGAGATATAAACAAGCAAGTGCGTACAATCTAGAATTTCATTTTGTAGTTCAAAACATAAAAGGTTCAAGGTTCAATTAGGCATTCAAACTCTGGGTCTCGTTCGGTATCACGAGTCATAAAAAGTCATCCGGCAGTTCAAGGCAAAAGCTCATTCGGCATTCGAGCTCCCCATATACCGTTCGGTAATCCGGGCCCCAAGGTTCATTCGGCTATCCCACTCCCTAAAAACCCATTCGGCAGAAGGAGGGCTCACCTCATTCGGTAGGCGTAGGCTTGGTCCGGCTCTTTCTAATAGGTGTAGATAACAGGAGCTTGAAGCCCATACTTATAGGCAAACACAAACGACCGGACCGGTTGGTTGGGCATTTGGGTTCAAAACAAAGCACGGCATATACCGGCATATGCCCTACTTTGGGGGGCAAATGTTGGGCGTATTCTCACCCAGGCAATCTCAAGACCAAGAAGCACCAGGTTCGCCCAGGCTTGCCTAAGCTTCATTCGGCATCCCTACCACTGCCGAACCAGACTCACAACCACAGAACTGCCGAATAAACTCTACCTCCCATGCTTGCCGAACCAACCTACCGGTCCAACCTCATCACCAAACCAACCTCCTCTACCGGTCCAACCTCACCTACCGGTCCAACCTCACTACCGAACCACCTCCTCTCCAACAGCCACCGGTCCAGATCAGGGCCGGACCAACCTACCACATCTCACCACCGAACCAAGCTATGCCGAACCAAGATGAGCCAGGCCAGATTGCCTCAGCCCAGGCCTGTCAGCAGCCATATACATCCAAGACCCCTGCCCCCAGCCTCACTCTATAAATAGAGGGGTAGGGGTACAACAATGGGGGAGAAGTTTGAGAGCTCAAGCACGGAGAGAACTTTCAAACAACTTTCTTTTACTTGTATCAAAGCTTTGTACTTGTAATCAAAACAAGAGAAGAGAAATAACATATAAAGTGGACGTAGGCACATTCTGGCTGAACCACTATAAATCTGCGTGTCTTTTTACAGTTTAGCCCCTGCTTTTCATATATTTGCATAAATCACTCAAATCACTAAGAACAACATAAGATCTACTAAATCATACAACTTTGAGGTGTTTGTCCATTTTTTGTGCAAACACCATGAAACAATGACGTTATTGGCAGGGGCCAATAGGTTTTTAGTGATCCCATGAAAACTATGAAATAGGACAGGGAGTCCATAAATTTAAACAGGTTAATAATAAGCCCATGAAAACTATGAAACTGGACAGGGAGTCCGTAAACATTTAATAGGTTATTAATAAGCCCATGAAAACTAATAGGTTAATGGTGACCCTAGAAACTATAAATGAGACAGATAGTCAAAATGAATTGGGATGGGTAATCCAAAATTGATTTACTTGTTTTTCATATCATCTTATTATTTTGAGATATTTTAACCATTGTGGACGCAGGAGCACAGTATATGGTTTTATAAAGATTTTGGGACACTAGTGAGGAGAAAACCAGTTTCGCTAAGCGGTGTGGTCTCATTAGATATCTAAATGGTTTGAGATGGTAGATTATTATTCATACCAGGCTTTATTTGTCTGACTCAAAGTTTATGTTTTCTTCTTAAACTCTCGGTTTCTCAATTGATTTGAGTAGTTTGAGAGTTGAGGTTTTCAAGTACCTCTTTAGACGAATAAGCTTTCGGAGACATGTAGAAGGCATGATAGCTATCTAGAGTTCTCAATTATTTTGATTCCACCGTGTTGTTGTTGTAAAGGCAAAGTTGTTTAATTGCCTATATATACTCAGATCATCCAATGGGGCATCTTCATATGTCGCTCTTGGCATATGTTGTAATAAGTATATTTTCTCTGAACGTGGTTCTCGTATTGGGATTATGTAATGAATTTGAAATATTTTGAAATGGAATGAGAAAGATGTTTGTTGATTTTAAATTTTTTCCATATCCATGTGTTTATGTTATATCAATGTATCTAACATTACCGTGTTTGGTCGTCGAGGATTAATAACTATGGATGACTGCAGCATCCGTAGCCGTTAGTTTTGGACCTCCAAGTGGTGGATGTTACACTAAGGCAAGGAGATCCGTTAAGCTCCTTTTTTCTGCTGGTGCTGGAAATGCTAACTGTCATGCTTAATCATAACTACAGCTCTAGATTTATAGATTTCCTCCCTAAACGTAAATCACACCAATTTTAAATTTGTGTTTTGCCGACGACCTTGTTATATTCACAAAACCTAACCCACGTTCCATAGCTTGCATCATGAATACCTTGAATCAATTTTCAGTCCTCTACGGCATGAACATGAATATCCAAAATTCTTTCATAATGTATGCCGACATTCCCCTGCCATAGAAGGAAAATACCCTACCAGCAAACTGGATTGCAGCCAATGCATCATACTATGTCTTACTTAGGCATACCTTTAGCCACTGCTCGAATTTCCAAGCAGCATTGTATCACGCTATATGAAAAAATAACAAGTAAAATGAAGCAATAGCAGAATAAACACTTATAAACTACGTGATGTCTTACTATAATCAAATCTATCAATTTTTTATGCAATCCTACTACTCTAAAATGTTTATTCTTCCCAAAAAATTGCTGAAAATGGTTGAGCAAGCGTGCAACTACTTTCTATGGCATAAAGACCTTTTCTTTAAGAAACTGTCGCCTATCTCATTTTCCAAAACCTAAAAGACGCTATCCAAGGGAGGTTTAGGAATCATCAACTTAAAGCTATGGAACATTGCCACCATATTTGCTCAACTCAAAACCCTTATTAGTAAAAAAGCAAAGTTTGTGGAAGGAGTGGACAACTAGGCTATACATAAGAGGGAAGGTCTTTTGGACCGTAGAAAGCAAAAATGATTCCAGTTGGATATGAAATTGCATCCCGTATCTTAGGGACATTATGAAGTAGCATATACAGTATACCATAAAAGAGAATTCCACCTATGCTTTCTAGACAAATCCATGGAACGAAAAAGGCAAACTTCTACGTGAAACTCTTAACCACTAGCAAAAACAACAAACGGGAATTAATAGCAATGCAAAAGTCAAAGATTTCATCCAAATGTCAAATATTATCCTTCCTTACAACAACAATTAGATTATTCACGAATGTTGGTACAACGCCACAAAGTTTGACTACAAAAAATCTAAAGATGGAGGAAATTTATGGGGACATCCTCCTCGGAAGCACTCAATTAAACACATCTATACTCTTTTGAATAACCAGAAGGAAACTGTGAAGGATCCATTGCGTAGTAGAACATGGGATGTAGCGGACACTCAGAAAGAAAGCCCATTGATGTGGAGAGTGTTAAACGATGCCCTGCTCACTAAAGACAAGCTATGTAGAATGGGGATGATAGACGAAGCAAGCTGATTTTTATGTGAATCTCACATTGAGAGCACCACTTATTTATTCTTCAAATGTGAGTATGTCCATGAGGTTTGGTGCAAATTGAGACTTAGGCTTCGTTTGTTTAAAATGATGAATTCTGAATTCTGATTGCTGAACACTGAAGTCTGAATGTTGGTTGTTGAATGCTAAATTCTGAATAATCACTTACTTGTTTGTTTGCATTCAGCATTCAGAACAAAAAACAAAATTTAACATTCAGAACAAAAAATAAACACTAAAAAGGTTCTGAATTATTTTGTCTGAATGAATGACTTTATTTAGAACACTGATAAAAAACAAACAACGTAGAAAGTTCTGATTTTCAAATTAGAACTTGAATTCAGAACTTCTTATTAAAAACATGCGAAGCCTTAGTGCTGGTTATTGTCAACCAAACATCTTAAATGAAGGAGAATGGTATGCCATTTTCAGAGAAACAAGGTGGAAATACAACAAGGGTAGAATCATGCTAGCCATGGTGAAATCGTTTTTTCATGAAATCTAGAGGAAAAGGAACACAAGGCTATTCGAACAAGTGAAGAAAAGGGAAGATGAGATGGTGGCCAAATGCTTGAATTCGATTAGAAGGAGGAAAAATAGGTGGACAAGAAAGGGTCTCAAGTTTTGGTAAAAGAGGGAGTAACAGATTTTGGTGCTTTAATGGGCCAATAACTAGGTCTTCTTCGTGTATTCTTGTAATTTTCTTTTTTTAGAAGCATACTTTTACTTGTACTTTTTAAGGCCAGTTTATTAATAAAAGAGGTAGGGGCCCTCTTTAAAACCTCGCTTAAAGTCCAAAAAAAAAATCTAAGCAGCACAAAACTATCTTTTCTTCTATAATGAAACTATGTACCAACAGTTAAGAAACAACACAACTCATGCTATAAGAATTTTGTTAATACATTAACAAAAATGTAGACTTGTAGATAACTATAGTGAATAATAAAATGATCTTCATGGTTACATCCATAGCAAGAGATTGTTCCAGATTCTTTAGTGGTAATAAAAACCTAAAGAAAGAAATGGTTATGTTCTTTTTTGGAAAATTACATGAAGGTTTTGTAAAGGTGAACTTAGTGAACAATTATATAAATTTTTTTGAACTAACCTTTCATGGAGAATCATAATAGAACCTCTGGGTAAACAATATTTGTAGTAGTTGTTGCATCGATTGATGGTAAAAATATTGAAATTCTACTAAAAGTAATACATCTAGATTGCGCAACATACAACTGTCCATGACTAAACACTTTAGTGCGTAAATCAATACCGACGTACTTCATAGATTGACCTTGTGCTTTATTAATAGTCAATGAATAAGCGAGCTTGATAGGAAACTTACGTCTTGACATGTTTATAGTTAATTCCTAATATGATGGTAGAAGTGATATTCTAGGAATAAAAATAAAATTAGCAGCTTTATTCCTAGTAAGTATTTGAGCTTTAATTATCTGTGTTGCGCTTCGGACTATTATTAGCCTTGTTCCATTACAGAGTTCTTCTTTTCGAGCTAGGTTTCTAAGTAGCATAATTGGGTAGCCAATTTTAAGTTTGATTTGAATGGGGCTAATCCAGTATATGCTAATAAATTTAGAAACTCGCTTGGATAACGATCATTTTCCCATCTTCCACTAACTTGTCCGCGGCAAGGAAAACGTTAACATCACCGGAGCATTTCTGTAGACACGTATAATTTACTGCACTCGCATCTTCATTGCATGTAGATGGAATAGTTTTCTCCTTTAGAAATGTTGGAGATCCCGTAGCAAAAATAAGTTGAGGGTAAATAGTTTCAATTAACTCAGCAAGGCTGATTTATTTGTACATCATTGCTAGATCTATTTTTTGTTCAGGAGTTGAACCAATATGTATAAGGAAAAAAAATGCAAAAATAGGTTATATTAAAAATTAACATATGTAGCATGATATTTGAATAATAGTATGTAATGAGAAAAATAGAGCCTTATTTAAATAATCAGCAAAAACATGGCTCTCAACCTCTTTGGAACCGCATGTTTTTGTTCAGTGATAATACATGAATAACATGCCATAATGGTGATCATCTTAATGTTGCTGCAATGCAATCTTCATGTGAACCCTTTGGGATAATTAGTGAAATCTAATGAAATCTCCTCCCAAAACAATTGTAGCACCCTAAATGGCTTCGTATTATCTCGAATATCTTTCAATGAACGGTCAACTGTTTCAACACATAATCAATGTTGCATCGGCACTTCATCCCATATAACGAGGCGTGTCTGTTTTATGAGCTCGGTCGTTATAGATTGTTTTGTAAATCCACACACTGAATCTTCTAGGTTACTTAATGGAAGGTAGAATGTTGAATGTGTTGTTCAATCTGCTAGAAGTAGTAAAGAGCAATGCCTAATAAAGCAACAGTAAGAACCATATGTCCTAGACTTTGACATTTGTCTACAATTGTGTTGTATAAGTATTTTCCCAGTCCCAGCTATTGCAGATGTTGCATGAAGAGCATAGATACATAGATATAGAAACTATAAAAAGTTCAATTCCAAATGTTGCATGAAGAGCATAGATACATAGAATGATGAACATTACACAGAAAATTAATAACTAAAACCAAGTATAATAGAAGATAATAAAAGACAGTGCTAGATACATAGATACATAGAACAATGAACATTACATAGTAAGTGAACAACCGAAACCAAGTACAATAAAAGATAATAAAACATAGTGCTATTAAGGACAGTATGCAATACTTAGAGATCATCATAATCCATTTTGGTCTGCCTATTCAATCTACAAAAGCTAAGATTATGTATCAATTATTACTACTTTTGAATGAAACATTAAACATAAAAACTAATTCACATTACCACCGCTACAACAAAATCATCATCCTAATCATTTAAGTCAAAAATTGATGTAGCCTAATTTTCTTATGAAATAATCTCAGTTCTGTTGTCTTCAACCAAGCCTCCTGATGGAATAGAGGCAGGAGTTAGAAGTTAGACAATCTTATTCATATCTGGATGAACTATGTCTAATGGTGCCCTACCGCTTCAAGTTCCAGTTCGGTTATTTCAACTATAATTAGGGTAGACTCAAGTATCGAAAGTGGAACATTCTCCTTTACATTCGGTTAATTTCAGTTAGACAATGGCACTACCGCTTGAAATTTGACATTAATATCCTTACTTTTTTTGCATCAAATGCTTGCCAATCCTCGTCTGCCTCTAACTTCACCTTAGTTAATGATTTAGTGTTCGTGGTTCATGATGGTTCATTCTTCGCAGCAATTGCTCTTTTTTGCAAATATTAGAATAATTATATTCAAATTTATGAAACAATGAAGTGTTATAAGTAATGAAATTAAATTTAGATAGAGAGAAACCCGTTTCATATTTGCTGACATTCTAGGGTAACTTTCAAGGTAAAATGCTATGAATACAAAAGATATAATGTTAGTATAATTAGCAAACATGTAGAAACTGGGAGAAGGCAAGTCAAAGTGGCGGTATATGTTGGTTCTAACATTTTGACAAATATGGCTCATAAAAGAAAGTATGCAGAGAAATAATTTCTTTATAAATAGACGGAAAATTTGCAAACTTATACTTGTTTTGGTAAAAAATAACACAAATAACCCGGTTTTGATAATAATTACAAACATATGCCTGTTTTTGCCAGGTAGACGACGGCGACTTTTTCAAAACGCCTTCGAGCGAACTTACAAAATGCGCCAAAATGGGACTTTCGAAAATTCGCCCAAGGCGCATTTTGAAAATTCGCCTTCGCAAAAACCATGCACACATATTAACCAGACAGCAGCCCCCCTCTTCATTTCCACTCTCTCCCAACTCTCCCAACCAAAACCCAAAAGGCACAAATTCCTCAAAACCTTCCTCCACTTCCATTTCTTCAATTTTTATTCAAATTCTTTCATAAATTAGTCAATGGCAAGCACGTCAGGTATAGAAAAAGAAATAGGTATGAATCTATACCCATAATTTGTTGTTTCTAATTTAGGGCATGAATTTTTTGCAATCTTACTTCATGAAAAAAATTGTACTTGCAAAGTAAATCATTTTAATATCACCGTTGATAAAGCATTTACAACACCATCATTACAAGTATTTGTACACATTTTAGTCTTAGATTTTGAACTAAGTTAGAAGTAGTTTATAAAAGCCATATTAAAAAAGGTTCTTAAAAGCAACTTAAGATTATTGTTATAAGTAATCTATATGAACGACAAGGAGTTTACGTGCATTCATACTACTTTGTGGGTTAGGAGGTTGTCAATTTTTAGTTAGTGTATAATTTTTATCGAAATGAATTGATTTTTAATATTTGTATTTTGTAGAGTATGTTGAGATGGAGCCCGGACCCGTTGATGGAAGGGTATTATTTCTTCAAGCACAGCATCGTACTTCTAACGACATATGGATGCAGGTGGTTTTTTTAAAAATATAATTTTGTGTCAGTTTGTATAATTCCTGCTTTTTAATTGTATTTATCATTTGATCAGCGTGACGATCCAGATACAACTATAGATCACTCCACGTCGGTGAAGAAAGTGACTTCAAACCATCAAGGAGTATTGGCTGAGATTGAGAGGGTTGGTTTTTTACACATAATGAAGTTAGGATATATCCAGCTTGACCACTATCTTATCACTGCTTTGGTAGACAGATGGCGACCGGAGACCTCCACTTTTCATTTCCCTGTTGGTGAGATGACGATTACATTAAGAGATGTAGCCGTGTTGTTAGGTTTGCCTATTGAAGGCAATGCAGTGGCTTATGGAGAAGTGGAATATGACTATATGCAATTGTGTCATGATTTACTTGGTCTTGACCCACCCCCCGAACAAACAAGGGGCAATGAGTTCGTGGAAGTCATGTGGTATAGACGTCAACTGTCGCACGATATTCCTGCTAATGCTACAGAGGCTCAGATTCAGTAGCGAGCACGTGCTATTATTTTGCACATCATTGTTTCCCGATTGATGTGCGACCATACAAAGACTCGGGTAGATCTGAAATGGCTACCATATATTGCTGATTTAGGGGAGTGTGGTAAGTTTTCTTGGGGCAGTGCTGTCTTATCTTATACATATATGGAGTTATCCAGGCTCTCTCTTTTGGAGAATAAATCTATTGGTGGATGTCTGACACTAGTACAGGTTTGAAACAAACTTCAATAGTTTACTGTTTTACATGATTTGTCTCATTTTTTATCGTAATTTTTTTTATAAATGCAGCTTTGGTCGTGGACTTATCTTCCGATCGGAAGATTGTTATTGACAAACGTTGTTGTCGATCAGTCGATGCCGCTTGGATCTCGGTATATTTTTTATCCTTTTAAATTAATTAAACAATGCAATTTTCATGTGTAATATTCAATTGTTAACATCTTATAACAGGTGGGTAGGACCAAAAAAAAACGCGCCAAACCCTAAGACGGAGTGTGAAGTTCTACCACAACGAGTTAGATGTGCTGGAGGATGACAAGGTGACATGGACACCATACACATAGGATGTGCTAGCACAGCTTCCAGCCATGTGTACAGCTGCTAGATAATTGTGGACTGCGAGAGTACCACTCATATCTTACACCTAGACTACATTTCACTTACCCGACAGGGTTATGAGACAGTTTGGCATGATGCAGCATATACCGGATGATGCGCCACCCTGCACGTCTACGTACAATGCAGAGGAGTATGGAACCTACATTCAGTTGTGGAATGAGCGTCATACAGCTACCCATATTGAGAGGGAGCCCACCATCATGCTAGAGCGGTACAAACGGTGGTACTGGAACATAACACGGCGATATGTTCTTACGGCGCCAGTGGAGGCAGTGTATAGAAGTCCGTACGTTCCCAGAGCACCACTTAACAGGAACGTGGTAAGTTGATGTTGTAAGTAGTATATCAATTACTTATGATAGTTTTGTCTTTTGCTAATTTTCATTTAACTTTACAGGCAGCTGGTATAAGTAGGGCTTGGGAAGAAGCAGAAAATCTTCGCAAACAACAAACCGACGAGGAGGGTAGGAGGATGTGCACTAACATCCAAAGGATTCTAGATGTTGTGTTATGCAGGAATAAACTTGATAGGCCGAGAGCTCCATCTCCACCTCCAGTGCCTCCATCGCTTGTGTACACACGACGTCGTCCTAGAGGAAGTGCGGGTTCATCGTCACAAGGCACCACGTCACAAGCTGCACCGGTACACGAAGAATTTGTTCCTGGCCCATCTCAACCAATGGTCGCATTACCTTTGTCCTTCACTGCCCGCAGAGAACGGAGTAGCAGCAGCAGCAGCAGTAGCAGTTCAAGACCATTGGTAACGCGTCGACAAAGAAGAAGCCCGCACGAATTTCAGGAGCTTCACGACTAAATCGATAATGTTGTTTGATGCGAATAGTTAGAGGTGATATGGAAAGTGATATGTAATGTACAAACTAATGTTGTTTGGATTTGTAAAATGTTGTTAAATTTGTGTGGCTGTGTTTTGTTAAATGTGTGTAGTTGTGTTTTGTTTGTGTAATATGCTGTAGTCGGGGATTGAAATTGCTGCTCTGTTTGCAGCAGTAGGTTTCTGTGGGCGAATTTTCAAAATTCGCCAATGGGCGAGTTCTTGAAATTCGCCAATGGGCGGATTCCTAAAATTCGCCCAAAGGTGAATCTTGAAAATTCGCCAATAGAAACCTGCACTGTTATAACCAGTTAGCCCCTTCTTCCTTTTTCATTTCTTTTTGCTTTAAGGTCGAACCAAAAACCTAAATTTGTGCAAAATCATTCGCAGAAGTCATTAAGGTTGGTATTTTGTCCAATTTTTTCCTCTATTCTCACAGTTGTTGATGTATAGTACGCAATTCTTCAATTTTGTTCAAATCGAAAAGTAAATCGACCCAAACCATGGTTGCAAGTTTGACTAATTTGGGTATTTTATTCAACTTTTCTTCTAGGCGAAAATGGATGATTGGGAGATCGATGATCAAACGATGATGGAAATATATGACGATTACAAGCGGAACAAGGGCGCAGACGATGAGGTCGATTTTGTTCCAGAGACCCAAGTGGAAGATCTACCAATAGTGGATGCTACAGAGACAAATGAAGAAGTAGAGACCGAACTTGTTTGTGCAACGCAGGCAAATGTCGTACTCGAGAATCCCCAACCGGTTCAAAAATCATTGCATTTCAGACTGATGACTATACTTGCTCATCAAAACCCTGATAGATCAAGTTCTAGCATCATGGGACGTTCAGTACTTTGCTATTGCAGAGTTGAATGTAATGTTGTTGTTTCCAAAAGTCAGAGAAATGCAGGACGTCGGTTTTACGGTTGTAAAGCGTATATCGATGCACAGACGCATCAGGGGGTGCATAGTTGTAAATTTTTTGAATGGTTCGATCCTCCACTGACAGAAAGGGGGGGTCCAATACGCGCTTGAGATGCAAGATAAGGTTAGTCGTTTGGAGAGAATGAATATTGCAATTCGTAATGAAATGCTTGCAGGGTGCTACCGGTTACCACGTGATTGACCGTATGTTTTGATGTATTGGTAGTAAAGTAGTATCCGGTGGTTGTTGTTTGTATATACTTGCTTTTTATCGTCTGTCCGTCCTGTATTTTCTATTGAGAGGTATCCTGTAGTTCAACAGACTAATAATCTGTTTTATATCGTGTTTTAGGCTTTTTTTTAATTGGTGACTTTTCAAAAGTCGCCTGTAGGCGAATTCTCAAAACTCGCCTTCAGGCGACTTCTATAAATGCGAACAAAGGCGACTTTTGAAAAGTCGCCTATTCATAAACTTCTTTATATCTAGTCAGCTTAAGCACTCACCTCCTCATAACATACCCCAAGTTTTTTCCAGATCTGAAGAACCCATTTTCTTTCAGCTTACATTCCCAAACACCAAGACTCAATTTCTTTCGATAATCTGTTGGTTGTTTCCATAGAGTCCTTGCTGGTCTACGCAAACGTCTTCACTATATCCTTGCATAGAAATTGGTAAGAAAATTACAAACCCTAGCTTTGTTACATCCATTAAAATATTTCCATATGAATGAACAGAAAGATGTTGGTCAAATAAAAACTATTTGTTTGTAGAATGGCTAGAAATCTCATTCCCACACTTTGCTACTACGACGGTGAACTGATCGTCGACGAACAAAAAAACGGGAAGTATGTCGGCGGTTTTTGTAAACTAGGGAGAGTACGCAAATGTTGCACACTATTTGAGTTGAAAGAATCTGTTTACAAAGCGACAAAAATAAGCGCAATCGAATTTGATATTGAGTTGGTCGTTAACTGGCCTACGGATTCGGGTTCAAAAGCAATAACACTTTTAGACGATGAGGATGTTGAAGTTATGTTTTCTGCGGTTACCAAATCCATTGAGTTGTACGTTGGGAAAGTTGCAAAAGAAAATCTGCAAGAACATGTACAGTCTCCTATCGTTAGCATAGGATTAGGGCATTTTACAGAAATGTTGGAAACTGATATTCCTTCAGCAAGCTTAGGTTCTACTACTTACAGTAATCCATATGTACATGCTGGGGGTCATGGTCCTCCTCCCATAAACTATGGTTTCATGCATTACATGATGTCGCAACCAACTCCAGAACAGTACTTTCCATACTATACACCACCAACGATGCATCCAAGGTATCGTTGTTAACATTGGTATTTTGCGTGTACCTTTTTAAATTACAATTGCCTAATACTTTCTTCTAGCACATTCAGCTTCCAACAACAAATGCATCTACAAAATGTCCGTGCTGAACAACAAAATATTCATTTGTCGCAACCAGTATATCCTACTCCATCACAAATGTATGCTATAAGTCAAAGGTTTGTTTAGCAATTTATTTGGGTAATGTTTCCTATCTTCTCTAGCTTCGTACTAAAATACGGTTGTAAACAGATGTACAAGTCTTGAGGATACTGCTGCAGAATGTGGTGCTGGACCGTCACAACACTCACATGATTCCAATATTGACACTGATATGGATGTTAATATAGATAGAGACACCGGACATGTTCCTCAAATTGATAGTATGGCTGTTGCGACGACTAATAATGATGCGTGTTGGGTAGAACGAATGCAGGTGAACAATGAATCGTTAAACTACGATTTTCCGAATGTAGATGATGCTGAAGTTGATGTTGAAGAAGCTTAAATGGAAGTACCGTTGGATGATGATCTATGTACTGCACAAATGATGGAAAGATTGGTCGTTGCTAACCTACAATTTGCTGGGGAAAAATTTTCAACCGCGTGCATACAAAATGGATTTGCTGTTGGAATGGTATTTGAAAGTAAGCAAAATATGCTACACCAATTAACCAAATGGTCAATTCTACATGGAGTTTCGTACAAGCCGATCAAGTCGAATAAAACTATATACACTGCTATCTGTAATGTTGACACTAACTGTCCATGGAGAATACATGCAATAGTCTCAAAGAAATCGCAGTCTGGCTGGTGGGAAATCAGAAAGTTGCCTAGCGAACATACCTATGTCAATCCTACAGTTAATTCCAACCACAAGCAAGCCACTTCTAATTTTCTTGTGTCAAAAATCATGTCATTTGTCAAGGCCGATTTGGATATCACAGCAGGTACAGTCCAAGTGCTTGTCGACGACCAACTGTTCATCAAAATTAGTTACATGAAAGCTTGGCGAGCATTAAACAAAACAATAGAAAGAATTTATGGTGACTGTGCCGAATCTTATGCGACTTTGCCTCAATATTTCGAGGAAATAAAGATAAGTAATCTGGGGACTGTTGGACATGTGACCCACGATGAAGTTGGCATATTTGATCGTGCGTTTTGGGCATTTGGCCCTTGCATTACAGGTTTTCTACACTACTGGCCATTGCTATGTATTGACGGGACACATTTGTATGGTAAATACAAAGGGACGTTGCTTGTTGCTACTGCTGTAGATGCGGATGACTGTCTGTTTCCATTAGCTTATGCAGTTGTCGAATCCGAGTTATATGATAGTTGGGGTTGGTTTTTTCTTGCATGCGTGAATTCATTCATAGTGTTTGCAATCGTCGTATTACTTTCATATCAGATCGGATGAAAGGAATTCCGAAGGCTTTACAGGAGAAGTGGCGAGAACCACACAAACATAGGTTCTTTGCACGACATCTTAAAGCTAATTTTCAAACAGCGGGTTTTAGGGATAACCGACTTATAGCTTTATTTTATTCAGCTGCATGTGCTTCAGAAGTAGTTGAGTACAACAAAATTAGAGAAGAAATTAAAGCTACAAATTCACGAGGTCATGAATGGATTGAAAGAAGTTTAGGGAATTTTGAAGAAAATTGGGCCCTATGCAAAGACGATGAAGGACGCTTTCATGTTATGACCACCAATGCATCCGAAAGTTTTAATGGTGTGTTGAAAGGTGCTCGATCATTACCTATAAAGGCGTTGGTTGCACGAACCTTCTTTCGATCGGTTGAATATTTTTGTAAGAGACGAGAGACGGCGGATGCTATCACAACACGTTTGACTCCAAAATGGGAAGCTAAAATAGCAGATCGAGCTATTGAAGCACGTCGTTGTAAACTAGTTCGCTTTAGTCGAACAGAATGGCAAGTTATTCATTGCTACGACGATAAATTTAAAGTGTTAATTGATGGTCCTAACTGCTCATGTACATGCAACATCCCCCTACTGCAAAAAATACCATGTGCCCATGTAATGGAGACTTGTTCGGCACAGGATTACGGTGCTAACATAGCACATCATGAGTTCGCATCAGAGTGGTACTCTGTTCGAAGTTACAAAGCTTCATATCAGGCATAGTTTCATCCCATGCATGATAAGAGATACTGGAGACCATACACCGGTCCATATATATTGTCTCCACCTACAAGAAGACAACCTGGATGACCTAAATCTATGAGGATAAAAAACGTTATGGACGAGCATCAAACGCCTAAAACAAACAGGTGCAGCAAATGTGGATCACAGGGCCATAACAGAAAGCGATGTACTGCAGCGACCTAAATTTCCATTATCAAATGTATGACTGCGTAACGAATTAAGATTTTTGTGTATTCAATTTTAAACGAATGTAATTTTTATGTATCAAACTAACTAGTTATGTATCGAACTTAAATGAACTTCGCAATTGTTAGATTCGCAAGCTGATATCTAGGAAAGTAGTTAGATAAGAAATTATATATGTATGTGATTGTTAGATTCGATAAAATCTCTGCCTACTATCTTGTTTATATGCAGGGTTTTTGCGAAGGCGAATTTTCAAAATGCGCCTTTGGGCGAATTTTCGAAAGTCGCCTTTTGGTGCATTTTGAATGTTCGCCCGAATGCGCATTTTGAAAATTCGCCGTCGTCTACCTGGCAAAAACAGGCCTATGTTTGTAATTATCATCAAAACCAGGTTATTTGTGTTATTGTTTACGAAAACAAGTCTAAGTTTGCAAATTTTCCTAAATAGACAGAATAAGGGAGAGGGAATATGACATGTAAAATCGATATAGTATGGAAAGTTCATTTGTATAAAGCATACACAGCACATGGGAGAGAGAAGAAAAGTACGCTTGGAAGAAGAGGAAAAAAATTACCTAAAAGTGTAGATTACAAATAAATACCTGTAGCTGAGGAGATTGGAATATAAATAAGTAGAGATTGGAGAAGAGGGTTGAAAACATGTGTGAATGAACGTGGGGTGGGGTACTGATCTGTGTCTCAATTCTTTACAGCCATCTGATGTCATATTTATAAAACAAATCTCTACCTTCCTTCATCTCTTGTTTATAACCAAGGGATTATATATATATGTATATATATATATATATGTATATGTATATCTGCATGTGTGTGTTAAAAAGCACTTATATGCACCTCAATGAATTTATTGCATGGAGATTAGTCAAATACAATTTCACATATTGTTTTATGTTATTCTTGTTCTTGGTGCGATGTTGTAAGTCTTTTCCAATTTTCTAAATTATTGCAAGGTGTCTTTTTGTTTTTTGTTATGAAGTAGAAACATTTGTTAATCTATAGGTTTACATGTTAAGAAGACCAATGATTTATGTTCTCTTGTTTCTTTTCAAATATCCAAATTATAGGCTATTAGATTTTATTATTTTGGAAATTGTTAACAAGGAAAAATAGTATTCTTCTAAATTTATTAAGGAGAGACCGAAATCATCTCTCCTTGTATTAAAGTAAAGAGAAATTGCTAAATTGATTATTTTATAAGGGTAATTTAGTTTAAAGGGCAACCATCAAAGTATTTTGGCATTTATTACAACATGCACAAAAATTAGCCGCAAGAACACTTCTTCATGCACAGGCCAAAATCATTGTTTCCCATGGCACAACACCCTATGCTTCTGCACCCCTACACCGCAAACCCTACACTTCTTGTAACGATCTAGAATTTCAAACACTTCGTATTTAAATATCTGAACAATTTAAATATTTGTATCTTGGATTAAATGTGAATAAATATGATTTTATAACCTTATTAACCCCTCTTTAATTAATAACTAATGATAAGAAAAACGTTTTTGAAATATGTTTACAAAAGCAAATAGTTTGTAGAACTATCAATAATGCGACCAAAAATTATTTTATCGATAAACGACTTTTTGCTAAACAAAAGTTGTTCCAACTCCTTTAACGTCTTAGAAACAAATGAGCACATAAATAACAAGTTGAAACACTTAAGTTAACAACAAAATTAATTAATCTAAGCAAGCTTCTAAGTGGGAATATTGACCCTTGATTTAGGTGTATGGTGTGTAAAAGGCATGGACTTGTCTTAAGCATGGTGTGCATGTACATGGAGAGACGGTGGAGGAGTTTAAGGGTCTTTTTTCACTTCTCTTTTCAAGCCTATAAATACATCTGCATGCTCTCTCTTTTATTCCTTCATTCTTTGGAAAAGAAGCCAAGCTCCTTTTCATGTCTTCATCCTCTCTTTCTCCTCTCTAACTTTCTCAAAATAATATCAAACCAACTCCAAGTCTCCAATCACTACAAACTCTACCAAAGTTCTTATATCATCTAGGAAACATGTTTTAACTTTTAAAAAGTTGAAGAAAAATGAGAAATTGGGGAATACACCCTTGTGCCATGAGCATTGGTGCATGGTGGAGGCTTGGATTTGGTTATTTTGGAGCAAAGGTGGTAGCTTTTGTCTTCGGGGTTATGGTAGGAAGTTGTTCTTTATTTCTTGTGCCTTGTGATGTTTGTTGACTTGGTTTTAAGGTGAGTTATCTCACCATCAACTAAGTATACGATGTGTTAGCTATTGGTTGTTAATTTTCAATAATAATGTCTTTTAAAGTGAAATGTTTTCCTTTAAAGAAATAGAAATGTTGGGAAATAAATATTTTTGAAGTGATTTTATATAAAAGTGATTTATGTAAAGGTATTTATAAACACATGTTTATAAATGAAAAGAGAATTTCGAGGACTAAAACCTTGGTGATTTTAAAATAACTTTCCAAGACTTTAAGGAAATAAACAATACTGTGTTTTGAAAGTATTTGTGAATATTAGTGCAAAATGATTTCACTTCGGGAAACAAGATGATTTGTTATGTTATCGATGTTCGGGAAATCCATAACTAAAAAGTGGGCAGAGGGTTGTGTAACCCTCAATATAGTCCACTCTTGGTATAGAGGGATATACTTATTGATTTTGGAAGGGCTGTGACACAATTGCTTTGTTATGGTAGAAAACCTCCTGATTTGGTTGCATATATTTTGATATGTTTTTACAGTAGAGTATTTGGAATTTTCGAATAAATAAATCAAATACAATACTGTATTATTATACAGAGTATTTGATACCGTTTCTAAAAGTGATTTGTTTTAAATCCCGAAGAAAAGTATGATTTAATACGAAAGAGATATATTATTATTTTAAAAGGATTTAAAATTAAATCAGGAATTTAGTTCAAAGAGATTATTTTCAAAAAGGATTGTATTTTGAAATTAATAAAGTTAATCAGATTAAAGAAATACGAATGAAAGGATATAAGCCTAAGTGGGTAGATTTGGAAGCTATATTTGCATGTTATCTGTTATGTAGTTTGGGAATTGCATATATGTTTGTGCATCATAAGCTCCTTGAGTCCTATTTATGGTAGGAGAACTACGTTGGATTGACCTTGTATCTAATTGGGTACCCAATTAGATAGAGGTACGTAGGCATTGACAAGTGGTAGTGATGCAGCCCCAATAATGATGAAACATTTTCCTGTTCAGAGTTTGCTATTTATTATGTGTTGATGTATCTTTTCTGCTGACCATTTTATTCTGCATTAACATGTTTATTGAGTTGATAGGTTGGATATCAGTGTCTCTCACATTGTGCACTTAACGCGCTTAGTGGTTTTATAGCAGTGGATGTGCAAAAAGTTATAGCGAGAATATAACGAAAAACAACGGAGGTGCAAAAAGCTTCATTATATAACAACAAATATTTAAAGTTAATTTATTCACATTCTCTCACCATTTGTGTAGGAAAATAAATATTTTTTTATCTTATATAACAAAACCGAAGAACATCATGGTTTATGCAGACAAGATTTAGTGGCTACAATAGATATCTAGCTTATATTGAGCATTTATGCCTTAAAAATAGGTCTTTAACCTAATTTTATTGATTTAATTTAAAAGAAAACCACTCAAATCAATCTTTGTATATTAATGTTGCTAAAGTGGATGCTAAAAAGCATTGTTTAGCGGATGTTGTGGAAAATAGCGGGGTTTAAAGTGGATCTACTATTTAATAGCGCAAAACTGAAATAGCATAGCAGCTGGAGAGCGGTATGCGCTATAGTGGGGATTATGCGTGGCTTTAACTATACAGCTCTCACATCAGAGTTGTGCAGCGGTAGATTTATAGTACTTAAGTTTGGTATGTATTAAAGTTCATCCAGTAGAATAAATGATTACTTTGATAATTTGTATTATTAAAATTGTAACATGAATAAAAATAATTTTATAACCTTATTAACCCCTCTTTAATTAATAACTAATGATAAGAAAATCGTTTTTGAAATATGTTTACAAAAACAAATAGTTCGTAGAACTATCAATGATTCGACCGAAAATTATTGTATCGATAAACGGCTTTTGCTAAACAAAAGTTGTGCCAACTTCTTTTACGTCTTAGAAACAAATGAGCACATAAATAACAAGTTTAAACACTAAAGTTAATAGCAAAATTAGTTAATCTATGCAAGCTTCTAAGAGGGAACATTGACCCTTGATTTAAGGCTTGATTTAGGTGTACGGTGTGTAAGAAGGCATGGACTTGTACTTAAGCATGGTGTGCATGTACATGGAGAGACGGTGGAGTAGTTTAAGGGTCTTTTGCCACTTCTCTTTTCAAGTTTATAAATATATCCCCTTGCTGTCTCTTTTATTACTTCATTCTTTGGAAAAGTGGCCATGCTCTTTTTCATGTCTTTGTCCTCACTTTCTCCTCTCTAACTTTCTCAAAATAATATCAAACCAACTCCAAGTCTCCAATCACTACACAAGTTCTTATATAATCTAGGAAACATGTTTTAGGTTCTAAAAAATCGAAAAATGACGAGGAATTGGGGTAAACAACCCTGAGTCATGAGCATTGGTGCATGGTAGAGGCTTGGATTTGGTGATTTTGGAGCAAAGGCGATAGCTTTTGGGTTTGGGGTTATGGTAGGAAGTTGTTCTTGGTTTCCAGTGGCTTGTGATGTTTGCTAACTTGGTTTTAAGGTGAATTATCTCACCACATTGAGTATATGATGTGTTAGCTATTGATTGTTAACTGTTGTTAGTAATGTGTTTATTATGATTGTTTGTTTGGTTGTTTGAATTATGATCGGCCAATTTATGAGCAATTAATTTCCATATATGTGGATTGGGTAGATATGAACACTTTGTGATTAGAATTTCACAGTTTCACCATAAGGTGTTTAGTAATTATATTTGTACAGGAATAGTTATAATAAAGGATGTTTATTATAATTTTCAAAGGAAAAGATATTTGTCTTTCAAAGTGAAATATTTTCCTTTAAAGAGATAAAATATTTGAAAATAAATATTTTTGAACTGATTTTATATAAAAATGATTCATATAAAGGTATTTATAAAATGTGTTTTATAAATGAAAGGAGAATTTTGAAGATTAAAACCTTGATGATTTTAAAATAGCTTTCCAAATATTTTTCAGGAAATAAACAATATGTGTTTTGAAAGTATTTGAGAATATTAGTGCAAAATGATTTGTCACTTCAGAAAACAAGATGATTTGTTATGTTACCGATGTTCAGGAAACCCATAACTAAAAATAGGTGGAGGGTTGTGTAACCTCGGTATAGTCCACTCTTGGTATAGAGGGATATACTTATTTATTTTGGAAGGGCTCTGACCCAATTGCCTTGTTATGGGTGAATACCTCCCGATTGGTTGCATATATTTTGATATGCTTTTATACTATAGTGTTTGGAATTTTCAAATAAATAAATACAACGCTATATTATTATACAGAGTATTTTATGCCATTTCCAAAACTGATTTGTCTTAAATCCTGAAGAAAAGTATGATTTGATACGAAAGATATATATATATATATATATATATATATATTACTTCAAAAGGATTTGGCAGCGTTTTTCAAACGCCACCATAAATCTTTTTGTAGCGTTTAAAAAACGCCACCAAAAGATTTTTTGGCGCTACTAATAGAATTTCCAACTTTACCCCTGTTTTACGGTTCATTTACTCAACGCCACTATATATATTTCGGTAGCGTTTTTGAAACGCTACTAAAAGTTGTTTATTATTTTACACCATTTTTTCATGTTATTATTTCCTGTTAATGGTCTATTTTGGTTCTATTATATCAATCAACAATCACTCACATAATCATCATATTCAAATAAGTTAAAAAACACATTAACCATATAATCAAATAAAATATCCTTAACCATTCCAATACAATAGTTTTTCGACAAAATGACCTAACTCACATACAATAACCATTTGTATACAAATTTACACATCGGGTACTAATAAATGTTATATCTAACTAGTGCTAACAAACGTTTGATTACCCATAATTCTTTGTTGCATACACAAGTGAAAGCTAGCATCATCAAGTCCAAATTTGCTCTCTTTAAAAGTCCGATGCCTACACAAGTGAAAGCACAACAGATAGTCAAACAATTACGTTAACTCATAGGACTTCAAATATAAGACAAACTAAAACATTCTTATTGCCTAAAGATAAATTTAGACATGATACAAGAGAATATCCCAACGAATAAATATACTCATTTAATAAAGAGTTTAGTAACCCATTCCAAAGTTGCTATAATCGATAAATAACGAAAATAATTCGTGAATAAATAACTATTTCTCACTTACCCGTCAACGATCACACCTGCCAGTAGCTTGTCCAACTGCACCCCTGCTACTTCATCTCGAATAGCAACCCAAACACCCCCGACCTCCTTCACAAATACAACATTTGTAGCCTGTAACCTATTAAAACTGCCACCAGTCACCTGAAAATCCTCCCTGACCAGTTCTGCATCAACCATTTCCCAAACCCAACCTACCACCAAAATCCACTACCATAATTCATCCAATCTCCATCAAAATCCACTACCATGTCTCATGACAAATATGTTTAAGTGTGTTTCATATGTGTATGTACAGTAATGGTAGCTTTTATTAACACAAATATCCCATGTTATACGGCATCTTCATACTTCCCAAATAAGAATAAATAAATAAAAAGAACTTGAATACTTTGTTCGCAATGATTCATAAACATGAATATAAACTAAACAATTACCTCCTGTAGCTTCTTGCGTCGCCCTTTAGATTCCACAGGGAAACGCTGTAACATCAAGAATAATCTACCAACCAAGATAAACAGTGCAAGCAATACGATTTTAGCAGCAATGCAAGCTTGATGCAGGACTATCAAAACAATTATGAAGTCAATAAACTTAGAAAGACGAAGGATATAATACCTACCTCCCTCCATATAGGAGAAATCCAAGGGCCGCAAACAATGATACACCTGCTCATATGCTTCGTTGCTTAGAATAAAATTTGATGAAATTAAAAGTGTGCTGCTGCAGTATTGAATTACTTAGATCATACCTGCAAAGAACAATTTTGACACAACCATCGTAGCATGAATTGGTCTCCACCATAAAAGCATCCAAAGGGCTATCTGATAAAAATAAACACATTATTAAAGACTGGGAGTTTTGAGGGTATGGACTCAAGTTCAATAATGTGGGGGTTACTATGTAGAAAGCAAGTATTAACAGCTCAAGATAACGAATTTCACAGTTATGGTCATATTATTAGCTGTATCGTATATACCACACCATTGATTGTATAAAAGCTTGGTCTTAAACCATCAGTAGAAACTGCACGTGCCTGCCACAATTTCAATTCATGTAAAATAAAATTAGTTTGCATTTAGATATCGAAAGATAAAGCAGCATATCAAGTAACGAAAGCCAGACCTGATAATATATTTCTGCCCAAAAAAATACCAATAAAGCATAGGTTGTGAAGAACAAAAGACTTGGTGTATCAATAAGAACATGCTGAAAGATCTGGAAAAAGAAATAAGGAAAGTTCAAATAATGTGTTACGATGATAAACTCTAAATCATCATAGAGTAGTCTGTAATCAAACCTCAGGCTTAATCAATTGCACATCACGACGAAAAAATATGGGCAAGTGCAGTTGTAATGTGAATCGTGATGTTTTCATTGCCTGCAGCAATGGGACGATCGACGCATTTTGATGCGTGGGACGGGGGGCGTTGGCGATAGTGTAAGCACGTCAGGTTAGTGAAGAGAAAGACATTGTGAAGACGAGAGGTGAATCTGTGGAGCATAGCTCCGTGTCATCATGTAAACGTGCACACGGATATTGGTTGTGCATGCTTTATGTTATTTGGGGAAGAAGATTATTTTTAGGGAGAAGAAGAAAATGGGCTGCGTGAATTGATTTGGGCTTTTGAACTTGAAGTAAGTCTCTTTTGTTTGCTGCTATATAATTTACTTTGCTTTCCTTGCAATTATGGTCTTCTCTAGTTTGCTGATATAAATTACTTTGCTTTCCAAAGATTGTGGTCCTCTCTACCTTGCTGCTACTAAATAGTTTGTTCGCATTTTATTTATTTAATCTTTTAGTGCTCACAAGTGATGAATGTTAATTGCTATATTATCTTCTCAAAGGTACATACACAAGTTTCTGTACGTAAATACTTATATGTTAGATATAATTAAATTTAATTTTCAAGTTTGCTAAACAACTAAAGAGAATATAGCTGATAATGGTAAACTTATATAAACCTTATGAATTTATATAGCAAATCGTTTATATATAAATATAATACCAGATTAAGTATAATTATTATTGTCCAATGTTAACAGTTATTAGAGTGAGCTAACCTGGCTTAAAGGAAGTAAGATGATGAAAACACCCAGCAAAGTCTCACATATGGTCCCATGAAAAAGTCTTCCAAACTGCACTTCTTTATTTGTGTTATAGACCGTTTATCCTTTTAATAGAACATTTACTGGTTGCATGATGTGTCCCAAATGGCATGGCTCACCTTTTTTAATCAAACAAATAATCCAGTGTTCGGCTGTAGAGGAGCCATTGCTTACCTGATTTTCGACAATTACAGGGACCAATTATAATCATAGTAACTTTAAAAAATTCAACGATTTATGCTGAATAAAATAATTTTACACAAACAACTTCATGAAGTAAGCTCAGTTCGAGCAAATGTTTAATTTAAATGAGTATGTCACTCACTTGCCAAGTTTTGACAGCTCTTTCAGTTCCACTTGAAAAACATGAATACTCCATATCCTCCTCCCCGGAATAAAATCCCAACTTCAGCAAACCTTCCTACATAATTCTATTTTGAGTCAACGTTTGAGATATAAATCTGAAAAGCAACTTCATGTTCAGTTACATACTTAAAAGATAACGGTAAAGTCGTTCGATATTTATTTAGAGTTCAAGAAAGATGATATAGTCTGGCAGTGGGAAGTGTTATTGGCTCACCATTTAGTTTGTAGTCTCAACATACCTAAGGACGTCTGATAGAGATTAAAGCTAATTCTAAATTTCTTACCCACATTTTGACTCTACTATCTAATAGTGAAAATTTTGGTCCCATTGTGAAGAAGAAAAAAGTTTAAGCTCAATGCGGTGGCATGGGCTGGAAAGGCTTAGTACTGACCCAGTGTAAAAAAGTATGTCATTGCATGAAATTGAAGTGAAAAAGTATCTTAACCATTTTCATACAGGATAAAACTAGCATCATGAATTAGTCACCCATAACCAACGACAGAATATAAAATTGCAAGAAACTTTGTTCTCCATTAACACTGTTTTAACAACACCATAAAATTGTTAAAATCATGCCAGTCATTATTTCAACACAAAAATCCTGCTAATCATCAAAATATAGGGAAGGAGAAAAACTGAATAGCAATAGTTTGCTTAACCTGTTACAAATGATATTGAAAGACTGTACTGCTTGTAGTTGTAAGTAACAAACCAGACCGTAGTTAGAGTTCGCTTTGTAATAATAGAAAATTAACAAGTCATTTAAGTTTGACATTATCATTGTCAAATTAAAACACAACTCATCAATTTTCTGAAACCAAACAAAATTATAAGTAAAAATAGAATGAACACTGCATCAACAAAAACTGAAGTGCCATGAAACTCGCCAATTAAAAAGTAGTGCTATTATAACAAATGAAATCTAAACGCAGCTTTCATTTTTAGTTTCTAATACGTATAATGTGAGATTATGCACGAAAGCACGTAAGATGCTAGAATAGCCATTCAGATTCAAAACCCTAGATTTGAATGAAACTGGTAAACAGACCTCTTTTGCTCTATTCTTAATCAATCCACAAATATAACTCGATGTATCTGTCGTGCCACCTAAAGTTAACAGTAGTAACTCATCATTACGAACAAAAGTTAAAATCAATACCTACGTTGAGTCGGTCAATCGACAAGCTCGCAAACGCTGGTGAGATGACGATTTAGTTTTTCAAGTGTAATTTTCTAGTAGATCGTAGCCAAATAGATCGTTGAAAATTGATTTAGGTTTCCGTGCTTCGTTAGTAGATCGATGGCAAAGAGGAAGATTTTGAAGATGAAGATGGGGAATTTTGTGGTGACTAAGGCGGGTGATTTAGAAAAATAAAACGAGATAGGAGATATGGAGCGGCCAAAGAGTTTCAGCGACGAGGAAATTTTTTTAAGTGTTTAAAAGAGACAAGGAGCGGCCACGTAAAATTTTAGGAAAATTTTCATGAATTGTTGGCGGGAACCAATTTGTTGCGTTCATTTGTTCATTTTTATGTATTAACTTGATCAATGGTTGCATAAGCCTTGAAATGCTACCAATAAATGCAAAACTAGTTTTCTTGTAGTGTCCGAAGAGATTATTTTCGAAAAGGATTATATTTTGAAAATAATAAAGTTAATCAGATTACAAAAATATGAATGAAAGGATATAAGCCTAAGTGGGTAGATTTGGAAGCTACATTTGCATGTTATAAGTTATGTAGTTTGGGAATTGGATATATGTTTGTGCATCGTATGTAACATCCCACCTTTTTGTACGTTTTAAGCAGACACACATGCCAACTCAAACCATACAGAACGGCGGATTGTTGTTGGGGTGAATAAGAAAAAGCAGAGAAGAAAAAAAGAAACAAAATAGAATCTCGCAGCGGAATGACAAAATATAATAATCAAATAACAGTTCATGAAGCCGTGTACATTTGATTATACTTATACAATACAAAATTAGAGTTACACATATTAGAGATAAATAAATGATAATGCCGTGGAACAATATGATGCAATGGAATAATATAGTAAATAATAATACAATCTTCGTCTTCGTTCTCCAGAAACAAGTCTTTGAATCCTGAAATGCTCAGGCTGACCCAAGCGAATTGAAAAGACAAAACACTCGAGTCAGAACTAAAAGATCTTATGTAAGTTAAATCAACGGTAAATAAATATGAGTGTAAACAGCGTCGAAGATGTTTACGGGGTTTGACATCTCTTATCCAGTGTCTAACGTGAGTGCAGTAACTTAAGAGATGTTCGAGATTCACATCTCCTTAGGATCCGTTATACTATCTACTATGTAGTACAATACGCTATTATAATATGTCTACAGTAATATAAACTATTAAAATAGCATTAAGGCGTTTTCCCCCTTAACACATTTTTATTCCTATAGTCTATATAGTACCGTAATCCTGCCCGTACTGGACGTCGTCAGAGGGCACTCCATAGGTATGGTACAAACCAAACTCGTACAAGGCGCGCTAGGGTAGGTGACACGGCACTACTAGGCAATGCCAGGGTAGATATACCAATTACATTTCCGGACCGGTGGTAACGCATAGCAGCTACTACCGCCCACCTCGGAACACACTCCCGAATAAAAAAAATCGAGGGTGGCCACCAAATAAATCGCAAAGTCAGAATATAGTATCGATGGAATGTGCCCGATCGGAGGAATGACCTCACTTAGCCCGTTGATTGCTTCTGTTTTAGCCACCTTATGCTAACTCACGGGAGTTAGGTCCACGTATATACCTTATAGGATCGTCGCTACCATCTTACTTCATTCAGGAATCTCCACCGCGTACACAGTTGTCAAAGTGGTTTTTGGTATCGACAGAGAGTATGCCCATATCTGATCCCGATCTCATTAGCAACCAAACGCTTATTTCACACCGGATGGTTCTTTTATATTTCCAAAATCATTTCATAATTGATATCAAAATATCATATTCCATTCAAATCATATCACTTCCGAAATCATTACTTACTTCCGAAATTATATCACATCGAAATCATAGTTCGAAATTATATTTCCTTTCAAAAGTCATATTTCTAAAATAGGTTAAACTCTCATTTCAAAATATCATATTAAACCAAATATGTTATTTAAATCCCAACTTAGGTTATAACATCATTAACCATATTCACTTAAAAATCGAGAATTTGAATATAAACCCATCCATTTTAATTAGTTTGGAATTTAAAAGAAAATAGTTTTAAATAGTTTTAAATAGTAAATATAGATTTAAAATAGATTAAATATAATTAAAATAGATTAAATAGCTTTAAAATAGATTAATTAGATTTAAAATAAGTTAAAACCGATTAACTAGTTTAAATACATTAAATGGTTTAAAATAGGTTAAAATGATTTAATATAATTAATTCAGGTTAAAATAGTTTAATACTTTGAAAATCTTAATAATTAGAAATTTTGAAATAATTTTTTTTAAAACAGTTTATATTAAAACATGAATTAGGAATTAATATCAATTTAAACTATTCATTTCATTTCAACACATTTGGACCAATTTCAATGTCCCAAAACCAAATTTCAAATCTTCCAATTCAAATTCTCAATAAAATATTCAATTCAATATCGCTTCAAATCAATGTTGAAACCTCGGTTTAATTACTCCAGTTTCTATATATTTCAAAGTTATTCTTCAACCATTTTAATAACTCAATTTCGATAAACTTCACTTATATTTCAAATTCACTATAAAATTTCAATTTTATTCCTTTAACAATTCTTTTAAAACAATTCAATTTAGTATAAAACTCGAAATTCGATAAGAATTCAATTTATATAAATCAAAAAAAATTATTTCAAAAATATCATTTAACTCAAAGCAAAATTTAAGGATTCAAAATCATTTAAATTTAACCTAACCGATGTCCGTATATAATTCTCTACTGTAGGGTCAAGTGATACGGATATTTATCATTTCAATCCGCAATTTAAAATTTTATATTTACGGATATATATCATTTCAATCCGCAATCCCGAAAATATTAAAAATCCATAAAATCGCTCAAGTCTATCATTTCGACCCATAACGATTTTCCCTAATTTATAAATCATTCGGGTATGTATCATTTCAACCCATAGTAAACTTGCAATTTATAACGATATAAAATACAACATCCATTCATCCAATATCAACAATCATCATCTAACACAAACATCATCCAAATCAATCAATAAATATCAATATAGAACTGATAATCAATAACAGGTATTTAATTGGGAATTTATATTCAATAATAAATTAAATAACGATTTAATTCAAATAAATTCAAATTAACTGAGATGATGATTTAAAATATACCAAATAATCATAAATAAATTTCTAATTACATCATAAATTAATTTAACAAACATAAGAAATTTTAGAGGTTGTGAGTGGGTCAAAACACTCACCTTCGATTTTAAATCGAATTTAAATCCAATTTAGGTCCAAAATTCGAACAGTCTCATAATTCGTCCAAACTTGCGTCAAAATGTCCGGGATTTTGATACGATCCCAGCGGATCAAACCACGCGTGAAACGGACTTCGTATGTAAAAGTTATATGTGTTAGAACACTATACGATTCAAAAAAATATAAAATAAAATAAATAAAAAGAAATACCCTCTCAGCAGAACACGTCATCTCCACTACCTGAACACGAATTCGAACCCTAACGCGCAAGCAGGCTCGACACAACCCAGACGTCATCACCGCCATGCCACCTCGGCGAATCAGATGCAGCCGCGCCGCCTACCAGCCGGGTTGGCCTCGCCTGAACCCTTCCGACCACCGCGACCCCCCTCCTCCCACCATTGGTCGTGTGGAAAAAAGCAGCCGCCGCCGGTTGTCCAAAACCCTAGCGAATTATCGACGACAATTCATCTGTCATCTCGCGAAACAAACCACGTCGATGAACTCCAATCAGTCCTCTCTACCACCCAGTGTCCTTGATTTGACGATCGGTTGCAGTTGATCACGACGAATTGAACGGTTGGGAATTCTTTGACGTTATTGATCAAACGACACCAAATGAAAAACGAATTGCAGATCTGAGATGCGCTCGTCGAGAGCTTCAAATCGATATAAAATTTGATATATTTTGTGGAGTTTTATTTTTTGAAATTGAATTTGAATTTGGATTGAGGGTTTTGAAGTTTGGATCTGTTCTTCCATTGGAAAGGAGAAGATAGACAGGAAATTTGCGTGCAGATAAATGAAAATAAGAAGTAACTAGGGTTTATAACAGACTATTTATAGGCAGATCAGAAATGGAAATGAATGGATCAGATTTGATTTGGAAGTTGAACGATTAACGACCCGAAAAGCCCGTTCTGTCTCCGGAACGAAAATGGGTCATCCCATATATCAAAATAGATGTTTTCAAAATTGTTAAATTCAATGGAACAAGTTTCAAGTCTTAATTCCATCGTATGAAGAAGTTATGTTAAAAATCAGCTTATTTCAAATTGATTTCAATTAAATTGATTTCAAGGCGTTTCGAGCCCGTACGATCAAACGGCAGGTCCAATCGTTACAAAACTTGAAATCCTACAATAATTCACCATTATGGATCCGATGAAACTGGTTTTGTCGAAATCCGAGTTAGTGGCCAAAATGGCTATATTTCAATTAATTAAATAAATTAATATTAAATTAATTAAATTACTTTTTCAGTTTAAATTTTAATAATTTACAACTTCTATCATTTTTGATTTCTTAATCACTTACAATAATTTAAACAAATTTAGATGTCAATTTAAAGTTGGTTAATTTATCAAATTTTAGTGTTAAATTTCAATTTCATTAAATTCAGAAATTATAAATTAAATTTTCAATAATTCCATTTAATTAACCTTTTATCCTATTATTCAATCCGTTATTATCAAATGGATGAAATTAACATTGGTTCATGATCTATTACATTAATATTCTCAAATTTCATCTCAATCTCCATTAACGTAATATTTAAATATTTAATTTCATTTAATTGCAATTAATCCAATTATTATAATTTGAATTCTAATAAAATAATAAATCTTGATTTCCATTCTTTTATTCAACCAAATATCATATTATGAATAAAATTAACATTATTTCCAAATATTAACTTAATTTACATTAACATAATATTTAATTACATTTATTGAAATTTATTTCCAATTTAAATTAACAGGCTAAATAAATAGGTAATATACAATAATTGTTACCATTAACATTTAATTACACCTTTAAGTTATTATTAACAAACAAATATTACAATTGCTTACATAACACTGTTTTTATCCAATTATCATTAATTATATACTAATTCATCAATTAGTTCAATATCTACACTTGTTTCCTTATATTCAATTCATAGCCAAGTATAACATTTACATTAATTCATTTATTGGAATTTCATTTCAATTGTTAATAATTAGCTTTAATTAAAATTGTTACCTTTCATTTTAGTATTGATTTCATTGTTAAATTACAAATTTTTATTTCTTTCAGTATTTAATTACATAGTCTTATTAAATTAACAAATTTAATGGTCGAAAATTACGGGTCGTTACACTCTCCCCCACTCAAAACTTTTCGTCCCCGAAAAGGAAGGAGAAGGGAAAAGAGGAATTAAGAAATCAATATATCTTATTCAACATATTAAATTTATAAACAATTAATTTACAAAATTAAATAATTTGAATAAAATATATCAGTTTATAAACACTTAAATCATTTTATACTCAAATTAATAAAGTTTGGAAATATTTTACAAAGTTTTCTAAGTCCAAAATTTACGAAAAATTTCGACAGAGTCTCCTTTGTACCGAGAGGCTTGGGAGAAATAACAATATCAAAATATAACAATCTCATATATTTTCCAAAATAATAAATCCCAACAGGGGGAAAATATAATATAATATCGCTAGGAAACCGTAATCCAAGAACGTACCTATTTGTCGGGCAAATAACGCTTAATTATGAAACCAAAACAGTAACAATTGCTTCCATAACCTGTATTTCACTTATATAATCCAAAAAGACTTAATAATTATATAAAATGAAATATTTAAAGTTGTTTCAACCACTAACAACAACTCAATATAAAACAACAATCACTTGCAATCACAACATACAATCATCATATGAAATTAATATAATCATCCATCCATCCATAGCAAACAAACAAATAGTTTGTTCGGGTTAAGACACTTTTAATCACATAGAATGACAAATAACTACTAAGTATACCATTTACTCAATAGTCTTAGATAAACTCAATAGATTACTCATACATCTTAAACAATTAGAAGTATCCTATCCCAAACAACCCATAAACCAAAACAAATAATAACTTCTAACATTATTTAAGTTTATTCTTAAAATTTTCTTTCACAACATTTTCAGTTTTTATTTCTCTTTTCATTCATACAAGGATTATTTCTTTAACTCACATTTATCTCTTACAAAATTTTATTCCCATTCATTCATTCAGTGTTTATTTCATTTATTTTCCTTTATTACTTACAAAATTTCATTTTCATTTATTCATATCATGTCAATTTCTTTTATTGCATTACATTCATTTTATTATTTACTTTAATTATAAATAGTTTCAATATTAACTTAAGTTCAAAATCCTTTACTTATAGTACTCATTTTCTATTTCATTTAATAAGTAGTATTACAATTTTAACTCAAGTTTATAACTATTTTCATATCAAATTCTCTTATTTGTAAAAGTAAAATTCATTGAACACTTCCGTTACATAAGTTTTACTTGTAAAAATTTCAATTACATATTCTTTTAACATTTCAACTTTTTATAATTGGTAAGTTATATATATGTCTTTAAGAATGCAATTGAAAGTTACACAAGTTTGACTTACTTATTTTAATCAACTTAAGGTTCAATAATTATCATTTCTTATTTTCATATTCTTTTCGTTTACAAGTTACAAATTTCAAATTCCTTGTATATTTCAGTTATAACTTAGCATATCATTTCTTATTTTCATTTAGAAGTTTCAATTATTAAATGGTAATTTTATTTATTTCATTACAATAATTGAAATCTCTAATTTATAGAAATTTAAGAACTAAATGCCAGGTTCCATTTCAAATCATTTAAAATAATATATACATACATACATATATATATACTCATAACTTTTATATCCACTCATAATTAAACTTAAAATTTTTATTTGTTTATAAAAATAGATCTATAGTAAAACTACTACAATGGCCTTCCCACTTCAAAATCGAAAATGAATGTCGATGATGTGTGCACTCATCACCGAAATTATTTTCCACCGACAGAGATGGAAGTACAGAACTTATTTCTTTCTAAAATTTCTTTAAAACATTTCTTTCAAATTATATTGAAATATTAATATCAGAAAATACTTCTAAATAATATTATTATTATATTCCAAAATCATTCGAAAGAAATTTTCAAAAACCCAGAACTTAAGTTCTGAATTTCCAAATTTCATTTATTTTTATTTTCAAATCTTATTTCCAACCAATATATATAAATTTCACTACTTAACAACCAACATATTACAACCAAATATATGCATTTATAAATCATTATTATATATATAAAAATATACAACAGGCAAAATTATTTCATTCACCTATATTCAAAACAATATTATGTCCGTGAGTCCTATTAAGCATTTAGAAATCCCTATTGATGTCATAGCGTCCTATGTACCGACCAGAATTTATAAATACAAAACGGAACAAATTAACACAATATAAAAACCTTTTATAACATTAACAAATACACTCTCTCATATATATACTCTCAATGACTCATTCTAGGGTATTACTACCCTATTTTTTTATAAAGAGTCAGACCCCACAAAGCTAAGGTTATCGCTAAACCTAGCTCTGATACCAACTGTAACATCCCACCTTTTTGTAGGTTTTAAGTAGACACACATGCCGACTCAAACCATACAGAAAGGCGGATTGTTAATGGGGTGAATAAGAAAAAGCAGAGAAGAAAAAAGAAAAAAACAGAATCTCGTAGCGGAATGATAAAATATAATAATCAAGTAACAGTTCATGAAGCTGTGTACAATGCATTTGATTATACTTATACAATACAAAATCAAAGTTACACATATCAGAGATAAATAAATGATAATGCAGCAAAATAGTATGATGTAGTGGAATAATATAGTAAATAATAATACAATCTTCGTCTTCGTCCTCCAGAAACAAGTCTTCGAATCCTGAAATGCTCAGGCTGACCCGAGCGAATTGAAAAGACAAAACACTCGAGTCAGAACTAAAAGATCTTATGTAAGTTAAATCAATGGTAAATAAATATGAGTGTAAACGGCGTCGGAGATGTTTACGGGGTTTGACATCTCTTATCCAATGTCTAACGTGAGTGCAATAACTTAAGAGATGTTCGGGATTCACATCTCCTAAGGATCCATTAAACTATCTACTATGTAGTACAATACGCTATTATAATATGTCTATAGTAATATAAACTATTAAAATAGCGTTAAGGCGTTACATTTTCCCCCTTAACACATTTTTATTTCCCAGTCTATACAGTACCGTAATCCCGCCCGTACTGGACGTCGTCAGTGGGCACTCCATAGGTATGGTACAAACCAAACTCGTAGAAGGCGCGCTAGGGTAGGTGACACGACACAACAAGGCAATGCCAGGGTAGATATACCAATTACACTTCCTGACCGGTGGTAACGCATAGCAGCTACTACCGCCCACCTCGGAACACACTCCATAATAAAAAAAATCGAGAGTGGCCACCAAATAAATCGCAAAGTCGGAATAAAGTATCGATGAAATGTGCCCGATCGGAGGAATGACCTCACTTAGCCTGTCGATTGCTCCTGTTTTAGCCACCTTATGCTAACTCATGGGAGTTAGGTCCATGTATATACCTTATAGGATCATCGCCACCATCCTACTTCATTCTGAAATCTCCACCGCATACACAGTTGTCAAAGTGGTTTTCGGTATCGACAAAGAGTATGCCCATATCCGATCCCGGTCTCTTTAACAACCAAACGCTTATTTCACAACGGATGGTTCTTTTATATTTCCAAAATCATTTCATAATTGATATCAAAATATCATATTCCATTCAAATCATATCACTTCCGAAATCATTACTTACTTCCGAAATTATATCACATCGAAGTCATAGTTCGAAATTATATTTCCTTTCAAAAGTCATATTTCCAAAATAGGTTAAACTCTCATTTCAAAATATCATATTAAACCAAATATGTTATTTAAATCCCAACTTAGGTTATAACATCATTAACCATATTCACTTAAAAATCAAGAATTTGAATATAAACCTGTAACAACCCGCATATTTTATGATTGTATATTTGAATGTTTTATTTAAATATAGCATCGTTAGTCGGATTCAGGTCCGAAAAGCTACTTTTTGCAAACAGTCGAACTAGGACTCGAGACCACTTCCATTGAGTCCAAAATGGCGTTTGCGACTTTTTTAAGTATAAGTATCGATATGTTTGGAGTTGAGTAGAATTTTGACATTTTCACTTAGGGCTTTGGGCTTGGGTTTGGGTTTCAGCCCACTAGCCCAACTCATCTTATATCCTAACTCCACCCCCTGTCCTCTTCATTCATTCTATTATTTTCCTAACACTTCAAGCTTTAGTAAAAATGGGGGAGGAGATTGGAAACTAAAATCCTAAGCCCTACTTTCCTCTGCAAATTCAAGTTCTAGCTCCAAAATCAAAGAGAAGCTTAGGAAAGCATCCTCTTCTTCTTCTCCATCTCAATCTCCCTTCAATTCTCAGAAATTCCTAACCCTAACATAGGAAAAACTTCATCTTTTATAATAGATTGAAGAACCTAGAGGTGTGTTAAAGAGGAATTGTTCTTGCCTTGTTTTAAAAGCTTCTCCTTCATTGTTTTTGGGTTTAAAGGTGAGTTTTTGAACTCACATCTACGTCTATAGCTTTCGTTGTTGTTAGGTATGAATTCCTAACATCTATTCACGTTCATATGCTTTTGATTTGAATTGATTTGGTGAAAATTTCAATGTTTGGTATTTTGAAGTCAAAATCTTTAAAAATCCTAGTTTTCACGTTTGAACATGTTTTTGGTGGTGTATTGGAGAGCCAATAGGGCTGGGTTACCGATTGGCATAATCCCCTAGCGCCCATCGCTCGTCCGATCGCAATTTGTTTGGATTTTGACCTTGGTAGGGCTAGGCTGAGAAGACTGAAGATTGCAGATTCGGTCGACTGAATTCTGAGTTAAGTCGACTGAACCTGGAACCAGAAAATTCCTGGTCCCTATGTCAGTCGACTGAACTCTGAGTTCAGTCGACTGAGCCTGGAAACCGAGCGTTTCCAGGCATGTGTCAGTCGACTGAACTCTGAGTTCAGCCGACTGAACCTGGAAACAGAGTGTTTCCAGGTACTGAATCAAGCGACTGAACTCTGAGCCCAGTCGACTGAATCTGGGAGGTTTCATTTTTGCCTAGTTTAGGCAATTTTTGTGTGGATTCCCAATTTTTAATCGATTTTGTGTTGATCCGATTTGTTGTTATCATTTTTATCGACTTTGATGAATTCACTTTCGGGATTTTTGGGAATATCCATTTTGATGGATTCGGTATCGATTTCTATGGATTTGATTCACGTCTTCGAATGTGGATTTTTGGCGATTGATTATTTCTACAATCATTTTTGTGATTTGTCACTTTAAAATATAAAGGTTTTCTATACTAGTAGTAAATATTCAAACTCTTTTACAAAGATTATTTCAACTCTATTTTTAATACAAAGCTCGTTTATAAAACCGTTTTCTAATCTATTAGTATATACGAACCTTTACCTCATTCGTATGAGAAAATCTAATTAAACGGCTTAGCAAAACAAGTGGTATGAAACGCTTGTGTTTACTTCGTCGGTTAATTTTTGGACTTGTTCGATTGAAATCTTGTGACAATTTTCGAGTGGAAATCTACAATTTGTTCGTAAATATTTAAGTTAAGCTAGTGGTTATGGGACATGAATCTAAACTCTTATATGTACTTGCTTAGTGTGATTCACACTTTTTATTGATCGATGATGATCATTTTGTTATTTAGACTAGCGATGTGCGATGTCTATTTGTTTGTATGGGGACTAAAAACCCCATTTGTGGAACTTCGATTCAATTTGGTGGGGTAGCGACCCATGGTCTTCGGGCCGTTTGTGGAGCTTCGGCTCAAAATTGATGGTTAGCGACCATGGAATAGCGTTACGTTTATGATACACGTGTTGGTGAGTTTTCATGCTCCCGTTTGTGATAGGCCTTCCCCCCTTTGTGATTTTTGGATTTCTGGTTGTGATTTCTAGAATTTGTGTTTCACCAATTTTCGTGGTTTGCATTGATAAGCTCTATCAATATTTGTGTTTTGGTGAATAATTTAAAGAATGTGAATCTCTTTGGTGTTTTGAGATGATTTAAGATATTGTATGATTTTCGTTGTTAATTGATTAATACTTGACAAAGTATGGCATTTTTGTTATCATACGTTTTTGGTCATATCTCTTATCCTATATCATTTTATCTGATATTTATAGCTAGACTGATCCGTTTATTATTTTCTTCTTAAATAATACTCGGGTCAGACCGAGATATTTCAGGTGCTCCTGCTTGATTTCTTATCAGGGTCCGACATCTGACTTTTGGCTAACTACTTTATCATAGTAGTTTTTGTTGTTATACATTCAAGATAGAGACTCCTTGATGTATAATTATTCTTTTGTCTAGCACTTGTATCTATTCTTTTGTGATGTAGTGGATCTTGTTTGACCACTACTTTGATGTACACTTTTATGTGATATATTGATATCTGATTCCACCTTTGTGATATGAATATATGTGACTGATTTGTGTTATGTTTATTTCTATATTGGTTTCCGAAGTCCATATAGCCACTGTGTGGTAGCTTTGAGTTTGTATTTGATATGTCGGATTTCCTCTTGAAATGAAATGTAAGTTATATTATCTGACATATCGGTACTCGCACAAAGCAATTACACAGATGGTCACTCCTCAACAGCCTTATTCTTCATGCTAGTCGACGGCATTACCACGTAGTGTCCTTGGCTAGTGTGAGTATAGAGGTGGGGCGTCACAGCTTGGTATCAGAGCCAGACTTCGGAACAATGTAGAATAATCTAGCAAGGATCATTGTCCTAAGGCTTTCTTTGGAATCGTGCCATAGGATTTAATTCGGGTCTTCGTACCGTTCTATCCTATTTTCTTTTGTGATGCCTTGTTTTATCAATCAAGTTTGTTTGATATTCATTCTGTGAATAACCTTTTTCCTCTTCTTTCTTTCTTAAGGAAGAGAAATGGTTAGACCAGGCCGTCCCAGTGCCGGTCAATCCAGTGCTACTCCTCAGGACGGAGTATTTATGTCTGCTCAACAACTTCTAGATCTTGTGAAAAATGCTCAAGCTATCGGACCCATTCCAGAGACTACTCATCCTAAATCTGGATTTGCACGCTTGTGCAGTGATTACACCAACTTGGGTGGAAAGCCTTTCAAGGGTAGAAGTCCAAGCTTGGCTGAGAACATGCGATCGCATCTTTTCCCGCATGAATCTTATTGATCTACATCGAGTCCAAGTGGCTTCTAGCATGCTCATGAAAGAGCATTAGATTGGTATGAGCTTCTGATCTCGGAAATTATTGAAGCGGATCTTACTTGGGAGCAATTCCGAGAAAGGTTCGAGTTGAAATTTTTGCCGGAAGCTGAAAAAAGTATCTCTAGCTCGACGCTTCATTGACCTTGCTCAAGGCGAATCTTCTGTGACGGATTACGTCGCTTCTTTCGAATCTCTATCTAAATATGGGGTCGAGTATATTAATAGCACATTGAAGAAAAATCAGAGATTTGTTTATGGGTTGAATAAGAACCTCAAAAAGTCATTACTTCTGAAATTAGAAGTTTCCTTTGATCAGTTTGTTGATATCGCTCTTCGACTCGAAGAGGCCGATAAAGAAAGTGATGTTGAAGTCAAACAAAACATCAACAAGAAGGGGCCTTTTAAGTTCAAGCCTAATCCCAACAAGAAAGGGAAGAAAGCAACTTTGGTAGCAAATACTCCTACCTCTCGTCGTGGAGAATGTTACAATTGTGTTTCTAAGGACCATTATGCAAACAAGTGCCCGAAGCCCCTTTCTTGCCGCTATTGCAAGAGTTCGGGTCATACTATATCTTTGTGTCCCAAACTTCAAAGCAAGAAGGAAGGCAAGCTAAATGCTGTACAAGCCCCTACTAACACTTCTCATGGTCAAGGTACTTCTCATTCTATCCTTGATGGCATTATTATATTTCATGATCTTCCTATTCGAGTTCTTTTTGATACGGGTGCATCTCACTCTTTTATATCAAAAGAACTTGTTAATGCTTTGTCTTTGAATGTTATTGGCTTGATGACTTCATTAAGGATTGCGAATCCGGTTGGTGGATCCGCAACACTCAGTTTACTTTGTAAAGATGTCGAAATTATTTTATGTGATTATGCTTTCCGAGCCGATTTGCATGTTATGCGTTACCTTGGTTTCAGAATGATTTTGGGAATGGATTGGCTTAACCGTTATGAAGCCCATATCCTATGTCCTGAGCGGACTATATATCTTCGACATCCTCAATCTGTTAAGTAGATTTCTCTTGTTCTGAAAGATTCAGATTCCAATTCGAAAGCATCCTTGTATTCTCTAAATCCTCATGATGACGATAATGATGATGAGGAAGATGTTATTTCTCTCATTCACATTGTTTGTGAATTTCCTGATATATTTGAGCCCGTTTTAGGATTACCACCTAAGCGAGCAATTGAGTTCAGAATTAATCTAATCCCTGGAGCTCTACCTATTACTCGTCCTCCTTATCGTATGTCCAATAAGGAAAATGAGGAGATGCGTAAACAATTATCTGAATTGGAAGCAAAACAGTTTGTCCGTTCTAGTTCCTCTCCTTAGGGAGCTTTGGCTATTTTTGTGAAGAAATCTGATGGTACACTTAGGCTTTGCATTGACTACCACAAGCTTAATGATCTCACCATCAAGAATAAATATCCCTTACCTCGGATTGATGATCTATTCGATCAACTTAGTGGTGCTAAAGTCTTTTCGCAGCTAGACTTAGCAACCGGTTTTCATCAGCTCCGTATTGCAGAGGACAACATTCCTTTGACATCATTCCGTACTCGTTATGGATCTTATGAATGGCTTGTTATGCCATTTGGTTTGACGAATGCTTCAGCTTATTTCGTTGACTTTATGAATCGAGTTTTCAAAGACTTCCTCGATTGATTTGTTCTCATATTTATAGATGATATTCTTATTTATTCTAAAACCGAGGAAGAGCATGAAATTCATCTTCGGATTGTGTTGGAAACTCTTAGGAGCAACCAATTGAAAGAAATTTTTTCTAAATGCCACTTTTGGCAATCTCGTGTGAAATTTTTGGGGCATATTATTTCTGAATCCGGAATTTCCGTGGATCCTTCAAAGATTGAAGCAATTCAAAATTGGAAGAGACCGGAGAGTGTGACGGAAATTCGTAGCTTTCTCGGATTGGCGGGCTATTACCGTCGGTTCATAAAAGAATTTTCTAAAATTTCCGCGCCTCTTACTAGTTTGACAAAGAAGGGAGTTAAATACATTTGGTCAGACAAATGTGAAGCTTCATTTCATAAATTAAAAGAACTCCTTTCCAATGCTCCTATTCTTGTGATTCCCGAGGGAAACCAAGATTTTATTGTTTATACCGATGCTAATCGTGTTAGTTTGGGTGCCGTTCTCATGCAACGGGAATGTGTTATCGCTTATGCTTCTAGGCAATTAAAGCCAGCCGAGACTAGATATGCCACTCATGATTTAGAGCTCGCGGCTATTGTTTTCGCCCTTAGAATTTTGTGTCATTATCTTTTGGGAGAGAAATTTGTTCTCTACACCGATCATAAATCTTTGAAGTATTTATTTTCCCAAAAGGAACTTAATTTGCGTCAACAACGTTGGCTCGAGTTCCTTGCATCTTATGATCTTGATATTCTTTATACTCCCGGAAAGGGAAATTGTGTTGTCGATGCCCTTAGTCGTAAGCAACAAGCGGTTGTTTCTATGATGATATCCGAGTGGAATGATCTCGCGACTTTATCCACTTGTGAGATTCGAGATCGTGAATCCAATTCATGTTCATCTCTTGTTTTGTGTAGCCTTGAGGCTCATCCTTCTCTTTTAGACCACATTCTTGAACCTTAAAAGCATGATCCCGAATTGGTTCTTCTTAGCCAAAGTTGTAGGGATAAAATTGATATTGAAGGTTTGAAAGACTTTGATATTGATGCTCGTGGCGGTATTCAAAAATTTGGTAGACTTATTGTGCCAAATATTATTGATCTTCGTAAAGAAATTTTAGAAGATTCTCATCGTTCTAAATTTACCATTCATCCCGGTAGTAGTAAAATGTACGCGGATATGAAGCGACTTTATTATTGGGATGGAATGAAATCTGACACTGCTAACTTTATTAAGCGTTGCATGACTTGCCAACTCCTGAAGGCCGAGCATCAAAGGCCCGGTGGGTTATTGCAACCTTTGGAAATTCCAATATGGAAGTAGGATCAAATTTCCATGGACTTTATTGACGGTCTTCCCCGTTCTCTTTCGGGTCATGATAGCCTATGGGTGATAGTAGATAAACTTACAAAATCCAACCACTTTATTCCCGTTCGGTCCAATCGGACCGTACCTATTTTGGCTAAACTCTTTGTCAAGGAAATTGTTAAATTGCATGGAGTTCCTACTTCTATTCTTAGCGATCGTGATCCATTATTTACTAGTGGATTTTTGAAAGGTCTTCAAAAATCTTTGGGAACAAAGCTTAATTTTAGCACCGCTTATCATCCTCAGCCTGATGGACAAACCGAGCATGTGAATCAAACTCTTGAAGATCTTCTTCGTGCATGTGTTCTTGATTTTGGTGGAAGTTGGGAAGATCATATTTCACTTGTTGAGTTTTCCTATAATAATAGCTTCCAATCTAGTATTGAGATGGCTCATTTCGAGGCACTATACGGAAGGCCATGCCGATCTCCTTCGTGTTGGCTTGAAGCCGGTGAGAAGCTGGTTTTAGGTCCAGATTTTATTCGTGATGCCACAGAAAAGATTGACCTTATTCATCATAGGATGAGAGAAGCTCAAAGTAGACAAAAATCCTATGCCGATAACCGAAGAAGGAAATTATAATTTTCTGTGGGAGATTTTTTGTTTATTCTTGTTTCACCTATGAAGGGTGTTGTGTGCTTCAGTCGATCGGGAAAATTAGCACCTCGATATATTGGTCCATTTCCCATCACCGAACGCATTGGTTCCGTGGCTTATCGCCTTTTATTACCGGCTCAGTTTTCTGCTATTCATGATGTATTCCATGTCTCTTAATTACGGAAATGCCTTTGAGATTCTGATTCTATTCTTGAGCCCGGTGTTATTGAAGAAATTGAAGTTTCGCCTAATTTGACTTATGAGCAACATCATATTCGTATCATTGCTTCGGAGGTTAAACGCCTTCGAAATAAAGATGTTCCTCTTGTGAAAGTTCAATGGTCCTCAAATCCTAAGGATTGCTCTTGGGAATCTAGAGAATTCATCGAGCGAACACATCCGGACTTGCTCTCTCGTGCTCCTTAAGGTGAACTTCTTATTTCAAATTTCTTCTTCTTGTGTTGTTATGCCTTTGTATGGTTGTTACTTTTTATTTCTTTTTCTTAAGAATTACGAGGACGCAATTTCTTTAAGGAGGGGAGTCTGTAACAACCCACATATTTTACGATTGTATATTTAAATGTTTTATTTAAATATAGCATCGTTAGTCGGATTCAGGTCCAAAAAGTTACTTTTTGCAAACAGTCGAATTAGGACTCGAGACCACTTCCATTAAGTCCAAAATGGCGTTTGCGACTTTTTTAAGTATAAGCATCGATATGTTTGGAATTGAGTAGAATATTGACATTTTCACTTAGGGCTTTGGGCTTGGATTTGGGTTTCAGCCCACTAACCCAACTCCTCTTATATCCTAACTCCACACCCTCTCCTCTTCATTCATTCTATTATTTTCCTAACACTTCAAGCTTTAGTAAAAATGGGGGAGGAGATTGGAAACTAAAATCCTAAGCCTTAGTTTCCTTTGCAAATTCAAGTTCTAGCTCTAAAATCAAAGAGAAGCTTAGGAAAGCATCCTCTTCTTCTTCTCCATCTCAATCTCTCTTCAATTCTCAGAAATTCCTAACCCTAACATAGGAAAAACTACATCTTTCATAATAGATTGAAGATTCTAGAGGTGTGTTAAAGAGGAATTGTTCTTGCCTTGTTTTAAAAGCTTCTCCTTCATTGTTTTTGGGTTTAAAGGTGAGTTTTTGAACTCACATCTACGTCTATAGCTTTCGTTGTTGTTAGGTATGAATTCCTAACATCTATTCATGTTCATTTGCTTTTGATTTGAATTGATTTGGTGAATATTTCAATTTTTGGTATTTTGAAGTCAAAATCTTTAAAAATCCTAGTTTTGACGTTTGAACATGTTTTTGGTGGTGTATCGAAGAGCCAATAGGGCTGGGTTGCCGATTGGCATAATCCCCTAGCGCCCATCGCTCGTCCGATCGCAATTTGTTTGGATTTTGCCCTTGGTAGGGCTAGGCTGAGAAGACTGAAGATTGCAGATTCAGTCGACTGAATTCTGAGTTCAGTCGACTGAACCTGGAACCAGAAAATTCCTGGTCCCTATGTCAGTCGACTGAACTCTGAGTTCAGACGACTGAGCCTGGAAACCGAGTGTTTCCAGGCATGTGTCAGTCGACTGAACTCTGAGTTCAGCCGACTGAACCTGGAAACAGAGAGTTTCCAGGTATTGAATCAGTCGACTGAACTCTGAGCCCAGTCGACTAAATCTGGGAGGTTTCATTTTTGCCTAGTTTAGGCAATTTTTGTGTGGATTCCCAATTTTTGATCGATTTTGTGTTGATCCGATTTGTTGTTATCATTTTTATCGACTTTGATGAATTCACTTTCGGGATTTTTGGGAATATCCATTTTGATGGATTCGGTATCGATTTCTATGGATTTGATTCACGTCTCCGAATGTGGATTTTTGGCGATTGATTATTTCTACAATCATTATTGTGATTTGTCACTTTAAAATATAAAGGTTTTCTATACTAGTAGTAAATATTCAAACTCTTTTACAAAGATTATTTCAACTCTATTTTTAATACAAAGCTCGTTTATAAAACCGTTTTCTAATCTATTTGTATATACGAACCTTTACCTCATTCGTATGAGAAAATCTAATTAAACGACTTAGCAGAACAAGTGGTATGAAACGCTTGCGTTTACTTCGTCGATTAGTTTTTGGACTTGTTCGATTGAAATCTTGTGACAATTTTCGAGTGGAAATCTACAACTTGTTCGTAAATATTTAAGTTAAGCTAGTGGTTATGGGACATGAAGCTAAACTCTTATATGTACTTGCTTAGTGTGATTCACACTTTTTATTGCTCGATAATGATCATTTTGTTATTTAGACTAGCGATGTGCGATGTCTATTTGTTTGTGTGGGGACTAAAAACACCGTTTGTGGAACTTCGATTCAATTTGGTGGGGTAGCGACCCATGGTCTTCGGGCCGTTTGTGGAGCTTCGGCTCAAAATTGATGGTTAGCGACCATGGAATAGCGTTCCGTTTGTGATACACGTGTTGGTGAGTTTTCATCCGTGGAAAAGAGCAGCCACCACCGGTTGTCCAAAACCCTAGCGAATTATCGACGACAATCCATCCGTCATCTCGCCAAACATACCATGTCGATGAACTCCAGTCAGTCCTCTCTACCACCCAGTGTCCTTGATTCGACGATCGGTTGCAGTTGATCGCAACGAATTGAACGGCTGGTAATTCTTCGACCTTTACTGATCAAACGATGCACCAAAATGAAAAAAAATTTGCAGATCTGAGATGCGCTCGTCAAGAGCTTCAAATCGATATAAAATTCGATATATTTAGTGGAGTTTTATTTTTTGAAATTGAATTTGAATTTGGATTGAGGGTTTTGAAGTTTGGATCTGTTCTGCCATTGGAAAGGAGAAGATAGATAGGAAATGTGTGTGCAGACAAATGAAATTAAGAAGTAACTAGGGTTTATAACGGACTATTTATAGGCGGATCAGAAATGGAAATGAATGGATCAGATTTGATTTGGAAGTTGAACAATTAACGACCCGGAAAGCCCGTTCTATCTCCGGAACGAAAATGGGTCATTCCATATATCAAAATAGATGTTTTCAATATTTTTAAATTCAATGGAACAAGTTTCAAGTCCTAATTCCACTGTATGAAGAAGTTATGTTAAAAATCAGCTTATTTCAAATTGATTTCAATTAAATTGATTTCAAGGCGTTTCGAGCCCGTACGATCAAACGGCAGGTTCGATCGTTACGAAACTTGAAATCCTACAATAATTCACCGTTACGGATCAGATGAAACTGGTTTCGTCGAAATCCAAGCCAGTGGCCAAAATGGCTATATTTCAATTAATTAAATAAATTAATATTAAATTAATTAAATTACTTTTTCAGTTTAAATTTTAATAATTTACAACTTCTATCATTATTGATTTCTTAATCACTTACAATAATTTAAACAAATTTAGATGTTAATTTAAAGTTGATTAATTTATCAAATTTCAGTGTTAAATTTCAATTTCATTAAATTCAGAAATTATAAATTAATTTTTCAATAATTCCATTTAATTGACCTTTCATCCTATTATTCAATCCATTATTATCAAATGGATGAAATTAACATTGGTTCATGATCTATTACATTAATATTCTCAAATTTCATCTCTATCTCCATTAACGTAATATTTAAATATTTAATTTCATTTATTTACAATCAATCCAATTATTATAATTTGAATTCCAATAAATTAATAAATCTTGATTTTCATTCTTTTATTCAACCAATTATTATATTATGAATAAAATTAACATTATTTCCAAATATTAACTTAATTTACATTAACATAATATTTAATTACATTTATTGAAATTTATTTCCAATTTAAATTAATAGGCTAAATAAATAGGTAATATACAATAATTGTTACCATTAACTTTTAATTACGCCTATAAATTATTATTAACAAACAAATGTTACAATTGCTTACATAACACTGTTTTTATCCAATTATCATTAATTATATACTAATTCATCAATTAGTTGAATATCTACACTTGTTTCCTTATATTCAATTCATAGCCAAGTATAACATTTACATTAATTCATTTATTGGAATTTCATTTCAATTGTTAATTATTAGCTTTAATTAACATTGTGACCTTTCATTTTAGTATCGATTTCATTATAAAATTACAAATTTTTATTTCTTTCAGTATTTAATTACACAATCTTATTAAACTAACAAATTTAATGGTCGAAAATTATGGGTCGTTACATCGTTGGCTCGTTGAGTCTTATTTGCGGTAAGAGAACTATGTTGGCTTGATCCTGTGTCTAATTGAGTACCAATTAGATAAGGGTATGTAGGCAGTCACAAGTGGTAGTGAAGCAGCCCCAATAATTAGGAGATCTTTTCATGTTCAGTGTTTGCTATTTATCATGTGTTGATGTATCTTTCCTGCTTACCATTTTATTCCGCATTGACATGTTTATTAAGTTTGTTGGATTGGATATTGCGGTTTCTCACATCTGAGTTATGTAGCGGTAGATATATAGTATTTGAGTTTGGTATGTATTAAAGTTTACCCAGTAGAATAAATGATTACTTTGATGAGTTGTATTATTAAAATTGTATCCTATACTTTTAGTAGTGTTGTATAATTATCAGATGATGATCTTCACCCATACGCCATCCTACACCCCGCCACTTCTATTAGCCATTACCCTTCGTAATTGCCAGCTCCCTAGCCCCCGCCTCCTCAAAACCTAACCCTGAAAAATTCATGCATCTACTCAACGTCTACCGTGCAGCCTACATCTTCCTCTCATAACAACATCATTGTTCACCTCATCTTGCTCGCCAATCATCAATTAATAAAAAAATTAGCAATAGGTAAAAAATGATACGATACAGTGTCATTATATGAGAAAATGATATAAAAAATAATATAACAACTACGAATGCTACCGAGTCATATCATTTAACCAATAAATGATAACTCATTATGAGATCAACTATTACACAATAAAATTAAAATATAGTTGTTGAATTCTTTTTTAAGTTCGGTAAATACAAAGATGATACTACACAGTAGCATTATAATATAATTAAGGAAAAACAACATAATAAATATTCCAAAAATTAAACAAAAACGATACCACCATTATTAAGCTATGTAGTAGCATTGGAAATTAATTTATGAAAATAATATTGCAAACTCAAATATAATAAAAACGATATCACCTTTACAAAAAAATATCATAAAATGATACTAAAGTGGAGTTAAAAAAAAATTAACTCAAAATTGTTACTATAATCATAAGACATACTACAAATCAAAAAATGTTAATATACTTCAAAAACTGATACTACAATTCATAATGCTATCATAAAATAATGTTGTGAAATATAATATATGCATCATATAAAAAGAAACTACAATTGTTTATAAACTGCTATTATAATTTTTAAAAACTATTACAATCTATAAACTTCTACTGCAGTTCACGAAATGCTGCTATAAAGTAGCATTATGAACAAAAAAATATAGTTAAAAATTCAAAAAATGATACTACACGGTATCATTACTACGTACGTCTAAAAATAAGTTATAATTGTTAATAAACCGCTGCTACTATTTTTAGAAAGTTACCACAATTCAAAAACTGCTACTATACTTAACAAAATGCTACTATAAAATAGCATTATGAACAAAAATATACATAACTATTCTTATTTAAAGAAACAAAACATGATATTATACAGTATCGTTACTGCACATATTTAAAAGAAGCAATAATATAAACTACTACTACAATTTTAAAAAAGCTACTACAATTCAGAAATTACTACTGCAATTCATAAAATTATACTATTAAATAACATTACGAATATAAATATATATTATTTAATTTATTAAAAAATAAACAATGAAATACACAGTAGCATTACTACACACATCTAAAAAATGGTAAAAAATGATATTACTAAATGATGAAATGATACTACAAAATAGATATTTTGTTATCTGCAAATGCTAATGCAAAATAGCATTAAGAGCATAAATAATTATTCTGTTTTTTTAAATGTTACTAATCAGTATCATTATCTAGTGTTATCTTCTTCTTCTTTATTTCTATGTTGCTTCTCCTTCACTTCTAGCTCTAGTCACGTAAAACATGAATCTTCCATCATCGCTGCAATAAATTAATTTCCCGACCATCGTCATGTTGATCTACATCACAATCTTCTACTCCATCATCGTCAAACTCGTCGCACCTCTCTCCATCATCGTCGTCACCAAGCTCGAGTATGCTACCATCAGAGCTGGTGCAGCATTGCCAAGATCTTCCACACCCCTTTGTCCCCATCCAGACTCCAGCATGTGAAAAAACGCAACGCCAAATTAGCATGTCCTCTTGCCTAAAATTTTTTGTCCTTCGGCTCTATTAGGAAATAAAATTTATATTTGCGCACAAAAATAAAGTGCATGTCCTAAAAGCCAAAAAATATTGTAGTTTTTTCATTCTTGCTATTATCCTGTTTTTATAATTATCTTTCTTTCTTCTTATTTCACACTACATTCAAAACCTACATCGTAATCTCCAGAACCATAAACATTATTTCCAAATTTAAATAAAACATGTTAAAAATTAAACTCATGAAGAAGGATCCATCTTAAACTTCATTTGTGTCTCCATCTCAGTCTCCATTATCTCATCTTCAACTAAATCTCCATCAACGCAATATGATATGAAGATTGATATTTTCCATTTTTATAGGTTGTTTAGGATCTTATGTTATGACTGAGCACTAAGGTATGCAATTATCTATGTTATCGAAATACACTTTTACATTTGATCAGAAAAAGATAAATTTAATATTATGTATATATATAACTATATAAGTCAAAAAATGAACTTTTGGAAGGAGAGGAGAAAGAAAATGAAAATGAAAATTCGGAAAGGAATGGCTATATTTCCTTATAAAAAACAAAGTATTGGGTAAATATTTATCCTCTATCAATTTTTTCACTTTTTACAATTTTCACATCAACCTTCACTCACCTTATCCAATCTTTCTTTAACAATTCCTATAATTTGCATGTGGAAATTAGATTTTATTCAAAATATAGGTAGTATAATTAATTTTCAAGATGCGGGTCTAAGTAATTAGATTTCCAAGATATAAACTAAGGTTTCGTACTAATTAGGACTATATAATTTGTTTTTGATTAGTTTTAGGGATGAACTTTATTTATTTAACTGACTAAATTGCCACATTTTTCACTCTTTTGATTCATTTTCTTTTTCAAGCTAATTTTTTTCCTATTATTCACAAATTAAACTCCATCATCAATGTGATTGAAAATCAACTTCACTTGCAGCTATCTCAGGTTCAAAGCGAGCAACACCTTAAACTAAGGTAATTATATTTGGCAAGACTAGGTACTCGTTCAGATTTGAAACCTAAATCATAGTACTCACTTGAGTTTATCGAGAATCACAACCTTCAACTGCTATATTCATTTTCAATTCACAAAATATTTAACTTAGCTCGGTCGAGAAAAAGGAGACATATATTGATTACTTTGGAAAAAAAATTCCCTGTTTGTATTCAAGTAGTATTCGGATAGTTTCTAATTTTTAAACCTTGAAATCGTCAGTTGGAGCTTCTTAACTTAAATCATTTCAACCTTGTTCAATTCGGTTTTGTTTGTTTATGTATTTAACTATATTTAGTTTTTTATTAAATACAAGTTAATTACTATTTAATTTTACTACTATAATATAGATCATACATTTCGAATTATGATATATCTTACATTTAATTTATCTTTTGCAAGGGAAAAAATATATAATAATGAGGTAAAAAAAATCAATAAGAGACAATAAATGCAAATATCATTTTCAATTATGTGGAAAATTATGTAGAATAATTAATTATTTTACATTTTATGAAGAAGTATTTATCATTTTATTTAAACTAACATACCTAAATTTTTTTTACAAATTCTTTTATCTCTTTTTAAAAGGTAAATTAAATTGAACTTCATCTTTTAATTAGATGCCCATTGTGAGATAGTAGTATGTCTTCATATTATCTCCTTAAAGATCTTTGGTTTGAATATAGTTAGCATAAGTTAAACACATTAAAAAAACTTCTTTCCTTTTATTTTAAAATGAAAAATGCCAAGCAATTTATTTTAGGACAAAATAATATGCACATATTTTAATAAAAAAAGATATATGCTTTTATTTTCTTATACAAAAACTTATGCTTTTATCTTTCTATAAAGAATATTTTTATAATTATTGAACAACAAATAAATGGTTTTATCTGTATTAAACATAAAGGATTAAATGATTTACGCTATTTAGAAAAGATAAATGCTTTTATCATTACTGAAAAATGAAAAGTGCTTTTATCATTTCTAGACAATTATAAATATATTTTGTATTTTTGGTAATAGGTTAAACTTTTTCTATATGAACAAATTAATAACTTCATTCATTATCATTATATTTTTTTTAAATATACTCTGGAGAATTTGGCGGACCGATAAACTCCTAAGGGGAATTAAGTTGTGTCTATCTGCTTCAACTCATGGCACCTATAACCCCCGGATACTATTTTTTGCGAGAAAGTGTGCAAGGCAGGGCTCGAACCTAGGTTTGTTAACAGATCTACGCACCCCTATTCCATTGAGCCACACCTGCGGACCATCCGTTATCATTATATTGTTAACTATAATTATAATAATTTTATTGCATATCTTTATTTTGATCCACTAATTTGTTAACACTAGACCTTGTACACACAGCTAATGTTTATGATTTCATGCATTATTTTGAAACATTAGTAACTATTTTGTTTGCATAAAATTATTATTAATCATAATAATTTATTCTTATGCTATCCAATGATAATCTTGTAAATTATATCTTTCTTATAGTCATAAATATGTTGAATAATCTATACATTTAGTGATAAATAAATACTCCATTATTTTTGATGTGGAATTTGATTTTAGTGGAAGCTATCATGCTATTATTGGATCATATATTATACTTCTACTTTACCTTATATGTAAAAATATTTTAGTTGCATTTGAGTAATTCTAATATGGGTTTGTGATTTTCTATCATTCACTAGTCTTTTATGTAATTCGTTGAAGTAAATTTGTCGATTGATACAGACCTTAAAACCATAAAACTTCAAATTAACTTTACAAAAATGTTAGGAAAGATCCATTGTTCTTGTAATGACCCGTATTTTTGATAATTAAAAATATTAAATTAAATAAGATTTTGAATTTTAATATTGTGAGGAATTAAAATTTATGATTTATTAATGAGAAAATAATTAGAATATAATTTAATTTTATTGTTTGAATGTAATTGACAACTATTTTAATGTAATTTCATTCAATTTAAATAATTGTAAAGTTAATTTGGTTATAATTGTAAATAAGGAATAAAAACAATGTTGTATTTAATGTTGAAATTATATGTTATTAATTGGAATAAGTTTATTATGGAATATAAAATCAATTAATTGGTATGTAAACTTATTATCTTTGTTTGTAAACAATAAATTCAGAAATGTGTTTGAATTACTAATGTGTAATAATTGTTTTAATTATTATTTTATTATTCTGTTTGGAATTAATTTGGAAATCAATGAAATTTAATATAATTAAATATTGCAGTTAGCATGAGTTAGGATGATAACTGTGGAATATGAATATAATAAAATGTAAACTAATGTTAATTATATTCATAAGGTAATAGTTGATTCAATAATAAGAGTGTAAAATTGAAATAAAAGAATTTCATTGAATTTAAACTATAATTAACTGGGTTTTTATTTCAGTTGTAATTGAACACTGGAAGTAATGTAATATTTAAATATTGGATTTAATATGGAAACTTTATTTTAAAAGATTATAAATTTCTAAGTAATCAAGAATGATAAAAAAATTCACTTTTAAATTTGAATTTAAAAGTGATTAAATCAATTTATTAATAATTTATTTAATTCACATAAAGAAGCCTTTTTGGGAATTGTCTTGAATTTCGACGAAACTAGTTTCATCAGATCCGTAACAGTGAATTATTATAGGATTTCAAGTTTCGTAGCGATCAGACTTATAATTTGATCGTGTAGGCTAGAAACGCGTAGAAATCAATTAAAAGAATTTAAATGAATATAATTTGATTTTAAAAGCTAACTTCTATATACAATGGAATTAGGGTTTGAAACTAGTTCCATTGAGTTTAAAAATATCAAAAACCTATATTTTAATATACGGGACGATCTATTTTCGTTGCAGGGACGAAACGGGCTTTTCAGGTCGTTATTATCGTTTCGACCCAATTAGATCTGTCCATTCGTTCTTATCTATCTCTGCCTATATATAGGCTGTTATAAACCCTAACGAATTTCTTATTTCATATTTCTGTACGTACTGTCATCTTCATCTACTCCTTCTCAATGGTAGCTCAAAACCCTAATTTCAGTTTCAATCAAAACCCTAATTCCCAAATCCCAAACCCTATCGAATTTTATATCGTTTGAAAGCTCTTGATGAACATAATCCACATCTGAAATTCGTTTGTCGATTTGAGGTTCGGTTTGGCCAGAAATCAGCAGTTTATTCTCGGCCGTCCATATTAGGGTTGTCGATCCGACGGTGGATCGTCGACGATACGACGATCGGGAGGTACGGGCTTGTAGAGGTCGCGAAGCAGGTCTCAGAGGTGATGGCCATTCGTCTCAAATGTGCATGTAATCGCCAGAAATGGAAAACGAAGGCGGTGGCGGCGGACCACTCTAGGCAGTAGCGATGGTTACGGCGAGCTCGCCGTGGGTGTGCCCTGGAGTGGGCATGGCGGCGCTAGGGTCTTATCAGGGGGAAGTGGCTCGAGGGAGGTGCGACAATGAGATGATTGTGGAAGCTGTGTACGTGATGTGAGAGTTCATTCGTGATGTTAGGGTTGGCCTGAGAGGTATAATTACTAAATTACCCTTGATTAATTTTAGTTTAAATTTTAAAATTCAAAATGTTCTAACTAGCATAACTTCCGCATACGAGCTCGGATTTGAACGTGATTTCTTCTATTGCAATCATAATTAAATTTCGGACGACATGAAACTGATTTGGTTGAATTCTGAGACTATTCAAATTTTATGCTTTATTTGGATTTTAAATCCATGATATATCAAAGGCGAGTGATTTAACCCACTCACAAATACTAAACCTTCTTATGTTAGTCGAATTAAATTAATGATGTGATAAGAATGTTATTGGTTGCTGTTTGGTAGTTTAATTTGTCATTTTAATTAAATTTGAATTTATATTGAATTAAATTTCCATTTAAATTAATATTGAATTTTAATGGATAGTTAAATACCTGATATTGATAACCAGTTAATTGTTGTGATTTATTGACTGATTTAGATGTAGATTGTGATGGATGTTTATTTGTTGACATTTTGGATGATTGGATGTTATGTTTATTACATATGTTGTTATCATACTGCAAGTTTCCTTAGTTTGTTGTTAGGAAAATCACTATGGGTTAAAATGATACATACTCGAATGATCTTATTGATTAGTAAAAAATGTTATGGGTTAAAATGATACATACCCGAGCGATGTTATTGATTTGGAAATTTTTTATTTGGGATACGGGTTGAAATGATATATGTTTGCGCCAAAATTAGTCACAAACACCCAATTGTCGATGAAAGCACCAGTTCACAATCACATATTACTGATAACGAGTATGTTGAGAATTAAAAATGAAGAACACTCAGAAAATTGAAAGGAAGGCAGTAAAGAACACAGAGTTTATAGTGGTTCGACAATCCAGCCTACATCCACTTTGAAGTTGGTGAATTTATTGATGTTTGCTTGCTGACTACAGCGAGTTACAACTGATTACAATAGCAAATTTCGAGTACAATGATGGTTCCTGCCGAGTCTGGACATAGAAGAATCAAAAGTCCCCTTTCTGTAGACTTTGGGATGCTATTTATAGGCATAGGTTGCCAATATCTCGCTTAGATCTCGGGAGACCTCTTCTGGCACGTGCACGGGCCCACGCGATTGATCCCATGCGATTTTGACTCGATCCGTGATCGATACGAATGAATTTCGTATCGATCAAGATCTTGCCTGATCGAGTCGAGATCGATCATGAACATTCTTTGAGTTGTATGTAAGCTCCTGTGAAAATTTCGTAGCATTTGGACTTGTATATTGTGAGTTATGATCGATGCAAGTTCGTGTTTTCTCTAGGCTACTGAATTCGCATCGATAGTGTTCGTATCCACCTGTTCGTAGCGCTCTTTGGGCACGTGCTTGCAAGTCGACGTGGCGCTAACTCCTCGGATCGATCCACTTTTCAAGCCGAGTGACCGAGTCTTATTCGTATCCAATATCGAAGCCTTGTTCATATCGATCGATTTTGGCCTTGTTCATATCGATGTTAGTGGTTCTGTTTTGTTCGTATAGATCGTGTTTTGTCTCGTTCGTATCGATCATGTTTTGTCTTGTTCGTACCGATCAACTGTGTTGCTTTGTTCGTATCGATCGGCTACATTGTTTTGTGCGTATAGTATTGACTTCGTATCGATTTGAAGTCCAATCGATACGAAATGCATATTCGTGCCACAATCGATGGTTATGAATTAAACAATCACGGATGGATACGAATTGGATGTTGGTCGACCGATACGAGCAAGTTGGAATTGATTGATACGAATCGTGTATGTCTGATGGATACGAACAAGATCGATACGAAGAGGCTGCCTTTGGATGGATACGAAGAGTGTAGCTCTGGATGGATTCGAATAGAAACGATGCTAAGAGAGATGATTCTCTGGATGGATTCGAACAAGATGGATGTGAATGAAGACTTTCTTTTGTTTTTTGATGGATGCGAACAGGGCTACTGCAGGGTGATGGATATGAATGGAAACCTTGCTTGACTTGCATCGATCATATCTTGAGCATCTGAACTCCGATTGACTTGAAATTTGAAACGTTGTCTTCCATAGCTTTGCTTGTCTCGTTACATCAATTGTAGCCCGATCCGGACATCCAATAAAATTTATCGACATCCATAATTGACCTGTACATAACTGGCAATTGAGGAGAGCTACCTTTGGTTTCCAGTTAACCTTTTGGTGTCACGGCCTTGCCAAAAGGCGGGATAACACTTGCCCCCCAAAACATGTCTTGCGATAGGAAGGTGTGTTTTGTAATGCCATAAGCTGGTTGTCCATATCCTGTTAATGACCTGCAAAGAGATTGATAAATCCACCAGGCCGCGAATGGCGATCGTTCGAGATCGTATGCCATTCGGGGTGGTATGTGACCGTTCGAGATCGAGTGTCGTTCTAGGCGAATTGTGATCATTCGCGATCGGATGCCGTTCGGGGCGAATTGTGATCGTTCGCAGTCGGGTGCGGTTCGAGGCGAATTATGACTGTTCGTGGTCTGGTGCCGTTCGAGGCGAATTATGACCGTTCGTGATCGGATGCCGTTCGAGGGGAATTTTGATCGTTCGCGGTCGGATGTCGTTCGAGGCGAATTGTGACAGTTCGCGGTCGGATGCCATTCGATGCGAATTTTGACCGTTCATGGTCGGATGCCGTTCGAGGTGAATTTTGACCGTTTGCGGTCGGATGCCGTTCGAGGCGAATTTTGTGTGCCGGGGGGGGGGGACTTAGTATAATTATCGTCAAATTTCACATTTGAGTGAGTTTCTGAATTGTTTGTGGCGGTGGTTTATCGCCATCTCAGAGCATGTCTGACTACCTCTGCCAATCTGTCATTGTCGTCAAGTTGTAGTCCTTGTCTGTTGCCTCCAAACTACCCCCCGAGTTCACGAGGGAATTCTGGAATCTACCGTCCAGGACGAGCATCCATTCCTCTATCAATGCCGTGTTGAACAGCTCCACCTGGTATCCTGCCTGAGGTTGGACCAACATGTTCCTGGTGGGTACCCCCCATATCTGGTGCTGCTCCTGATGGTCCTGCTCTATTCTGAATTCTGGTTGTTCCGCGCTCCCGATCTCTATCTCCAGCATCTCCTACATCAGCGTTCCCTTGATTTTGCATTCTGTCTTGTCCATCTTGTTGGAGTAGGTTCTGCATCATCTCCTCTTGTCTTTTCAGCATTCCTTCCTGCATAGCTTCCATCATCATCTCCATCTCGTCCCGAGTGATGAAGATTGAGGTATGATTTGCTCCAGAGGAAGCCTCCTATCTCCCTTCATGTTGACTCCTTTCAGCTCTTTGTCTCCTTGTTGATTGCTTTGTCATGGTTCCCTTTAGATCTGATCCTCTAGCTTCCCAAATCTAAACTCCAAGCTTTAGAATCCCTAAGTGCTAGCCTTCTCAATGAAAGCACCAAAATGTTTGCGCCAAAATTGGTCACAAACACCCAATTGTCGATGAAAGCACCAGTTCACAATAAAATATTCCAGATAATGAGTATGTTGAGAATTAAAAATGAAGAACACTCAGAAAAACAAAAGTAAAGCAGTAAAGAACACAGAGTCTATAGTGGTTCGGCAATCCGGCCAACATCCACTTTGAAGTTGATGATTTTATTGATGTTTGCTTGCTGACTACAACGAGTTACAACTGATTACAACAACAAATTTTGAGTACAATGATGGTTCCTACCGAGTCTGGACATAGAAGAATCAAAAGTCCCCTTTTTGTAGACTTTGGGATGCTATTTATAGGTGTAGGTTGCAAATATCTCGCTTAGATCTCGGGAGACCTCTTCTGGCACGTGCACGGGCCCACGCAATCGATTCTATACGATTTTGACTCGATCCATGATCGATACGAATGAATTTCGTATCTATCAAGATCTTGCCCGATCGAGTCGAGATCGATCATGAACATTCTTTGAGTTGTATGTAAGCTCCTGTGAAAATTTCATAGCATTTGGACATGTAGATTGTGAGTTATGATCGATGCAAGTTCGTGTTTTCTCTTGGCTGCTGAATTCGAATCGATACTGTTCGTATCCACCTGTTCGTATCGCTCTTTGGGCACGTGCTTGTAAGTCGACATGGCGCTAACTCCTCGGATCGATCCACTTTTCATGCCGAGTGACCGAGTCTTATTCGTATCCAAGATCGATTTTGGCCTTGTTCGTATCGATCGATTTTGGCCTTGTTCGTATCGATCGATTTTGGCCTTGTTCGTATCGATGTTAGTGGTTCTGTTCTGTTCGTATCGATCATGTTTTGTCTCGTGCGTATCGATCGTGTTTTGTCTTGTTCGTACCGATCAACTGTGTTGCTTTGTTTGTATCGATCGGCTACATTGTTTTGTGCGTATAGTATTGACTTCGTATCGATCTGTGGTCAATCGATACGAAACATGTTTGAAGTCCGATCGATACAAAATGCATATTCGTGCCATAGTCGATGGTTACGAAGTAAACAATCATGGATGGATACGAATTGGATGTTGGTCGACCGATACGAGCAAGTTGGAATTGATCGATACGAAATCGTGTATGTCTGATGGATACGAACAAGATCGATACGAAGAGGCTGCCTTTGGATGGATACAAAGAGTGTAGCTCTGGATGGATTCGAACAGAAACGATGCTAAGAGAGATGATTCTCTGGATGGATTCGAACAAGATGGATGCGAATGAAGACTTTCTTTGGTTTTTTGATGGATGCAAATAGGGCTACTGCAGGGTGATGGATACGAATGGAAACCTTGCTTGACTTGCATCGATTATATCTTGAGCATCTGAACTCCGATTGACTTGAAATTTGAAACGTTGTCTTCCATAGCTTTGCTTGTCTCGTTACATCAATTGTAGCCTGATCCGAACATCCGATAAAATTTACCAACATCCATAATTGACCTGTACATAACTGGCAATTGAGGAGAGCTACGTTTGGTTTCCAGTTAATCTTTTGGTGTCACGGCCTTGCCAAAAGGCAGGATAACAATATATACTTGGGAAATTTAACCATTTTGGGTTGAAATGATACATACCTTATCACTTAACCATATGGTAGAAAATTATATATGGACACCGTTGGTCGGTTTTAAATTATTTTCTAAATGGTAAAATATGTTTGATTTACAAAGTTGATTTTTAAAATTTAATTTAATGATTTGTTTTTAAATAAAATATTTGGAAAATAATTTATTTATATGTTTTAAAGTTTCAAATTATAACTTAATACATGGTTTAAGAGGTGAATTTAAGATTTTTACTTATAATTTTATTTAGTTTTAAAATATATTTTAAATGGTTTAAATTTTAATTTAATAGTATATTTAATTTAGTTTTAAGAGATTTATATAAAACTTAATTTAATAAAATGTTTAATACAGTATTAAGAGGTTTATTTAAATTCAAATTAATATAATAAATATAGATTATTTTGGTAACTTTAATAAATAAAATGTAAGAGGTTTGTAAAGAATTTATAAAAGTTTTGTAAGAGATTTTATAATGGATTTTGTAAAAAGGATTTTTATAAAAGATTTTTATAAAGGATTTTTTTAATTTTTATAAAGATTTTTATAATAGATTTATAAATGAGTTTATAAAGGTTCTAAAGGATTTTATAAAGGGTTTTATATAAGGAACTTGTTTAAAGGGGAAGAGTTGTACACCGTTTTGGAATCTATAAATAGCTTTATAAATGGTTTTAAAACATATCAATAGTTTATAAATGGTTTAAGAGAGATTTATAAATTATTTTCGAAATTATGTAACGATCCGTAATTTTCTGATAATTAAATTATTGAATTTAAAAAGATTTTGTAGTTTAATATTGGAAGAAATAAAAATTTGTGATTTATTAATAAAAAAACAATAACTAGAATGTAATGTTAATAATGTTAATTTAAGGCGATTGATAACTATTTTAATGCAATCTCAATTAATTGGAATGATTGAAAAGTTATAATTGGTCATAAAGTGTAAATGGTAAATAAACCAAATGTTGTATTAAACGAGTAAATTGTATGTAATTAATTGGAATTGATTGAAATAGAATAATTTATCCGTATATGAATTTATTAGTTTTTTTGTTACCAACAAACATAGAAATGTGTTTGAAATCATAAGTTGTAACAATTGTTTAATTATCATTTCACTATTTAATGCGTTGAAATTTAATTGGAAATCAATTGCAATTAATCTATTTAAATACTGTAGTTAATGTGAATTAAGATGGTAACTATAGAATATTGATGTAATAAATGGTAAACCGATGTTAACTATGTCCACAAAGTAATAATTGATTGAATAAAAGATTGAAATCAAAATGAATTAATTTAATGGGTTTTAAATTATAATTAATGAATTTATTGCAATTGGAATTGGAATGTTGTAATTAGCGCAATATTAATAGTTGAATTTGACATGGAAAATTGTTTTAAAAGATTTTAAATTACTTAGTAAACAAAAATTATAAAAATGGCTAGTTATTAAATTTGAAATTAAAAAGTGATTTAATCAATTTAATAATAGTTTATTTAATTAACGTGAAAATAGCCATTTTGGCCACTGTCACGGATTTTGACGAAACCAGTTTCATCAGATCCGTATCAGTGAATTATTATAGGATTTCAAGTTTCGTAGCGATCAGACTTGTGATCGTGCGGGCTCGAAACGCGTAGAAATCAATTTAATGAAATCAATTTAAATAAGTTGATTTTAAAATCTAACTTCTGTATACAATGGAATTAGGACTTGAAACTTGTTCCATTGAGTTTAAAAATATCGAAAACCTATATTTCGATATATTGGATGATCCATTTTCTCTTCGGGAACGAAACAGGCTTTTCGGGTCGTTGTTATCGTTTCGATCCAACCCTACCTATATATAGGCTGTTATAAACACTAGTTGTTTCTCATTTTATTATTTTTATACGTACATCTTCTTCCTCCTTCTCAAAAGACATAAAATCAAACCTAATTCCCAAATTCCAAAACCTAATTTCAAAAAAAAAATTCTGATTGCTACAGGTTTACTTCGAGTTAGGAAGAGGTTCGCTTCGAGTTCCATAGGCGAAAACCCTACAACGACTTTGGGTCAGAGAGAGTTCCATGACAAACAAGGCGGATCTGATCACGCTTCTTGTTCCAAAGGCGAAAACCCTGCAGCAACTTCGGGTTAGGAGCCAAATGACTCGGGCTTCGGGTCATTTTGGCAAAAACTCAGAGCGAACACTGGGTAATTGAGGCGGCAGACCGAAGCAAGACTCGAAGTCGAAATTTTCCAATCTTCTAACATTAATAACTTTTGCATACGAGATCGGATTCATGCGTGCTTTTATCCGTTGAGATCGTATCGAAATTCCGGACATTTTGGAACTTGTTTGGTTACATTCCGAGACAGTTGAATTTTGGGCCTTATTTTGGATTTCAAATCGATTCGAAATCAAAGGTGAGTGTTTTGACCCACTCGCAACTACTAGATTATCTTATGTTAGTTAAATTAAATTTATGATACAATTATAAATTGATTGGTTGATGTTTGGTATATTTAAATTGTCATTCTAGTTAAATCTGACTTTTATTGAATATTATCGCCATTAATTTAATATTAAATTCTAAATTGCCAGTTAATACCCGTTATTGATAATCAGTCACTTGTTATTGTTTATTAATTGGTTTGAATGATGATTGTGATGGGTGTTGATTTTTGATATTGGATGACTGGATGTTATATTTTTATATTGTTTTAACACTGCAAGTTCCCTATGGGTTGAAATGATACATACCCGAACGACCTGATAGATTAGGAAGAAATCGTTATGGGTTGAAATGATAGACTTGAGCAATTTTATGGATTTGAAGTAAGATTTGGGATTGCAGGTTGAAATAATATATACCCGTAAAATTTAAATATTTGCGGATTGAAATGATAAATATCCGTATCACTTGACCATAGGGTAGAAAATTATATATGGACACCGGGTTGGTTAAATTAAATGATTTTAAATCCTTAAACTTTGAATTCGGTTAAATGATATTTTGAAATAGAATTTGATTTATATAAACTGAATTATTTTAAATGAATTGTTTAAAGGATTTAATTTGAAAATTTGAAATTGTTTAAAGTGAATTGCTTAAGGATTTAAATTGAAATTCTAAAGTTGAATTTGAAGTATAAACGAAATTTATCGAAATTGAGTTATTGAAAACGTTTGAAATTGTAACTTTGAAATCTTTTGAAATTGAAATAGCTTAAATTGATACTTTAAGATTTGAAATTGGGTTTTGATTTGAAATCTGGATATGGTCCAGATTTGTTGAAATGGAAGAAATAGTTAAATTTGATGTTAATTTCAAATTTATTATTTTAATATAAACTGTTTAAAGATATACCAATTTAAAAATCCTGATTATTAAGATTTTCAAACTATTAAACTAATTTATTCTATTTTAAGACTATTTTAAACTATTTAATCAATTTAAACTATGCTAATTTATTTTAATCTATTATAACCTATTCAATCCAATTTAATCTATTTTAACCTATTTTAAACTAATTAAACCATTTTATCTATTTTAAATCTATTTAATTTATTTTAAATCTATATAATTTATTTTAAACCATTTTAATCTATTTTATATCTATTCAATCTATTTTAAATCTTTTAAATCTATTTAATCTATTTTAAATCTATTTAATCAATTTTAAATCCATTTAATCTATTTTAAATCTATTAATCTATTTTAAATCTATTTAATCCATTTAAATCTATTTAATATATTTTAATCTATTTAATCTATTTTAAATCTATTTAAATTATCTTAAATTTATTTAAACAATCTTAAATCTATTTAAACTATCTTAAACATATTTAAAAGCTATTTTAAACTATTTTAAACTATCTAAACTGTTTTCTAAATTTCAGATCGTGTAGTTGAAGTGTTTATATTTAAATCCTTGATTTAAAAGTGAATAAGGTTAAATGATGTTATAACCAAAGTTGGGATTTAAAAATGATATTTTCTAGTGAAATGACATATTTGATTGAATATGATGAATTTAAAATGAGATTTAACCTATTTTATCAATATGATTTCTAAAGTGAATAAGATTTCGAAAGGGATATGTTTGATTCAAATATGATATTTTGATATCAATTATGAATTGACTTTTGAAATGTAAAAGAACCATCCGGTGTGAAATAAGCATTCGGTTGTTAAAGAGACCGGGATCAGATATTGTTATACTCTCTGCTAATATCGAAAACCTCTTTAACAACTGTGTATGTGTGGAGATTCCAGAATGAAGTAGGATGGTTTGGCGAACGATCCTGTATGAGGTATTTACGTAGCCCTGACTCCCGTGGGTCAGCTTGATGTGGCTAAAACAGGAGCTATACCAGGCCAAGTGAAGTCGCTCCTCCGATCGGGCACATTTCTTCGATACCATATTATGACTTTGTGATCGATTTGGTGGCCACCCCTCGATTTGGATTTTGGGAGTGTGTTCCTAGGTAGGAGGTAGTAGCTGCTATGCATTACAACCAGTCCGGGAGTGTAAATGGTAGAATCCTACCCTGGCATTGCCTCGCATGCCGTGTCACATGCCTTATCGAGCCTTCTATGAGTTTGTTTTGTACCATACCTATGGAGTGCTCCTTGAGCAAACCACCGGTTTGATGGAGCTTAAAGTTTTTGTATAGACTACGAGAAGTGGAAAATAGGCACAAGGACAAATTTCATAAAATTTTTGGCTGAAGGACAACAAGTTTTATTTTTAGGCTGAAGGACAAACTTTGGAAGATAATTAGGCTGAAGGACAATGCTAATACAACTATCATTTTGTACAATGTAAAACTGGATATAATGCTAGTTATAATTAGCATTTTGTATAATGTTTGCACTGTACAAAATTCTAACTATATTTAGCATTTTCCTTCAGCCTAATTTTCTTTCAAAGTTTGTCCTTCAGCCCAAAAATGAAACTTTGTGTCCTTCAGCCTAATTTTTTTTCAAAGTTTGTCCTTGTGCCTAATTCCCTCCTACGAGAATATATAAAATGTGTTAAGGGGGATATGGGTAACGCCTTAACGCTATTATAATAGCGTATTATACTATGTATGTAGATAGTTTCACGGATCCTTAGGAGAATTAGTCCCGAACATCTCTTAAGTTATTGCACTCACGTTAGCCACTGGATAGGAGATGTCAATCCCCGTAAACATCTCTGTTGCCGCTACACTCATATTTATTTACTGATGATTTAACTTACATAAGATCTTTTATTAATGACTCGAGTGTTTTGTCTTTTCAATTCGCTCGGGTCAGTTTGAGCTTTTCAGTGTACCAAAGACTGCTTTTTTGGAGGATGAAGACGAAGATTTAATACTATTATTATTTATTATATTATTTCCACTGCATCATGTTGTTTCGCTTCATTATTTTATTCATTTCTGTTGTATGTAACTCTGATCTATATTGTAAAAGTGTAATCAAATGTTATTTGTGAAACAGCTTCATGAACTATTTATTTGATTATTATATTTTGTCATTCCGCTGTGAGATTCTGTGTTTTGTTTTTTTCTTCTTTTCTCTTCTTTTCTTATTTACTCCATAACAATCCTCCCTTTTGAATGGTTTGGGTTTGTCATGTGTGGTCTATTGTCGATTTAAACCGTCCAAAAAGGTAGGCCGTTACATTTGGTATCAGAGCTTTGGTTTAGCGATAACCATAGCTTTGTGGGGGCTGACTCGTATAAAATAGCGTAATAATACCCTAGAACGAGTCGTTGAGTGTATATATGAGAGAGCGTATTTGTCAGTGTTATAAAATGTTTTATATTATGTTAATTTGTTCCGTTTAGTACTTATAAATTCTGGTGGGTACATAGGACGCTATGGCATCGATAGGGATTTCTAAACACTTAATAGAGCAGACCGATACAATATTGGTTTGGAAATAAGGGTAAATGAAATAATTTTACCTAGTATTATATTTTGTATATGAAAGAATAATCTTTATAAATTTATATAGTTTTTTATGATATTTGTTTGGTAGGAATTGAAATTTATTAATATTGATTGCAAAATATACTATATAACTGAAAAGAAATTTTATTGGAAATTTGAGAACTTAAGTTTCAGAATTTTGAAGTTAGTTTTCAAAAGGATTTTGAAATATGATTGTTTGGAAGTATTTTTTAGATACAAATATTTTCAATATGATTTAAAAGAAATGTTAAAGGAATTTTGGAAGGAAATAAGTTCGGTAGTCCCCTCTTTGTCGTTGGAAAATAATTTTGATGATGAGTGCATGTATCATCGACGTTCATTTCGAGTTTCAAAGTTGGAAGACCACTGTAGTAGTTTACTAGACATTTGTTTTGATAAACAAATATTAATTTTAGTTTCCAAATATGATTTGATATATATATATATATAAGATATGATTATATATATATTATTATAAATTGATTGAAATGGAACCTGGTATTTAGTTCTTAAGTATTTGTAAATTAGAGATTTTAATTATTGTAATGAATGAAATCTTGACTATATTAATAGTTGGAAACTTCCAAAATGAGAAAATAAGGAAATAGATGCTAAGTGATTAATGAAACATATAAGAAATGGAAATTTGTAACTTGCAAATCAAAAGATATGAAAAAAATAGGAAAAATGTAATTATTGAACATTTTGTTAATTAAAACGAATAAGATAACGTGTGCAACATTCAATTATATTCTAAAAGATATATAAATAACTTACTAGATATACTTAAAAAGTTGTAATGTTAAATAGGATATGCAATGGAATATTATACAAGTAAAACTTAAGTAATGAAAGTGTTCAAATGGAAGTATTTCTATAAAAAAAAATTGATGTTACAAATGGTTATAAACTTAAGTTAATAATTTGAGATGCTAGTAATTAAATTTAATAGAAAAGTGAATACTGTAAGTAAATGATTATAAACTTAAGTTAAGGTTTGAAGCTAATTATATTTGAAGTGACTGGTAAAAGTGAATACTATATTAATTAAATAATTATAACTTCAGAAATGTTGAAATGATTCAGAAAATAGAAAGAAATTGAATGACACTTGTAACGACCCATAAATTTCAGTGGTTTTATTTATTTAATTAATTGAAATTTTGTGAAATTTTAAACAATAAAATTTTGAAATTTAAATTTGATATTTGAAATGCATCTGTTTTAACATAGCAACTGGTAAATTTTCATCAGAAAATTAGGAAGTTTATTTTATAGTGTAATTTTATTCCAATTTATATCAGTTAAAATTGTTGATAATAAAATGTTTTCCAAACCTAAATATTTTTACATAGAAAATTTGTAAATCATCTTCTAAGTGAGACGTCATCTTTCGTTTCGTTAAATTTGGCCATCTATTGCTCCGTTTATCTTATTTTTGAAAGCTTTGCAGCATTTCTGGTACCGATACCGACTTTTGGTCGGATGATCCTATCATTGATATTTGTATACCGTTTTGATTGTCTCGTCGTGCTAATCTCCACTGCATATTCATTTGTTTGTTTTGAAGTCTGGGAAAACAGCGAAATCTATGAAACGGTTTCTATATCGGTTCTGCAATCTGGCTTCTGGATTCCCGTGACCATTCATTTTTTTTCAATTGGTGAATTCAAGCAGCCATTTGATTTATTATGCACTAAATTCAACACTGACCTTCTACATTCTCCGTGTTTCAAATTTATATCGTTTCTTTTCGTTCGTTACTACTTTGCTTTTAAAGAAATATCGCTTCAATTCATTTCGTTCAAACCGCATATTCATCTACCCCTTGATAACTTCCATGCTTCTTTCCTACCAATAGCCGATAGTCACAACCTTCACCACCGTGTGAAACAAATAACCATTGGCTTTCAAAATTCCTAGAAATTACTTTGTGACCTTTGCTTTCCAACGGTGACTTATGGTGTTCAATATAATAAAATTTTCTGTTCATTTGCTAAAAAAACGAAACAGAGAAACCAATATTCACCTTTTCGTTCATTCTCTTCATATTCACTTATCATACCTCTGTCTCGTCCTTTTTCCCCTCAGTTCACCACCCTTCTCACGTACGACTCCCCACGACAGCTCTCCTCCACCGACCAAGCCTTCCCGCCTTGTCGACCTACACCCGGTTTCCATAGCCGAGCATTGATTTGACGGCTTGTGTGGATTTGGGTTCCTGCACTGTCTATTCTTGGGTGACTATTGGGTAAACATTGCAGTGATGAGATTGGTCACGTTCTCTTTGGTTCTGTGAACAATAGTGATGTATATAGGTGAGTCGTACATTGTTTATGTATTAGTTTCTTAAGCCATATTACGTATAGTATATATATATAGTTTCTACTAATAGTTTGGATATATATATTATGTGAGTGTACTATATATGTATTTGTTTATATTAATCTGCACGAGTTGTTTCCATATGAAATTTTAAAGTTTATAAAGCATAATAAGTTGTGGAAGTTACTTAAGTTATATAAACTATGTTAGTAGTATAAAGTTATACTCTGTTGGATATTTAAAGGATATACATATAGTTTATATAGATTTGGATATGAAAAGTTATATAGTTTTAAAACAATTGTTTGGTTGTATAGATGTTAGCAATATATATATATATATATGTTAGTCTATACTGATCCTAACATATTTTAGTAGAAGTTAAGCTATATTTTGAAACAGTTTTAATATATGTACATATCTCTGATTTTCAATATTTGAGCTTAAGGATATTGATTTCGAAATCTTTATATTTTACTATTTGTCTTAAACCAAAATACTAAATTTTATGTATATTATATATGGTACGCATGTAAACAGCATTGATAGATATAGGTTGCTTGCAAAGTTTTATATATATTGAGTTGTACTTAGTCTTATGGGTTCTGTTCGTACAGTTTATTTATATATGTTGAGTTATACTTAACATTTGATAGTTCTGTTTACAAAGTTTCACTCTATATTCTACAGTTTATTTATATATATTTGTAGTATATTATATGTGCGCATTTAATTTGGTGTATACATATAAATATCTTGCAAATGTATTTGCCTAATATTCATATATAGGTTTCGACTATTAAGTTTAAAAATATATACATTTGTTTAAGTTTAGTTCTTGGTTCGGTCTTTAACAATGTAAGTTCTGTTGTCCATATATAGATCTATACTAGTTATATTAGAGCACATGAGTTTAGATTCTAAAAAAAAAATATACATAGATTTTTGTTTATGGGTGTTAGGATTTAAAATATTGATTTGGGAAAAAAAATTATATATATATTATTATAAATATAGGTTAATAATTTGTTTTAAAGTAAAATCTTTATATATATATTTTGATCAGTTATACTAAGATGGTCCTGATTGATTTCGTCAATTCCTATCTATCAGCTATGTCCGTTAAAATCCGCTTTCAGCTTACTTCACTTTGAGACTGTTGTTTGGATCGTTCGATTTTCTAGATCGTGATCCAATTCGTAGCTGGTTGTGTTTCAAACTTCTCTAACCTCGAAAGGTGAGCAATCACTCACGATTAATATTCCTATATTTTTTAAATTTGATTTCAATTGAAACGTCAATTGAAATATGCTGTTGTTAGTTACTTACATTGCTATATATATGCCATTTCTGTATCTGTTCACCTATGACATCTCACACCATTATCTGTTATTTATTACTGATGATATATGCCTGTTACTGTTGTTATATTATTATCATATCTGTTATCACTCTGCAAGTTCCCTGTTAGTATAGAAATCACTATGGGTTGAAATGATACATACCCGAACGGACTTTAGAATAGGAGAAAATCATTATGGGTTGAAATGATAAACCCAAACGATTTTCATTTGAATTGAATTTGGGATTGCGGGTTGAAAGATATATACCCGTATATATTTAAATTGCGGATTGAAATGATAAATATCCGTATCACTTGACCATAGGATAGAAAATTTTATACAGACACCGTTGGTCTATATATAAATGTTTTGAAAATGATTTCTTGGTTTTGAAAAGAAATATATGGTTTTGATAAATATTGATTTTTAAAGATTCATTAAAGTTGATTTAATAAAGTTGATAAATATTATGTTTAAGTATTTATTTAATATCTATATTTTCAAATATAGAATTTATAATGATTCGAAATTGATTGAAATTATATTTATTTAAGAATTATACTTAAATAAGTTTGATTTGAAATGTATTGAATTTGAAATTTAAAGAAGTGTTTTACAACTTGAAATTTGAAAAGGTGACTTAAATGGATATTTCAAACTTATATATATTTAAATGGGATATTTTGTTTATTTAAATTTGTAAATTGAAATTGTATTTAAATGTTATGGAAATGATTAAGTTAATATTTCAAAACTAAATAATTGTAAAGTGAATCTGATATGTATATAAATTTATCGAATTTAGTTTTGAAATATTGAATATTTAAAGCTTTGAAATATATTAAAATTGAAATGGCTTATTTTATGGTTCAAATATATATTTGAAATCGATAATTTGAAATGGTTTATTTAGAAGCTGAATCGAGTTGAAACTGATGATTTGAGATTTGATTAAATTAAATTTTTGGAATTCGAGTTAATTTGAATCGATTTGTGAAATTTGAGGAAGCTATTTTATTTTATAAAGAAATTTTAAATTATATTTAAAACTATTGATACTTTACTTTATAAATTATTTTAATATAAACTATTTTAATGTAAATCATTTTTTATATAAATTATTTTATTTTAAACTATTTTAAACTTATAACTATTTATATAAACTATCTTATTTATAAACTATTTTAATATATATACTAATTTTAATATCTAAACTGTTTAAAAGAAAAGTGTTACGATTTCCAAAATACTATAATTTCAAAGTGTTATGATTTCGAAGATGCTATGATTTCGAAAGCATTATAACTTTGGAAAAGTACTATGATTTTTAAATGGATATATTTGAAGTGAAAATGATATCGTATTAAATTGGGTTTTGAAATGATAATGATATTTTGGTTTTGAGGGATAAACTATTATGACATGACCACGGTGTTATAATAACGATTGGTTGTTAAAGAGACCGGGATCGGATATGGACATACTCTCTGTCGATACCGAAAACCACTTTGACAACTGTGTACGCGGTGGAGTTTCCAGAATGAAGTAGGATGGTGGCGACGATCCTTAGGTATATACGTGGACCCAACTCCCGTGAGTTGGCATAAGGTGGCTAAAACAAGAGCGATCTCGGGCCAGTGAGGTAGCACCTCGTATCGGACACACTTCTTCGATACCATTCTATTACTTTGTGATTTTTGGTGGCCACCCTTGATTTGGGAGTGTTGTTCGAGGTGCAACGGTAGTGGCTGCTATGCGTATCCATCAGTCCGTGTGCGTAATTGGTATATCTACCCTGGCATTGCCTTGTGTGCCGTGTTACCTACCATATCGAGCTTTACTACGATTATGACTTTAAGATCCGACCGCGTTAAGGTTCTCCATCCCCTTAACGCTATTTTCTATACGATTATACTTTACTGATTAGACACTACTGTATATAGCGTATATTACTACATAATAAATAGTTTAACGGATCCTTAGGGGATGGTTATCCCAAACATCCTTTAAGTTACTTGTATTTCAGTTGGTATTTCACTTGAGTTGGATTTATTGATATAAGAATGTTAATCCTGACTCGAGTGTTTTGTGTTTTGCTTTACGCTCGGGTCAAACTGAGTGATACAGCATTTGAGACTCACCTTTGGGTTGGAGCTTCGCTTGGAGATCCAGCTATCTATCGATCCTGCTTTCAGTTATGCAGTTGATTCCAGTGATGTATTCAGATCTTGTATTTGATTATTTTATTGAGACATCTATTGTATTCGAGACTTCTATTGTATCTTGTTTGACTCTGTTATATATATATATAGTAGCTTCATGAACTACTATCCTTTTGTTTCCGCTGCATTATTGTTATATTACTCTGTGTCTGTGATCTGTAATTATTTTATTTACTGTATATGCTGAGTTTTGCCAAATTTTATTTACAATCCATTGTTTTGAATTATTCAAGTCCGACATGTGTGGATTTATTGTCGATTTGAATGGTCCAAAATACTGGGTCGTTACAACAGTATATAAGGAAATGAATGTAATTTAAAGGGTTAAGAAACTTAAGTGAAAAGATCTGTGAATGATTATTTATATTAATCAAGCTATATAAATAATAAATGTTAAATAAAGTGAAATAAAATGAATATAAATTAATAAGAAAAAACCTGGTATGAATAAATTGTAAATAAATGAAAAGTATGTAATACTTAAATAATGAATTCATTGATTATTTTAAATAATTGAATGGAAAACAACATATATAAATAAGTGGATGTAAAGTAATGGAAAAATGAAATTGTATGAATGAATGGGAAATGAATTTTGTAAGTAATGAATGTAAATTAAAGAGAATAATCATTGTATGAAAAAAATGAACAGTAAATGGTGTGAAAGGAGATTTATAAGAATAAAATTAAACGTTCCTTGAAATTATTGTTTGTTTTGGCTTATGGGATGGTTGGGAATTCTAATTGTATAAAGATGTATAAATAATCTATTAAGTTTTATCTAAGACTGTTGAGTGTATGGTATACTTCGTAGTTATTTATCATTTTATACGATTAAAAGTTTCTGAACCTGAACAAACCATTTGTTTTGGTTGTTATGGATGGATGGACGATTACTTTGATTGCATGTGATGATTGTATGGTTTTTGTTTACAAGTGACTATTGTTATGTTGTGTTGTTTTATTTGTTATTAATTGAAACAACTTAAATTTCTCTTTTATATAATTATTAACTTCTTTGGATTGTATAAGTGAAATACAGGTTATGGAAGCAATTGCTACTTCTTTTGGTTTCATAAATAAAGCATTGTTTGCCCGACAAATAGGTACGTTTTCGGATTACGGTTTTCTAGCGATATTATATTGTTTTCCCGTGGTTTGAGATATTTTATTTTGAATATGATATATATATGGCTATTATTGATACTATTTTTCACCTGGACCTTTCCGAACAAAGGAGACTCTACCGAAATTTTTCGTTAATTTTAGACTTAGAAAATTTTTATGAAAATGTTTTTCAAACTTTTATTGAACTTGAATAAGAAATGATTTAATTGTTTATAAATTGATACATTTTATTTAAAGTATTTAATTATGTAAATTAATTGTTTATAAATTGAATATTTTGAATGAGATATATCAAATCCTTAATTCCTTCTTTTCCCTTTTCGAGGACGAAAAGTTTTGAGTGGGGGAGAGTGTAACGACCCATAATTTTCCGATAATTAAATTATTGAATTTAATAAAATTTTGTAATTTAATATTGGAAGAAATAAAAATTTGTGATTTATTAATAAAAAAATAATAACTAGAATGTAATGTTAATAATGTTAATTTAAGACAATTGATAACTATTTTAATGCAATCTCAATTAATTGGAATGATTGGAAAGTTATAATTGGTCATAAAGTGTAAATGGTAAATAAACCAAATGTTGTATTAAACGGTGAAATTGTATGTAATTAATTGGAATTGATTAAAATAAAATAATTAATCCGTATGTGAATTTATTAGTTTTGTTTGTTAACAATAAACATAGAAATGTGTTTGAAATCTTAGTTGTAACAATTGTTTAATTATCGTTTCACTATTTAATCCGTTGAAATTTAATTGGAAATCAATTGCAATTAATCTATTTAAATACTGAAGTTAATGTGAATTAAGATGGTAACTATAGAATATTGATGTAATAAATGGTAAACCAATGTTAACTATGTCCACAAAGTAATGATTGATTGAATAAAAAGATTGAAATCAAAATGAACCAATTTATTGGGTTTTAAATTTTAATTAATGAATTTATTGCAATTGAAATTGTAACGTTGTAATTAGCGCAATATTAATAGTTGAATTTGACATGGAAATTTGTTTTAAAAGATTTTAAATTACTTAGTAATCCAAAATGATAAAAATTGCTAGTTATTAAATTTTAAATTAAAAAGTGATTTAATTAATTTAATAATATTTATTTAATTAACGTGAAAATAGCCATTTTGGCCACTGTCACGGATTTCGACGAAACCAGTTTTATCGGATCCGTAACAGTGAATTATTGTAGGATATCAAATTTTGTAGATATCAGACTTATGATCGTGCAGGCTTGAAACACGTAGAAATCAATTTAAATAAGCTGATTTTAAAAGCTAACTTTTGTATACAATGGAATTAGGACTTGAAACTTATTCCATTGAGTTCAAAAATATCGAAAACCTATATTTTGATATATTGGATGGTCCATTTTTGTTTCGGGAATGAAACGAGCTTTTCGGGTCGTTGTATCGTTTCGATCCAACCCTGCCTATATATAGGCTGTTATAAGCTCTAGTTGTTTCTCAATTTATTATTTATATACGTACATCTTCTTCCTCCTTCTCAAACGACAGAACATCAAACCTAATTCCCAAATTCAAAAATCTAATTTCAAAAAAAAAAATTCTGGTTGCTTCAGGTTTACTTCGAGTCAAGAAGAAGTTCGCTTCGGGTTCCAGAGGCGAAAACCCTGCAGCGACTTCGGGTCAGAGTGAGTTCCATAACAAACAAGGCAGATCTGGTCACCCTTCGAGTTCCAGAGGCGAAAACCCTACAGCGACTTTGAGTCAGGAGCCAAATTACTCGGGTCTCGGGTCATTTTGGTTAAAAACTCAGAGTGAACACCGGGTAATTGAGGCGGCGGACCGAAGCAAGACTCAAAGTCGAAAATTTTCAATCTTCTAACCATAATAACTTTTGCATACGAGCTCGGATTCACGTGTGGTTTTCTCCGTTGCGATCGTATCGAAATTCCGGACATTTTGAAACTTGTTTCGCTGCATTCTAAGATTGTTGAATTTTGGGCCTTATTTTGGATTTCAAATCGATTTGAAATCAAAGATGAGTGTTTTGACCCACTCACTACTACTAGATTATCTTATGTTAGTTAAATTGAATTGATGATGCAATTAGAAATTGATTGGTTGATGTTTGGTATATTTAAATTGTCATTCCAGTTAAATCTGACTTTTATTGAATATTATTGCCATTAATTTAATATTAAATTCTAAATATCTAGTTAATACCCATTATTGATAATCAGTCACTTGTTATTGTTTATTGATTGGTTTGAATGGTGATTGTGATGGATTTTGATTGTTGATATTGAATTACTGGATGTTATATTTTTATATTGTTTTAACACAGCAAGTTCCTTATGGGTTGAAATGATACATACCCGAACGATCTGATAGATTAGGAAGAAATCGTTATGGGTTGAAATGATAGACTCGAGCGATTTTATGGATTTGAAGTAAGATTTGGGATTGGGGGTTGAAATAATATATACCCGTAAAATTTAAATATTTGCGGATTGAAATGATAAATATCCGTATCACTTGATCATAGGGTAGAAAATTATATACGGACACCAGATTGGTTAAATTAAATGATTCTAAATCCTTAAACTTTGAATTCGGTTAAATGGTATTTTGAAATAGAATTTGATTTATATAAACTGAATTGTTTTAAATGAATTGTTTAAAGGATTTAATTTGAAATTTTGAAATTGTTTTAAGTGAATTGCTTAAGGATTTAAATTGAAATTCTAAAGTTGAATTTGAAGTATAAACGAAATTTATCGAAATTGAGTTATTGAAAACATTTGAAATTGTAACTTCGAAATCTATTGAAATTGAAATAGCTTAAATTGATACTTCAAAATTTGAAATTGGGTTTTGATTTGAAATCTGGATATGGTCCAGGTTTGTTGAAATGGAAGAAATAGTTAAATTTGATGTTAATTTCAAATTTATTATTTTAATATAAACTGTTTAAAGATATACGATTTTAAAAATCCTTATTATTAAGATTTTCAAACTATTAAACTAATTTAATCTCTTTTTAGACTATTTTAAACTATTTAATCAATTTAAACTATGCTAATTTATTTTAATCTATTATAATCTATTCAATCCAATTTAATCTATTTTAACCTATTTTAAACTAATTAAACCATTTTATCTATTTTAAATCTATTTAATTTATTTTAAATCTATTTAATTTATTTTAAACCATTTTAATCTATTTTATATGTATTTAATCTATTTTAAATCTATTTAATCTATTTTAAATCTATTTAATCTATTTTAAATCTATTTAATCTATTTTAAATCTATTAATCGATTTTAAATCTATTTAATCCATTTAAATCCATTTAATCTATTTTAATCTATTTAATCTATTTTAAATCTATTTAAACTATCTTAAATTTATTTAAACTATCTTTAATCTATTTAAACTATCTTAAACCTATTTAAAAGCTGTTTTAAACTATTTTAAACTATCTAAATTGTTTTCTAAATTTTAGACCGTGTAAAGTTGAAGTATTTATATTTAAATCCTTGATTTAAAAGTGAATGCGGTTAAACGATGTTATAACCAAAGTTGGGATTTAAAAATGATATTTTCTAGTGAAATGACATATTTGATTGAATATGATGAATTTGAAATGAGATATAACCTATTTTATTGATATGATTTCGAAAGTGAATATGATTTCGAAAGGGATATGTTTAAGTCTAATATGATATTTTGATATCAATTATGAATTGACTTTTGACATGTAAAAGGACCATCCGGTGTGAAATAAGCATTCGGTTGTTAAAGAGACCAGGATCGGATATTGTCAAACTCTCTGCCAATACCGACAACCACTTTAACAACTGTGTACGTGGTGGAGATTCCAGAATGAAGCTGGATGGTTTGGCGAAAGATCCTGTATGAGGTATTTACATACCCCTGACTCCTATGAGTCGGCTTGATGTGGCTAAAACAGGAGCTATATCGAGCCAAGTGAGTTCGCTCCTCCTATCGGGCACATTGCTTCGATACCATATTATGACTTTGTGATTGATTTGGTGGCCACCCCTCAATTTTGATTTTAGGGGTGTGTTCCGAGGCAGGCGGTAGTAGTCGCTATGCGTTACCACCAGTTCGGGAGTACAAATGGTAGAATCCTACCCTGGCATTACCTCGCGTGCCATGTCACATGCCTTATTGCGCCTTCTACGAGTTTGTTTTGTACTATACCTATGGAGTGCTCCCTGAGTAAATCACCGGTTTGGTGGAGCTTACAGTATCTGTATAGACTACGAGAATATATAAAATGTGTTAAGGGGGATATAGGTAATGCCTTATCGCTATTTTAATACTTTACTTTACTATAGACACTATTATAATAACGTATTGTACTATGTATGTAGATAGTTTAACGGATCCTTAGGAGATGTAATCCCGAACATCTCTTAAGTTATTGCACTCACGTTAGACACTGGATAGGAGATGTCAAACCCCGTAAACATCTCTGATGCCGCTACACTCATATTTATTTACTCTTATGATTAATGTTCTTATATTTATTAAATTTGATTTCAATTGAAACGACAATTGAAATATGTTGCTGTTAGTTATTTACATTGTTATATATGCTATTATCTGTATCTGTTCACCTGTGACATCTGACACCATTATCTGTTATTCATATTGATGATTTGAGATTTGATTAAATTTGAACTTTGGAATTCGAGTTGATTTGAATCGTTTTGTGAAATTTGAGAAAACTATTTTTATATAAAGTATTTTTAAACTATATCTAAAACTATTTATACTTTACTTTATAAATTATTTTAATATAAACTATTTTAATATAAATCATTTTCAATATAAATAATTTTATTATAAACTATTTTAACTTATAACTATTTTATATAAAATATTTTTATTTTATAAGATCTTTTAGTTATGACTCAAGTGTTTTGTCTTTTCAATTCGCTCGGGTCAGTCTGAGCTTTTCAGTGTACCGAAGATTTCTTTTCTGGAGGACGAAGACGAAGATTTAATACTATTATTATTTATTATATTATTTCCACTACATCATGTTGTTCCGCTGCGTTATTTTATTCATTTCTGTTGTATGTAACTCCGATATGTATTGTAAAAGTGTAATCAAATGTTATTTGTAAAGCAGCTTCATGAACTATTTATTTGGTTAATATATTTTGTCATTCCGCTGTGAGATTCTATGTTTTGTTTTTTCCTTCTTTTCTCTTCTTTTCTTATTTACCCCATAACAATCCTCCCTTTTGAATGGTTTGAGTTTGACACGTGTGGTTTATTGTCGATTTAAACCGTCCAAAAAGGTGGGTCGTTACAAATTGATTGAAAGAAATCTTCCTCGGTATTTATGAATATATTTATATTTTTTGAATAAGTATATGGATATCTTGATATAAAGGTATAAACTGTTTTCTGGATTTATTATTAAAAATGTTTTATAAAATGATCACGGTGTGAAATAAGCGTTTGGTTGTTAAAGAGACCGGGGTCAGATATTGTCATACTCTCTGCCAATTCTGAAACCACTTTAACAACTGTGCACGTGGTGGAGAATCCAGAACGAAGTAGGATGGTTAGGCAAATGCTACTGGTATAAGGTAAGAACGCAGCCCTGACCTCCTCGGGTCAGCTTGATATGACTAAAACAGGAGCTATACCAGGCCAAGTGAGGTCGCTCCTCTGATCGGGCACATTTCTTCGATACCATATCTGCTACTTTATGATTGATTGGTGGCCACTCTCGATTTGATTTTGGGAATATGTTCCAAGCTGGGCGGTAGTAGCTGCTACGCGTTACCACCGGTCTGGGAGTGCAAAACGGTAGAATCCTACCCTGGGCATTGCCTCACGTGCCTTTTCATATTTCTTATTAAACCCACTATGATTTTGGTTGTGTCGTACCTTTGGAGTGCACCCTGATTGCCCACCGGTTTGGTGGAGTTTATGGTACTGTATAGACTATGACATTTATATAGAATGTGTTAAGGGGGATATGAGTAACGCCTTAACGCTATTTTAATACTTTACTTTACTGATAGACATTATATATACAACGTACATTACTACATATAAATAGTTTAACAGATCCTTAGGAGATGGAAATCCCGAAACATCTCTTAAGTTATTGCACGCACGTTATACACTGGATTGGAGATGTAAAATCCCGTAAACATCTCTGAAGCCATTTTACTCATATTTACTTGTTGTTGATTTAACTTACATAAGATATTTTAGTTCGGACTCGATTTTTTTGTCTTTTCATTACGCTTGGGTCAGCCTGAGCATTTCAGTGTTGAAGACTCTACTTCTGGAGGACGACGATGGAGTTTGGTATATTATATTATTAGCAATTTTCCGCTGCATCATTATTGATATGTCATTGTTTGTACTCTGATTGTTGTATAAATGATGTAATCCAATGTTTATTATAAAACAGCTTCATGAACTGTTTATTTGAGTATTATATTCTGTCATTCCGCTGTGAGATTCTATGTTTTGTTTTTCCTTCTTTTCTGTTATTTTCTTATTTATCCATTGACAATCCTTCCTTTTTGAATGGTTAAAATTAGACCTGTGTGGTTTATTATCGATTTTAAACCGTCCAAAAAGGTGGCTCATTACAGTAGGTATCAAAGCAAGGTTTAGTGATAACATTAGCCTGTTCGGGGTTAACTCATTAAAGATAGGGCTGTTAATACCCTAGAATGAGTTTGAGGGTATATGAGAGAGTGTATTTGTTAGTGTTATAAAAATATTTGTACTGTGTTAATTTGTTCTGTTTAGTATTTATAAATTATTGTCGGTACATAGGACGCTATGGCATCGATAGAGATTTCTAAACACTTAATAGGGCAGACCGATACAATATTGATTTTGAAATATAGGTAAATGAAATAATTACCTAGTATTATATTTTGTATATAAAAGTATAATTTTTATAAATGGATATAGTTGTATGTGATATGTTTGTTTAGGAAGTGAAATTTTATAAATATTGGTTACAAAATAAAATTTACAAATAAAGTAAATATGAATTGGAAATTTGGGAACTTAAGTTCCGGGGATTTGAAATTGGTTTTCGAAGATTTTGGAATATAATATTAGTAATATTTGGAAGTATTTACGGATATAAATATTTTCAATGTTATCTGAAAGAAATTTTTTAAAAGAATTTTAAAAGGAAATAAGTTCTGTACTCCCCTCTTTTATCGTTGGCAAATAATTTCGGTGATGATCACGACATCATCGACGCTCATTTTCGAGTTTCAAAGTGGGAAGACCACTGTAGTAGCTTTGCTACACATTTGTCTTGATAAACAAATTTTAATTTTATTTTCTTAAGTATGATTTGATATATATATATAAGATATGAATATATATATATATATAAATTATTTCAAAATGATTTGAAATGAACCCGGTATTTAGTTCTTAAGTTCCTGTTAAATTAATGATTTCCAGTTGTAGAAATAAAGTGAAAATTTGATAGTTGGAAACTTTTAAAAGGAAAAATAAGAAATTAGAAGCTAAGTGATAAATGAAACTGTAATGAAATTGGAGATTTTTCACTTGTAATTTAAAGATAATAAAAATTAAGAAGATATGGACTATTGAACATTTTGTTAACTAAATTGAATAAGATAAACTTGTGTAACATTCAATTACATTCTAAAAGCATGTATAAAACTTACCAGAAATATTTAAAAAGTTGTAATGTTAAATATGAATATGTAATAGAATATTATACAAGTAAAGGCTTAATAACGAAAATGTTTCAAAATGAACATATGTTTATAAATAAAAAATTAAGATGTATAAGAATATTATAAAATTAAGTTAATGTCTGAAGTTATTTATAATTAAAGTGAATACTATATTAAGTAAATGATTATAACTTCAGAAAATGTTGACATGATTCAGAAATAGATTTAATATTCAATAATACTATATATGAAAGAAATAAATGTAAATAAAAAAGGTAGAGAAACTTAAGTATGAATTGATTCACTAATGAATATTAATCTTAATTGGAAATCTAGTTATATAAGTAAATGAATGTGAATTAAATTGCAAGGAAACTTATGTAATATTTTAAGAATTGATCTATTGGTGTTCTAAATAATTGAATGGAAAATAATTTATGAAAGTAAATGAATGAAAAGAGAAAAAAGATAATACTTTATGAATGAAGGAAAATAAATAAAAGGTATGTAGTGAGAAAAGAAACCAATTGAATAAACTTAAATAAAAATTTAAAATTCTTTGTTGTTTGGCTAATGGGATGTTTCGAAAATGATACTTCAAATTGTTCAAGGTTGTATGAATAATCTATTAAGTAATTATCTAAGTCTGTTGAGCGTAAGGTACACTTAGTAGTTTATTTATGGGACAGTTTGGCACAGGTCCCTAATAACTTTCAAAATACACAAATACCCTAGTAAAAAAAAGTTTGTAAATTAGGTCCCTAGAATTAAGTTACCGAATAATGGCATACACTTATGCAATTATTCAGTGAATAATTGCAGACATTTATGCAATTATATCAAAAAATTGCAGACATTTCCACAATTATTCACTGAAAAATTATGGAAATTTCCGTAATTTTTTCAAAAAATTGCGGAAAATTCCGCAATTATTCACCAAAAAAATGCGGAAATTTCCGCAATTATTCACCGAAAAAATTGCATAAATTTATGCAACATTTGGATATAATTGCATAAATGTCTGCAATTATTCAGTGAATAATTGCATAACTATATGCAATTACTTAGTAATTTAATTCTTGGGACCTAATTTACATACTTTTTTTACTGGGGTTTTTGTGTATTTTGAAACTTATTAGGGACTTGAGCCTAATATTCACTTTATTTATCACCCATGAATGATGAGCAGTTTCTGAAACTGAACAAACCATTAGTTTGATTGCTATTGATGTATGATGGATACTTTGATTGCATATACTGGTTGTATTGTTTTGTTTGCCTATGTTTTATGTTGATTTTCTTTTGTTGCTAATTGAAACAACTAAATATTTTTCTTGTACATAATTCTGACTATTTTGGATTATATAAGTGGAATACAGGTTTATGGAAGTAATAGCTGTTGCTTTTGGTTTCATAAATAAAGTTTATTGCCCGACAAATAGGTACGTTTTCGGATTATGGTTTTTGGAATGATATTTTATTATTTTCCCATGGTTTGGGATGTTTATTATTAAAATATGATATATATATATATATTGAAATTATTGATATTATTATTTTTTCGGACCTAACCGTGCAAAGGAGACTCTGGCCAAATTTTTCAAAAATTTAGGACTTAGAAATTTTTTGTTAAGGTGAAAATATTTTCAAAATTTTATTAAACTTGAATATAAAAGATTTAATTATTTATAAATTGATATATTTTATCTAAAATACTTAATTATGTAAGTTTAAAGTGTTTAATTTTAAATAAAATATATTAGTTTCTTAATTCCTTCTTTTCATTTTCGAGGACGAAAAGTTTTGAGTGGGGAAGAGTGTAACGACCCGTATTTTTGATAATTCAAAATATTAAATTAAATAAGACTTTGAAATTTAATATTATGATAAATTAAAATTTATGATTTATTAATGAGAAAATAATTAGAATATAATTTAAATTTATTGTTTGAATGTAATTGACAACTATTTTAATGTTTATCTCACATTCATGTCTATAACTATCTTGGATGGTTGGAAATGAATTCCTATCACTTTAGCATGTACATTTGCATTTGGTTTGCATCGAATTGGCGAAAAACTCCAATTTTTAGTGATTTTGGTGAATTTCTGGGCTTAAGTCGTTCTGGTGGAAAAGTCACCTCGGAGTTAGGTCGCTAGGTCGTAGGTCGATAGGCCTTAAGGCGCTCTAGCGTGGGAAGGTTGTTTACGGCACTTAGGTCGTAGGTCGCTCAGCCTTTACCCATTAGGTTTCAATCAATTGAAATAATTGTAAAGTTAATTTGGTTGTAATTGTAAATAAGGAATAAAATCAATGTTGTATTTAATGTTCAAATTATATGTTATTAATTGGAATAGGTTTATTATGGAATATGAAATCAATTGATTGGTATGTAAACTTATTAACTTTGTTTGTAAACAACAAATTCAGAAATGTGCTTGAATTACTAATGTGTAATAATTGTTTTAAGTATTATTTTATTATTCAACCCGTTTGGAATTAATTTGGAAATTAATGAAATTTAATATAATTAAATATTGCAGTTAGCATGAGTTAGGAAGATAACTGTAGCATATGAATGTAATAAAATATAAACTAATGTTAATTATATTCATAAGGTAATATTTGATTCAATAATAAGAGTTTAAAATCGAAATAAAAGAATTTGATTAAATTTAAATTATAATTAACTAGGTTTTTATTTTAGTTGTAATTGAACGCTCGAATTATTGTAATATTTAAATATTAGATTTAATATGGAAATTTCATTTTAAAAGATTTTAAATTTCTAAGTAATCAAGAATGATAAAAAAATTTACTTTTAAATTTGAATTTAAAAGTGATTAAATCAATTTAATAATAATTTATTTAATTAACGTGAAAAGTAGCCTTTTTGGAAATTGTCTCGGATTTCAACAGAACCAATTTCATCGGATCCGTAATAGTGAATTATTATAAGATTTCAAGTTTACTAAAGATCGGACTTATCGTTTGATCGTGCGGGCTCGGAACGCGTAGAAATCAATTAAAAGAATTTAAATGAATATAATTTGATTTTAAAAGCTAACTTCTGTATAGATGGAATTAGGATTTGAAACTAGTTCCATTGAGTTTAAAAATATCGAAACCCTATATTTTGATATATGGGACGACCTATTTTCGTTTTGAGGACGAAACAGGCTTTTCAGGTCGTTATTATCGTTTCGACCCAATTCGATCTGTCCATTCGTTCTTATCTATCTCTGCGTATATATAGGCTATTATAAACCTTAACAGATTTCTTATTTCATATTTCTGTACGTACTATCATCTTCATCTACTCCTTCTTAATGGCAGCTCAAAACCCAAATTTCAGTTTCAATCAAAACCCTAATTCCCAAACCTCAAATCCCAAATCAAATCGAAATTTCAAACTCATCAAACCCTATCGAATTTTATATTGTTAGAAAGCTCTCGACGAACGTAATCCACATCTGAAATTCGTTTGTCGATTTGAGGTTCGGTTTGGACAGAAATGAATAGTTTATTCTCGGCCATCCATATTAGGGTTGCCGATCCGACAGTGTGGATCGTCGACTATACGATGATCGAGAGGTACGAGCTTGTAGAGGTCGCGAAGCAAGTCTCAGAGGTGCTGGCTGTTCATCTTAAAAGTAAGTGCGTGTAATCGCCAGAAATGGCAAACGAAGGCGGCGGCGGCGGACCACTCTATGCAGCGGCGGTGGTTACGGCGAGCTTGCCGTGGATGTGCCCTGGAGTGGGCATCGCGGCACTAGGGTCTGATCAGGGGGAAGTGGCTCAAAGGAAGCGCGACAACGAGATGATCGTGACAGCTGTGTACGTGATGCGCGAGTTCATTCATGATGTTAGGGTTGGCCTAGGAGGTATAATTACTAAATTACCCTTGATTAATTTTAATTTAAAATTTTGAAATTCAAAATGTTCTAATTAGCATAACTTTCGCATACGAGCTTGGATTTGGACGTGGTTTCTTTCGTTGCGATCGTATCGAAATTTCAGACAACATGGAATGGGTTTGGTTGAATTCTGAAACTGTTCAAATTTTAGGCTTTATTTGGATTTTAAATCGACGATAAATCAAAGGTGAGTGATTTAACCCACTCACAATTACTAAACCTTCTTATGTTAGTCGAATTAAATTAATGATGTGATAAGAATGTTATTGGTTATTGTTTGGTAGTTTAATTTGACATTTTAATTAAATTTGAATTTATATTGAATTAAATTGCCATTTAAATTAATATTGAATTTTAATTGATAGTTAAATACCTGATATTGATAACCAGTTAATTGTTGTGGTTTATTGACTAATTTGGATGTTGATTGTTATGGATGTTTATTTGTTGACATTTTGGATGATTGGAAGTTATCTTTATTATATATGTCGTTATCACACTACAAGTTCCCTTAGTTTGTTGTTAGGAAAATCACTGTAGGTTGAAATGATACATACCTGAATGATCTTATAGATTAGGGAAAATCGTTATGGGTTAAAATGATACATACCCGAGCGATTTTATTGATTTGGAAATTTTTGATTCGGGATACGGTTGAAATGATATATACCTGGGAAATTTAATTATGTTGGGTTGAAATGATACATACCCTATCACATGACCATAGGGTAGAAAATTATATACGGACACCGTTGGTCGGTTTTAAATTATTTTCTAAATGGTAAAGTATGTTTGATTTACAAAGTTGATTTTTAAAATTTAATTTAATGATTTTATTTAAAAAAAATTATTTGGAAAATGGTTTATTTATATGTTTTAAATTAAAGTTTCAAATTATAAGTTAATATATGGTTTAATTAAAAGGTAAATTTAAGATTATTACTTATAATTTTATTTAGTTTTAAAATATATTTTAAATGGTTTAAATTTTAATTTAATAGGATATTTAATATAGTTTTAAGAGATTTATATAAAACTTAATTTAATAAAATATTTAATACAATTTTAAGAGGTTTATTTAAATCCCATTTAATATAATAAATAAAGATTTTTATAATAACTTTAATAAATAAAAGTGTAAGAAGTTTGTTAAGAATTTATAATAGTTTTGTAAGAGATTTTATAATGGATTTTGTAAAAAGGAGTTTTATAAAGTTTTAAAAAAAAAAAAAATTATAATGGATTTTTATAATAGTTTTATAAAGAAGTTTATAAAGGTTCTAAAGGGTTTTATAAAAGGAACTTGTTTAAAGGGGAAGAGTTGTACACCGTTTTGTATAATTAGCTTTATAAATGGTTCTAAAGCATATAAATAGTTTATAAATGGTTTAAGAGAGATTTATATCGAAATTGATTGAAAGAAATCTTCCTCGGTATTTATGAATATATTTATACTTTCGGAATAAGTATATGGATACCTTGATATGAAGGTATAAACAGTTTTATGGATTTATTATTAAAAAAAATTATAAAATGACCACGGTGTGAAATAAGCGTTTGGTTGGTAAAGACCAGGGTTGGATATTGTCGTACTCTCTGCTAATTCCGAACCCAATTTAACAACTGTGCACATGGTGGAGAATCTAGAACGAAGTAGGATGGTTTGGCGAACGCTACTGGTATGAAGTAAGAACGCAGCCCTAACCTCCTCGAGTCAGCTTGATATGACTAAAACAGAAGCTATACCGGGCCAAGTGAGGTTGCTCCTCCGGTCGAGCACATTTCTTCGATACCATATCTATTACTTTGTGATTGATTGGTGACCACCCTCAATTTGATTATGGGAGTGTGTTCCGAGGTGGGCGGTAGTAGCTGCTACGCGTTACCACCAGTCCGGAAGTGAAAACGGTAGAATCCTACCCTGGGCATTGCCTCGCGTGCCTTGTCATATGCCTTATCAAGCCCACTACGATTTTGGTTTGTGTCGTACGCATGGAGTGCTTCCTGATAGCCTACCGGTTTGGTGGAGTCTACAGTACTGTATAGACTACGACATTTATATAAAATGTGTTAAGGGGGATATGGATAACGCCTTAACGCTATTTTAATACTTTACTGATAGACATTATATATATAGCGTATTTTACTACATATAAATAGTTTAATGGATCCTTAGGAGATGGAAATCCCAAAACATCTCTTAAGTTATTGCACGCACGTTATACACTGGATAGGAGATGTAAAATCCCGTAAACATCTATGAAGCCATTTCACTCATATTTACTTGATGTTGATTTAACTTACATAAGATCTTTTAGATTTGACTTGAGTGTTTTGTCTTTTCATTACACTCGGGTCAGCCTGAGCATTTCAGTGTTGAAGACTCTATTTCTGGAGGATGAAGACGGAGTTTGGTATATTATATTATTAGTAATTTTCCACTGCATCATTATTGATATGTCATTGTTTGTACTCTGATTGTTGTAAAAATTGTGTAATCCAATGTATATTATAAAATAGCTTCATGAACTGTTTATTTGAGTATTATATTTTGTCATTCCGCTGTGAGATTCTGTGTTTTGTTTTTCCTTCTTTTCTCTTATTTTCTTATTTACCCATTAACAATCCTCCGTTTTTGAATGGTTTGAATTAGACATATGTGGTTTATTGTCGATTTTAAACCATCCAAAAAGGTGGGTCGTTACAGTTCTAATTGTTGATATAGATCTGATTATAAATTTCAGCACACCAACATTCATTTTCTATTGCCCAAACATGTTCAAGTTGTTGAATCAGGTTCATTGACAACGTGGATAAAGGGGTGAATTTCATGAAAAAAAGTTCCTTCTATTAATTTGCATAATTTTGTATTTTTTGTTTACATGAGTAATATATTTGTACTAAATCATATTTAATATTGTTTAATAAAAGTGTTGGGGGTATAGTTCTAATTTAATTAATTTGTTTATTAAAAATTTTATTTATTTTGTTATTATTTAAATTCTACTATAATTTTAATTCTAATTTAATTATTTAATTTGGTTTGGTTTAATTTTATATTTTTAGTATTTTAATATGTTCGTATTCACAACACAAAAATTATAGCTATAATAAATATAATGATCTAACCAAGGGGTAGTATAAGAACATACATCATAATTAACCATTGTGGTTTATGGCTAAAGTATTGGTTAAGTTTATAAGTTAATGATGATGTCTTAATATGAACTACGAGATCGCCCCAAGGACGCCTTCGGCATCCTGGGGTCACAGACCGACCATAGACCCTATTCTATAAGTGGAACGCATTAGCTGTCCGCTCTCCGGTTGGGCAGTAAGGGTCGGAAAAGGGAAATCACTCATTCTTAAAATAAAACCAACATTCTTAAGACCAAAGAGTCGGGCGGAAAAAGGGAGAGAGCTCTCTGTTCCTGGTTCTCCTATAGCTGGATCTTCGGAACCACAAGAATCCTTAGAATGAATGAGATTCCAACTCAGCACCATTTGAGATTTTGAGAAGAGTTGCTCTTTAGAGAGCACAACCAAGCGGTTAATATTATACCTCCAGGGCCAAAAATTCTTGTTTCAGAGGGTGAATCTGTCAAGTTTGATCAACCATTAACAAGCAATCCTAATGTAGGGGGGTTTGGTAAAGGAGACGCAGAAATAGTGCTTCAAGATCCATTACGCGTCCATCCAGCGTAAGCATTTGGATAATCTGGAATGCGACGTGGCATTCCCGAAAGCCCAAAGAAATGCATGGGAAAGAAAGTAAGATTCACCCTGAAAGCAGTGATCCAAAAGTGGATTTGACCTAAAGTTTATGGGTATGTCCGACCAAAGATTTTGCTCCCCGCAGCGATCGAACGAGAATGGATAAGAGGCTTGTGGGATTGACGTGATAGGGTAGGGATGGCTATATTGCTGGGAGCGAACTCTAGACTAATATGAAGCACATGGATCCAAGTTATGCTTGGAATGAAAGAAATTCCAAATCAGCTTTGTCTACGAACAAGAAAGCTATAAGTAATGCAACTATGAATCTCATGGAGAGTTCGATCCTAGCTCAGGATGAATGCTAGCAGCATGCTTAACACATGCAAGTCGGACAGGAAGTGGTGTTTCCAGTGGCGGACGGGTGAGTAATGCGTAATAACCTGCCCTTGGGAGGGGAACAACAACTGGAAACGATTGCTAATACCCCATAGGCTGAGGAGCAAAAGGCAGAATCTTCCCGAGGAGAGGCTCGCGTCTGATTAGCCAGTTGGTGAGGCAATAGCTTACCAAGGCGATGATCAGTAGCTTGTCCAAGAGGATGATCAGCCACACTGGGACTGAGACACGACCCCTTACTTATGAGGAGACAGAAGGAGATTGTCTAGACTAACGTCTAGAAATGACTTAATTTGCATGAGAGTTCATTCGCACGTGGACCTAAGATACAAATAGGGAGAAAAATCCTAATCATCACAGCCCTCCTTCGGTTGCAATGCGACTTGTGCTGCCCTCGCTAGTTGTTCCATCGGACCTAGTTAAAGAAATAATTAGTTTGGGTCTAGGTTTTCCGGTGAATTAGATTCTTTCCTGGCATTGGCAAGAGGTAGCCTGCATCGTATTAATGAAATCACTTTTAATGTGTAGCTGCCTCCTCATCCCCTTATGTTGCCCTCAATCTCTTTCTTTATCTTTTTCTTTATCTAAGTCGAAAAAAAGCCATTGGTTAATATACCCATAACTATCTGACATCTCAGCTTCCCTAAGATGCTCATGCAGCCAATTAGAGTTCATTTATTGAGCGTAAATCCATAAATAAATAAAAATCTCTAAGATCAGGCCAAAGTTTATACTGGGCAATTTTATGTCACATTGGAAAATGATCCCCCAATTCGATATTATTGCAATAAGAGCTTACGCCTCAGTATAGTTAGGCCTTTTTTTATTCGATGAAACTTCGACGAGTAGGCGGTATATGTTTGGTTAGTTAGACAAGACAGGCAGCAAGGAAGCTTTCCCCTATATAATATGGCTTATCGGAGCCTACGCCAGTGGATTCATCCATCGATCTACTGATCGCCTTCCTTTTCCCATTAATCTCTTTCTCTAGGCGGTGTGATTTTGTCTGAAAGAAAGGCCTCATGGAGGGAATGCAGGGCTCAGCGAAGGAGTGCAGATAGAACCACTAGAAGGGTGGGCTAGAGCTGGTATTTCTTTATATCCGTTCAGCTAAAAAATAGAAAGTAGGGACACACAGTACACATTTACTTGTATTTACATTAATATAAACTATTAATGTATAATTTTTTTTAGCAAAGCTAGCTGGGTTGATTGGTCCTTTTCTAGTTTATTGCTCAAAGAAAACAAACTAGGTATGAACAAGCTAATACCCATGAGACCAAAATATAAAACAAAAGAAACAAGGAAGATTACACAAGAAAATACATGGGACAAGAGCAAAGGATTAAAGGAAGATAAAAAAACAACACCATGAAAACAAGAAATTGATAGGCATGTAAAGACCCACACATTGAGGGTGCAAGCTTCGAAATGAGAGTTCACATTTTTCATTCCACCTACGACTTCAATAAGCAGAATGCTAAATACATTCTCTTTAGTTTTCAGTTCCCATTTGAAACCCACTCATTCCTTTTCTTCCATACCTCACAAAGCATTATTAGCAAAGTAATATTTGATTCATTTTTCTATTTAGTGGCTTTAAAACTCCAGTCCAGTTCGCTATCCCAGAAAGGACAGTGAATACCGCCCTTATTTTAGCAAAGGACAATAACTAGTTTATAAACCTTGGTAATGCCGTGAGGTGAAGATTTCTCTAGCCAGACATACTTTTCTTCACTTATATATTTTGGTAGTTAGACTGTTGCAGAGAACTCCAAAGAGATCTAACTCGCCCACTAGTTAATTAATTAAGATTTATAAATATATAATATAATATTTCTAAAATACATTACAATATATATTCGGCTTATATGTACACACACAAATACACTCACACACATACATACATATGTATATATATTTAAAATAAATTATTTAGATTTAGTAATACACACAAATATTTTTATTAAACTAGTAATGATTATAATAATTCGACATTTTGAATTCAAAATAGTTTGACTAATTCAAATAAAGTATTTTTGTTTTATTTTATTCAAAATTTACAAATTGAATTTTTTAAAAACATAAATCCGTGCAGATTTTAATAATATTAAAAAATCCTTATTTTTATTTGTTCAAACATTTAAATTTTAAAATAATTTTGATTACAAAATAAAGAAACTATTTTACTACTCTAAACCATTAGCATAAAAAGATAACATCAATTTAAATTATGTAGATATATATATATATATACACACACACATAACTTTTTTATAAAACAAAAGGAAACTGATTTTTTTTAAATATAGAAACCAAAACAATTAAAAAGGTAAACAAACAAAACATTATATATATTTAGATCTGAAATTATGAAGATTGATTATTTTTATTTTTGTTTAAAAACCGAATGGTAATTTATATACACATAAATTATATCATTTATTGTTTTATTTAATTATTCAACTATTCAATAATTATTTTATTTTTACAAATATTTTTTATTTCATGGTCGTATTCATAATGAAGGTGAAAAGAATTATGAACATACATACATACATACTAGAATTCATTTAAATAAAAAACTTACCATCTTCTAGTGATCATGCCGAACTTCTAACACCTTAGTTGTCGTTTATTTCTACCCTTGAACACCTTGTTCAGTCTCGTTGTCTATGGGATGTGAAACCTTCTACTTGGCTTCATTAATATCTACTCTGGAGTCTAGATTTAGGCCTTTTATTGTATAGAGATAATAGAAGGGTGGAATTCGTAGCCTGCTAGATCACAAATATCTTGCCCTTTTCTCTCAAACCCTAGGAACCAAGTCCCCTCTTGCCTTTTCAAGCTATGATCGACAATATATAGGAATGTGGCATTTATATTCCAGGCCTTAATAACTTTAGCAATTAAATCATTCATTTTGTTAATTTATCCAAAGATGATCGCTAATTAAATCAATGTATAACTTTTATACATTGTTTTAATTAATTCTTAGGTATTTAAATAAATAAATAATTCCATAAAATTTAACACAACATTTGTATTTAATTTTATTTAATTTATAACATTTATAAATTAATTTTGCATTGGTCGAATTCAAAAATAACTAACAACACGGTTGTGTTGACTCTCTAGTGTGAACTCGGTCCTCGATCAATATTTAAACGACTTAGATACTAAACCCTGTACGGATTTTGCTAAAGTATAGTATCGAAAACAAGTTTAGTCACTTAAAAATACCAGCATTCATCCGTACAAGTTCGTTCTTGGACTAAACGAAACACTTGAGAGTTCCGTCTTCAATCCCACCTCCTTTTGATATCTTCGCCTCGAAACGCTTGAAATGGATCGAAATGGTTTTTTGAACATATCCGATCCCAGTCACTTCGAAACAACATTCGATAATTTTTTGGTAAACTCAACCCCGGTTCTTTAGGAAATAAACAGTTAAAGATAAGAGCGAAGATCACCTCCTAACTACTAGTGGACGAATTTCCTTATTATTGTCCTAGGAGAAAGAAACAAGATTTATACGCACAGTACAGTATCATCGGAGATGACTGTGCCATATAACTCACATGTTTCTCCTAGATATTTCCAAAGTTACGTTTTGGATCCAAATTTGGTAGTCGGTTATTTAACCATTGAATAAACATACATTTAAATCAGGAATTTAAATTCCATAGGGAAAACCAACACACAAGCAACCACTAACATCCTTTTAATTAATCTTTTATTAATTAAATTCACATTGTAAATACTTGAATCAAAATCCTTTTCCAAAGATATATATCTCTACAAATCCCTATTTCTCAATACTTGGAAAAATATCCATATACTTATCTCAATGGTGTAAGTATATTCACCAAATATTGGGGAAGATTTCCTTTTTATACAATTCTAAAGTCATTTATAAACTCCATTATACATCCACAGAACCATTTATGAAACTCCTTTTATAAGTCTATAAAACCATTCCTAAAATTCATTTATAAATATCTGAAATCATTTGTAAAACTCTTTTATCTTGTAGATAATCTTCCTTTAAGTTTCCCAAACCGTGTTATAAGATTCCTCTTATTAAACCCACATCTGTTTATAAAATCCTATTTATAAACCTCAAAAACATTTATAAATAAAATTCTAATCATTTTCTCTAAAACACTATTATATAATAATAAACATTTTAAATAAATAATAATTAGCTTCAAAAAATCTTAAAATAATAGTAATTAGTAATTTCAAAACACTCTTAATAAAACAATAATAATTTTTCTTCAACGTTATTATAAATAACAATAATAAATTTCCAAACTTTATTGATAATAATTATATTTAATTTCAAACCATATAAATAATTCAAATAATAAATTTTCAAAATATTAAAATATTGATAATAACTTTAAAACAATATTAATATAAATAACAACTTTTTGAACATAAATTTAGATTTTCTTGATAAAAATCCATACTTAAAATTTCAACATAATCATTTCCGTATTTATAAAACTATATTTATAAATCTCTTCTATTTGATAACATATCATTTAACATCTCCAATCTATCCTCACTTTCAATTTTCCAAAATCGAATCAACTATTTCTCCTAAAACAACATTCTGCATATTATCATAAATCCATAATTTTGATTTATTTTCCAATTTAACCAATGATAATGGTTTCCTTTCACTTGTAAATGCAATTTACAAATCTATTCTTTTATTAATAAAATATGATTTTACAAATCTTCACTTTGTTCGTAAAATGCCATATTGATACATTATTACATCTATAATTTCCACATTTATAGTTAAATCTTAATATATATATATGTATATGTATATGTATCACTTTATATAAAACGATTAATAAATATTTATACCAAAATATTCCTATTTTCTTTTTAAAACCATATCCCTTTGTTATAAAACGCAGACTTAATTTTTAGATTTAAAAAAAAATCTTTAATTACAGTTCAAAATATTTATTTAAAATATTTTATGAAACTGTAAATTTATAATCTCTAAAAATCATACTTTTATTTTGAAATAAATTTCTTCTTTAAATAATTCAAGAAAAATTATTAAAACATATATAATTTCCAAAAACACTTTGAAATCCCTTTTTAAATCAAACCATTAGTTTATAATATTTTAAAATACCAAAAATAAGGTCCAATGCTACTAAAGCATCACTAAAGCAAAATCATATCCATGTTAAAATTTATAGCATCTATCATATCATATATCAAATTATATGAAAAATAAAACTAACCGTGTGAAGAATCTTGTTGGATCCCTCCAACCTGTCCCCTGCATCATAGATAGTATATAATAAAATAATATAAGTTAATCGCTTTGAGGCATGATCATATACAAAGGGTCATCCGCTCTTACATGGGAACATAATAGGGTCTCCTCCGCTCCACGAGTGGGAATATATCCAAACCAACAAATAAAATAATAAATCATCCAAACATTCAATCAGCAATTTTTATCAGCTATATATCATACTAGTTAACCAAAAGGTGAGTTTAACTCAACTTGATTTTAGTAGTTGCCAAAGCGTTCTGTTTTGAACTAAAATTTAACGGACATTCAATTTTAACCAAATTTCTATGATCTCCAAATTTATCCGATCCAACTCCATAGCGTAGTATTCGCTGATATGAACGCAACACAACTTGTCGTGTTCAATTTGAACCTCGTATGAAAAAGTTATGAATTTATAAGCGTTTGAAATAGCTAAATTAAAATTAACTTTAAATTAATAAACTATTAATTTAATTACCCTTTTTCCTCACAACTCTCATTCCAGGCCACGACTTCGTCCTTTTAATATTATTTTCAATCGTGATAAATCGATGTCGTTGTAGCCCTCTCTATCACTGCCGTCGCCATCGTCGCTTTGCCACCGTCGCCCCCGTCATTGTCAGAATCGACCAAAACCGAACCCAAACTGCCCACGAACGTGACCAAATTTTGGCCTCCATGCTACACCATACGACAATCCAATCATTGAAACCCTTCGTCACCTCGAGCTCTACATTTCCCTAGTTATGTAAAAGCGCCTTGATTGGCTCCGATCATCGTGGGACGTTGGATTGAAGGAGGAGAATTTGAAACAAAAAATAAACGAAGCAATTTCTAATTTGCACGTGAATATAAAATAAGAAGGTATGGATGCACAGTGGAGGGTATGGCTTACATGGGGAAAGTATGGGCTAGGGTATGGGGAATGATAGTGAATATATATTCAAAATATCTAGCTCGATGCGTTCAAAAATCTCGAACCCCAAACGAGGTGAGCCGCCTGGCATACTATATGTTATACTCCTATTCCGAACACAATATAAACTAGTCTTGAGGCCTATCGATCATATATAGAAGATAGCTTTTCAAAATCGAATTATATTAATTTAAATTCCTTTAATTAATCTCTACGCGTTTCGAGCTCGTACGACCAAGCGATACATCCGATCACTATGAAATTCAATGGCATACTATAATTCACTATTACAGATCCAATGAAACTGGTTTCGTCCAATTCCAAGGCAGTGCTTCCGAAGGCTATTTTATGCATTAATAAAATGAATTATTATAAAAACAAATTAATCAATTTTATACCTGAATTTAAAAGTCTATTATCATCATTCTTATTTATGTTGAAATCAAATAAGATTTCCCAATCATTTGTATTAACATTAAATCCCAGATTGGATTATTTAAACAAATCCCAATATAAAAATTACTATTCAAATTAACAAAAAATTTCATTCCAATAAATCCTTATATTTGAAATTCAAGTTATTTAACTTATAAAATTAACATTTCAATATTTAAAATTAATTAAATATTCCAAATTCAAATAATTAAAATTCTGGATCGTTACGATGTCGCTGTTTGATTTTTGGAAGATATAAATTACAGTAAAATTATTTCCTTTTATAGGTTGTCTCATTAAAAGTGATGACAAATGTCTATAAGTTTGTACGAGAATGATTAATTGGATTTTTAATAAGTTTATAGCACTTGTGCTATCACAAAATATTAAAGATTTTTGTAGAAATATTCTGAAATCTTGAAATGTTTGTTGTATATAAATTACTTAAGCACGTGCCAAAGCAACAGAAATTTATTCCGCTTCACATGTCGAAAATGAAATACAATTTTGTTTCTTACTAAACCACAATACTAAAGACTATCCGATGAAATGACAGGTACTGCTCGTACTCTTTCTGTCCATCCTAAATCCTTCAAAATCAACATCACTATATGATACTAACTCGAAAGAACATTCATTTTGGTAAAAAAGAGTCCATAGTCTCCAGTGTTGGTTGAGTTGCACTAAATTTGTTTTACTGCTCGAAAGTGTGGTTATTTGGGATTTTCTTGAAAATATGCACATAAACAAACACTCACTATAATGTCGGGACGACTAGCGGTTGGATATAACAATGACCCGATCATACTTCTATATAATTTTTGATCCATATTCTTACTGTTTTCATCCTTTTCTAGATGTACCATAATACTCAATGGTGTCAGTTTACTAGAAGTATTTTCCTACCAAATCGTTTAAGTAGATTGTTACAATATTTTTCTTGATTAATGAAAATACTATTTTTTTAATTGTTTGATTTGTAAACCAAGAAAATATGAAAGTTCTCCATATGAGAATCTCAAATTCACTCTTCATAATATTTTCGAATTGATTGCATAGTTTTTCATTTGTAGAACCGAATATAATATTGTCAACCTATATTGTATAATTAAAATATATTTATTTTCTCGTTTAAAAAGCATTTGGTCTACCTTTCCTATTTCAAATCCTAAAGTTATAAGATAGCTTTTTAATTGTTCGTACCAAGCACAAGGTGCTTGTTTTGAACCATAAAGAGCTTTTTTAGCTTATAGACATGACCAAGAATGTTTTCATGTATAAATAAAGGAGGTTGTTATACAAATACATTCTGTTTTATAAAGCTAAAACACGCTTTTAATGTCCATTTGATATAAATTAAAATTATAGTGACAAGAGAAAGCTAAAAGAATATGTATTGCTTCTAATCTAGCTACAAGAGCAAATGTTTCTTCATAATCTATACCTTCTTCTTGATTATATCCCTATGCAACAAGCCTAGCTTTATTTCTACTTATATCTCCATTTTCATCAACTTTATTTTTGCAAACCCATTTCGTTCCAATGGCAATTTTTCATTTGGACTTGGAACCAATTCCCAAACATCATTACGTTCGAATTGATTTACCTCTTCTTGCATTGCAAGAATCCAAAATTCATCGTTATATGCTTCTTTATAATTTTTAGGTTCAATATTCGATATAAATGCTATGTGACCCATTAGATTTAATTGACTTCTGCTTTGAACATTGTTTTTTACTTCACCTATTATATTTCCTATAAGATGATACTTTAGTAAACGTGGAGGAGATTTAAGGTCATTTACAATTTGAGTTTTTTGAGGAGGATTATCTAATGTTGGAGTGAGTTATTAATTATGATTTTTTTTTCATCATCCTTGCTGTTTCTAAAGTTTTCATCAAAAGATACGTGTAAAGTTTCATCTAATATTTTTGATCTTTTATTAAAAATTATGTATTCCTTACTTCGTTTCAAATATCCAATGATTATGCCTTCATTGGATTACAGATCGAATTTCTTAATTGAGCTTTTGCATTCAAGATAAAACATTTTGAACCAAAATTTTTAAAATAGGCAATATTTGGTTTTCTATCATTAAAATAGTTTGTATGGTGTATGTTTTATTAGAGGTCTTATAGTGACACGATTTAGGAAATAACAAGCAACAGACACATCTTTTACCTTAAAGTTCTTTGGTAATTGACAAGTACTCAGTAAGGTTCTAGTGCATTCCTGTAGAATTCTATTTTTCCTTTCTATAATGCCATTTTGTCATGGAGTTCTAGGAAAGGAGAAATTATGGCTAATACTCGTTTTATTACAAAAATTATTAAATAGTTCATTTTCATATTTTCCACCGTGATCATTTCTAATATTTTTAATTTTAAGATTCTTTAAATTTTTAATTCTTTTTGCAAAAATTTTAAAAACTTCAAAGTATCACTTTTATGTTTTAAAAACAATGTCCAAGTGTATCTAGAGAAACCGTCTACTATAATAAAAATCTATTTATTATGGTTTATAGACTGTACTTGTGTTGGACCAAAAAGATCCAAATGAAGTAGTTCTAAAGGTTGTCATGTAAATATTACTTTCTTAGATTTAAATAAAGACTTCATTAATTTTCCTAATTGACAAGCGTCACATAAATTGTTAACTTTAAAATTCATTTTCGGTAAACCTTTTACTAAATCATTTTTAGTGGTTTATTTATGGATTTGAAGTTGATGTAACAAAATCTTTTGTGCTAAAGTCAAAGGTCATTGTCTTTAGCCATTAAACACATATCAATATTATGATTTATTTTCATATTTAAAACATAAATATTTCATTTTCTAATTTCTTCCAAACTTAAATTTTTATATTGGTTAAAAATACTACATTTATCTTATTCAAAGGAAATACTGAAATCTTTGTCGCAAAGTTGACTAATGCTAAGTTGATTGTTGTAACGAACGGGATTTTCAACCCACAAAAATCAACACTAATATATCCATTGTATTTCGTGTCGAGCATTCAAGTGACGGAAAGACTGATCGTTAGTGGAAAGAAAGAAGATAGAAGATAAGAAGAAACTAAACAATCGTAGAATCTCACAACGCAATGGAATAACATTTATCTATCTACATAATTCTTTACAAATCCATTTCAAAAATGATACATCAGAGTCGTACTAATAAAATTCTACCCTTGGACAATTATAACATCCCATCCCTACCTAACTGATATAAGATACATATAATACAGTGGAAACAAGATAATAACTAGCTATCGACGAAGCCTCATGCTCCAAGCTCCTCCAAGATGCATCGTGGGAAACCTGAACTACTTGGCTGTCCATAAAAATTTGAGCACCAAAGAGTTTTAGGGAAAGAAAATAAAACTCCAGGTCAAACATGGGTCTGGTGTGAGTAAACTCAAACAATTGAATCATTATGTTTAAAACGCTTTTAAAATCAAAGGTACCTCTTAAGACCATGCCGCACATAAACATGGATGGGTTTTTACATTACGATAACCAAAATTTTTTTATAGAAAATCCAGTGATATTATAATAATGTCTAGAGTACAAATACTTATTAATCATAGCTGAAATTGTTACGTTAATTAAATTCCAACATACTAGGTTCTACAATCAAAACCGTAAAGGCACGTATTGAAGATTGGATTTGATACTATGACAAGGCACCGGGGTACCACCTGCCAACCATAATTGTACACGTCTAGAAAATGTACCGAGGACCTCATCAGGATCCATTGCCAACACAAGACCGCCTACCCTTAACTTGATAGTACCGAATATGTCATCACCGCGGTTGCTTTGCAACCTTTTTTATTGAGATCTCATGCACAACCAATCCATAAATATGTAGATGTATCTAGAAAGGTAATGACTCACCCTAATGGGAGCGACCCACTTAACCTTGTTGCATATCCTTTGATTTTAGTCATTCCTAGTTGATGAGGTTTGAGGCTACGCTTACCTTTTGAATAGCAATCCCATTTGGAATGTTAATACTGCCTTCCGGGCAGTAATGCAATGCCAGCATTCATTCATATAAGTTGTCCATGATAAGGACAAACCGAAGGCACTACTTCTACTACATCCATTTGGGAATCAACCTTAAGACTAGTAGCAAGCAACCCTTTCACTTCAATGCTCCGTCTTCGATTTCATACTCTTCAAGATGTCTTCAGTTCGAAACGCTTGAGTTGGATCGAAGTGGTTATAACATATCTGATCCCGGTCTCTTCGAAACAACTTTCGATAATTACCGGTAAACTCAGCCCCGATTCTTTAGGAAATAAATAGACAAAGATAAGAGATTTATAGTTCACCTCCTAACCGTTTGTGCATGGATTCCATATCATTTATCCTAGAAGATTGAAACGAGATTTATATGCACAGTACATCATCATTGGGGATGACTGTGCCATATAACTCACGTGTTTCTTCTAGATATTTCCAAAGTTACGTTTAGGTCCAGATTTGATAGTCAGTTATTTAACTATCAAATAAACAATCATTCAACATTGATTTGATTCCATATGGGATCCACTAAGCCTTTATTAATTAATCTTTAATTAATTAAAACACTTTGCAAAACTTGGTTGATAGATTTTTTTAAAACGTTATTCCCAAAACCCTTTACATCCCTTTTATACTTGAAAGAAAACATTTATATACTTATCTCAACGATATAAGTATATTTACCAAACTTTAAAAAAGTTTCCTTCTTTTCAAATTTCATATTAAATGGCCAAGAAATTGCCTTTTCAAAACATCACTTACTATAAAACCCATTCACTTTATAAAACCCATTCACTTATCCCTTATAAAATAATTTTTTAGGTTCACTTCATATTTCAAACCTCCTTATAAATCTTCAAACTAGATTTAACTTCTGTTTTTTAAATCTCTAAAATGAATTATAAAATATATTTCCATGTATAAAAGTCCTTATAAAATATCTTTGACATTACAAAATATCATTTACAAAATCTTATTTTAAATCACTTTAAATAAACATTTTATTTAGTAAAACCCTTTTATTTAAACAAGTTATTATTTATAAAAACCTTTATAAAATAATTATATAACGTGAAAATCATTTATAACTTTAAAACCCTAGACTGATTAAAGAATTGAAGTTAATTCAAAATCATACTTCATAAATTCAAAAGGAGGCTTATCAATCCTAATGGTACTAATTTAAGCTACCATTTTATTTCAATTTCATTTTCAAGTCATTCAACAATTTATTTACATAAGTCAACATATATGTAAATACACTTCATATCCAAATCAGGAAATAATATGTGAATATAAACTAACCAGTATAAACATGTCCATATAACATAATAGCAGGATGGTGATTTGTCCTAGTAAATAGATGTCCAAACAATCCAATTAATTTATAGCAGAACGGGGATTTATTCTGCTAATATATGTCCAAATAATCAAACAATCTATATTATAACTCATTCATAATTATATGGTTTTCTTAATGGTATCGACACTTATATCCCTTTAATTCAAAACCATCTTTGAAAAAGAAGTTCCTTTAAAACAGTTTGATTCTTTGAAAAACAAAGGAGTTAAGACTTTAAAACTCTTTTAGAAATAATTAATTATAAGTTAAATCCTTATTTAAATTATAATTAATCTTAATTGAACCTTAACTTAATTTAATTAAATAATTAAACAATTATTAACTATTAATTAAACCATAATTAATCCTTTATTAATTATTTAAAAATTAATTAAACATCCATTAATAATTAAATATTAATTAATCTTAATTAATTAATCAAATAATTTTTTGATTAAAACTTAAATAATAAATTAAAACTTTAATAAATAATTTACTTTAAAGGTAAACCTTAATTAATTTATCATTAAAAATAGTTAACAGTTGATTAATTAAATAAATAAATAATTGACCTTATATTCGATTAATAATTAATTAAAAATAAATCTTGTATTTAAATCATAATTAATTTAGAATTAATCTTACTTTTTAATTAGTAATTAATCTTCACTTAATTATAATTAATAAACCCTATTTATACTTAATTAAGTATTAATTATCAAAACTTAATTAATTAAAAATTAATTATTAAATTATTAATTAACTTTCTAAAACACAATTATTAAGTTTATAAAACATTTTAAAGACACTTTTAAGTATGAGAACTAAATTTAAAAAAAAAACTAACTTTTTAATCGAAACTGCACCCATAGAGACAATCGCTATGGACACCATAACCTGAAAATGTTTTGACTTTCCTCATTGAAACCTCTAACACTTAAATACTTGCAAATATCATAAACATACATAAGAGTTTTCGTAAGAAAACAAAGTTGAAAACTTTGAAATGATTTTCAATTTTCTTTAAACAAAACACTAGTTTTTCCACAAAGAAATCAAATCGTCAATACCATATCAAAGTGTCCACTTCTGTAATGACCCGTAAATTTTAACTGTTTTAGTAACGTAATAACTGAATTTTTGTGAAATTTTAAACAATTAAATTTTGAAATAAAAATTTGATATTTGAAATACGTTTACTTTAACATAGCAGATGGTAAATTTTCATCAGATAATATGGAAGTAAATTTTATTGTGTAATTTTATTCCAATTTAAATCAGTTAATAACAGTTGAATTTGAAAGTGTTCCGAAACATAAATATGTCAACATGAGAAAATTTATTTAGAACACTCTGAATAAGACTACGTAATTCGTTTCGCAAATTTCGGACGTTTCTAGCTCCGTTTGGATTTTTCCATACGGAATAGCAACGTATACCAATGTCCGTATCGACTTTTGATTGGATGATCATACCACTGATATCTGTATACCGTTTTGATCGTCTCGTCGTGCTAATTTCTGTGGTATATTCAATTCTGTGTTTTGAAGTCTGGTACGCGATGAAATCAGCGTAACGGTTCGTCGTATCGGGTCCGTATTTGTGGTGTTTTGTTTCATGTGCCTTTTCAAATCTCCAGCCGTGTAAAACAATCGGTAACTGCTTTATTAAATTTAGAAACAACTCTTGACCTTTGGTTATCTTACTACATCCAACATCTACTGGTTAATTTTCAATTTCTATCGGCTGCCATTCATTTTATCATCTCGCATTTCTTCATCCTCTGCTCATTTCTTTTTATTCATCTTCCTCTGCCCTGTCCTTCCCTTCCACTCTAACAACCGCCACAATTCCCTCCTCTCCACCATGCTTCACCAAATCCTTTTTCCATGCAAGAATGAATCCATGCGTCTTCCACCTGGAGAAAATAATTGGAAGGTTACATATATATTCATGTAGCCTGTTATATTCAAGGCTTGCATTGCCTGTAGCTTGTGCCGGTCCACCTTTTCACAATCCTTCTCACAATTCATTTTAGCGTGCGGTTCTCGGACAATTTGTTCTTCCCTTGGAGACCCCTGAAAACCCTTGCGCATCCACTTCCCCCTCCTCCGCCTTGCTCAGCCGTAGGCAACTCTTCCTATCATTTTAAATTGTAAGTATGATCCCCTTTGTTATGCATATATGTATTATACTTTTCTTTTCTATCAAACTGTAGTTCTCTATGAATGTTTACTTTGATGTCGTATGTATATATTTTGTACAGTTTTCACTTGCGTTTGCTTTAGTACTTAATTTTATAGGATAGGTATATTGATTCATGTCTGTCTATATATGTTTATAATATATATATTTCATGTCATAAGTTGTTGGGTGTAAATCTGATTGCCATACATAATTTTTCAAGTTGTTTTCTTCATAACCTGTTTTGATTTGAAAACCAAGTCCACTGCAATCGTTTGTATTAATATTTTTTATGTATTGACTGAAATATACATGCTCACGGTGGTATATATATATGTATAGCATAGTAGTTAGTATTGCTGTGAGGGAAAAATTTGTATTCAATACTTGGTTTTCAAACTATATTATATGTAGTCTGAGTATATAAAATGTTTATATGTTAGTGTTTCTATATATCTGTAAGTACTTACAATATAAAATATTATATTTTTGTATAAAGGAAGTATATATATTTTAGTCTAGATGTTAGTTTTATATATTCTCTTTGAGATATATATGGATTTATGTAAGATTTGTATATACCACTACTTTGATCTTAAAATATATATATGGTTCATATATTCTGTTAGCTGGTTACATCTCGAGTTTATATATATTAGTATATATATATATAGTTTTGCTTTGTGTTTATGAATAGTATGTTAGTTTTTATACATTTTAAACTGTTATATGTGTTAAATATATAAGTTATATATATTACAGTGTTAGTATATTTGCTTTGTTAATATTTAGTTGTTAGTTGTTGAATTTGTACATAAACTTTTATATTTTTATAGATGTGATAACGATAGTTCTCATATATATAGATTCAAAATATATTTGCATAGTGTCAGTATGTATATGTTATATCTCAGATATATATATAGTATAAGTTTTGTAAGCTGCTGTTTATATATGCATTATAATCTGTTGTATGTATTATAAAGCCAGGTCAGTTATATTTTTGTTGTTTGTATATATAAATTTATATATATAATTTAATATGTGTTTGAAATTCAAAATATGATTTTATATAAAGAGATATATATAGTTACATATATAAATTCTATTATACCATCTATCTTCATTCATCCGGTTCTGATTCATTTTATTGATTCCTGTCTATCAGCTTGTCCGTCCAAATTCGTGTCAATCTAGCTTTGTTTCGGAAATTTATGCTTGAATCCGTAGCTCTGTTCATTTTCAAAATCTCTCTAGCCTCGAAAGGTGAGCAATCACTGACGATTAACGTTCTTATATTTATTAAATTTGATTTCACTTGAAACGGCAATTGAAATATGCTGATGTTAGTTGTTTACATTGTTATATATGCTATCATCTGTATCTGATCACCTGTGACATCTGACACCATTATCTGTTATTTATATTGCTATATATATGTGTCATTATCTGTATCTATTCACCCGTGACATCTGACACCATTATCTGTTATTTATATTGATAATATATGCCTGTTGTGTTATTATCATATCTGTTATCACTCTGCAAGTTCCCTGTTAATATAGAATTCACTATGGGTTGAAATGATACATACCCGAATGATCTGTAGAATAGAAGAAAATCGTTATGGGTTGAAATGATAAACCCAAGCGATTTTCAATTGAATTGAATTTGGGATTGCGGGTTGAAAAGATAAATACCCGTATATATTTAAATTGCAGATTGAAATGATAAATATCCGTATCACTTGACCATAGGATAGAAAATTATATACAAACACCGTTGGTCTATATATATATATATATATATATATATTGAAAATGATTTCTATGGTTTTGAAAGGAAATATATGGTTTTGACAAATATTGATTTTAAAGGTTTACTAAAGTTGATTTAATAAAGTTGATATATATTATGTTTAAGTATTTATTTACTATATATATTTTAAATATAGAGTTTATAATGATTCGGGTTGGAAAGATAATTTGAAATTGATTGGAAATTATATTTATTTAAGAATTATACTTAAATAAGTTTGATTTGAAATTTATTAAATTTGAAATTTTAAAGGATATGATTTTATAACTTGATTTTTGTTTAAGATGATTTAAAATGAAATTTTCAAGTTAAATAAATTGAAGGAAATATTTAAAGATTTGAAATTTGGGCTTTTATTTAAATGATATTGAATTTATTTAATGAATATTGTAAAACTAAATAATAGTCTGTGCAGTTAAAGCGCCCTGCCGCTCCATAGCATTTGAGGTGCAAAAAGTTGTAGCAGAGATATATCGGGGATATAGCAGGATATAGCGGACGACTTTAAAAAGAGGAATGATGAACATCCTACATTAAAAAGAGGAATAAGTATTACTTATTATTTCCCACCAAGCAAAACAAGTTATAATAAAGTAAAGATAAACAAACTTGACGCTTAAAAAGTTAGAACTAGTTATAATAACCAACAACGTATATCATTGTTACATCAACTTCGAAGTTACCATAAAACTTAAAAGCAAGACATCAAGCAAAATTCTTATTTATAGGAAAGGGGGATATAGCGGGGCAACAAAATCGGGGATATAGCGGATTATTGCCTCAATATCGGGGATAATAGCGGATCCGCTATATTGGGCCGCTTTATAGGAATATTGTTGCCCCAAAAGTCTGCTACGATATATATCGGGGATATATCGGGGCAATATCGGGGAATTGACTGCACAGATAATAGTAAAGTGAATTTGATATATATATATATGAAATTATCGAATTTAGTTTTGAAATGTTGGATATTTAAAGTTTTGAAATATATTAAAACAAAATGGTTTATTTGTGGTTCAAATCGGTATTTGAAATCAAGATAATTTGAAATATTTAATTGAATTGGAATTTGAAATTGATAATTTGAGATTGGATAAATTTGAATTTGGAATTAGGATTGGTTTGAATTAATTTGTGAAGTTGAGGAAGCTATTTTATTTTATAAAGTAATTTTAAATTATATTTAAAATTATTTATACATTTTAACTTAATAAATTATTTTATTATAAACTATTTATTTATATAAACTATTTTTTTATACTAACTATTTATTATAAACTATTTTAACTTATTATTTTACAAACTATTTTAACTTATAACTATTTTATATAAACTATTTTATTTTATAAACTATTTTATTATATATACTATTATTAATATCTAAACTTGTTAAGGGTGGAAGTTATGATTTCAAAGTTATGGTTTTCCAGAATATTATGATTTCAAAGTGTTTGGTTTCTGAAGTGTTATAACATTGAAATGATATGATTTTAGAAATGATATATTTGAAATGGAAATGATATCGTATTGATTTGGTTTTTGAGATGGAAATGATAATTGTAACGACCCTGAATTTTTGACATTTTAAATGTGAATATTTAATTGAGTTTAAATATTTGAATGATAGTTTAATTTGAAATTCAAACATCAGAATGAATTTGGCGATTAAATTATTGAATTTAATTACTGAAGTTGGGTAAAAAATTGAATCTTCAGTTTTAAGCTGATTAAAAATAATCTGAAGGCTTGGAAAATCTATATTGATAATTCTAAATGTACTGGAACTTTCAGAATTGGATTTGGAACTGTTTTGTTCAGTTTTGAAATTTATCGTTTGAATCGATATTTGAAAATAGCGTTCCGGGGCACAGTCTCGGAATTCGACGAAACTAGTTCCATTGGATCCGTAATATTGTATTATTATCGGATTTCAATTTTTGTAATATTTGGAGTGATCGTTTGGCCGTACGGTAAGCAAACACGCTGAAATTAAATCGGAAATTTAATTTAATAACTGATCCAAAAAGCTATCTTCTCCATACGATCGAATTTGGACTCGAAACCTTTTCCATTGCTTTCGGAATAGGCGTATAACATTATAAATGCCTGTTGGCACATTCCAATTGGAATTTGTTTAAAAAGTTTAATAATTTGTGAAAATATTATTAAATTAATATATATCCTATATATATTCATGTATTAGGGCTGAAACCCTAATTAATTCTCTAGCCGCCGACATTGTTTTTCAATGATCGATACTTCTTGATAATGGCAGCCTATCCTCATTCAAAGAAAAAAATAAAAAGAAACACTCTCGTTTAAAAATTTAAACTCTAATGGTTGAACCTTAAATTCCCTATTCCCGGTTATTCTCCACTTCTAAAATTCGAAATCACCAAATCCTTCTTCCATTCCAAAAAACAACCCCGTATCGATTCGAAGAAAGAAAAAAGGCAACGAACTGCCGATACAAATCGAATAGGTTCGTGGCGACTTAGGGTTCGTGCGAATATTGGCAGCGGGATCTCGCGTGGAGGCGGAGCTGTTGGGAAAAACGAATGGCGGCGGGATTTGCGACTGGGAGGTGCGCTCGCACACGCGTGCGTAGGATTGGCCGAAGGTCAAGGTGGGTTTCTCGAACGCGGCGGTGGAGGCGGCGTGCCAGTCGACCAAAATCTGGAGGCGCGGCGCTGTGTGGGAGGCAACACGCGAGTCGAGCAGTGAGGTATTCGTTTTTTTTCTTTTTTTTCGTTTATACCCGATTCAATAAAATATATTTACAGTTTGAAATAAAACAAAGTATAAAAATATAAAAACAGAAAATTCTTTTTTCTGGGTTGGAAAGAAAATATAATTATTGCTGAGATGATTTTACAGCATAATATATAAAACTATTTATTTTCAGATTTCAAAAATTTATACTTATACAGTAAAGAGATTACTGTCTTGGTTATGTACAGATAAAGAGATACGTACAGGTAGATTTTGAAGAATATATATGTATTATTTATTCATGGGAAATTGGTTTGAAAATTTTAATCATTGGATAATTAAATTACCAAACAAAAATTTGTTATTCGATTATTTCGAATTTTAATGAATTGTATAATTATTTATACAAGGTCTAAAACAGTGAAGAAATGGTCGAAATGAAAATGGATTGCAAATTAAGGCGAAGGTGAGATCTTCTCACTCAAACAAAGGGTTTGTTTAATTTTAAATAGTTATATTTAAAATTATTGAATGTGTTGATTGATTGTTGTTTGGATGTGATATTAGATATAGTAGGATATATCTATATATAGCAATATATATATATATATATATATATATATATTGGCATATGTATATATTGCAGTTGTGAGATCCCGCATTATATAGCGGATGAGACCCTATGCGCCGCATAATAGCGGATTGATATTTTATAAATCCCATATACCGCGATATTCCAACTCGAAGTGGAATTGGTATTGTGCTAACATCTGTGGATGCAGGGAATTGGAGGGATCCAACAGGATTCCTCAAAACATTTGAATTGGTTTCATATGTTGTGTGATTGATTATTTATAATCTGTGTATGATTATATCTGTGATTGAATGTGTTGAAGGCTAAAATTTAGCCGAATGTATTTTTGGTATCGTTGGATACTAGGAATAAATGAAATTGGATTTTTGAAATTAAAATTGGAAATTTTAAATAAATTCTTTTGAAAGAATTGGTTGCATTTAAAAGAAGGGTTTTAAAAAAACGTAAAGTTGATTTTTGGTAATCTTATCAAATTATTTCCAAAGTATGGGAAAAGATTTTATAAATGGATTTGGAATAGTATTATTCGAAAGTTGGAAAATTTATTGAAAATGGAATTTTAAATGGTTTGGAAGAGATAAAGGAATTTATTTTTAAAGGGTGATAAATTGTTAAAAATCCAATTGATAATTGATTTAGTATTTGAAGATAAATCTTTGGGAAATCGATATAAAAATTTATTCGGTGTTTGAATGAAAATTTATTTTTGGTGGTTGAGAATAAATTTGTAAATCAATTTGTAAAACGATTTGATATTTTGGATTAAAAATTAGAATCAATCTAAAAGTTGATTCGGTGTTGAAGTAAATTTAGAAATCAATTTGAAAGTTGATTTGGGGTTAAAAGTGAATATTTGGGAATGTAAATTCCGAATAGAATTTGTAAAGGACAGGGAAATTTGTTTTAAAAATAAACATTGATTTATTTTTGAAGTGTGGAAAATATGGTTTGAAATTGATTTTCAAAGTGATGAAGTGTGGAAATAAATTTACAGTTTTGGAATGTAAATTTGAAATAAATCGATAAGGATTAATTTAATTGGTTTAAATGGATCATTTTGAGATGAAATGTGAAAATGTGATTTGAAATTGGTTTTCAAATGTGAAGTGTGGGAAAATATATATCCTGTGAAGATATTTTGAAAATAAATAATTTGGGAAAAATTATTTGAATTGGATGTTTGTTGTGAATTTTGTTGATAGTTAAATAACCGACTATCAATATTGGCCTTTGAAATGGCACTTGATTTGTTTTTAAAACAAACGCTCACTATTCGGGTTAGACGGGAAAAGACTTTTGTGTCTTATAACCCACTCCGAATTAGTGATACGACGATATGGATCGTATTGAAGACTGGGTATTTTCGAAAATGAAAGGACAACCTGTCGAATGTCTCTTCACCGAGTTGCTCCGGTATAGAGATTTATATCACTCTTTTTGTGATGGGAAGTCTGGACATGATTAGAAATTATCCGGATTGCAAGGGCTTCTTCGAAAGTGCCTTCGGTTCTGTTCGAACCTGGAACAGACTTGTATGGATGTGTGTCTGACGTTACACTTTGAGATGTAAAGCTGGTTTCTATCAAATACATTTCTGTTGGTGGCGGAGAATTTATTCTCTTAGCTTAACACCCTTCTCTAAGACGTACGAGCTCAGAGGTTATGTAGTTGATGGTTACTAGTGATACATTCCCAATTTGGTAATGTGGCACACGAAGTGCTGTTGATCATTGTTGATCAAAGCGTTGCTTTGTGAAGAAGCGTGGCTTTGTGAAGAAGCGTGGCTTTGTGAAAAAGCGTAGCTTTATGGACGAGACTTCGTCAAGCCTCACAACTCGGTAATAGTCGAAACAGGAATGTTGCGGCAAAGGTTTGTAGGGGTAGCGCCCCTAGGGTATGCCATTTCCTTCTGGATAAAAGGTGATATCATGGTATGGAGCCCAGATATTTTACCTATGTTGATGCTGCACAGTTATTATACTTTGTGGTTGTTGCTTTGTGATTGAGGATCCTTGGATAAAGGTCGGTGACGACCGGGGGATGGCATAGCTCGTGTGTTAGTTACCTAGTTACAGCTCGGTTAGAGCGTGAGGTAGCGTCGGCCTTGTGTTTGTAGAGATCCGGTTAGGATCCGGGGCGTCTTTCCAAAGGCGTTTCTATTTCGGTGTAAGGAAGTTCCTTGGCCTGATCATTTGTTGGAAATCCAAAGAAACAATATGAACCCTGTACGGTTTTTAATTGTATTACCTGCTATGGAATGTGGCGGTAACCTGCTATTAAACGTAGTAGCTATAGTAGGCATACAACAATGGTTGTATGTTGGCTAAGATTGATATTATACTTTCGAAATGTTTTCCACACTAGACCTTAATAATAATATCAATTGATTTTGCGTAGTAAGCATTTTTGACTATCATAAGGAGAAATCTCCTCCAATTCTGCATTTGCATTGTGTGTGTGGCGGGAGGCCTTATGGTAGTTTCATTTTCCAAAAGCATTGCGAATCTGTTTTATTTTCTTTGCGAAAATAACTGTTTTACGATCTCACACCAGTCACCATGACTGACTCGGAGTTTATTGTTCCCTTTCTAAACTCTGGGTGCCCATAATTTTTCACACGAGCAGCCTAGAGTTATGTTATCAGGATGTTCTGGATATTCTGGAGCTTTGGAGATGAACTGGATGGCGAGACGTACACTCGTTCTTATTTATTTATTCCGCTGTGTATTCTGTATGAGGACAAGTTTATATAACTGTCCATTGTTGTATTGAGTTGTATATTGACTCTGATTGATGTATGTATAAACTGATATAGTCTTTTGTTTAAAGATTATTGATTCATCTATTGTATATTATTCCGCTGCGAATGTGAGATTCTGATATTGTTTCTGTTTTCTGTTCTTTCTTTTCTTCTGTCTTCTTCTACCTCTTCTTTTTAACCCTAATGGTTCGGTTTTCCGGCATTCGATTGTGTGGCATTTGATACAATGGACGTATTAATGTCAACTTTTGAGCATCGAAAAATCGTATCGTTACAATTTGGTTTGAAGTATAAACTATTTTGAAATGACCGCAGTGTTATAATAACGTTTGGTTGTTAAAGAGACCGGGATCGAATATGGGCATACTCTCTGTCGATACCGAAAACTACTTTAACAACTGTGCACGTTGTGGAGATTCCAGAATGAAGTAGGATGATGGCGACGATTCCTATTGAGGTATATATGTGGACCCAACTCCTGTAACGACCCGATATTTTGGACCATTCGCATCCATTATAAGTGTATAGGTAGACACTCATGCCGGAGTTGAATTGCTCAAAATACCGCGTTGTTAATTTAAATTTGGCAAAACTGAACATATACAGTAAATAAATATAATCACAGATCACAGACACAGAGTAATAATTGCAGCGGAAATAAAAGAGATAGTAGTTCATGAAGCTACTATATAAATATATAAGTTACATCAGAGTTAAACCAGATACAACGGAAGAGTAATATGATACATCAGATACAAAGCAGAATACATCACTGGAATCATCGAATATCTGAAAGCTGGATAGGTAGCTGGATCTCCAAGCGAAGCTCCAACTCCAAAGGTGAGTCTCGAAAGCTGAACCACTCAGTCTGACCCGAGCGTAAAGCAAAAACACAAGACACTCGAGTCAGGATTAACATTCTTATATTAATAAATCCAACTCAAGTGAAATAGCAATTGAAATACAAGTAACTCAAAGGATGTTTGGAATAACCATCCTTTAAGGATCCGTTAAACTATCTACTATGTAGTAGTGTACGATAAGTAGATAATGTCTATCAGTAATATAAAGATATCAAAATAGCGTTAAGTCATGGCCCATTCCACCCTTAACACATTTTTATTCCCACAAGCATATACAAGACCGTAGTTTCCCCAAAACCGGAAGTCACCAGAGGGCAATCCATATACTCAAGGTACAAAACAAATTCGTAGTGGTCGCGCATAAATGGAATACAAGTATGACAAGGCACATGAGGCTATACCCAAGGTAGTGATACTACCGTTCGCCTGATCCGGACTGGTGAGAACGCAACGCCGCAGCGCCCGCAACACCGTGAGACAACACTCCCAAAATCAAGGGTGCACCAATCGACAACAAGTATAAGTAGTTCGAAGAAGTGTGTCCACTTGAGGTATCAATCCTCCATTGGCCCGGCACAGCTCCTGTTTTAGTCATTTCCAATTTGACACAAGTGTCAAGGCTATCCATTATCGTTCTCTTTCTTCAGTCAACACGATCACCATTCCAACCACTTCATTCTGGATCATCACTCCGCGTATAGTTATTAAAGTGGTTTTCGATTTAGATAGAGAGTATATCCATAACCGAATTCCGGTCTCTTTAATAACTTTCGTAATTATTACACCGATTGGTCGTTTATTTATTTCAAAACCAAATCAATTTCAATTTCAATTTCAATTCGCAAATCAACATTTCGTTTGTCTTTCAAGAAAACAATCTCCATACTTTACGTTTCAAAACTTCCAAATCATAATTTCAAAATCTTATAATACAATTTTCAATTTCTTATTAAACCAATTCAAATATTGATTCAAGTTCGTAAATAAGTTTCATTTCGAAAATATTTAAATCAATTTAATTTAACATTCAAATCAATTTAAACTCATTTATCGATTTTCATTCAATATTCGTTAAGTTACTTTATCATTCAAAATAATTTCTATTAAATTTCCAATTTATTAAATCAATTCTTAAGTTCAACTTTATTAAATCAAAACTTACAATTTTGAATTAAACTAAATTCGCCAAATCAATTCTTTCAATTACAAGTCTTAAATTAATTCCAAAATATCACATTTTATTTCTTGTTAAAGAAATTCAATTTCACCTATTTACTTACTTAAATGATTTTCCAAACTAAATTAATAAAGAAACTCAATTTCAATTATTACGAAGTAAAATTCACTTATTCAAAATTCAATTTAATTTAATCATTAAATAATTCAATCCTATTTAATTATTAAATAATTCAAAACTTAATTATTAAATAATTTCAAAGTTTAATAATTTCAAACTTAATTATAATCTCCAACTTAATTATTAAATCATCTCCAAGTTAATTCATTCATTTCTCAAATTAAACCACATTTTTCCATCAATTTCATTGTTAACATTTTGTTTCCGATTATTAAATATTAACATTTCCTTTCATTATAATTCAAATTCACTTCATTTCAAAACCATATTTTTATTCAAATAAAATCTTCGTTTTATTTTTAAATCAAATTATTGACCAATCGGTTTTTTTTTTTATTAATTTTCTATCTTAGGTCAAAATTCAATTTTGGGTATTTATCATTTCAACCCGATTCCAATTCAATTCAAAATCAAAACATACAAAGGGAACTTGCAGTGTGATAACTGGGATGGTGTCAAAGTAAATAAACAAGCAATAACATCAATCAATAACAATTCAATAATCAATTCAAATAATCCCGAAATAACCGTATTAATTCACATTGTTATTTGTGCGAATTAATATAATTATTTCTAGAATCAACACTATCATTTCATGTAGATTAAAGATTATTACATTACGGTTTTCACTTGTCATCTATTTACAATTTCATACATCATCAATTTAACAACACACATTCAGTGGTTCAAAATGTAATTAAACAAATCCTACGTGTCAATAAATTCAACAGTTGAAGGGGTCATATTATACAATGTCAGTTAATCAAATTTAACATTTAATTATCCTATATCAAGTTCAATTTCATACTGTTTATCATTTTAACATTAACAATTTAACATCCAATATAAACATCAACAATCAATCAATTATCAGCCAAACTGTATTATAATTGCATAAATAATTAACAGATAATGGTGTCAAATGTCACAGGTGAACTGATACAGGTAATAACAGTGTCAATATCAAACAGCAGCATATTTCAATTGTCGTTTCAATTGAAATCAAATTTAATAAATAAAAGAACGTTAATCGTGAGTGAGTGCTCACCTTTCGAGGTTAGAGAAGGACAATGAAGTTGAGTTACGAAATCCAGGAACGAATCTCAGAACAAGGCAAGAGTGGCACGAATTGACGAACACAGCTGATAAATCAAAATTTGATGGAATAAATCAAATAGCTGGATATGACCGAACAAATATATGATAAAATGAATTTTCACTAAAACCCAGTTTATAAACATATATTCTTTAAAATAAAATATTCATTCACATATATATTACAAAATACATAACTGTTTTAAAATTAACATTACATAACAACGTATTTACACGCTAAGACAAAAATGTGTTGACTACCTATGTAAAGAATGCAACTACATATGTATATCTATATTTTTTTTTTATATATAAATAACTTATGTACCCAACCATTTATATACATACAACATATCACATTCGAATTTTCACAAACCCTTACATGTATAACCAACTTCTTTTTAATATAAAAATTTGCAGACATATATATGTACACAGGAGAAACAAATTTCAAAGCAACAAAACTGAATGTATAAACTATTCAAAATCATACTCAGGTTATATATATACAAATATGCGAAACTAACCTAAGGTTTTCACAAACAAATATATAAGCCCTATATATATATTACAGTTAAAAGTAAACATCAGATCTGGCCTATCTATATATAAATATCATTTTAAAATAAAATTTATATAATATATATATATAAGTAAAAAAACCCAGACCTTATTATAAGAACAGAATTGTATATTATAAAACAATATATAAACCTACGTATAATAGTAGTAGAGTGAAAACAAAGGAACCATGTACTTATAATATTTACACGTTAAAACTTTCATAAACTATATATAACTTCTTTATAATATAGTATGTATAGAAGCACTTATATTCAGTAGGCTGAAGTACAAATATATATATACAGAGACGAAACAAAATATGTATAAATGAGAACATATATATATATATATAGGAATCATGTACATAAAAGAAATATATAAGCGATATATGAATATATACCGTTCACCAAAAATGAAGATGCTCGGCAGAGCAAAAGCGGCATCGGCCTAGGCTGGAGTGACGCACGGTGGGCTGCTGCCGATGGCTGCGCTCAGGCGGCGGATGGCGGGTTGTTGAGGCCGTGTGTGGCTGGGATAAAAGGAGAAAGACGTGGAGGGGAGGAGTTTGGACGCTAGGGGAATGATGCGGTTGTGCAGGATGGCCTAACGTGGGGAAATGCATGTGCGGATATGGCTCTGTCGAGGCTGCAGGCTGGTGGTCGGGAAGAGGGGAAAGGTGACGTGGAGGTGACTAGTGGGAAGTCTCGGCTGGAGGAGGGAAGTGGAGTTTGGTTTCATGAATTTCTTTTTGTACGTTTTTAACAGTGGAAGGAATATGATGAAGGGGAGAAATGGAGGAGGAAAGTAAGTATTTTTTTGTAACTGAAGTTTGATGTGAACAGTGAGTGAACGAAATGAATTGAAGAGGTTTGGTTTCACTTTTTTTTCGATTTTTGCTGCAATAAATTCTCTCTTCGAATTCTCAAATGCCACACTAATGCACGGTAGCTGAAAAGTTTTCAAATCTTGAATGGGTACAAATTGTTTTATTTTGGGCTGAATACGGTTTAACCGGTCCGTCCGAACCGGTTAAATTAACGCAACGGATTACGTCAGATTTTAATTCGCACAAATGAATATACCATTTTGATCAGTGCGACGGAACGATCAAAACGGTATGCAAATATCAGTGGTTTGATCATCCGATAAAAATCGATATCAGTACCAGAATGCTGCTATTTTGCAGAAAATAAGAACGACGGAGCAATAGATGTCCGAATTTGGAAAAATGACGAACTGACATCTTGCTCAGAAGATGGTTTAGAATTATTCTATGTAAAAATATTTAGGTTTCGAAAACATTTTATTTTCATCGCTTTTTAACTGATTAAATTGAAGTGAATTTACGTGCGAAATAAACTTTCATATTTTCGGACGAAATTTTACCAATTGCTATGTTTAACTAGACGTATTCCAAATATTAAATTTTTATTTCAAAATTTTATCGTTTAAAATTTCATAAAATTTCAACTAATTACGTTATTAAAACAGTTGAAATTTACGGGTCGTTACAACTCCTGTGAGTTGGCATAAGGTGGCTAAAACAGGAGCGATCGACGGGCCAATGAGGTAGCACCTCTGATCGGATGCATTTCTTCGATACCATTCTATTACTTTGTGATTGATTTGGTGGCCACCCTTCGATTTTTGATTTGGGAGTGTGTTTCGAGGTGGGCGGTAGTAGCTGCTATGCGTTTCCACCAGCCCGGATGCGTAATTGGTATATCTACCCTGGCATTGCCTTGTTGTGCCGTGTCACCTACCATACCAAGCTTTACTACGAGTTTCTATTTGTGTCGTACCTATGGAGTATCTTCTCATAGCCTCTCGAGTTATGCATGTGACGACCCGACCTCCTATGCCCAGGAAGACGCATCGACAGTAAGAAAGAAAGGGGTGAGAAATAGAAAAGAAAAGAAGAGAAAAGAAACAACAACAGATACTCACAGCGGAACGAATGAAATATAATATATCACATAAGATATTACATAGTATCATATACATCAGAGTTACACAGATTATACATCACATACTAGACAGTTATAAACATCTGTCTAGTTATTACATCTCAATACAATACAAAGATCATATCACAGAAATCAACACAGCGGAACTACTATTTATATCTATAACGCTGAAGCCTCCTGCTCCATTGCTCCTCCAGATAACACGTCAAAGCTAACCTGAATCCCTTGGCTACTCGTAAAAATTTGAGTACCCAAGAGTTTATAAAACAGAAATAAACACTTGGGTCAGACATGGGTCTGGTGTGAGTAACAGGTTTAACTTGCTTAACTTCAAAACCTTTTGAAAGAAAAGGTATCACGTAAGACTCCCCACAAATAAACATGGGTAAGTTTTTACCTTACGCTAACCAAAACATTTGATAGGAAATTCGATTGTATTATAATAGGTCTAGGGTTTTCAAATAAGTATTCACATAGCCGAAATTGTTACATTCATTAAATTCCAGTATACATAGGTATACAATCAAGTCCGTTATCACTTATTGGATTTTGGATTCCATACCATGGCAGGGCTACCGGGGTACCGCCCGTCACAGTACGTGGCCTAGATCACCGTACCGAGGATCACTCCCAATCCCCTGCAACACAAGGTCGGAACATCCCTTACTGGATAATTCCCGCACAAGATACCCCACGGTTGTCATGATTCAACCGCACACACTAAGCCGAAATAAGAAGGGACATCTAGACAGAGGTAATCTTGTCCTACTTGGGTGCTACCCACTAACCTTGCTGCACCTCCCCTGTTTTAGCCATTCCCGGTTTGTGAGGCTTGAGGTCACGATTACCTTTAAATAGAACACATCTATCTTAGAATGCTCATCGTCCATCTGACGATGTGCTGAAAGCATTCAATCCATACAAGTTCGTTCCGGGTTCGAACGAAACCGAAGGCATTATCTCGTTACACTCGTTTTGGAATCACCCTCAGAGTTAACGACAATAACCCTTGCACTCTAAATCTTCATCTTCACTTGATTCACGACCTATCGTTAATTTGGATCGATGTGGTATTCGGGTCTCCAGACCTGGAAATCCGGTATACGGAAACCCGATCCCGGTCTCATCGAAATCCAAAACGTATCTTTTAAGCCAAGTTGTTTTAAAGGTTAAAACAATTCAATTCATTATCTTTATACACATAGAAAGATAATTCACAACATTACAATAGATAATCAACATTATCAATATAACAGATAATCCATATTATCATCACAATTCAACTAACATCCATATCACACAGCATATATCTCATCAGAGATATCAATCAATGCAAAGTATTCAATACTATCACCCATTCATAAGTAATGATTTATAACGTCTCTAATTAATTTAAAGTAAATTAAATTAATTACTTCATTCTATAAATCCTGCTTACTTAACCATTAATTAATCACACCTTAATTAATTATCCTTTAATTATTCATTTCAATTAATCATCCTTGATTAATTATCTTTTAATTACATTCAAGTAATTTATCCTTTAATTAATTACTTAAATTAATTATCCTTAACCACTTATAGTAATTAACCTTTAATTACTTCATTAATTAATTAACTATAATTAATTAAATTTATCACTATAATTAATTACATTTATCCTTAATTAATTACATTAATTAATCACTTCATTTATTAATTATTTCTTAATTAATTAATTCTTAATTACATCATTAATTATATTAATTAATGATCCTTAATTACAAATTAATTATTAATTACTCTAATTAAATTAATTACATTAAGTAATTAACCTTTAATTAAACCACATTTATTAATCACTCTTGATTAATCTCATTCAGTAATTAACTACCCTTAATTACTTTTATTAACTAAATTAATTATTCCTTGATTAATTTCTTAATTAATCCCTTAATTAATTCACCAGTAATTAACTCAAATTACTTCTATTAATACAATCATTATTCAACTAATTACTTCCAGTAATTATATATTATTTACTTCCCTAAATAATCACACCTTAACAATTACATTAAGTAATTATTATTAAACCATCTCTTGATTATCCTAAATTAATTAAACTTAATTAATTAACTTAACTAAATCAAATTAACTTAATTAATTACAAATGAGTAATTAATTCCTTAATTACTTTTATTAAGTAATTACATTTAAACCATTTTCACAAATGATTATCTTTAAATCAATTAATCTAATTAATTATCAAAATTAATCACATTAATTATTTATTTAAATAATCTCAAGTTAATGACCTTCATTAACTATTAACAACCCTTTAATTACTTTTCTTAAGTAATTAACTTAGATTAACCATTATTAATTTCAAATTAATAAATCTTAATAACCAATTAATTAATCTCTAATTATTTAATTAATTAAGTGTTAACCATAACTTAATTAATCTTTAATTACTTTATTAATTAATTCTTAATAATTAATTAATATTCTAATTTATAAACCTTAATTACAAATTAATTATTCTATTTAATTAATCTTAAACCTTAATTAATTTAAATTCTTAATTACAAATTAATTAATCTAAATCATTAATTAATTAGATTATTTAAACCATTGTAATTACCTTAAAGTTTTAATGATTTTAACTTTAAGATAAAACATTTTCTTATCCAAGGTTAAACTATCATTTGCAAATACATTTGAAAACATCCATTTTCAAATTAACTTTTAAATTTCATTTTAAATTCGAGATTTAAAATGAATACCAATTTATCTTTAACAAAATTTAAAATCAATTTTAAAAACCTTTATATGTTAAAGAATTCCTATATCTTATAAAAGAACTTAAGAGAATTTAAAATTCCAAATCTGTTTTAAATTCAAATTAATTTAAAAATATACTTTAAACATTTCAAGTGGTTTTAAACATTTCTATTCAAAACATTATTTATATTTCAAACTAGAATTCAAACTAAACTTGAATCCTGATTTTAATTTAGATTTAAACTTTGTTTAAATCTTTACTTTACAATTTAAATTTAGTTTAAAATTTTAAACAGATAGTTCTAAGAAAAACCTGGCAACAACTAAAGTACTCAAGCCTACCCTAATTTACTTCGAGTCGCACCCTTAAACACTTCGAGTCTCACCCGTAAGAAAATTCGAAAATCACGAGACCTTCCTCTCCTCAAAACCCAGACTTTACCCATACACATTCACGATCGCGTGCACGTGTACGACCACCAGCGTCAACTCCGACCATCGCCGAGTATCCCCACAAGACAACGTTCATCCATCTACCAGAAAACGACCATCCAATCTTCGATCAATTCGCGAAATCAAAATCGAGTATGAAGACCAAAACTGGAATCACAACATAAACCTGGAAACTGCCTCGTCTTCGAAACACCGACCATCAGACATTCTGAAACTCCGGCCATGTCCTCGTCATCGACCAAACTTCCCTCTCTCGAAACCCTAATGCACTCGATCCACTAGAGAAAACGTGGTGATCAAATTATCACGACCAGTTAAAACTAGGGTTCTAACAAAGAATCCACTACTGCTACCTTCTCCATGAATTAAACACCTTCCAGACAATTTTCCTACCATCACCGTTCATCACACCATTACTACTGAAGAATTCAATATATCAATCCATCTAGATCAACAGAATTACCCAAAACTTCATATTTAGTTTAAACCAGAACTGCTCCTTTAATACTAAACTAAAAGTTATGATTTTAATGCTAAAAATCATATTATAACTTACCTATTCAATTTATAACCCTGAATTTATAAATTACAAAGTTTGAATTTTTACTTTTATATAACATGCACTGTTATTTTGGTTTTCAGAGACACTTGGTTTTAAAGTTTGACTTAACTAAATTTTTAGACATTCTTCTATGATAAATCAACAACTTTTGTTTATAAGTTTAGTCCTAACAAGAACTAGATCAGGTAGTAAGAGATTTAAAAGAGAATTCTTGAGTCTGGGCAAACAGAACAGAACAGAGATCATATTCATACATGCATACAATACATCCATATATACCAAACCCAACATGCATTTGAAACCAAACGTAATACAGGGAATTTCATCACATTTATTTACTGCAAACATGATTATCACATGAAGAAATCAAGCAACTATACTTACTTAAGATAGTTATAAATAAAAACTGTTACTCACCTTAAACAAAGATGAACAGAGGCCTATTATTTTGAAAAGCTTTTGAAACTGTAAACTTGCATGTTCCTTTGAATTTGATTTAAAACTTGAGTTGTTGAGCTTAAAACTGCTTTGAACCACATGCATGCTGGCTTCCAGATTGAAGAAAGAATGCAAGCAGGCTACAGACTTGAATAAACTACATGCATGTTTGCTCTTGATTTTCAAAGTTGATTCCAGATTGAAAAATGCAGGTAGAAGACTTGATTACTTGCTTCAGATTTGAAAATGATTTCAGGGTATTGTTCTTTGATTTGGTTTGAGGCATTTTATTACTGATTATAGATTTTAGATTAGAGAATTGGTTTGAGAAGGGTATGAATTTTAGTTTGAGGCAATAGATTACTGACTTGATTCAGATTTGAATTAGAGATAAATCTGAGTTTATCTTGTCTATACTATATTATTATTAGTGAGTTCACTTTCAAGCTCACAGAGGCTCCCTTGAAATTTGGCAACTGAAGAGTCTCGACTATCCCGAAGCATCATCACGAAATTCTTTCCCCTCTCTCATTACTCTTCTATTCTCGCCTTTTCATCCTCCCGTATCCCAAACACTTTCGCCCCAAAATTTACTGCGCAGCCCGTTTTCCTTTCTCAAAAACCCTAGAATTTTGTTCTCTCCCACCAGACGACGTCCTCCTATCAGCTACAAATACAACGGCTAGGGTTTTTTCATGCCTGCTCGCAGAATCTTCGTCCTTCCACCACCTAATTTTTTCCCCAACCACTAAGAATTGAAAAGCTGTGGTTTAAAGGCAAATCATTCGCACAGTTTATCTCAGGCCAGCTTTATGATATAAAAGGATCCACTATCAATAAATAAATCAAAGTGTTCTCAGATGTTGTATTCGATTCCATTGACCTGTTCTCAGATGTTGTATTCGATTCCATTGACCTATCATTCTTCTCCTCCTCTTTTGAGCAACGACAATAGGTATAATATCTTTTTTATTTTCCATATTTTGACGAGAAAGCATCTACTTTAACCTACACGGGGCTTGAATTCTTTTGCATTCCTTTAGATGTTAGTTATTTTCATTAAGCGGATCCGAGTTAATGAGAGAATAGTTCTATTAGGTTTGGTTATGAGGTCATACCAAACATTTGAAAATGAGCACCGACTCATTTTATCATAATTTGGGGAAAAGGTATTCTAAAGCCTTTAGATCTGAAAGAATTCATATTTAGCACTGCTGAAAGTCAGTAATCTCTTGCAGTTAGTACATTTGAGATCTAGACTACATCATTATTCATTATAACAGTTGCTTTCTAGAAGCTTAGCTACTCGAAATGGAAAACTTGCATGCGATTGAAATAATTATCTATTTAAGTCAGTAAAGGCATTTGACCAGTTTGTATTCTCTTTTGTCAAATAATCTGAATCTATGTATCAATTTTTGATTGATTGAATACCGCTTTTTACACTTATCTTCTCCTTTATTTAATTATAGGCTATTCTGAATCAATTACTACAGTAATACATAATAGACTTTTTCAGAAACGAAGGTTAGTTTGTTTTCACCCCCAATGATGATAAGCATTCAACTCAACATGTGCTACTTTGTAAAAGGAATAATGAGGACCGTACTAATGTCAACATGTAACTGAGTCTACCAAATTAAAGCCTGTGCATTCCTTCCTGTATTTTATGAAGAAATGTAGTTGCATGCACACTCACCAAATACGGAATAAAAAAGATTCCCCTTGATTGATTAAATTGCTGCTAAAACTTATTACTTGCTTCACATGATTGCATCCTTTAATGTCTTACACTAAACTGGCAGAACCATATCACAGGAGATGTCTTGAATAAGAATTTTGTTTATGATGGAATAAGCTAGGAAATTTTGATTAAAAGAAATATATAACCGTAAAAATATGTACCAATTGTTGTTCTTATGCAATGTTAAAATGGAATTATTGTTTTTTCCATAGTTGGCAGTATTTTTGTACATGGGAATAAAAGGTTGGAATTGTCCATTAATGCAAGTTTATTTTCTTTCCTCTATATTGATAGGTCTTATATAAACAAAATTTTGAGTGGATATAATCTAAGAAGTTGTCTATAATGCACACTACATATACTTTATAACTTATAAAATCTATATTATACCTCATTTGCCAAAGAAGTAAATCACGTTGAATTCATTAACATAAATAGTCTGAAGAACTAAAAACATAAACTTCCCTGCAATGTGAGCAGTCTCTTTTTCTCAAACCTGTTAAGTTTAATGAAACATTACATGCTACATTAATAAGCTAATCTTTAACTGTTGCACTGTCCAATAATCAATTTTTTTAAACTTGAAGAATACTTTCCACTAATACTTATTGGTACTATGTTTCTTGATAAACTATTCTCCTCGCCGAATCTAAAACGGAGCTTCAAAATAATTTCTAATTTTATTTTTCTTAAATACATGGATGCCTGAGTGGTTTTTTATTACAGTTTGTTCCATATTTCCTACTGTGCAAAAATTCATAATTTTCCATGTAGATATTTTTCTGACTAATTTTTATTAAAAAAGGAATATTTGTGCCCTGAATGAAAATTAAAAGGCAACTTATACTTAGCTGATAGCTTATGCTAGATAGTTGAACATATGCATGTCATGATTCATAGACCTAACTACTAAGATGCATTAGAAATTATCAGTTCATTCTATGTTTTGATGAATACTTGCTTTTTTTAATTTACTATGTTGCTTTAGCCTCATTTCATCATGAATTTGTACTTTTCTCCATTTCTCATTTTGTCCATCTTTTTTTCAAGTACCGCATATATGCCATATTGACTTTACATCATTTTGGTTTTCTATTTCTATTATTAGGGAAATAAAGAGCATTCTGTACTACATAAGAGATGTATCTGGAGTGCAAAATGAAACTAATAAAGGTTAGTTTTTTCCCTCAACATGTGCTAAATCGGTACAGCACAGTTTCTTCTGTATATATATTTTGTAAATTAAACAGTTAAACTGGCAAACAGCAAGTCAACCATGCTTATCGAACCACAAGGACTAACTTAATCTAAGTGCATCCACTTTTTCCATTTTTCTCTCCTATAGAATTTTGACATGAACGGTCCTTTTGGCAGCACAACTTTCAAATACTCCATATTCCTTGCTTATTTGATCCCTATCTTTGCATTCTTTCTTGAAATTTGTTTTCATAAATTATATCCACTGTAATATGCACTGGTAATGTTTTCACAAGTTTTTGTAAAGGTTAAGCATAACTTTAATCCAATATGTAAGATTTTCCTCTATAAGCGGTTCTAACAAAGGTGTGTTTGATTTATCAATTTGCTCGACAATTTGTATACAGGTAATATCCCTTTTACCTCCTTGGTAGATAATGAACATAAAATATAGTCCAGTCCCAAAATGATATTGCATAGTTGGACCCTATGGTAAATGAATGACTATTTTGATAATACCAAATGATTTTATTTTTAACAGATTATGATAGATGCAATACTGTAGTTCCAAGAATCAAATTAGAGCCTCTCTTTCATTACCCGTAGATTTGAAAACAACATAAAAATGAATATTTACACAAAAATAGTATACAGTTCCTATCTTTTTAATGGAATAATGTAACACATTTTTACAGGAGCCATAAAATTTTCTATTTGTTGGTTCTTTGCTTTTCGTATTTTCTGTTTCACTGTCGCTTTTCCATTTTTTCACATCTTATTTCTTTCACCCTTTTACTCGCATAGGAATGTTGTTTGTCATAAAATTTGATTATATTTTAATGCCTTTAAAGTTGATGTCTTTCTCCTTCAGATTTTATTCTTATGGATTTTGAGGTGGTTCTGAAGCAATGATCAGTAACTGTGCAGTGCATATTTGAGGTGGCTCTAAATCTAAGATATTTAGATGTATTTATCACGACACTGTAACGGTACATCACTTTTTTCAATGTAAACACTTTATTTTCTCTGCCCACATAGTCAGGATTATACTCTGTCATGAAATTTTTAATGTCGTTTTCCATAATGAAAATTCTGTTGAATTTCTGTTGATTTGAAAATTAATGCAATCATGTACATGTAAGATGATAGGGTTCATTTGAAGTTGGTAACAAAAAACACTTCAATGAAGTCAAAACGTACTGACTTCTTTGAAGTGGATGTAAAAGTTGTATTATCTATTCTATTGTATATAAAACAAAATATGGTGCTAGATTTTTCCTTGCTTTCTAATGATTCTCATCTTATCCTTTATTGTCAGCCAGTTCAAGCACCTTTTTCCTATTTAGCCATCATAAAACATTTTACATTTGTAAATTTCAACCACCATATGAAGAACTGAATCTTTTCATCTCCTGTGATTCAGGTATGCTGTTGTTGTTTCCCCTAATTGATTTTTGTTTTTCTTTCATTCTGATCGATTATCATTGGTATTTCAATATGTTCGGTAGTAGTAATCATAATATATGCAGATATATTCATAATATTCATTCACATTGATCTATATAAAGTAATGATTTAGCGAGGTTTGATTGAATATGATGTTTGACTATTTTCCGTTCCTTCCTCTCACGCGTACTATAAAGTTTCAACCCATGATTATTGGGTTACCGATTTCAGTTTTTATTTGGAAACCCGAATTCTATTCCTTTTTTTACAGTAGTTCACCTGTACGAAACATAGTCATGTGGATATTTAGCTGTTGTTTTCATTTATGATACTGTTTTCTGATGATATTCACTCATGTGGTTAAAAATAGTATAATACTATATTCATCACACATTCTAATCATGTATATGCAGCTAAAACGTTGTAGTATATCCCGTTGTACTTTGGTATATGCTTAAAGTCAAAAAATATAAGAACTATATATTTTAAGCACAGCTAGATAATATAACAATAAAAAATTAAAATGTAGAGGTTCTAAATTATACGAATTACCTTTTTTTCAATTTTTGGCTACACCTGTGCCGTTAGATAGTAAATATTGCTTTTTTTTACTATCTACAACAGTGCACACGCAAATGCCTGTGATAGATAGCCTATAGAAACCAACCATCCTTCGCATTTTTTGTGATTTTCTCTTTTTAAACTAAATGTATTATCATAACTACCTTTAATTTTGATCAACATAAGGTCATCATAAATGTTTGGCACTCTGTTTGGAAATCTAATGCTTTCATAAATCTAATGATTAAGATACAGTTATTAACAAACGTTGTTGCTCTTTACTAATATGATTATTTTCAGTTTTTATGCATTAATTTCCAATTTTGACAAATTATTTTCCTAAAGACATTGTTCCTCTGCTTCCCAGCATTATCATACTGGCCTACAATGTGATATAATACATTCTATACTAAACCATGACTTGCTTTGTTGGCAGAATTGCAAGATACATATAAAACTTTTTCATGACTTCAGGAAATGTTAGGTTCTATAAGTAAAGTATTTTCCACAATTTGGCTTATAGATTTTTATTGCTAGACTTATATGAAGGCTGTAATTTTTTAGTAATCTTAGTTGATTTATACGATTATTTTTATATTGTACCACTTTCCATACATTCATGTGATTTTTTTAACAGTATAATATTTTACTCTACTCTTAATCTAGCTTTCTGATTTATCGTTACAGGTTGTTCCGTTTACTGTTTAAAGAAGAAGGACGTCAAGGCCATTACATTTAAGATTTTAGTTTTATTATGATCAATTTATTACATATTAGAAAATAGGTATACTTTAAATGCATATATGTTGTCCTCTATATAGTAGAGTATCTCTTATTTGGTAACTTACCATAGTATCATATTTCATAAGCAATATGATAAGTGGAGTAATTTATCTGCTGCTGATGATGTATCTTAATTTATTATTTTTGAACTTAGTACAATATTGCTTCTGGACTGAATCCACATTCCAAGCTTTTATGTAATAATTTTGTTTCGCACACATGTATCACTCTACTCAGTATCCTGTTGTTTAAATGCCAACATGATTTATATATTTTCCTTCTTATTAATTTACTGATACATTCATTATTGCATCGATAATGAATGTTTAATATAGTATAGGACATGTTGCAATAACTAATGCAATTAATGCCAGCAAACTATTGCAGATTTTGACCAAACGATATATCAAGCGCAAAGCGCTAAGTTAAGATAATCATTTAAATATAAGCAATAGTTATCAAAAATCTGCCCATGTGGAACTACAATATTTTGATATGGCATATGCAATTATAATATTTTTGCCCAACCCGTGTGCGAAGCACGGGTTCACACTAGTTTTTAAAAGAAAGAAATAGAAAGAATGAAGTGAAGAGATACAATGTTTATATATATGTAAATAGATTTATGATAAATAAAAATAAAAGAAAAGAAAAATAAATGAAGACACTTGTCATTTTGAGTTTATCTTTTATTTACACATGTTAAGACAAGGCTTTAGGAAAATGACACTTGTCCTTTAGGTAATTTTTACATATTTATATTTATTTTTAAATGTAAATAAAATGCCTTTTCTTATTATTTAAATACTTATCTATATATATAAATCACTTTTTAAAGAAACAAACTAATTATATTATAAATAAAAGTTATACAAATATTCTAAATCCAAATCAATTTAAATATTTATTCTTTTGAATTTCAAAACTTTAAATTAAATTCAAATCAAATTAAATCCTAGATTCAATTTTAAAAGTTATGTTATACATATATTCATATACAACTACTTATCAATTTAAAATAACAATTCCATAGTCTTTAAAATCCATTCATATTTATAAAAATAATACATTATACTTATTATTTGGAAATAACATATTTGATACTTATTTAATTAGATTATTAAATTAAATTCAAATTTTATTATCAAAGATCATCAATATCAATTTAATTATTTAACAGATTATTAAATTGATATTGCTCAAATTTCTGGGATATTACAATGCAGGTACTGTATAGACTATTGGCACTATTATGTGTTAAGGGTTATATGGGTAACCCCTTAACGCTATTTAAAAGTAAGTTTACTTTACTATTAGAAATTATTATAATAGTGTATATTACTACATAGTAGATAGTTTAACGGATCCTTAGAGGATGGTTATCCCAAACATCCTTTAAGTTACTTGTATTTCTGTTGATATTTCACTTGAGTTGGATTTATTGATATAAGAATGTTAATCCTGACTCGAGTGTTTTGTGTTTTGCTTTACGCTCGGGTCAGACTGAGTGATACCGCAATTGAGACTCACCTTTGGAGTTGGAGCTTCGCTTGGAGATCCAGCTGTCTATCGATTCTGCTTTTAGTTATTCAGTTGATTCCAGTGATGTATTCTGATCTTGTATTTGACTATTTTATTGAGACATCTATGTATTCGAGACCTCTGTTGTATCTTATTTAACTCTTATATATATATAGTAGCTTCATGAACTACTATTCTTTTGTCTCCGCTGCATTATTTTATATTACTCTATGTCTGTGATTCTGTGATTATTTATTTACTGTATATGCTGAGTTTTGCCAAATTTAAATTAACAATCTGATATTTTGAGCAATTAAAATCCGACATGTATGGATGCGAATGGTTGAAAATTTCAGGGCATTACAGTTGGTATCAGAGCTCTGGTTTTAGGCAAAACTCAACATATGTAGTAAATTTAATTACGGAATCACGTTAGTTCTGGCTCGAATCTCTTCTTCTTTGACTCAGTTTCTTTGAATTTTGGAACATTCCCTTCGGTTCCAAAGTCCATTCTTGTCTCCCCTATTCGTGTTTTCTTGATTCTGGAGTATCCCATAACTCCACTTCGAATGATCTCTATAACAAATCGGTGGTCTCGCCAATCTCTGAATGGTTTGTATCGGGGTGAAACTCCTTTACAACAAACATTGATTTACCGAAGATTTATGTATCCTCGGTTTACGATACTGCAATCTCTTGCTATACCTGAATTCTATCTCTGGCGAACGGATGTCGATTTGCCCAGAATTCTACCTCGGTCTTATTTTGAAGTCACGGTTGACCCGGTTAAGGTTTCCCGCGATTTATATAAGTCTATCCACCTTCCTATTTGAAATTCAGTCATCTAACCTTCGTTTCGAGCATATTTATTTTAGGTAGAATTCTCTTTGATTAGAGTCCCTCTATATTTGGATCTCTATCCTTGTTTTGGAATCCAATTCTGGAATTATCGAGTGAGGGAGTGTATTTGTAAATTAATATAAAAATATTTATATGTTGTGTTGTATGAGTTGTTGATGTTGATTTGGGTTTTCGATCGATTCGTCTGATCAACGCTATCGATAGGAATTCCAAAACACTTGAACAGAGCAAACTGACATGATATTATTTTCAAAAATGGTAAATGGAATAAATTTTATATTATATATATAGGAAAACTTTTCTGAAAGTAAATTGTTAAATAAATTGGTTGTTGAAATGATAATATTTGATTATCATTTATTGTTCTTTAAATGGATTTATAAACATGGTGTGACGACCGCCCATGACCCCTGCACCGAATCTAGGGATAGTGCGCTGTAAAGTGTGCCAGGCGACCATGGGCAATTGTCAGGGTAGATTAAAACAACAGAATCTATCGTATTACTCACAGCGCATGGACAAAATACAATAGAACATATGTATAGTGAAGCTTTACAGAACAAAATGACATCATATAAAACTCCAAAATAGTTGAATACAAGCATCCAAATAGTCAATACATCTAGCCTCACTACATATCTCTCAAAGAATACAAAACAGCGGAATATCCAGTACATATAATAAGAAGATAATATGCAACCCTCCAGCTCGTCTTCGATATCAGCATCGTGAGAAGAGAACAGCACCTGTCACCTGCTACCTAGTCTGCCCGTCCCAAAATGGACGAACAGCCCAAGGCAATAAGAATTAAAACATAAAGCCTTGAGTCAGACAACAGTCTTAGTGAGCAGTAAATTAACTAACAACATACCAAAAGAGCATAAAGGAAAAGGAATAGGAATACAACCCTCCCACTCCAACCTCATTCTACAGTGATAGCCCCCAGACACACACTAAGCAGAAGCAAACATAGCAGAGCATACAATTTAAAGTAAAGCTACTATCACTCGAGTCAAGGGCGATGTTTTCCAAGTACCAAGGCCTAAATCAGATAAGCACCCAGAAAATACCGCTCTTGAGTCCGAATGACGATACAACCAAACATCCATGACTCTAGCTATCACTGTTATCATTGCTTCGATATCACCGTTAATTGAATGACCGGCACATTCTTTCAGCCGTCCGTCAAGGGCTAATGGAAACCCCGGTTCTAGACATAACTCCCGCACGTCGTCGCAACCCGTGCCTAGGACTATCGAATCTGCCCAGAGTACTCGACCATCAACAGTTGGTCGTTGGGACTATCGAATCTGCCCAAACGTACCCTTGCTTAGAGCATGCTAGAACCTTCAACAACGATGCTATCCAAGCCTCCTAGTCATCCTCCTCGATGACTATTCTCATATCCATTCATTATCCTCAACTCGAGTCATATCACCGAGTTATCAACATGCTTGGAATGATCCCGTCTGGATTAGACCAAGTCTTCATCACATGATTGCCTCGCTTCATCACATCCTCGCAAAGCCTCATCTCAACATCACATCATCAAATCTATGCATAAGAGCTTCATCATCCCGCTACATATGCCACGAGCAGCTTTCCCAATTCAAGAGCCTTTCCCTTAGCTTTTGAATCATCTTCGGTCTAAATCAAATCATCAATCATCTAATTCATAACAATCAATCAAATCAAACATTAATCCAAACAATCAAGCATTCAAATAAGATCTAAGTAGACAATTATCGCAATAATGGCATTTTCGTAATTAAAGAGTTGAAAGTCCAATAAGCATGAAAACATGAATTATATCCCTACAAACTTGATGAATGAACTTGCATAGGTGGACATATGATAAAATGGATGTAACATCATCATGAACAATGGATCTATATGGATCTACACTTAGGATGAAGAAAATGCATGGAAATCACTATTTTAACACCAAATCGAGCCAACAATCCGATATACTCCTTTGGATCCGTGTGAGAGATAATCACCACTCACCAAATCACCTAAACAACCTCAAATCAACACGCTTCAGATCTGGACAGCGAAGGATCAAGCTTGATCTATCACGAATCCGCTTCAAACGAAGAAATCTCTCTTGAAAAGATGAAGATCTTCAATCTAAGCTCTTGAATCTTCAATTTGATCTTCAACTTGGATGAATGGAAGCACTAGATTAGAGTGGAGAAAATAAGTGAAGAAGTGTAGAAGTCGAGCTCTAAAAATGGCAGCACTTCGTCGCTTCGAAATCCGGATCCCAAAAAGTGAGAACAACCCCCTCTATTTATAGCAGAAATCTCTCTAAGTCGCTAGCTCGGAATTAGGTCGTCTGCGACCTACGACCTAAAACCCCTCCGACCTAAAGCCTCTACGACTTAACACTTAGCGCCTAACAACCTAACGACTTATTTCCCAAGCGCTTCAACGACCTAACAAGGTTACGACCTATGACTTAAGGGAATACGACATAGCACATCAGCGCACCCAAGCGACCTAACAGATGCGCTTCCATGCGACCTACCAAATAACTGGGTTACGACTTAACAGATATCTCCTAGGTCGCTCGCGACTTAAAACATAGGCTTCGACCTAACAACTTAGCAACCCACGCGACCTAACAATGCCGCGACTTAAGACTTAAGCCCTCTTGCGACCTAACACACACGCGACCTAACTATCTTAGGTCGCCTACGACCTAACTCAACACAGAACTAACGACCTAACTACGCTAACACTTAGGTCGGTCAATTCTATAGGTCGCAAACTGCTTATCCCCTAAGTCGCTAACTCTACTAGGTCGCTACCTCCTATCTCTTAGGTCGCTAACTCGAACTGCCGACCTAACACTTAACTCACCCATACACTTAGGTCGCTCACAACAGTTTCCTTAGGTCGTTGCCGACCTATCCCTTAGGTCGCTCAAAACCCTTAACTCGCCCGAAACCCTTAAGTCTCCTATCTTAGGTCGTCTACGACCTAAACCCAACATCCTTAGGTCGCACCACATCCCTAAGTCGTCTACAACATAGCTCTTAACTCGCTACCATCCTATAGGTCGGTCACGACTTAGCTCTTAGGTCGTTCACGACCTAGGACTTAGACAAATTATACCTAAAATCTGAAATGTCTTAAAATGCTAAAAATTCTAGATTTTGACGAACTTGTCGATCCGTAAAAATACGGGTCGTTACATTCTCTCCCCCTTAGGAATTTCGCCCCCGAAATTCCAAACAAACAAATCAATCAAAGACTATTCTGTACGCCTATCATCCATAACAATCAACAAACCATGCATCCAATTCTAGCTTAGCGTACAGAATTCTAACACTAGAACAAGTCACAATATTGTGAGATGACACGACACCTTTGGGCCATACCTTGAAGAGTTCAGGATGAGCTGCCTTCATCCTCTCTTCCACCTCCCACGTACAGTCGTTATCATCATCACTCCATTGTACCTTGAGCAACTTAACTACCTTCCTCCTAAGATGTTTCGTGTCAGTTTCAACAACACAAAGCGGCCTACGAGGTCTTCTATCGACTGGATCAACTTCGAAATCTTCATAGCTATCGACAGAAACCACTGTATTCGAGTCGTGCACATACTTCCGTAGATACGATACGTGAAAAACGTTGTGTACACTTGACATCCTCTCTGGTAACTCCAATCTATAGGCAAGCTTTCCAATTCGCTCGATGATCGGGAATGGTCCAACAAATCTCGGAGTCAATTTTCCTTTCTTCCCGAATCGGATAACATTCTTCAGTGGAGAAATCTTCACAAAAACCATATCACCAACGTCGAATTCCAAATCCTTTCGACGCTTATCGGCATAACTTTTCTGACGGTCTTGGGCTGCCTTCATTCGTTGCCGAATGATCTCTATACAATCTGAAGTCTGCCGAATCATCTCTGGCCCAAGTATCAGCTTTTCTCCAGTTTCCAACCAACATGTCGGAGAGTTACACGGCCTTCCATACAATGCCTCATACGGTGCCATACCAATGCTTGACTGGTAATTGTTGTTGTACGCAAACTCCACCAAATGAAGGTGATCTTCCCATGATCCTCCGAAGTCAAAAACACATGCTCTAAGAAGATCTTCCAAAACTCGGTTGACTCTCTCGGTCTGACCATCTGTTTGAGGGTGATAAGCTGTACTCAAACACAACTCGGTTCCCAAAACTTCCTGGAAGCTCTTCCAAAATCCACTAGTGAACAATGGGTCTCGATCGCTCACTATACTTTTCAGAATACCATGGAATCGAACTATCCACTTAACATACAACTCAACCAACTTTGATGCAGTCCTAGTCGATCGAACAGGAATGAATCTTGCGCTCTTGGTCAGACGATCTACAATGACCCAAATCCCTTCATTTCCCGTTCTTGTTCTAGGTAGTCCATCAATAAAATCCATCGATATCTGCTCCCACTTCCATGTAGGAACTTCTAATGGCTGAAGCAATCCACTTGGCTTCTTCTGTTCAGCCTTTACCAACTGGCAGTTCATACACTTGGAAATAAAATTTCCAACATCCTTCTTCATACCTTCCCAATAGTAGGTTCTCTTCATATCCCGATACATCTTATTTCCACCTGGATGAATTGTCAACTTCGAGTGATGACTTTCCTTCAGAACTTCACTCCTCAATTCATCTATATCAGGAACAACTAGTCGTCCTTGCTTTCAAAGCCAACCTTCTCTATCGACCTCGAATCCTTTATCCCTTTCTAGTTCCAATCCAGATTCCAAATCACGGATAATCTTGACAAGCTTATCATCTCGCTTTTGACTCTCGCCAATCCTTTCCACAAGAGTCGGTCTTATCGATAAGTTTGCCAACATCTCAGGTTCCAATTCACATCTAGGCCTGAAGTCAAATCCAGCTAAATACTCGAGACTCTTCCATTCTGAAAACATGGCTCCCAATCCTGCATGTCTTTGACTTAACGCATCTGCCACTGCGTTACCTTTTCCCGGAGTATAAGCTATACCAAAATCATATGATGCCAAAAACTCTAGCCAACGTTGCTGCCGAAGATTCAAATCCTTTTGGGAGAAAAGATACTTCAACGACTTATGATCTGTAAACAACTCGAATCGAACTCCCAATAGATAATGTCTTCACATCTTCAGAGCAAAAACAATCGCCGCTAACTCCAAATCATGAGTTGGGTAATTCCTTTCATGCGGCTTCAGTTGTCGACTGGCATACGCAACAACTTTATCCCTCTGCATCAGCACTGCTCCAAGTCCAGTACCACATGCATCGGTGTAAACCACCATCTCATCATTCCCACTTGGAATAGTCAAAACAGGAGCACTTGTCAATCTCTCTTTCAGGATTCCGAAAGCTTGCTCACACTTAGCATCCCAACTGAACACTTGGTTCTTCTTCGTCAATCCTGTTAACGGTGCAGCTACCTTGGAGAAGTCTTTGATAAACCGTCGATAATATCCTGCTAATCCAAGAAAACTTCTCACATCAGATGCATTCTTAGGTCTAACCCAATCCTAGATTGCTGCCACCTTAGCGGGATCAACCGCAATTCCATTTCCAGAAATCACATGGCCTAAGAACCTCACTTCACTCTTCCAGAAGTGACACTTTGAAAACTTAGCCTTCAGCTGATGTTTCCGTAAGATTTCCAAAACAATACGCAAGTGCGTCTTGTGCTCTTCTTCCGTTCTGGAATAAATCAGAATATCATCCACGAACACAAGTACGAACTTGTTCAACTGATCTCTGAACACTCTATTCATAAGATCCACAAAATATGCTGGTGCGTTAGTCAATCCAAACGGCATTACCAGCCACTCAAAGAAACCTGATGGTGTCCGAAAAGCAGTCTTCGGCACACTATCCTTAGCCACTCTCAACTGGTGAAATCCCGTTGCCAAATCCATCTGAGAGAACACCTTAGCCTCGTGAAGCTGATCAAACAAGTCATCTATTCTCGGCAATGGATACTTGTTCTTCTTAGTCACCTTATTCAGCTCACGATAATCCACACACAATCTCAATGACCCATCTGCCTTGGTTGCAAACACAACTGGTGCACCCCACTCGGACACACTACGCCGAATGAATCCTTTCTGTAAAAGGTCATCAACTTGCACCCTCAACTCTTGCTGTTCCCTAGGCGCCATCCGCCTAAGAGGCATCACAATAGGTCTAGCTCCTTCAACTAGATCTATACGAAACTCGATCTCTCTATGCGGCGGCAACCCTTTGACTTCGTCAAAGACATCCTCGAATCCATTAGCGATTGGCACTGATGACAGTCCATCCCGTGGAACAACCAGCGAATACATGAAGCTCATGAAGACGCCTTCCTCATGCTTACATCGTATTACAACCTTTCGCCCCTCCACATTCTCGACTGTCACTTCCAACCTCTCGCAATCAACCTTTGCCGCATACTTCCTAAGCCAGTCCATACCCAAAATAATTCCGAACCCCGCAAAGTTCAGAACAAAACAATCACAAACAAAAGAGCAACCATGACTCGACACAATCAGACCACGGCATAACATACACAAACAAGACGAACCCCTAACTGGATTAGTCACAACCAATGGCCTATCAACAATATCCGGTTCCAAACCTAACCGGCCTACGAGTTCACTACAAACAAACGAATGCGACGCTCCAGTATCAAACAGAACTCTAACTGGAACACCACATAGGAAAAGAGTACCTTGAACAACCACACTCTTTCCTTTTTCTTCAGCAGTAGGAGCTTTCGAAGACGACGGAACAGCTCCCAAAGCATAAGCTTGCACAATCTGCTTGTCCCTCCTCGGTTCTGGACAATTCTTCCTGATATGCCCTGGCTTGTCACAGTTGTGACACTTCATTGGCACCTTCGGATTCTTACAATCCTTAGAGAAATGGCCCTTCTGCTGACAATTGTAGCAAGTCACCTCGCCTTTCGGCTTCTTTTGGCCATCCTTACCCTTCTGCTGCTGCTGCTTCCTCTTCTGGTTTCCACCCTGCTGTGGTTTAGACTCTCCCCTGGTAACAGCAACAACAGGTCCTTCCTTAGGAAACAGACTCTCATGCCTAAGAGCTTTCTCCACAAGCTTCTCAAATGAATCGTCCAAATGATCCACCAACTGTCTCCCAAGATAACTGTCCAAGCCTGTCACAAACTTCTCATTCTTCTGATAAGCAGACTCAATATACGACCGAGCATACTTGGACAAAGCTTCGAACTCAGAAACATACTCCAGAACTGATCTTCCACCTTGCTTGAGCTCCACAAACCTCTTGAACAGAACAGACTTCTGAGCTGTAGAAATGAACTTAGCTTCAAATCTAGCTTGGAATTGCTCCCAAGTAATCTCTTCCTCCGCAGTATTGATGGTAATAGAGTTCCACCAATCAGAGGCTCTCCCTTGAAGCTGCCTTGATGCCAACTTCCTCTTAGTTGCATCATCAATTCCCAAATCACCAAAGATCCTTCTACAAGCATCTACCCATCTCTGGACTTCGATAGTTGATTCTGTTCCCAAGAAAACCTTCCCTCCAAGAGCAGTATAATCCTTGCACAACTTAGCAAAATCCACTGGTTTCGGAGTTTGGACTTGAACTCCAACATCTACTGCTGCCCCTGGAACTGGTATCCTTCTCATGATCGAAGTCATCATAGCTTCGAACATGGCTGCATAATCAGCAGTCTCTTCAGTAGCACGGCCTTCCCTAGCATCTGGTCTCCCTCTTCGACTCATTCTCAATATCTATAAAAAGGAATGATTAGAACATCTAGAGAAACAACTGCATAAAGGACTCAAACTCAACTAAACTACTATATTATATATAGTATTCATCCATCAAAATACAATTACGTCTCTCATACGTAGTTACGACGGCGAGCGTTGGGTAAAATCGATTAACCAATGCTCTGATACCAAATGTGACGACCGCCCATGACCCCTGCACCGAATCTAGGGATAGTGCGCTGTAAAGTGTGCCAGGCGACCATGGACGATTGTCAGGGTAGATTAAAACAACAGAATCTATCGTATTACTCACAGCGCATGGACAAAATACAATAGAACATATGTATAGTGAAGCTTTACAGAACAAAATGACATCATATAAAACTCCATAATAGTTGAATACAAGCATCCAAATAGTCAATACATCAAGCCTCACTACATATCTCTCAGAGAATACAAAACAGCGGAATATCCAGTACATATAATAAGAAGATAATATGCAACCCTCCAGCTCGTCTTCGATATCAGCATCGTGAGAAGAGAACAGCACCTGTCACCTGCTACCTAGTCTGCCCGTCCCAAAATGGACGAACAGCCCAAGGCAATAAGAATTAAAACATAAAGCCTTGAGTCAGACAACAGTCTTAGTGAGTAGTAAATTAACTAACAACATACCAAAAGAGCATAAAGGAAAAGGAATAGGAATACAACCCTCCCACTCCAACCTCATACTACAGTGATAGCCCCCAGACACACACTAAGCAGAAGCAAACATAGCAGAGCATACAATTTAAAGTAAAGCTACTATCACTCGGGTCAAGGGCGATGTTTTCCAAGTACCAAGGCCTAAATCAGATAAGCACCCAGAAAATACCGCTCTTGAGTCCGAATGACGATACAACCAAACATCCATGACTCTGGCTATCACTGTTATCATTGCTTCGATATCACCGTTAATTGAATGACCGGCACATTATTTCAGCCGTCCGTCAAGGGCTAATGGAAACCCCGGTTCTAGACATAACTCCCGCACGTCGTCGCAACCCGTGCCTAGGACTATCGAATCTGCCCAGAGTACTCGACCATCAACAGTTGGTCGTTGGGACTATCGAATCTGCCCAAACGTACCCTTGCTTAGAGCATGCTAGAACCTTCAACAACGATGCTATCCAAGCCTCCTAGTCATCCTCCTCGACGACTATTCTCATATCCATTCATTATCCTCAACTCGAATCATATCACCGAGTTATCAACATGCTTGGAATGATCCCGTCTGGATTAGACCAAGTCTTCATCACATGATTGCCTCGCTTCATCACATCCTCGCAAAGCCTCATCTCAACATCACATCATCAAATCTATGCATAAGAGCTTCATCATCCCGCTACATATGCCACGAGCAGCTTTCCCAATTCAAGAGCCTTTCCCTTAGCTTTTGAATCATCTTCGGTCTAAATCAAATCATCAATCATCTAATTCATAACAATCAATCAAATCAAACATTAATCCTAACAATCAAGCATTCAAATAAGATCTAAGTAGACAATTATCGCAATAATGGCATTTTCGTAATTAAAGAGTTGAAAGTCCAATAAGCATGAAAACATGAATTATATCCCTACAAACTTGATGAATGAACTTGCATAGGTGGACATATGATAAAATGGATGTAACATCATCATGAACAATGGATCTATATGGATCTACACTAAGGATGAAGAAAATGCATGGAAATCACTATTTTAACACCAAATCGAGCCAACAATCCGATATACTCCTTTGGATCCGTGTGAGAGATAATCACCACTCACCAAATCACCTAAACAACCTCAAATCAACACGCTTCAGATCTGGACAGCGAAGGATCAAGCTTGATCTATCACGAATCCGCTTCAAACGAAGAAATCTCTCTTGAAAAGATGAAGATCTTCAATCTAAGCTCTTGAATCTTCAATTTGATCTTCAACTTGGATGAATGGAAGCACTAGATTAGAGTGGAGAAAAGAAGTGAAGAAGTGTAGAAGTCGAGCTCTCAAAATGGCAGCACTTCGTCGCTTCGAAATCCGGATCCCAAAAAGTGAGAACAACCCCCTCTATTTATAGCAGAAATCTCTCTAAGTCGCTAGCTCGGAATTAGGTCATCTGCGACCTTGGACCTAAAACCCCTCCGACCTAAAGCCTCTACGACTTAACACTTAGCGCCTAACAACCTAACGACTTATTTCCCAGGCGCTTCAACGACCTAACAAGGTTACGACCTATGACTTAAGGGGATACGACATAGCACATCAGCGCACCCAAGCGACCTAACAGATGCGCTTCCATGCGACCTACCAAATAACTGGGTTACGACTTAACAGATATCTCCTAGGTCGCTCGTGACTTAAAACATAGGCTTCGACCTAACTACTTAGCAACCCACGCGACCTAACAATGCCGCGACTTAAGACTTAAGCCCTCTTGCGACCTAACACACACGCGACCTAACTATCTTAGGTCGCCTACGACCTAACTCAACACAGAACTAACGACCTAACTACGCTAACACTTAGGTCGGTCAATTCTATAGGTCGCAAACTGCTTATCCCCTAAGTCGCTAACTCTACTAGGTCGCTACCTCCTATCTCTTAGGTCGCTAACTCGAACTGCCGACCTAACACTTAACTCACCCATACACTTAGGTCGCTCACAACAGTTTCCTTAGGTCGTTGCCGACCTATCCCTTAGGTCGCTCAAAACCCTTAACTCACCCGAAACCCTTAAGTCTCCTATCTTAGGTCGTCTACGACCTAAACCCAACATCCTTAGGTCGCACCACATCCCTAAGTCGTCTACAACATAGCTCTTAACTCGCTACCATCCTATAGGTCGGTCACGACTTAGCTCTTAGGTCGTTCACGACCTAGGACTTAGACAAATTATACCTAAAATCTGAAATGTCTTAAAATGCTGAAAATTCCAGATTTTGACGAACTTGTCGATCCGTAAAAATACGGGTCGTTACACATGGCTTATAAATTGATTTGGAATTGAAATGAACTTAAATCAGGAATTTTAGGAATTTAATTTCCGGTGATTTCAAACTTTGGTTTTAAAGGTTTAAAACGTATATTGCCTAAAGTATTTTCGAACAGAAATCGTTTCCAAAGAATTTTAAAAGTTTAAATTAGTACTCTCCTCTTTTGTCGTTGGAAAATAATGTGACGACCCGAAATTTTGGGCTTTTGGAATTGGAATATTTAATTGATTTTAAATATTTAAAAGTTAATTTTTAGCTCGAATGTCAAATATCAATATTTGTTGGATAATTTAATTATTGAATTAAACAATTAGGATTGGGTAAAATGTTGAATCTGGAGTTTTAAGCTTGTTAAAAATAATTTGAAGGCTTGTAAATTTTATATTGATCGTACTGAAGATAGTAAAGTGTTAAAATTGAATTTGGAAGTGTTTTGTTAAGTTTTCAAATTATATCGTTTAAATCGATATTTAAAAATAGCCTTCCGAGGCACAGTCTCAGAATTCGATGAAACAAGTTCCATTGGATCCGTAATATAGTAGTATTATCGGATTTCAATTTTCGTAGTGTTTGGAGTTGTGTGAGCATATGATATATAAACGCGTTGAAATCTATATCGTGAATTCAATATTATAACTGAGTCCAAAAAGCTATATTCTCCCTACGATCGAATTAGGACTCGGAACCTTTTCCAGTGCGTTCGGAATAGGGGTTTAACATTATAAATGCCTAGTGACACGCCTCGATAGGGGTTCGCGATTTTAAGCTGTGATTAATCGAAACAATTTGAATTTGAATTTAAATTAAATATATAGATATTCACATGTGATAGACAAATTAACACGTAGAGAACATTTCAAACATGTAACGTCTCAGATTTTTCGCGTTCGAAAATCGACATCCGTACTTCACATTGTACTAGAATGCCGCAGATTCGACCGTTCAAATCCGATTCGCCGGAGCTTATAACACCATTAAGTATAACAACACAATGGAAGAAAAAGAATATATCAATATATGTAACATTGATACAATGACAGATACAAAGATCTGATACAATACGATACAACAGAATGATACAACGGATATCAATATACATCAGAGATATGATACAAGAAATAGCAGCGGAAAGAAAATAGATAACACCAGCAGAGGATAGAATATCTCCAATAGAATGCTCCAATCCATAGCTAGCGGAAAGCAAGTTCAGTCGTCCAAGGACTGACTAGCTCCAGATAATCTACTCAACCTGAATATCTGAGAAACCCAACTCTAGACTACCCGTGTGGAAAATGGTGGGCACCCAGAGTTTAGGAAGGGAACAATAAACTCCAGGTCATTCATGGGACTGGTGTGAGCAACAAAAACATTTTATCTTTAAACAAACACAAAAGAATTTTTAAACATTGAAACCCGCAATGCTTTTGGAAAATGAAACTACCATAAGGCCTCCCGCACACGCACACACAATGCAACGCGAAATCAGAGGAGATTTCTCCTAATGATAGTCAAAGATGCTTACTACGCAAAACAAATCATTGGATATTATTACTAGTGCATAGTGCAGAAACATTTCGAAAGTATAATATTAATCTTAGCCAGCATAGGCATTTCACGTTATGCCTACTATAGCTACTATGTTCAATAGCAGGTTACCGCCACATTCCATAGCAGGTAATACAACTAAAACCGTACAAGGCTCGTATTGTTTCTTTGGATTTTCTAACAAATGGTCAGGCTAAGGAACTTCCTATGCCACGTAGAAACGCCTCTGGCGGGACGCTCCGAGAGACAACCTGCTCTCTGCCAACACAAGGCCGGGTACCCCCTTCTCGGGTAGTAAACCCGAGATACGCCACCCCCGGTCCTTTGGGACCTTTATCTGAGAGCTCTCGATAACAAACATCACACAGTAATAAATATAGTGTGTCCACACGAGTAAGTATCTGGGCTCCATACCATGATAATACCCTTTTCCAGAAGGAATGGCCATACCCTAGGGAAGCTACCCCTGAAACCTTGCCGCATCCTTCCTGTTTCGACCATTTCCGGTCTGTGAGATCCGACGAAGTCTCGGCCACAAAGCTACGCTTTTTCACAAAGCCACGCTTTGATCACAATTGATCAATAAATGATCATCACACAGCAACACTCAGCATGCCACATTACCAAATTGGGAATATATCGTTGATAACCTTCAACTACATAACCTCCGAGCTCGTACGTCTTAGAGAAGGGTGTTAAGCTAAGAGAATAAATTCTCCGCCACCAACAGAAATGTATTTGAAAGAAATCTGCTTTACATCTCAAAGTGTAATGTCAGACATGTAACCATACAAGTCTGTTCCGGGTTCGAACAGAACCGAAGGCACTTCTGAAGAAGTCCTTGCAATCCGGGCATTCACAATCTCGATCGGACTTCCCATCACTTAGGAAATCTCTATACCGGAGCAACTCAGTGCAGAGACAATCGATAGGTCATCCTATCGTTCTCGCAAATACCCGGTCTTCAACACCGGTCTTCAAATGCTATCCATATACGACGTATCACTAATTCGGAATGGGTTATGTGACACAAAGGTCTTTTCCCGGCTAACCCGAATAGTGAGCATAATATTTAAAAACATATGGATAATGGGATTTCAACTAAGTCACAACTTATTACCCAAAATCTTTCTTTCAAATGGTTTAAACAAATTACCATTTTCAAATCTTTTAAACCAAAAGATTCATTTTAACAACCTTCAATGGTTTAAACAATTTCCACACTTTAATCTTTTAAACAAAAGATTCATTTACAGTTTTTCCAAATTAATTTCTATTTCAATTGGATTAACTCATTAAATCTTTAAAACAAAGATTTAACTTATAGCTTTCAAAACAATTCCAATTTAAATGGTTTAAACAAATCATCCTTTTAAATCTGTTAAAAATAAACATATTCAATTCATAGCTTTCAAAAAGAATTCATTTATAACTTGGAAAACCATTTTTCAATTCAAACTCGAAATTCCTTTAATTAAACTGGAATTTCTTTTCTTATATGAAAGCTTTTATTCTTTTTAAAACAAACAGTTTTCATTTTGGAAATCTGATTCATTTATACGAGTTAAGGTTCTTGGGTTAAATCCAAATCCTCAAAATTATAATTTTAAAATGGTTTAACTTCATATAAACACATCTTTAACCATAATTTCCAAACATGGAATTCAATTCCAAATTATTTGAATTCAAATTCAAATTGAATTATTTAAATTGAAACTTTACCAAGTTATTTAAAATAGCTTTTATCTTTGAAAACACCTTTTCAAAAGCTTTAACATTTAACCCAAATCCATTTTCAAATTCAATTGAAATTAAAATTTCCATTTCAAAATTTTTAAATTTTAAATCATCTGTTACTTAACCGATTTCCACGTATTTGTGTGTGTAACAGTGTGGTCTAGGGGTTTTACACAGTAGTGCAACATCATTCAATCATCACAGATCAGAATGCAAAAATATAGTTGATAAGCGGTATAACTATAACGCTTATCTTTTGTACACAGATCACAGATATATAAATTACAAATAATGATTTACATTCATTCCAGATAAATGAACTACAGTATAGATTACACACAAATCAGCATATATCACAAAGCATCACGGATCAGAATATCAAATAATTCAATCATTCAGTTGAATCCAAACATTCACAAGTAAATTTTATTAATCAACTGATTAATTCAAATCAGATTAATTTCTTATGAAAAATTTACCAATTCTGGTTAATTAATATTAATTTATTTCAAATCCATTTGATTAATTACTCTCTAATCATTTATTAATTAACCATTAATAATAAATTAATTAACCTTTAATTATAATTCACCAACATTTATTTATTAATTAATCAACCTTAATTAATTAATCAATCACATAATTAATTATCCTCAAATTAATTATTCTTTAATTACTTGGTTAATCAAACTTAAATTATTAACAAATTTACCTTAATTACTTTTATTAAGAAATTCACTTTAAGTAATTAATTTCCTTCAACAAATAAATTAACTTTAAACTTTAGAAGTTAATTAACCATTAAAACATCCTTTATATTAATTAACTAACCTTTAACATTATTTAGTTATTTAAAATAAACGTTCAAAACAATTTCATTTTAAAACCCTTATTTAATCTCAGACATAAACAACACTTATTATTTAAAAGTGTTTTAAACAAATTATTTGGATAGAACTTGATTTAAGTTTAAAGTTTTAAAAACTGTTTTAAACCAAAATCAACAGACCCAAGCCAAATGCTTGAATACCCGAGTTCTACTTCAAAACTACCCGAGGCAACATCAAAAATACCCGAGATTTATTCAACCCATTCCCGAGTTCCCTTCTCCTCTCCTCTTTAAACTGAGTTTAATTCTAATTTTTCTTTTAAAACTGTTATACTATAACACTCGCTCACGTACGCGAAATATCCCGAGCCCAACTCCCTTTTTCTCCGAGTCAACTCGAAGAAAACCTCACAACCAATAAAACTAATACCACTGACACATCGACCCAAACGTGCATGTGCCCAAGCGATTGGTTGGTCGCCGACCATCTCCGAGACTTCTTGCACATCACCGTCAATCTCCACGAGCCTTCCGACTTCACAAATGTTCGAATTCAAAAACGAATCAAAATCGAGCTCTCTCACTACCAACCCAAACCAACCCAGTCGCCAAACTCAGTCTCGAACTCACCGCCCTGACCACCTGAAAGTCCCCAACTCCGGCCAACGACTCGTCATCCACCCAGCCATCATTTCCCAAGACCATATGCCACTCGATCAACCACAGAGGGAAAACGAATCAAATCAATAGCTACGACCAAAACTAGGTTTCCAGAAATTCATTACTCGCCGCCACATTGACCTATCCACCACCCCAATATTTTTCTCTGATACCCCATAAGCTCCTCTACCTCCTCGAGAAACCCCAGCCTCCCTAGTGCCTCCGACCACCACAGTTTGACGTAAAACCATTTTCCGTTCGTCGACGATCTGCTCTTGCCACGCGGCTAAAAATCACCATACGAATTTCAAAAATCATATTTTCAAGTAAGGATTCCAGATATGATATTGAATCTTCAATTTATTATGTTTGAATTTTATGAAAAATTTGAGTTGCACTGTGGAGACCAATTTTTCCTCAATGTATATGTTTTTTCTTCCTTGAGCCTATTTTTAAAAACTTTATATAGATGGGAACAACCCTGTTTTATGTTAAACTTGAAGTTTAAAAATGATCTGATAAAGAGATATTTGAATTGGTTTGCAAGCTCCAACCTATCTCAAAGAAAACAGAGAGGAGGATGAAAACAGTGTCATCATCTATATACAGAGTTGAACTGAAGAAAAGTTCCCAAACATACACATCACAATCATGAGTCAACACATATTAAATTCATCTTAACACTTAATATAAATTTTGGGGTTACTCACTGTGATTAAGAGATGAACAGAGTCCCTTCAATTTGCACAGACTTGAGAAAATGCAAGCTGGAACCCCTTCTTTGATTCTCTGGTTTTAGTGAAGTTGTATTGTTGTCTAAGTTGAAGTTTTTGGATGATTTTTTTCTTCAGATTTTCTTCTCTCAGCTTGATTGACGAAGTGGAATGAAGAAGTTGATATGAAGAAATGAAGTTGCAGGTTGATGATGATATTTGTACAAGGTAATGTATATTTAATTGGTTTGTACAAGTGATAAAATATGGGTTTGTACAAATCATCAGTGATATTGTGACGACCCGGAATTTTTGTATATTTGAAATTGGAATATTTAATTAATTTTAAATATTCAGAGGTTAATTATAAACTTAAATTTCAAATATCGCTGTTTATTGAGTAATTTAATAATTAAATTAAATTTATTTGAAGTTGGATAAAATAGTAAATCTGGTATTCTAAGCTAATTAAAAATATTTTGAAAGTTCGTAAAATTCATATTAATAATACTGAAGATGATAAAACTTTTAAAATGGAATTTCAAAGTAATTTGTTAAGTTTTAAAAATATATTGTTTAAATTGAATTTAAAAATAGCCTTCCGAGGCACCGTCTCGGAATTCGACGAAACCAGTTCCATTGGGTCCGTAATATTGTTTTATTATCGGGCTTCAAATTTCGTAGTGAGCGGAATTGTTGTGTGAACGTACGGTGGATAAACGCCTAGAAGTAATTATTTGAGACGGTTTAAATTTAAATATAATGTGTATTGTTTGCCCGGTCAAAAGAAATTCCTTCATCAAAGCATTACCCTTTTTGCAGAGATACTGTAGCCAAGCTTCTTCTGCATGCCATTCCCTTCTCAAAATATCTCTACCCTTTTTACTTCGTTAAATCGTGTTTAATACGAAAGAAATTATAAAATGAATCGCAAAGCTTCCTTACTCCAGACAATAATCGAACTCAGGAAACAAAATAAATTAAAATAAAAATGGCATTCTCTTTCGTTCTTCACAAGAAAGAAAATAAAATCGAAACCGTGGTTTCATCTCATTTTCGAATTCTCGAAATGAATCAAATTTATCGCATCCCCTTCCTTGTTAAGCCGCAGTAGGTAAATTCGTGGGCGATATCGAGCAAGGTTCGCGATTCACGTTCGTGTCGCAACACTAGGAGATGGGTAGCCGTCGACTCTTGGCGGTCGCAAGTTTCGATCTTGGAGGGATTTCGTGGTTACTGGATTCGCAAGTTCTAAGAGGAGGCTGACGATGTCACGAGGGGGAGGGGCGGCTCGAGCGGGAGAGCGATGGTTCTGACGTTTGAAGTCGCATCGAAGGTTCGTGAGGATGGAAGAGGGATCGGAGGTGGTGAGTGTGAGCACGATGGATGGAAGCCAGTGCTCGAGTTGGTGAGGAAGCTCGCATTTTTTCTCTGGAGCTTGTTTCGATCTCGAGTTCGAGCAGGAAGTCGTCAGGGGGTCAGGCTCGGCGAGGTTTAGATGTAGCAGTGAGGTATCGTTTTTATTAATTCAATTTAATATATATGTTTATAAATACACATACATATTTTATTTTAAATGTATATAAATAAACAGAGATATATGTACGGATAAGATTTGGAAAAAAACATATACTGGGATTTTAAATATTGAAGAGTCTATATAAAATTAGATTTTAAATCTATATAATTTAATTTTATTAGTGTATGGGTTTCGAAGGAAAAGAAAAGAAAAAAAGATTGGATTTTTAAACCTATATAGATTATTTATATATGCAGTTTGAAAACGAAGAAAAATAAAATACAGTTTACTAGGATATGTAAATAATAATAATAATTATTATTATTTAAGGTGATTAATTTATTTGATTATCTTAGTTACTAAAGGATTTTTATAGGAAATTATTAGTTTAGAATTGGATAACTAGACAGAAATTAATTTTTGATTAATTTAAATAATAATAAATCGTGAATTGTTATACAAGGTTTAAAATCAAGGAAATAAGCCGTTTGGAGTTGGATTGCAAAACGGAAATTAAAGGTGAGTTAATCTCACTCAGTTTAATTTTATTTAAATTTAATTGGTTAAATTTAAATATGGATGAATGATTGAATTGATTGATTTGATTGATATGGTATATAGTAGTATATACCAATATACACATATTGGCATATGTATATATTTGAGTTGTTGATATTCCCGCATTTATATAGCGGATGAGACCCTATGCGCCGCATAATAGCGGATGATATTTTATAAAACCCATATACCGCGATATTCCACTTTGAAGTGAAATTATTATTTATACATGCAGTTTGAAAACGAAGAAAAATAAAATACAGTTTACTAGGATATGTAAATAATAATAATAATTATTATTATTTAAGGTGATTAATTTATTTGATTATCTTAGTTACTAAAGGATTTTTATAGGAAATTATTAGTTTAGAATTAGATAACTAGACAGAAATTAATTTTTGATTAATTTAAATAATAATAAATCGTGAATTGTTATACAAGGTTTAAAATCAAGGAAACAAGCCGTTTGGAGTTGGATTGCAAAACGGAAATTAAAGGTGAGTTAATCTCACTCAGTTTAATTTTATTTAAATTTAATTGGTTAAATTTAAATATGGATGAATGATTGAATTGATTGATTTGATTGATATGGTATATAGTAGTATATACCAATATATACATATTGGCATATGTATATATTTGAGTTGTTGATATTCCCGCATTTATATAGCGGATGAGACCCTATGCGCCGCATAATAGCGGATGATATTTTATAAAACCCATATACCGCGATATTCCACTTTGAAGTGAAATTGGTATTGTGCTAACATCTGTAGATGCAGGGAAACAGGTTGGAGGGATCCAACTGGATTCCTCAAAATATTTAATTTTGTTTAAATATTCTGTGACATGATTGTTGATATCCTGTGATGATTTATATTGGATAATCTGGTTGGATTGAATTTCCCAGTATAATGAGTTACCAAAAGCAATTGAATTGGATTTTTGGAATGAAATAAAAGAGTAAAATTTAAGTTAAGTAATTCTAGTGAATTCGAATAAATTAAATATGGAAAAGAGGAATTTCGAATAAACAGAGAATATTGAATTTAAAGAAAATTTATGTGATATTATTTAAAAGAATAAATAATTTATTTTAATTCAATGTTTAAATGTAATTAAAAAGGAAGAAGGAATTTGGGAAATCTGAAACTTATGTTCAGTTTAAAGATTTTAAATCATAATGAAAAATAAAATCTGGAAGTTAATGAATTTGGAAATAAATGGATTAAGTAAGGAAATTTATTTCAAAGTAAAATAAATTGGGAAATCAACTATAAAATTGATTTAAATACTTTGGGATTTGGAATTTAAGAGAAATGAGATTTTGGAGATATAAACTGGGTTTATAAAGTGAAATGGAATATCAGAGGATATTTGAAATATAAATTCAAGGTGGGAATTTATAAAGGAATATGAATTGGTTTAAAAATAAATGTTGATTTATTTTTAAAAGATGGAAATGAAAAGTGTATTTCTCTGGATAGCCAAGTACGTTTTTCAAAGAAATTTTTAATATAAGTTAAAAGTTCTAATTGTGTTTTTAAAAGCATATTTTAGAAAATCTATTATTTCTAAATGTTAAAGCCTAAAGTAGTATTTTCAAAAATCTATTATTGTAGTAATTATATAAAAGTGATTTGGTATTATGTTTTAAAAAGAGAAATTTAGTTTATATTTGAAAAGTGGTTTCATTTTAAATATTCCTTAAGTATATATTTTGTTAAAGTATTAAAGTAGTTTTTAAATTTCAATATTTTAAAGTATATTTATAGTAAAGTGCTTTTAAATTATTTTTAAATCTAAAGTATTTTGTACTTGGTGTTTTAGAGAAATAATTATTTGGGAAATGTATTCCGTAAGCGGAAACTGTTTGAAATTTGTTTTCAAAAGGAGTTTGAAAATTTGGAAATATATCTTGGAAAGATATTTGGGCAAATAAATAATGTGGGAAATTATTTATTGTGTGATGGTTGCTTGTGGATGTTAATTGATAGTTAAATAACCGACTATCAATATTGGCCAAATGCGCTGATCGTTTCGAAGAGACCGGGATCGAGTTTCCGTATACCGGGATTCTAGGTCTGGAGACTCGAATACCACTTCGATCCGGTTTGTACGTTTCGTGTAACGTGTTCGGAGTCGAAGATGGAGCAGTGAAGTGCAAGGGCTAGTCGCTACTAATCCTGAGGATATTTCCAAAATGGATGTAGTAGGAATAGTGCCTTCGGTTCCGTTCGGACCCGGGACGGACTTGTATGGACGAATGCTTTCGTGACATCGTCAGGTGGACGATGGGCATTCTAAGGGATATGTTCTGAAAAGGTATCGTTTAGCCTCGAGCCTCATCAACCGGGAATGACTGAAAATCAGGGGTTATGCAGCAAGGCTTCGTGGGTAGCCCCCACTTGAGAGTAAGGTCATCCCTGTCTAGATGTCCCTTTTATTTCGGCTTAGTGTTGCGGTTGCTGATCACAACCGTGGGGTGATTTTATTTGGAATTATCCAGTAAGGGATGATTCCGGCCTTGTGATGCAGGGGAGCGGGCGTACTCCTCGGTACTGTGATCTAGGCCACGTACTGTGACAGGTGGTACCCCAGTGCCTAGTCATTCGTTGGAAATCCATTCTCCCTACGTGCCTTGTACGGTATTTGTTTGTATACCTAGTATGCTGGAATTTAATCATGTAACAATTTCAGCTATTTTAATAAGTATTTGTGAATAGACACTATTATAATAATATCAGAGGATTTTTATAAAAAGTGTTTTAGCTATCGTAAGGTAAAAACCCGACATGTTTATTTGTGGCGTGGTCTTACGAGATGCTTTTATTTTCAAAGGATTTTTGAAACTTTAATAATCAATTTGAGTGTGATTTTCTCACGCTGGTATTCCAGACTGACTCGGGTATTGTTTTATATGATGCTCGGGTCAGACCGAGATAAACAGGTTTAGGATATGATGCTGTGGAGCTCAGGAGACGAGCTGGATGTCGATACGTACTCCCGTACTTGATATTATTTTTCCGCTGTGTATTCAGTTGCATGTTATGGATGTTGATGTATTCTGATGATGTATTGTATAAACAGATATAGTTTTTGATTTGTGTAAAGATCTGTTGATATATATTATATTTTATTCCGCTGCGATGGTTAGATTCTGATGTTGTTTTCTATTTTTCTTCTTCTACCTCTTCTTCTTAACTAAAATGGTTCGATTTTCCGGGTCTGGAAAGTCGGGTCGTTACAGGTGGTATCAGAGCTTAGGCTAGCGATAACCTTGGCTCTGGTGGGAATTTTGAGAGTATTAATAGATATGAGTGCGTATTTGTTAGTGAATATAAAATGGTTTTATATTGTGTTGGTTGGTTTATTGAGTGGCATATGAACCTTCGTCGGCATAGTCTGGACAACTGTATCGAAGGGGTTTCTAAACACTTGAATAGAACAGTTCGACACAATATTGTTTTAAATGGGTGAATGAAATAATTTTGCCCAAATTATTTTTATATATAAAAGGATAACTTTTGTAAATTAGATATTTGGTTGCTTGGTTGTTAGAAAGCGATGATATTAAATTATTATCATCATTGTGTAAAAATTTGAATCAGAAATTGGAAAAGTATAACCAAAGATGAAAGAATAAATTTATATAACAAATGGAATTTGAGAATGTAGATTATAAATGAAATTTATAAATTGAGATAAACTTTATATACAAATGTGAATTATGAATGTGATTTATAATCAAATGAGATAAATTCATAAACAAATGAAATTTGTAAATGTAAATTGTAAATGTGACTTATAATTTGAAATAAAATGTGATAGAATTCCAGAGTAATGTTTGGATATAAAATTGAATGGATTTTGAAGTTTTGGGAAAGGTTTAAATTCCTTTGGATTTAAAAATAGTTTTAAAGGTTTTGGGGAAATAATGGTGATATTATTTCATGAATATTTTGAAAATTGAATTGAAATCTGTTGGGATTTGGGATTTAAAAATATTTGAAATGTTTTAAAGTGATAAAAGCATTAAATTCTCTTTCGGTCGCTGGAAAATAATTTCGGTGATGACTGCAGCATCATCGATGTCTATTTTCGAGTTTCCAAAGAGAAATTGCTACCAAACTGTTTTAAATTGGAAATGATTGTGAACTGGGTTGGTTTTGAAATTCAAAGGGAAAATTGTTTGGTAAAAGCAGATTGTTTTGGAAATTTGGATTTGATGTGATATACCAAGATGTGTATGAGTTATTTATGGATTCAAAATGATTTTTGAAATAAATCGGGCAATTGGATTCTGGGAATTCTATTTAAAATAAAAATGTGGAAATTTAAATGAATCAACACTATAAAGTATTAGAATGAAGTTGATTGAAATAAGAAGGGAATGAAAGTTTAATTCTTGGATTATAATTATAAGATGAAAACAACTCAATGAGTAATATAAGTTGGTAGATAAAAGAGTTAGAGAACTTGAAGGTGAATGAATTGTAAAACTTATATAAATTGTATCCTAGAATTAAAAATTTAATTCGAGTATATGAAGGTGAATAAAATGTATTTGAATTTAACTTAAGATAAGTTAAATAAAATTGAGATTTGGAATTGAATTAAATGTAAATAAGTTGAAGTTGAATTGAATTGGATATAAAGGTAATGTAAAATGCTTATAATTGTGTAAAGAAATTCATATTCTTAAGTTCTTAAGTGTAATAATTTGAAATTTGATTATAAAGATGGAAATGGACTTAAATGAATAGTCCTAGATCTTAAGCAAGTAAGTTAAAACTTATGAATAGAAATGAAATTGTAAGTCATAAATGGGAATTCATTTCTTTGAACCATTAGGAGTTATAATTTGAAATTGTAATTATCAAATGGAAACGACTAAGATGAGCAATCTTAATTTTTAAATAAATCCAAACTTGAGTTATAAAATATATTGAACTTAAGATAATTAAGTGAAGTGATGTTTGGGATTTAAAAAGCAAGTATTTAATTTTAACCAGCGGAGGAACTAATTAAATAATAAATTAGTTAATGAAATTGAATTGTGAGTTAATGAAATTGGATTAAATATTGATGGATGGAATTTGATTAAATAAGAATCAAATGAAAGATGGAAATAAAATTTTAAAGGGTTGGTTAAATGGAAAATAAACTTAAGTTATTGAGTTAAGTAAATGTTGAATGGAAACTGAACTCAAACAGAAGAGTGGTTTAAATAAGTTGAGAAATAGTTATTGAATGAATTAACTTGGATTGTTTTCGAGCTAAATAAAATTCGATTTTTGGAAGTTGGAGATGAATTGAATTTAAGGAAAAAAATTGGAAATGAAGTAGTAAATTGAAGTAAGTTGAAATTCATATGAAATGGGGGTTCAATTTGAATATATACACTTCAGTGGTGAAGTAGTAAATAAATATAAGAAAATTTATATGAACTTAAGAATTGAAGAATGAAATTCTTAAGAAAATTTGTATTGGAAATATACTTAGTAATTTTGGAATGGAAAAATAAAAAAAATATATACTAAGTGAATAGTTGAATGAAGACTAAAACTGAAGTTGTGAAATGGAATAGTTGTGAATAAGGGGATAACAATCAAAATGAATGTGAATAAAAGAAATTGATATAATTGGTAATCAATTGGAATTTATACGTAAGATGTACGTATATTATTTTATTCGCATAGCTATTTGGTCCAGATGTCGAACACCGAATTTCGAGATAGTTTTATCGATCCGAATCAGGATTTTTCACTCGATTTTCAACGGCGAACCTGGATATGGATTGTTGATTGATTCTGGATATTCTCTATCATAGTTGGTGGCTATGCAAGGAGAATGACGGTTTCTGATCAAGAAACCAAATCTGAGTCCGCACTAGGAAGTCGGGTGGACGATACTAGTTCGGAAGTGAAATTGTGTGATCGATTGAGCGATCGAATGTGATATTGCGTACGGATGATATATGTGCATCGTACGGGCTTAAGTAAAACAAATATTGGAAATTTGTAAAGAAAAGTATAGAATGACTTTGAAGTTGTGATTTGATATTATTGCTTAGTAGGATATACAAGTGTATAAAAGCAATGGATAAATTGGGATTTTGATTATAGAAGATAAATTTAATGGCCCGACAAAAGGTATGTATTTGAATTTCTATATGAAATTTGATTGGGTTTTGAATCCAGCCACTTGGCTTTTTGTTTTCTTTTTGAGATTGGGAGGCCGTAGAGCCATTTTGTAGTAGTACCGAGCTAGCCGCGCAAAGGAGACGCTGGCGAAATTTTTCGGAAATTTAGGGAGTTAGAAAAATTTTGGAAAATTTTGATAATTCAAAATTTGAATTCAAATTTAAATTTGAATGGATAAGTAGGTGGTATGGGTTGAACTCATGAATAAGTTTGGGAAGTTAAAAGATGATTTGTGTATCATTAATAAAAGATTGTTTGGGTATTGTTAAAACCGTTTGAATTTGGGAAATAGTTAACGGGGATTGAATCATTCTTCCTAACTGATAATTTCGGGGACGAAATTCTGTTAAGGGGGAAGGAATGTGACGACCCGGAATTTTTGTATATTTGAAATTGGAATATTTAATTAATTTTAAATATTCAGAGGTTAATTATAAACTTAAATTTCAAATATCGCTGTTTATTGAGTAATTTAATAATTAAATTAAATTTATTTGAAGTTGGATAAAATAGTAAATCTGGTATTCTAAGCTAATTAAAAATATTTTGAAAGTTCGTAAAATTCATATTAATAATACTGAAGATGATAAAACTTTTAAAATGGAATTTCAAAGTAATTTGTTAAGTTTTAAAAATATATTGTTTAAATTGAATTTAAAAATAGCCTTCCGAGGCACCGTCTCGGAATTCGACGAAACCAGTTCCATTGGGTCCGTAATATTGTTTTATTATCGGGCTTCAAATTTCGTAGTGAGCGGAATTGTTGTGTGAACGTACGGTGGATAAACGCCTAGAAGTAATTATTTGAGACGGTTTAAATTTAAATATAATGTGTATTGTTTGCCCGGTCAAAAGAAATTCCTTCATCAAAGCATTACCCTTTTTGCAGAGATACTGTAGCCAAGCTTCTTCTGCACGCCATTCCCTTCTCAAAATATCTCTACCCTTTTTACTTCGTTAAATCGTGTTTAATACGAAAGAAATTATAAAATGAATCGCAAAGCTTCCTCACTCCAGACAATAATCGAACTCAGGAAACAAAATAAATTAAAATAAAAATGGCATTCTCTTTCGTTCTTCACAAGAAAGAAAATAAAATCGAAACCGTGGTTTTATCTCATTTTCGAATTCTCGAAATGAATCAAATTTATCGCATCCCCTTCCTCGTTGAGCCGCAGCAGGTAAATTCGTGGGCGATATCGAGCAAGGTTCGCGAGTCACGTTCGTGCCGCAACCCTAAAAGATGGGTAGCCGTCGACTCTTGGCGGTCGCAAGTTTCGATCTTGGAGGGATTTCGTGGTTACTGGATTCGCAAGTTCTAAGGGGAGGCTGACGATGTCACGAGGGGGAGGGGCGGCTCGAGCGGGAGAGCGATGGTTCTGACGTTTGAAGTCACATCGAAGGTTCGTGAGGATGGAAGAGGGATCGGAGGTGGTGAGTGTGAGCACGATGGATGGAAGCCAGTGCTCGAGTTGGTGAGGAAGCTCGCATTTTTTCTCTGGAGCTTGTTTCGATCTCGAGTTCGAGCAGGAAGTCGTCAGGGGGTCAGGCTCGGCGAGGTTTAGATGTAGCAGTGAGGTATCGTTTTTATTAATTCAATTTAATATATATGTTTATAAATACACATACATATTTTATTTTAAATGTATATAAATAAACAGAGATATATGTACGGATAAGATTTGGAAAAAAACATATACTGGGATTTTAAATATTGAAGAGTCTATATAAAATTAGATTTTAAATCTATATAATTTAATTTTATTAGTGTATGGGTTTCGAAGGAAAAGAAAAGAAAAAAAGATTGGATTTTTAAACCTATATAGATTATTTATATATGCAGTTTGAAAACGAAGAAAAATAAAATACAGTTTACTAGGATATGTAAATAATAATAATAATAATTATTATTTAAGGTGATTAATTTATTTGATTATCTTAGTTACTAAAGGATTTTTATAGGAAATTATTAGTTTAGAATTAGATAACTAGACAGAAATTAATTTTTGATTAATTTAAATAATAATAAATCGTGAATTGTTATACAAGGTTTAAAATCAAGGAAACAAGCCGTTTGGAGTTGGATTGCAAAACGGAAATTAAAGGTGAGTTAATCTCACTCAGTTTAATTTTATTTAAATTTAATTGGTTAAATTTAAATATGGATGAATGATTGAATTGATTGATTTGATTGATATGGTATATAGTAGTATATACCAATATATACATATTGGCATATGTATATATTTGAGTTGTTGATATTCCCGCATTTATATAGCGGATGAGACCCTATGCGCCGCATAATAGCGGATGATATTTTATAAAACCCATATACCGCGATATTCCACTTTGAAGTGAAATTGGTATTGTGCTAACATCTGTAGATGCAGGGAAACAGGTTGGAGGGATCCAACTGGATTCCTCAAAATATTTAATTTTGTTTAAATATTCTGTGACATGATTGTTGATATCCTGTGATGATTTATATTGGATAATCTGGTTGGATTGAATTTCCCAGTATAATGAGTTACCAAAAGCAATTGAATTGGATTTTTGGAATGAAATAAAAGAGTAAAATTTAAGTTAAGTAATTCTAGTGAATTCGAATAAATTAAATATGGAAAAGAGGAATTTCGAATAAACAGAGAATATTGAATTTAAAGAAAATTTATGTGATATTATTTAAAAGAATAAATAATTTATTTTAATTCAATGTTTAAATGTAATTAAAAAGGAAGAAGGAATTTGGGAAATCTGAAACTTATGTTCAGTTTAAAGATTTTAAATCATAATGGAAAATAAAATCTGGAAGTTAATGAATTTGGAAATAAATGGATTAAGTAAGGAAATTTATTTCAAAGTAAAATAAATTGGGAAATCAACTATAAAATTGATTTAAATACTTTGGGATTTGGAATTTAAGAGAAATGAGATTTTGGAGATATAAACTGGGTTTATAAAGTGAAATGGAATATCAGAGGATATTTGAAATATAAATTCAAGGTGGGAATTTATAAAGGAATATGAATTGGTTTAAAAATAAATGTTGATTTATTTTTAAAAGATGGAAATGAGAAGTGTATTTCTCTGGATAGCCAAGTACGTTTTTCAAAGAAATTTTTAATATAAGTTAAAAGTTCTAATTGTGTTTTTAAAAGCATATTTTAGAAAATCTATTATTTCTAAATGTTAAAGCCTAAAGTAGTATTTTCAAAAATCTATTATTGTAGTAATTATATAAAAGTGATTTGGTATTATGTTTTAAAAAGAGAAATTTAGTTTATATTTGAAAAGTGGTTTCATTTTAAATATTCCTTAAGTATATATTTTGTTAAAGTATTAAAGTAGTTTTTAAATTTCAATATTTTAAAGTATATTTATAGTAAAGTGCTTTTAAATTATTTTTAAATCTAAAGTATTTTGTACTTGGTGTTTCAGAGAAATAATTATTTGGGAAATGTATTCCGTAAGCGGAAACTGTTTGAAATTTGTTTTCAAAAGGAGTTTGAAAATTTGGAAATATATCTTGGAAAGATATTTGGGCAAATAAATAATGTGGGAAATTATTTATTGTGTGATGGTTGCTTGTGGATGTTAATTGATAGTTAAATAACCGACTATCAATATTGGCCAAATGCGCTGATCGTTTCGAAGAGACCGGGATCGAGTTTCCGTATACCGGGATTCTAGGTCTGGAGACTCGAATACCACTTCGATCCGGTTTGTACGTTTCGTGTAACGTGTTCGGAGTCGAAGATGGAGCAGTGAAGTGCAAGGGCTAGTCGCTACTAATCCTGAGGATATTTCCAAAATGGATGTAGTAGGAATAGTGCCTTCGGTTCCGTTCGGACCCGGGACGGACTTGTATGGACGAATGCTTTCGTGACATCGTCAGGTGGACGATGGGCATTCTAAGGGATATGTTCTGAAAAGGTATCGTTTAGCCTCGAGCCTCATCAACCGGGAATGACTGAAAATCAGGGGTTATGCAGCAAGGCTTCGTGGGTAGCCCCCACTTGAGAGTAAGGTCATCCCTGTCTAGATGTCCCTTTTATTTCGGCTTAGTGTTGCGGTTGCTGATCACAACCGTGGGGTGATTTTATTTGGAATTATCCAGTAAGGGATGATTCCGGCCTTGTGATGCAGGGGAGCGGGCGTACTCCTCGGTACTGTGATCTAGGCCACGTACTGTGACAGGTGGTACCCCAGTGCCTAGTCATTCGTTGGAAATCCATTCTCCCTACGTGCCTTGTACGGTATTTGTTTGTATACCTAGTATGCTGGAATTTAATCATGTAACAATTTCAGCTATTTTAATAAGTATTTGTGAATAGACACTATTATAATAATATCAGAGGATTTTTATAAAAAATGTTTTAGCTATCGTAAGGTAAAAACCCGACATGTTTATTTGTGGCGTGGTCTTACGAGATGCTTTTATTTTCAAAGGATTTTTGAAACTTTAATAATCAATTTGAGTGTGATTTTCTCACGCTGGTATTCCAGACTGACTCGGGTATTGTTTTATATGATGCTCGGGTCAGACCGAGATAAACAGGTTTAGGATATGATGCTGTGGAGCTCAGGAGACGAGCTGGATGTCGATACGTACTCCCGTACTTGATATTATTTTTCCGCTGTGTATTCAGTTGCATGTTATGGATGTTGTTGTATTCTGATGATGTATTGTATAAACAGATATAGTTTTTGATTTGTGTAAAGATCTGTTGATATATATTATATTTTATTCCGCTGCGATGGTTAGATTCTGATGTTGTTTTCTATTTTTCTTCTTCTACCTCTTCTTCTTAACTAAAATGGTTCGATTTTCCGGGTCTGGAAAGTCGGGTCGTTACAGATATTTTCTTCTTCTCGTGGCTGATAGAGTTTGGTATGGTGGCTACATTAATTATGTTGTACAACTTTACATATAATACTAGTATCTTGTGTACTAAAGATGATGGCCTTAATTGCTTTGGTACCATTTTTACATAATTCCTCTTCATTTCGGTTGTACATGTACATGAAGATAATTTTGTGGCTGAAGTGATGTTGTCTTCATTGTTCTTTGCATACTTATGTGTTTACTTATTCCATTCCATACTTATCCAATCTTTGTTTATACTTGAGTGTATATTTAGTTTATTTGTTTTCCTACTTATATATATATGTGTGTTTTGTTCACTCAAATACATCATGTTGTCTATACAGGCTTTCTATCTATTTGTTTCCAAATGGTGGCTGGAACTTTTCTTTTGTTATGTCACTTTAAAATACAAATAAATTCCCCTTTTAATTGTTGTTAGATTTTATCTATGGGTCACCTTATATTTTACAATCCTATAATTCATCTTATATATCAATTTTATTTTTATTTTTATTCATAGCTTAAGTATTAATTATTATTACTTTATAAAATAAGTGAACTTCTATATTTTTTATTTTACTTTTATTACTCTTGTAGTCTACTCTATTTGTATTATCTTGTATTGATTTATTAACATGAGATTAAGATATATATATTTACTTTATATTATTATATCTTATATTTTATTTATTTCTTATTATCTTGTAATATATATGATTTCTATTTTTAATTAGTTGTTAAAGTTTAGAAAATGTATTTACTTGATATTTTTATCGTTTATCTTATATAATTTTTGTATTTTTATTTCTAACTCATTTATTTACGATTTTAAATTCAAATCAAATGTAGATATATATATAAATTCAAATCTACTCAAATATACACCTATACATATATATACAATATTTAAATTTTAAATGATTTAATACATGATTTATTGGGTTTTTGGGAAACTCGAATCAATTTATCTATGAATTTCACAAATTTCATTCAAAAATAAAATAAATTATCAATTTAAAATCAATTAACATTCGGGGTCGTTACAAAAGACGTGTTCGTCTAGTTTAACACGCGTCTTCTATTTTCAGATATTCCCAAAAACCTAATCGAACGATCTCACTTACTTCTTTCTTTTCATGGAAACTGCTCGAACTCTTTCCCCCCTTCTCAAAAAATTAAATCGAATTCCCTTTCTTTCTCAGTTGTAAATAAACGAGCATTTAAAATAAATAAATAAAAGAAATTGTCAAAACTGCATCCTTTTCCCCTCAGTTCTTTTCAAATCTAATTGAGAATGGAATCGAACGTGATTCGTTCGTTTTTGTCATGCCACGATCGAGGCTAGGGCGTGGTCGACTCGGGTGTAGGGGGGAAACTCGAGTGGCAACGTTGTAGAATCGAAGGGTTGCGGCCATAGTCGCATGTGGAAGAGGCTGAGCAGCGTCGTTCGTAGGTTACTTCGGCACGGCGAACAAGGATGAACCAAGTTGACGATCGTTTCCGAGTGAGCTAGGGTTGAGGTGCAGCTTCAACTGGATGAGCGAATCGATGGTGGAAGGGGGGACGTGCGTGGGTACGAATGATGATTTCTGTAAAAGCAACGTGGATTGAGGTATAAGCAAGTTCCATGTTTATTAAAGTTTAATAAGAAATATATATATATATATATATATATAAATTTATAGTATGATAAGTCTATATAAAATTAGACTTTGATTTTTAAGCATATACATAGTTTCAACATAAAATATATATATATATACATACATTTTTAATTTGCTAGTTTATTTTAAAATAATGGATTTGGTAATTAAATTGTTCAATTAACCTATACAATTTATTTTAGTTACTTAAAGAATTTTAAAGAAAAAATTATTAGTTTAAACCAAATTGTTAGGTTAAATTAATTAGATAAATGGAAATTTATTGTTCAATTTATTTTGAATATTAAATAACTGTAAATGTTATACAAGGTCAAAACCATGAAGAAAACAAGTCGAGATGGAAATGGGTTGCAAACAAAGCAAAGGTGAGTTAATCTCACTCTTCTGGATTGTTATTTAAATTTAAATAGTTAAATTTAAATTATTGGATTGAATGATTGAATTGATTGGATATGATATTATATATGATAATATATATATTAGAGTGATTGATATTCCTGCATTATATAGCGTATGAGATCCTATGCACCGCATAATAGCGGATGATATTATATAAACCCATATACCGTGATATTCCACCTCGAAGTGGAATTTGTATTGTGCTAACATCTGTGGATGCAGGGAAACAGGTTGGAGGGATCCAACTGGATTCCTCAAAAATTTATTTAGATTGTTTAATATTCTGTGTTATGAATATTTGATATTCTATGATTAATTATATTAATAATTGGAATATTGAATGCTATGGTTTGTTTGAATATATTTCGGTGCACTGAGTTACCAAAATATATAGAATTGGATTTTTGAAAATAAAATAAAGGAGTGAATTTTTTTAGTAAAATAATTATAGAGAATTTGAATAAATTTAAGAATGAATTGGAAAAGAATAAAAGTGATTTTAAAATTCTAATAAATAAAATTTCGAGTATGGAAGAGGGAATTTGAATAAACAGAGGAATAATGAATTTTAAAACTTAAGTGATATTATTTTAAAGAATAAAGAATTTATTTTAATTCAAGGTTTAAATTAAATTAAAAGGAAAAAGAAGGAATTCGAGAAATCTGGAATTTAAATTTTCAGTTTAAAGAATTTTAATCATAATAAAGAAATAAAATCTGAAAGTTAATGGATTTTGAAATAAATGGAGTAAGTAAGGAAATTTATTTCAAAGAGAAGTAAATTGGAAATCAATTGTAAATTGATTTAAGTGTTTGGAATTGGAATTTAAAAGAGAAGTGAGATTTTGGAATTTATAAACTGGGTTTATAAAGTGAAGTAAAATATCAGTGGATATTTGGAAACATAAATTCAAGGTGGGAATTTATAAAGGAATGTGAATTTGTTTAAGAGAAAAAAATAAATAAATAGTGATTTTTTTTTAAAGGATGTGGAAGAGAAGCATATTTCCTTGAATAGCCAAGTACGTTTCCAAAGTAAAGTTTTAAGTATAAGTTAAAGGTTTTAAAGTGTTTCAAAGTGTGTTTTAGAAAATTTATTATTTTTCAAATGATTAAATTTTGAAGTAAGTATTTCTCAAATTTATTATAGTAGTAATTATTAAAAGTGGCGTAGTATTTTATTTTAGAAAGGATAAAATTTAGTGTTGTATTTTATAAGTAGCTTTATTTTAAATATTCCTAAAGTATATATTTTTAAATAAAGTATTAAAGTAGTTTTAATTTAAATGTTTTAAAGTGTATTTTATAATAAAGTGTTTTTAAATTATTTTAAAAATCTAAAGTAATTGTACTTGGTATTTTCAGTGGTAGTAGAAAATATTTGGGAATTTATTCCATGAGAGAAGACGGTTTGAAACTGTTTTCAAAGGGTTAAAAAGTGGAAATATATCTTGCGAAGATATTTTGAGATTAATAAATAATTTGGGAAATTATTTATGTTTGTTGGATGTTTTGTGGATGTTAATTGATAGTTAAATAACTGACTATCAATATTGGCCAATGGGCTGATCGTTTCGAAGAGACCGGGATCGGGATTTATTTTTCCGAAAACCACTTCGATCCTGTTTGTACGTTTTCATGGGGAAAACGAGTTTGGAATCGAAGATGGAGTAGTGAAGTGCAAGGGCTAATCGCTACTAATCCTGAGGGTGATTCCAAAATGGATGTAATAGGAGTAGTGCCTTCGGTTCCGTTCGGACCCGGGACGGACTTGTATGGATGAATGCTTTCAGAACATCGTCAGGTGGACGATGAGCTTTCTAAGTGAAACGATTCTAAAATGGTAACGCTTAGCCTCGAGCCTCATCAACCGGGAATGACTGAAAATCAGGGGTTATGCAGCAAGGCTATGTGGGTAGCACCCATTAGGGTGAGGTCATCCCTGTATAGATGTCCCTTTTATTTCGGCTTAGTGGTGCGGTTGCTGATCCCAACCGTAGGGTGATCTTACTCGAAATTATCCAGTAAGTGGTAGTTCCGGCTTTGTGTTGTAGGGGATCGGGCGTGGTCCTCGGTACGCTGATCTAGACCAGGTACTGTGACAGGTGGTATCCCAGTGCCTAGTCATTGATGGAAATCCATTTTCCCTACGCACCTTTTATGGTTTTTGTTTGTAGAACCCACTTTGTGGCTAGTATGCTGGAATTTAATCATGTAACAATTTCAGCTATTTGAATAAGTATTTGTATATAGACACTACTATAATATCAGAGGATTTTGATAAGAAGTGTTTTGGCTATCGTAAGGTAAAAACCCGACATGTTTATTTGTGGCGTGGTCATACGAGATGCTTTTGATTTCAAAGGATTTTGGAAACTTTAATAATCCAATTGAGTGTGTTTTCTCACGCTAGTTTTCCAGACTGACTCGGGTGTTATTTTATTATAATGCTAGGGTCAGACTGAGTATTATAGGATACAGGTTATGATGCTGTGGAGCTCAGGAGACGAGCTGGATGGCGAGACGTATCACACATATATGATGTATATTCCGTTGTATTGTGTATGTTGTGTATTCTGTATATGGGACAAGTTATTATAACTGTCCTGAATTGTGATGTTGATTATATTGTACTCTGATGTTGTATTCATGTGATGTATGCATAAACAGATATAGTTTCTTTTCTGTAAAGATCAGTTATTATCTATTATATTTTAATCCGCTGCGATGTGAGATTTTGTTGTGTTGTTTTCTTTTCTTCTACCTCCTTCTTCTTCTAGCCCTAATGGTTCGTATTTCTGTAACAACCCGGGATTTTCATTACCAATTAATAAATAAAGGTTAGGATTTTTTATTTATTTTAATAAAGCATAAAAGGATTTGGAATAACAAAATTTATTTGAAAAAGGCTATTTTAATTAAATGGGAAATATGAGATTTTAAAATGAAGATAAAATGTTATTTTTGGAAAGTTAAATATTTTAGGAGAGATCTTAAAACGGGTTTGGATAAGAAAAATGAGTTTTATAAACATATATGAACACTTAGACTAATTTTTGGAAACATGTAAATAACTCTCTTTTTATTGGGTTACTAAACCTAGCCCAATAACCCACCCTAAACCTCCTCTATAAATTATCTCATACTCTCATAACCTCATTCATTCAACCCTAATCAAAACCCTAATCATTTCCTAAAGCTTTCATAACAAAAATGGCCTCTATCTTCATCTCCTTCTAGTTTTAGCTTATGCAAGTCATTCTATGCAAAGGTAATGCAAATACCCACCTCAAATCCATTTTTATATCTTTTTCATTTCTGAAATGTATTTGTTAACACATGTTTTATGTGTTTTTTTGATCTTATAGCCTCCTAATCATCTTTTGCTAACTTGGGTTGATGCTATAATAGTCTTTGTTGCTTTCAAGAGAGGTATATTACTAAAAACCTCTTCTAATATGTGTTTAATCATCTTTTGATTTTGATAATCAGTTAGTAACACATGTTTTATTATGTAACATGTGAATCATAGCTCTTTGATCATCTTTGCTTTCATTTGGAGTGTGCACATAAGGTATTTGTAATATATGCTAGCTGAAATTATAATTAGTTTATTGCTGTTAGTAAATTAGACATATCTCATTCATCTTAAATCGGAATTAAGATTTTCTTGAAGTTCTGTAAAGCTTATTCTGTACCCTATAACTTTTATGTTTTGTGCTTTGCCTAATTTTGAAGTTTGAATGGTCGAAATCATGCTTGTTTGTCGCTGACCTAACAACAAACTACAGGGTTGATAAAATAAAATTCTGAAATTGATTTGGCCATAAGTTACTCGTTTCTTATCCAAATCTAATAATTTTGGATGTTCTGGAAAGCTTAGATTTAGAGCTAAAACTTCCATGTTTTGAGTTTTATGAAATTTCGAAGTTAATTTGGTCAAAACTGTGCATTCTTACCACTGTCCCGAGAGCACAACGACAGTGATATAAAATTTAGATCTGAGAATTGTTTTAGTCATAGAATTTTCATCTCTAGTCGGAATTTGACGATCTTGGTCATTCCGGAAAGCTTAGAAACTAAGCTACAACTTTCATTTTATTCATTTTGCCAGAATTTGAAGTTTACTATGCCAAAATTGTGCTTTTTCATCTCTGGCCAGTTAGTGCATAGCTATAGGCCTTAGTCTCTTTTCTCCCGTTGTTTTCAGCGTAGAACCCCGACTTTGCGACGCCATCCCGGGCTCGTCCTTTGTCGGATTTCATCGTTTTTGGTCTCGTTAAAAAGATGAGATCGAGATCTTTAACCATGCAAAGTTTGGTTTAGATCTGGGTGCATTAGGTACTTTGTTTCTATTGCCGAAGTAGCACCCAGAAACTATTTTACAATAGTGATCATTTTCAGTTATCGTCGGACCAACTTCGAAACATTGTCGTTTCTTCGTTTCAAGTCGAAACCAAACGATTCTTATTGCATATCAAAGTAGGAGTACTTTTCTACGCTCCTGCAAATTTTCATCAAGATCTGAGTTCATGTGACCCTTCGACCATGTCGTCGAAGTGGGACCTTTACACTGTTTTGACACAGTAAAGTTTTATGATTTTTGTCCGACTTTGAGACGACGCCGTTTCTTCGTTTCAAGTCGGAATTTCCCGATTCTTTTTTCATCTTAAAGTAGGGATGTTTGCTACATTCCTGCAAATTTTCATGACATTTGGACACAGTTTGCTGGTCCAAATAAATTGCCGAACTTTGGTTCGCGTCAGTTTTTTTGAATGTTTACAAACACTTAGAATATTTTTCAGTGATTTTCTGGTTTTATTGATTTCTTTGAGATTTGTCTCTAGATTTCGTATACGGGTTTTATGAACATTTTCAAAAGATTTTTCACTCCTAAATGGCTTTCGAAATTATTATATAATATTATTTTTAATTATTAAATTAATTACTCCATAATAGGAGAGTTTTCAAAAGCCGTTTTAAAGTGATTTCAAAATCAATTATAAATCCGTTTCGCACCATTATTTTCTATAATAAAAACCTCACACTCACTTTTTAGCACGTCGAGCGAAGTGGAAAGGTGCTTAAACGGTTAGGAAATCTCCGGCCTATGGAACCGTGTGTATTTTCTTTCCGGTTAATCCCCGACCTATTCGATTGATCGTTTTGACCTTTGGGTCTAGTTTACCGATGATACGAGGTGGACTTTTTATTGTTTGGAGTGTGAGCTTGCTATTAGTTAGGAAACCGTTTAGTGCGAACGTGGGGTATGGGACTCATTGTTAACACTTTACGGGTTCCTCTCCAAGAAATTAGTGACACATTAGCCTCTGGGCGGCCAGTACTGGACCTCTGGGTCACCACGCCTCTGGGCAACCGTCTTTGGACACCTGCTCTATGGAGCAGTTTATTTTTCGGCATGCGCCTCTGGGCCTTTATCCTTCTGGGAAGGATCTTGCCGTCTCGCGCGTTCCGCATCTGTGCAAGTGATCGATCACAACTCTACAGTACTTGGCAACAACGACTCTGGTCGGTGCACGTGCAATATTGGTATTATTTGATGATTTTTATATCCATTCGAGTACCTCCATTCGGTGTTGGTTCTATGGAACCATACGATGCAAGTGCGATTGCCTTGTGGATTCACAGTGTCTCTGGACACTGCTTTTCAGTGTTGGATTTCATTGACTTTTTAGTATATCCCCATTGCTCTTTGGAGCATCGATCTTTGCTTGGGCATTGATTACAGACTCTGGTCACTCTTGGGATTATTGCCTATGGGCATCTTTTATAGCTTTGGCTACGCCGATGATATGAGGCGATTTTATTTATTCTACACTTTGGTGTTGATTTCTCTTTGGAGATTTTTATTGTTTATTGATGATTAGGGATCGTCATTATATTCTTGTGGTTCATAATATACTTCTCTTTGGATAAGTACTGTTTTATTTATGTACCGCATTATTATATATCTCAGTTATTACTGATTGTTTAGCTAGCCTGACCCGAGTGTTTTCGCTCGGGTTAGACCGAGTTGTTTCAGGTTAGGTCTCTGGACTTAGTTTCTGTGCTTCCGCTTGGACATTATCTGCTATGCTGATAGATAGCGCTTTTATTTGTCCACTATTCTGCTACTCTGTTATTATTCAGACTTTGATATGTACATATTTTTGACTCACATGTGTGAGCAGTGGCTTTGTACCCACTTATAGTATTTGGATCTGTATTGACGATGTATTGTTCTGGGATTTTATATCTGTTATGTGATTCTGTTCTGTGATGTTTTATCATTTATTACTATGCTTGTTCTGATAGGTCTTTAGCCATTGTAATTTCGTTATAAATATTTATTGAATATGTCGAACCACTTGAGAAAAATATATAGATACCATCCTTTCGACGTATTCAGTAGATAGTTAAGCTTGATTACAAATGGTCGCTTCCACTATACTCTATTCTCCGCTTTAACAGACAGTATTACTCCCTTAATACTCTTTGTTACAGTGGGTCTCAGAGTGGGTCGTTACAATTTCCGTTCAATTTGAGTCGATATGTTGGAGAATAGTGTCGATTCAATGGGTACGGGTTTGCGGGTTGTTAAAAATAATTTCGGTGATGACTGCAGCATCATCGACATTCATTTTCGAGTTTCGAAGTAGATAGACTATTCTGTAGCTTTGATACATTTTTGTTTTGGAAAATTAATTTGATTTGAATTTCCGAAGTATGACTTGATCTATAATATATATATATATATTGGTATATGATCATAGATTTGATTTGATATATATATATATAGTATATATATTTATCTCTAAATGGTTTGAATTGAAACCGAAAATTTTATTCATAAATTTTTATAAGGTGATTTCAAGTATAAAATAAGGCCAAAATTTTAAATAAATAATTAAACTTGAAATAAGCTGAATGAGAAAATTTTACTTGTATAATACTCAATTACATTTCAATATAACTTACCTAAATTATTCAAAAGTTAAAAATGTAATTGGATAATATACAATATAAAATGACTTTATAAGGAAAGATTTGAGTGTTATAATAAATGTTATACACTAAAATTTTATTATAAAGATGTTAATATAGATAAATGGAATAATAAGTTAATTAAATAATAGATGAGACAAATTAATTTGGTTGAAGGAATTAATAAATGGAAATTAGATTAACTTATGGAAATACCTTGAATTTAAAAATCAATTATTGAATATAAATTAATTTAATTTGGGATTTATATGGTTTAATTTAATCTATATGGTTTAAATATATGTGATAAGATATATTAGGTGGAATAAAGTTAATAATAATTTGGAATAAAAGAATTAAATTTGTTGAATAAAATATGATTATTATAAATGACTATTCAAATTTTTTGATTTTAGAAATTGTTGATTTAGGATTACTGGATAATAAGATAATAGATTTAGAAATAGTTAAGATTGATTTTAGTGAAATCAAATGGATTAAATCAATTATTGAATATCAATTAATTTAAATTGGAACTTATATGGTTTAAATTAATTGTTATTTTGTATTTCAAATCTGTTTTTCTTTCTGGTTGTTTCTATTCTCCTACCTCGTTCCTTTTCGGGGACGAAAAGTTTTGAGTGGGGGAGAGTGTAACGACCCGTAAATTTTAACTGTTTTAATAACGTAATAACTGAATTTTTGTGAAATTTTAAACAATTAATTTTGAAATAAAAATTTGATATTTGAAATACGTTTACTTTAACATAGCAGATGGTAAATTTTCATCAGATAATATGGAAGTAAATTTTATTGTTTAATTTTATTCCAATTTAAATTAGTTAATAACAGTTGAATTTGAAAGTGTTCCGAAACCTAAATATGTCAACATGAGAAAATTTATTTAGAACACTCTGAATAAGACTGCATAATTCGTTTCGCAAATTTCGGACGTTTCTAGCTCCGTTTGGATTTTTCCATACGGAATAGCAACGTATATCGGTGTCTGTATCGACTTTTGATTGGATGATCATATCACTGATATCTGTATACCATTTTGATCGTCTCGTCATGCTGATTTCTATGGTATATTCAATTTTGTGTTTTGAAGTCCGGTATGCGATGAAATCGGCGTAACGGTTCGTCATATCGGTTCCGTATTTGTGGCATTTTGTTTCATGTACCTTTTCAAATCTCCAGCAGTGTAAAACAATCGGTAACTGCTTTATTAAATTCAGAAACAACTCTTGACCTTTGGTTATCTTACTACATCTAATATCTACTGGTTAATTTTCAATTTCTATCGGTTGCCATTCATTTTACCATCTCGCATTTCTTCATCCTCTGCTCATTTCTTTTTGTTCATCTTCCTCTGCCCCGTCCTTCCCTTCCACTCTAACAACCGCCTCAATTCCCTCCTCTCCACCGTGCTTCACCAAAGCCTTTTTCCACGCATGAATGAATCCATGTGTCTTCCACCTGGAGAAAATAATTGGAAGGTTACATATATATTCATGTAGCCTGTTATATTCAAGGCTTGCATTGCCTGTAGCTTGTGCCGGTCCACCTTTTCACAATCCTTTTCACAATTCATTTTTGCGTGCGGTTCTCTGACAATTTGTTCTTCCCTTGGAGACCCCTGAAACCCTTGCGCATCCACTTCCCCCTCCTCCACCTTGCTCAGCCGTATGCAACTCTTCCTATCATTTTAAATTGTAAGTATGATCCCCTTTGTTATGCATATATGTATTATACTTTTCTTTTCTATCAAACTGTAGTTCTCTATGTATGTTTACTTTTATGCCGTATGTATATATTTTGTAAAGTTTTCATTTGCGTTTGCTTTAGTACTTAATTTTATAGGATAGGTATATTGATTCATGTCTGTCTATATATGTTTATAATACATATATTTCATGTCATAAGTTGTTGGGTGTAAATCTGATTGCCATACATAATTTTTCAAGTTGTTTTCTTCATAACCTGTTTTGATTTGAAAACCAAGTCCACTACAATCGTTTGTATTAATTTTTTCATGTATTTACTGAAATATACATGCTCACGGTGGTATATATATATAGGTATAGCATAGTAGTTAGTTTTGCTATGAGGGAAAAATTTGTATTCAATACTTGGTTTTCAAACTATATTATGTGTAGTCTGAGTATAGAATGTTTATATGTTAGTGTTTCTATATATCTGTAAGTACTTACAATATAAAATATTATATTTTTGTATAAAGGAAGTATATATATTTTATTCTAGATGTTAGATTTATATATTATGTTTGAGATATATATGGATTTATGTAAGTTTTGTATATACCACTACTTTGATCTTAAAATATATATATGGTTCATATATTTTGTTAGCTGGTTACAGCTCGAGTTTATATATATTAGTATATATAGTTTTTTTTTGCATTTATGAATAGTATGTTAGTTTTTATACATTTTAAACTGTTATATGTGTTAAATATATAAGTTATATATATATTACAGTGTTAGTATATTTGCTTTGTTATTATTTAGTTGTTAGCTGTTGAATTTGGACATAAACTTTTATATTTTTATAGATGTGATAACGATAGTTCTCATATATATAGATTCAAAATATATTTGCATAGTGTTAGTATGTATATGTTATATCTCAGATATATATATATAGTATAAGTTTTGTATGCTGCTGTTTATATATGCATTATAATCTGTTGTATGTATTATAAAGCCAGGTCAGTTATATTTTTGTTGTTTGTATATATAAATTTAATATGTGTTGGAAATTCAAAATATGATTTTATATAAAGAGATATATATATATATAGTTACATATATAAGTTCTATTATACCATCTATCTTTATTCATCCGATTCTGATTCGTTTTATTGATTCCTATCTATCAGCTTACCCGTCCAAATTCGTGTCAATCTAGCTTTGTTTCGGAAATTTGTGCTTGGATTCGTAGCTCTGTTCATTTTCAAAAACTCTCTAGCCTCGAAAGGTGAGCAATCACTCATGATTAACGTTCTTATATTTATTAAATTTGATTTCAATTGAAACGACAATTGAAATATGCTGCTGTTAGTAATTTACATTGTTATATATGCTATTATTTGTATCTGATCACCTGTGACATCTGACACCATTATCTGTTATTTATATTGCTATATATATATGCTATTATCTGTATTTGTTCACCTATGACATCTGACACCATTATCTGTTATTTATATTGATAATATATGCCTGTTATGTTATTATCATATCTGTTATCACTCTGCAAGTTCCCTGTTAGTATAGAATTCACTATGAGTTGAAATGATACATACCCGAACGATCTGTAGAATAGGAGAAAATCTATATGGGTTGAAATGATAAACCCAAGCGATTTTCAATTGAATTGAATTTGGGATTGCGGGTTGAAAAGATAAATACCCGTGTATATTTAAATTGCGGATTGAAATGATAAATATCTATATCACTTGACCATAGGATAAAAATTATATACAGACACCGTTGGTCTATATATATATATATTGAAAATGATTTCTATGGTTTTGAAAGGAAATATAAGGTTTTGTAAAATATTGATTTTAAAGATTTATTAAAGTTGATTTAATAAACTTGATATATATTATGTTTAAGTATTTATTTAATAGTGGAAATTAGCCACAAGGGCCTCTTTAGCAAGTGCAATTAGTTTCTAGGACACACAACTGAAATAATTACTTTTAAGGACAAAATGCAAAATAATTAGTTTCTAAGGCCTAAAAACATATGAAATTATGTCCTTGAAAGTAATTGGACTGCTTAATTTGCCCTTAAAAGTAATTATTCTGCTGACTTTGGCCTTGAAATTAATTTCCATGGATGTGTGTCCTAGAAACTAATTAGACTGGAAAGTTTGTCCTTCTAGTGAAATGCCCCTGTTTAATATCTATATTTTAAATATAGAGTTTATAATGATTCGGGTTGGAAAGATAATTTGAAATTGATTGGAAATTATATTTATTTAAGAATTATACTTAAATAAGTTTGATTTGAAATTTATTAAATTTGAAATTTTAAAGGATATGATTTTATAACTTGATTTTTGTTTAAGATGATTTTGTAACGACCCGTAGATTTTTAATAGTTTTAAATGGTTTTATTTAACGTAATTAATTTAAACTTTTGAGAAATTTTAAATAATTGAATTTTGAAATAAAAAAAATTTATTATTTGGAATACGTCTATTCCAATATAGCAACTGGTAAATTTTCGTCTGATAATATTAAAGTTTATTTTCTTGTGGAATTCTATTTCAATTTAAATCAGTTAATAATTGATGGTAATAAAATATTTTCCAAACCTAGATATTTTTCTATAATAAATTTCTAAATCCTCTTCTGAGTGAGACGTCATATTTCATTTCGTCAAATTTGGACTTCTATTGCTCCATCGATCTTATTTTTCGACAGAATAGCAGCATTTCTGATACCGATTATCGATTTTTGATCGGATGATCGTACCATAGATATCTATATACCGTTTTGATCGTCTCGTCGTGCTGATCTCTACGATATATTTATTTTTGTATTTTGTGGTCCGGTATAGAACAGAAACAATAAACTGTTCGTTGTAATGGTACCGTAAAATGTGACTTTATTTCTTCCTTCCGTTTCAAAATTCAAAGCGTGTTGTCCAATCAAGCCTGTCACTGTTCCCATCAATTCACGTATTTCTTTATTGAGACGTTTCAATCTCTTCTTCTTCTCAGCAATATTAATAACATATATGTGCTGTGACCTGCTCTTTCTTCTTACCCAATTTCATTTTCTTTGTTCGACATTGAGAAAAAAAAAACCGAAGCCACTCCCTACAAAATCCTCACGCACTCGCCCATGCCTCATCTTCTTCTCCCTCTCCGGCCTTCTTCTGCCCGCCTTGTCGCCTCACCCAAAGCCAACACCAGTTCGACCTCCGCCCTACCTTTCCTTTCCGCCCACGGCAATGGCCACATCAGCCCTCAGCTCCTCTAGCTTCGCCGAGACCACGCTCTGACTTTCTGGTTATGGCTCGGTCCTTGCTTTCTGGTAGCTTTGATATTATTATAAATATTGTGGTTTGATCTCTATTTGATAATTACCTATAAAATGTTATGTATATATAGTTATAGTGCGGTAGTTCATTTATGTAAATGATAGTTAATTGACGTTGGTGTGCATGTATAGACCATTGCATCTCTTTCACATTTTGATATTGCACGTTGGTCTGCATGTATAGACCATTGCATCTCTTTCACATTTTGATATTGCACGTTGGTCTGCACGTTGGTCTGCATGTGATTTTAAATATATATCAGGGTTATAGTATGATGTTCTGTATGCATATATTTGTTTATATATTCGAGAACTATTGAGTTTTAGATTTATAAGTATGTATATACATATACTTACAACCGGCTGTTGGATCTTTGTGGTATATATCACATATTTTTATTTATTGTAAACACCAGTACAAGCACCGGTATGTGTATATTTTGACCTATACGACAGTATATATTTATGCATAATATATTTTTAAGGAAGTTTTTATATGTTAGTTGAGGGAAGATGGAATAAGCAAGTTTTGTTGTTGCAGTTTTTAAAATTGTAAAAGTTTTACAGTTATAAATAGTTTACGTTTTTTTTATAATAATTTCCGCTGAAAACATATATTTTGGTTTCGAATTTTATATAGTAGCTAGTTTCTTATAAAAGTATATAAGTCAATTTTTATATATAAGTTTGTGTAAGTTTAATTCTATCTAATATTTTAAATACTTACATAAATATAGTTTTGTCTTATAAATATATTTCGAATACTGTATATTCCCATTTTGTTTATATACGTAAGTTTGTATATGTGTTGTACAATTTAAAAGTTCATTTCCAAAATTTGAGATGTGCTGGCATTTCCTATAACTCATGTACATTGTTATTTATGATAAATATTGACTTGTTTACATATTTGTCTATATATCTATTCGATTGTATTCTATGTTGAAAAGTATACAGGTAACCTATTGTGAGGTATATACACTTGTAAGCTGTTTTGGCATGTTAGTTTAAAAATATAGTTTATATGTTATAGTCTGCATTTATAGCCGTTATGCATACATTGTCTAATGATTTTACATACCAGTATACTTAGTTATTTGCTGAATATTAATAATATATAAAACTGTTCGAAAGAGTATAATTTATTTGTATATTATAATAAATTGTTTGTATTGTTTTATAATAAAAAAATAAATTTATAATTGGATTTTTCTTTAAATATATAAATATATATATTATTTTAACTATGTGTCTAAGATTTTATGTTAATTTTTGAAATGGTTATAAGGATATAATATTTATTTTGTTTCAATTATATTAAGACGATTCTGATTCGTTTCCATCCATCCCTATCTTTCAGCTTTGCCCGTCAAATCCACTTTCAGCTTACTTCGCTTGAGATTGTTGTTTGGATTTGTTCGATTGTCTAGACCGTGATCCAATTCGTAGCTTGTTGTGTATCAAACTCCTTTAGCCTCGAAAGGTGAGTAATCACTCACAATTAACGTTCTTGTATTTATTAAATTTGATTTCAATTGAAACGACAATTGAAATATGATGCTGTAGTTATTTAAATTGTTATATATGCTATTATCTGTATATGTTCACCTGTGACATCTGACACCAGTATCTAGTATTTATATGCCTGTTATTACTATTATCTGTATATGTTCACCTATGACATCTGACACCAGTATCTGTTATTTATATTGATGATATATGCCTGTTGTTATATTTTATATTATCTGTTATCACTCTGCAAGTTCCCTGTTAGTATATAATTCACTATGGGTTGAAATGATATATACCCGAACGGACATTAGAATAGGAGAAAATCGTTATGGGTTGAAATGATAAACCCAAGCGATTTTCATTTGTATTGAAATTGGGATTACGGGTCGAAATGATTTCTACCCGTATATATTTAAATTTCGGATTGAAATGATAAATATCCGTATCACTTAACCATATGATAAAAATATATACAGACACCGTTGGTCCATATATATAAATATTTTGAAAATGAATTCTATGGTTTTGGAAAGAAATATATGGTTTTAATAAATGTTGAGCCTTAAATTTTTATATGTAAATGGGAATGATTGATTTAATACATATAATATGTTGAGTATTTAAATTATATTTCAAAATATATTTTGGTAATAATTTGAATAAGTTAAGGTTAGAAAGATAATTTGAATTTAGTTGAAATTGTATTCAATAAAGAATTTTATTTAATTAAACCGATTTGAAACTTATTGAAATTGAGATGTAAGATATGATTTATAACTTGAGTTTGATTTATAAGTAATCTAATGAATATTTCTTGTGTAAATATAAGTGAATATTCCCTGATTAAATAATAAATGAAGTTAAATCAAGAGCTATATGAAACTGTTAAATTTAACTTTGAAATTGTTGAATATTAAAGCTTTGAAATATATTGGAATTTAAATGGTTTATTTTGTGATTCAGATCTGTATTTGAAATCAATTTTAATTGAATTTGTTATTTAGGAACTGAATTGAATTAAAATGGGAAAATTGAGCTTTGAATAAATTTGAATTTGGAATTTGAGTTAATTTGAACCGATTTGTGAAACTTGAGGAAATTGTAAATACTTTACCTTATAAATTATTTAATCTATATATACTATTTTGGAAATAGATATATTTGAAATGAAAATGATATTTTGATTTTGAAGTATAAATAAATTTGAAATGACCACGGTGTTATAGTGTATATTTCTATATTGTAGATAGTTCTGCAGATCCTTAGAGGATGGTTATCCCAAACATCCTTTAAGTTACTTATATTTCAATTGATATTTCACTTGAGTTGGATTTATTAATATAAGAATGTTAATCCTGACTCGAGTGTTTTGTGTTTTGCTTTACGCTCGGGTCAGACCGAATGATACAGCATTTGAGACTCACCTTTGGAGTTTGGAGCTTCCTTTGGAGATCCAACTATCGCCTCAGCTTTCAGCTCTTCTAGTTGATTTGTTCAGAGAAGTCATCTGTTGTACTGAAGACTTCACTGCATTTGAGATATTCTGTTGTATTTTATTTCTAACTCTGATGTTTATATAGTAGCTTCATGAACTACTATTTTATCTATTCCGCTGCGTATTATTGTATTACTCTGTGTCTGTGATTCTGTGATTGATTTATTTACTGCATATGCTGAGTTTTGCCAAATTTAAATTACAATCTGATATTTTGAATTATTCAAGTCAGACATGTGTGGATTATTGTCGATTTGAATGGTCCAAAATAGCGGGTCATTACAGTTGGTATCAGAGCTTTGACTCTAGGCAAAGCTTAAAATATATAGTAAATTTATTTACAGAATCACTTTCGTTCGAGTTTGAATCTCTTCCTTTTGACTCGATTTCCTTTGAACTTTGGAACGTTCCTTGCGGTTCCAAAATTCATTCTTGTCTCTCCCTGTTGTATTCTTTTGATTCTAGAGTATCCCTTAACTCCACTTCGAATGATCTCTATAAGAATAGGATCCCACCAATCTTTGAATGATTTGTGAAGGGGTGAAACTCCTTCACAATTGGCATTGATTCACCGGAGATTTATATATCTTTGGTTTAGATGCCGCTATCTCTTGCGATCGAATGTTGGTTTTTCTTGGAATTCTGCATCGATCTTGTTCCTGAAGTCACGGTTGACTCGATTAAGGTCGCCCGCGATTTATATAAGTATATTCATCCTCTATTTTGAAATTTAATTATCTCATCTTCGTTCGAGCCTATATTCGAATCAGAATTCTATTTGATTAGAGTCCCTCTAATTTAAATCACTATCTTTGTTTGGAATCCATTCTTGAACCATCCTTTGAAAAAATCAGGCTTGTTTATATTTTAGAAATTTTTTTATATATCGAAATTATTATATTCTATATATAAAAGTGTAATGTTTTCGATAAAGATTATAAACTCTTTTTAAGAATTTGAGGTTTCGAAAGGATTTGTAATTTTGAAAAAAACTATATAAGAAATTTGATTTATCTAAAAATGAATTATAACTGAAGGATTTTAAATTTGAAATTCAAGAATTGAACTCCGGTATTTTGGAATTGGTTTTAAGATTTTGAAATATATAATAATAGTATGATTTAAAAATATTTTCCGAATAAGAAATGTTTCCAATGATTTTAATGAGTTTCGAATGATTTCGAAGAAATTTCAAAAGAAGTTTGAGTAAATAGAAGTCCAGAACTCACTTATGTCGCTGGAAAATAATTTCGGTGATGAGTGCACGCATCATCGACATTGATTTTCGAGTTTCAGAGTGAGGGAAAGGCCACTTTAATAGCATTGCTATGCGAGTTATTTTGTGAAACCATTTTGATTTCAAATTCCGAAGTAAGATTTGATATTCGAAAGATATATGTATATTTGAAATGATTTGAAGTAAGCCGGTGTTCAGTCCTTGAGTTTTAGTTTCGAATTTGATATAAACCTATCTTTTGAAATTGATTTATTGATTTGTTGTTGATTTCCAACTCTTGAATTTGAAAACGATTTCTTCAACTATTTTGAAGGTTCGAGCACTTCCAAATCAAGGTTAACTTTTCAAAGCTAAGAAATTTTGAAAAGTCTAAAGTATATAAATTTGTTTGAATGTTTAAGTATGAAGTAATATGATTTAAATAAGTTGAAACTGTTTGGAAGTAAATGAATAAGGAAATTTTAAATTTTCTAATATGAAATTTAGATTTGAAACGTCTTGAGAAGAATTTGGTCTTCAAAATATTTTGAATAAAATTTAGTTTAAATGTTTTAACTTAGTAACATCTTTATGAAACTATATATTTAACAAGTTGGAATAAATATATAAGTTGTACGTATGCTGTTTTATTCGCATAATTAATTTGATCCAAGTTTGAGTACACAAGTTCGAGGTGGATTGCACCATTTCATGTTAGGATTTTTCATTCGATTCTTGATGGCGAATATTTGATATGGATTTTGGGCTTGATTTTAGAATTCTCTATCGTAGTATATGGCTATGCAAGGAGACCGATGGCTTCTAGTCGAGAAACCATATCGAAGTCCGCATTAGGGAAGTCGAATGGACAATACTAGTTCGAAAGCGAACTTGTGTGATCGAGCAAGCGATCAAATGTGATTTTGCGAAATGATGACATATGTACATCTTATATTCTAATATCATTGATATATTTTGACGCTGAAATTGAAAGCTGTCGAGTTAGAATATCTTTGCTTACTAAAAGAAAATTTCCAATTTAAATTACAAAGATATATAACCCATACAAGCAAAGATATTCAATCCCATATGGCTCTTCATACAGCAAAATTTATTTTGAAAATTTGATCCTTATATAAGATGGACCTTACGTAAGTATAAGATGATTTTGAAATCATTTGATTTTGGAAATGAATTGGTTGACTTAAATTATATTGATTTGGAAATTTGGATTTATTTTCCAAATCTACTATTTTGGAAACTTTGAAACTAAAGATATTTAATTTGAGAAGAAATAATTTGGTGAAATTGTATATGATTTTGAAATTGAAATGATATTGAAACAAATTGAAATTTGAGAACCTTGTGTTACTAAATACTTGATTTGGGAGTTGTCGAACTTATATAAAAGTGATTTGTATGAGTATGAAATTGATTCGAAAACTATAGATTTGAAAAGGTACTCAATTTGAAAGTGAAATCTTATATAATTGAAGTCTATATAAGTATGATTTGATATACTTTTGATTTTGGAAAAGTATTTGATTTGAAAATTAAATCTTATATATAATGGATTTTATATAAGTACGATATTTGGAAGTGATTTGAAAAGGTACTATATGATACATATTTTCGAAGTAAAGATATGGAAAGTGCCTTCTGCTTGATATCCGATTTGTGGCCACATCTTTGATTCATTCTATCGATATTTCTCTGATTTTTGGTTTTCCGGATATGATACTCGAGTGTCCTTCGAATTCCATGGCGTTACCCATGGTCTTATTTTTTCTCTCGTGACTGCATAGCGCAACTGCCTGGCTGAGTCTTGCCTAGGGGTATGGATTATTTCCTAGGGGATCCAGGCGTAACCATTGTGTATCCTGCAATCTGTGTAGGTCGCGAATAGTAGCGCAAATGCTTGGCTGAGTCTTGCCTGGGGGTACGGATTATTTCCTGAGGGATCCAGGCGTAACCATTGTGTATCCTGCATTCTACTAGTCATCATGGCGTAACTCGCAGGGCTGAGAAAGCCTACGGATATGGATTGTTTCCTGGGGGAACCAGGCGTAACCATTGTGTATCTGCGAACCATGATCGGACAAAGGTTTGGTTTGGTTGATTTGTTTGGATTGTACTTTCCATATCTATTTTTAAAAGTTTTCCAGTATTTTCACTGGGTGTTGAAACAAGTCTACTAAGTACCTGGAGAATTCTAGCTTTGCGCCTGATCAACGCACTGCCAGAGTCTGCAGGAACGAGGATAAACTTGTTGAAACATCGAGTTATAAAAAAGTATTTTCGAAAGAAAATTTGTTTCGTTATAAAGGTATTTTATTATAAAAGTATTTCCAACAAAGAAATTTTGTATTAATATTTGAAATTGAAATTCTTATGGTTTGAATTTATTGTTCATGCCCGATGCTATTCTTTTGAATCTATCTTATCTGCTCAGCTTATTTATTCACTTATTTGTTTCCAAATCCTCCTTCTTTTCCTTGTTGACTATATCTTTTTAAATATTGTTTATTTATATACTACATGGTTTAATAGAAATTTTAGTATTATAAATATTTTGAGGTTATTAATTAAATAAAACAGATTTAAAGTAAATGATTATTGATTATTAATAATATTGAAAAGTATCTTGAAAAAAAAATTAATAAATTATGAATTATGGATTTAATGTTTTCAAATAGCTTCTTTGTAAATATAAATACTAATGTAAATAATTGTTTTCAAATAGTTTTCATATATTTATAAAGGTGTTATTTAAACATATAAATGGTATTTATAAAGAAAGCAAGAAACTTTACAAATGAGTTTTTGAAAGGTTTTAAAGTATTAAAGATAATTGAATTGCAAATGAAGTTTTCAAATAAATATTTCAAGTAAAATTTATATAGTTTTAAATTAATGGTTTATCTTGTCTTTTAATCTATTTTATTCTGGTCGTTCTATTCTCCTACCTCCTACCTTTTCGAGGACGAAAAGTTTTGAGTGGGGGAGAGTGTAACGACCCGTAGATTTTTAATAGTTTTAAATGGTTTTATTTAACGTAATTAATTGAAACTTTTGACAAATTTTAAATAATTGAATTTTGAAATAAAAAAAAATTATTATTTGGAATACGTCTATTCCAATATAGCAACTGGTAAATTTTCGTCTGATAATATTAAAGTTTATTTTCTTGTGGAATTCTATTTCAATTTAAATCAGTTATTAATTGATGGTAATAAAATATTTTCCAAACCAAGATATTTTTCTATAAAAAATTTGTAACGACCCGGAATTTTAGGCCATTCACATCCATTATAAGTGTATAGGTAGACACTCATGCCGGAGTTGAATTGCTCAAAATACCGCGTTGTTAATTTAAATTTAGCAAAACTGAACATATACAGTAAATAAAATATCACAGATCACAGACACAGAGTAATAAGTGCAGCGGAAATAAAAGAGATAGTAGTTCATGAAGCTACTATAAAAATATATAAGTTACATCAGAGTTAAACCAGATACAACGGACGAGTAATATGATACATCAGATACAAAGTAGAATACATCACTGGAATCATCGAATATCTGAAAACTGGATAGATAGCTGGATCTCCAAGCGAAGCTCCAACTCCAAAGGTGAGTCTCGAAAGCTGAACCACTCAGTCTGACCCGAGCGTAAAGCAAAAACACAAGACACTCGAGTCAGGATTAACATTCTTATATTAATAAATCCAACTCAAGTGAAATAGCAATTGAAATACAAGTAACTCAAAGGATGTTTGGAATAACCATCCTTCAAGGATCCGTTAAACTATCTACTAGGTAGTAATGTACGCTAAGTAGATAATGTCTATCAGTAATATAAATATATCAAAATAGCGTTAAGTCATGGCCCATTCCACCCTTAACACATTTTTATTCCCACAAGCATATACAAGACCGTAGTTTCCCCAAAACCGGAAGTCACCAGAGGGCAATCCATATACTCAAGGTACAAAACAAATTCGTAGTGGTCGCGCATAAATGGAATACAAGTATGACAAGGCACATGAGGCTATACCCAAGGTAGTGATACTACCGTTCGCCTGATCCGGGCTGGTGAGAACGCAACGCCGCAGCGCCCGCAACACCGTGAGACAACACTCCCAAAATCAAGGGTGCACCAATCGACAACAAGTATAAGTAGTTCGAAGAAGTGTGTTCACTTGAGGTATCAATCCTCCATTGGCCCGGCACAGCTCCTGTTTTAGTCATTTCCAATTTGACACAAGTGTCAAGGCTATCCATTATCGTTCTCTTTCTTCAGTCATCACGTACATCATTCCAACCACTTCATTCTGGATCATCACTCCGCGCATAGTTATTAAAGTGGTTTTCGGTTTAGATAGAGAGTATACCCATAACCGAATTCCGGTCTCTTTAATAACTTCCGTAATTATTTCATCGATTGGTCGTTAATATATTTAAAAAACCAAATCAATTTCAATTCAATTAGAATTCGTAAATCAACATTTCATTTGTCTTTCAAAACCAATTTCCAATAATTTACGTTTCGAAACATTCAATTTTCCCTTTCAAGATCTTATCATTTAATTTCAATTTCTATTTAAAACAATTCAAATATTGGTCCAAGTTCGTATGTGAGTTTCATTTCGAAATCATTTAAATAAATTTTACTTAATTTAACATTCAAATCAATTTAAAAATTCATTTATCGATTTCATTCAATATTCGTAAAGTAAATTTATCATTCAAAACAATTTCTATTAAATTTCCAAATCATTAAATCAATTTCTTAAGTTCAACTTATAAATTTAATTAAATTAAATTCATCAAATCCAATTCTTTAAATTTCAAGTCTTACATTAATTTCAATAAATCACAATTTTATTTCTGGTTAAAGAAATTCAATTTCAGTTATTTACTTCCTTAAATAATTTTCCAAAAACTTAATTAATAAAGAAACTCAATTTCAATTATTTACGAAGTAAATTCACTTATTCAGAATTTCAATTTTTTCTTATTAAAGAAACCAATTCAATTTAATCATTAAATAATTCAATCTTATTTAATTATTAAATAATTCAAAACTTAATTATTAAATAATTTCAAAGTTTAATAATTTCAACTTAATTATAATTTCAAACTTAATTACTAAATCATTTCAAATTTTAATAATTTCAATCTTAATTATAATTTCTCAAATTTAATAACATTCTTTTCATCAATTACGTTGTTAATATTTTGTTTCAGGTTATTAAATATTAACATTTTCCTATCATAAAAATCCAAATTTCAACTTCATTTTAAAACCATATTCTTTATTCAAATAAAATCTTCGTTTATTTTTAAATCAAATTATTGACCAATCGGGTTTTATTTAATTTTCTATCCTAGGTCAAGATTAAATTTGGGTATTTATCATTTCAACCCGATTCCAATTTAATTCAAAAATCAAAGTATATAAAGGGAACTTGCAGTGTGATAACTGGGATGGTGTCAAAGTAAATAAACAAGCAATAACAGCAATCAATATCAATCCAATAATCAATTCAAATAATCCCGAAATAACCGTATTAATTCGCATTGTTATTTGTACGAATTAATAAAATTATTTTTAGAATCTACACTATCATTTCATGTAGATTAAAGATTATTACATTACGGTTTTCACTTGTCATTCAATTTACAATTTCATACATCATCAATTTAAACAACATACAATTTCAGTGGTTCAAGGTGTACTTAAACAAATCATACGTGTCAATAAATTCAACAGTTAAAGGGGTCATATTATACAAATGTCAGTTAATCAAATTTAACATTTAATTATCCTATATCAAGTTCAATTTCATACTATTTATCATTTTAACATTAACAATTTAACGTCCAATATAAACATCAACAATCAATCAATTAACAACCAAACTGGATTATCATTTCATATATATAACAGATAATGGTGTCAGATGTCACAGGTGAACTGATACAGGTAATAACAGTGTAAATATCTACAGCAGCATATTTCAATTGTCGTTTCAATTGAAATCAAATTTAATAAATAAAAGAACGTTAATCGTGAGTGAGTGCTCACCTTTCGAGGCTATAGAAGAACGAGACTCAGATAAGATTACGAATCCAAACGTGAATTCCAAATCAAAGCTAGATTGGCACGAATTCATCGAACAGAGCTGATAACTGAAATCAATGGGGACGAATCAAATTAGCTTGGTATAGAAATTTAGACGAGATGTATTTTATATTATTAATTTCTTAAATCCAATATTTAATTCAAAATACATATTTTTATAAATCATATATTTAAACATATATGTGCATTGCATCTAAACATATACATGACTCATTTATACTTAAAATTATTTGACATACTTGTATAAGATAGAATAGTAGTGCTGCACTATATCCTTTATAGGCCATACTTTTTGCAACTAATATACCAATGAAAGTATGAAAAGTTACTTGATACAAAATCAATACTTTAAAACAAATCAATATATACCACAACCGAAACCATACTAATATATACTAATATATAACAGCAACCAAGTGTATACTTACATATATCATTAATATAGAAAATCATAGGTGCGAAAGCTATTATATATGCATCTTTCTTACTTTATACATGAGGGTGGAAAACAACCGGCCCCAAAGCTTTTAAAAATATACGCCTATATCTAACTGTAACAAAATTTGTAAAATCTCTTATATATATACGTATAAACTACTATATATTTTAACTTAGCTTTATAAAATTTGAAATATATATAACAACCGAAACTCATATATGTACAACTAATAGGTTATAAAACAATAACATATGCTATATATACATAAGTATACACCCAGATCCTATATAGTCTTCTCAAAACAAAATAAACGAATAGTGACATATTTTAAAATTTAATATAAACTAACATGTAGTACACCCAACATATAATATAATATACTATACTGAAAAATGCAGCCTTATTTATGACCAATAGATTTAGTATAAGCAATGCACATACAACCTATATAGCCTTTCATATCAGATCTTATGGTTCCAATACTTCATATAAACTACTAGTAAATGGATACAAACTTCATAGCTAATATATGTAGACAATGTATAATAGACATCAAGTAATTTGCATCAACAAAAAAAATGAAATATATAAACATAAAATATGTATACTATCGACCAACCTATCTATATACTATGTATACGAATTCTGTCCATCATAGAAGAATAGGGGAACGAATTTTATAGTTAAACATGTAAAAGTATACTTCTTTATAACAACACATAACATATATATTTTGAGTTCTGAGTTCAAAACAATTCTTAAAACTGCACTCTAAAACAATTATATGTATAAGTGACAAACATATGAGATAACAAGGTAAAGCTTACACAAGATATATGTGCAAACGAATGGAGATCAGAGGCAACCAATTTGCAAAAGTGTTGCTCGGCCTTATGCGAAGGAAAGATGGATGCCACGTGTGGGACTTTGGTCTCAGGTTGCCAAGCAGGGCCAAGATGGTGGAGATGAGGTGGGTCGGTGGGCTTGGCTGGGTGTTGAGCTAGGAGAGTCGGTTGCTGATGCATGCTAGGGGAGGGGCGAAGTTAGGCTATGGTCAGGGTGGAGCATGCTGCTATGGCACAGAGGTTCAAGGCTGTGGGTGATGACGTGAAAAGAGGAAGCACGGGTTCAGGTGTGGAGAAGAGGGGTGGTCGGATCCAGGGTGAGCTCGGTTATAGGGTGACGTAGGCGGAGGGCTGCGGTGGTAGGCAGTTGCTACATGGCGCGAGCACGTGGGAAGCGGTCTCGGGTGGATGGTTGGAGGCTAGGCTGAGCTTCGGTGGGGCTCGGCGGTTGCGTACTTGGTTGTTAGGTGGAAGGAGATGATCAGGTTGGTGGTTGCATGGCCGTGCTTGGCTAAGGTTCTCGGCTGGTAGGCGTTATGTGGAGGAGAGAGAGTAGATCTAAGAGGTTTGGCTGCGTTCGAGGATGGTGGAGGAAAAGGTCGGGAGGGTTGAAAGTGAACGGAGTGAGGTCAGTGAGTGGCTGACGTTGCTCGAAGAAGCAAGGTGGAACGGTGAAGTTTGGTGGGAAAGGCGCATGAGAGAGAGGGGCTGCTGCTTGCAAAACATGAACAGGCATGTATATTAGTTGTTTTTTTTAAAAAATGAAGATGAAAAGTATGAGAGGAAAGAGACAATGAATAGCTTCCAACCATAATGTATGGGAACCGGTGAAAGCACAAAAGTCGAATGCGGGAATTCAAGGGAAAATGAATGTTAGTGGTTATATAAATTATACGCTCGAGATACAAAAAGTCATGTAAACCAAAAGTCACGAAAAGAAGATCAAAAGGCACAAAAATCAAACGTCACAAACCGGTACCGATACGGTAAGCGTTACGTAAAGTGCAACGTACAACGGAACTCCGAATTTGACGATCGAGTATACCGTAGAGATCTGCACGACGAGACGATCAAAACGGTATATAGAAATCAGTGGTACGATCATCCGATAAAAATCGATATCGGTACCAGAATGCTGCATTTTGCAGAAAATAAGAACGACGGAGCCAAAGATGTCCGAATTTGGAAAAACGACAAACTGACATCTTGCTCAGAAGATGGTTTAGAATTTTTCTATGTAAAAATATTTAGGTTCCGAAAACATTTTATTTTCATTACTTTTTAACAGATTGAATTGAAGTGAATTTACGCGCGAAATAAACTTCCGTATTTTCGGACGAAAATTTACCAGTCGCTATGTTTAACTAGACGTATTCCAAATATTAAATTTTTATTTCAAAATTTTATCGTCTAAAATTTCACAAAATTTCAACTAATTACGTTATTAAAACAGTTGAAATTTACGGGTCGTTACATTCTCCCCCACTCAAAACTTTTCGTCCCCGAAAAGGAACGAGGTAGAAGAATGGAAACAACCAGAAAGAAAACAGATTTGAAATAACAATTAGTTTAAACCATATAAATTCAAATTTAGATTAATTGATATTCAATAATTTATTTAGTCCATTTGATTTCACTAAAATCAGTCTTAACTATTTCTAAATTCATTATCTCATTATCCCATTTCCTTAAATTTACAATTTCTAAAACCATAAATTTGAATAGTCTTTTATTATACTCATATTTTCTTCAACAATTTAAATTCTTCTTTATTCCAAATTCTTATTAAGTTTATTTCACCTAATATATCTTATTACATATATTTAAACCATATAAATTAATTTAAACCATATAAATTTCAATTTAAATTAGTTTATATTCATTAATTGATTTTAAGTTCAAGGTATTTCCATAAGTTGATCTAATTTCAATTTATTAATTCTTTTAAAACAAATTTATTTTATTATCAACTGAGTTTCATTTATTGTCCTATCTAACCCTATTAACATCTTTATAATCAAAATTTAATGTATAACATTTATTTTAAACACTCAAATTTTATTTATAAATTCAATTTATCTTATATATTATCCAATTACATATTCAACTTCTGAATGGTTTAGGTAAGTTGTATTAGAATGCAGTTGAACAATATACCAATAAAATTTTCCAAATTTAATTATTCGAGTTTAAATATTTATTCCAAATTTTGGTTTTATTTATAATTAAAATCATCCTTTAACAAAATTTAAGAATTAGATTTCCGATTTACTTTAAACAATTTAGAGATATATATAATATATTTATATCATATCAAATTAACTTTTAAAATAAGATACCTATATATATATATATAAATCAAATTATACTAAAGAATTTTAAATCAAAAATATTTTTCCAAAACAAACCGTAGCAAAGCTACAGAATGGTTTCTCCACTTCGAAACTCGAAAATGAATATCGATGATGCGGCCGCCATCACCGAAATTATTTTCCAGCGACAAAGAGAAGAGCACTGATTTCAACATAAAAAAAAATTCTTTGAAAACGATTTCTATTCGAAAATACTTCCAATACTATATACTTTAAAATTTTTAAAAAAACCAAAGTTCGAAATCACCGGAAACTAAATTCTCAGATTTCTAAATTAAATTCATTTCAAATTCCAAATCAATTTATAAACTGTATTTATAAATTTATTTAGAACAATAAATGATAATCAAATATTATCATTTCAAACAAACAATTTAATTAACCTATTAAATTCCAAAAATTTTACTTATTTTTCACAATATAATCAAACAAATTTATTTCATTTTCCAAATTTGAAAATAATATTGTGTCAGTTTGCTCTGTTCAAGTGTTTTGGAAATCCTATCGATAGCGTTGATCAGACGAATCGATCGGAAACCCAAATCAACATCAACAACTCAAACAACACAGCATATATTAAAACATTTATATTAGTTTACAAATACATTTCTTTACTTGACGATACAGGAATGAATTTTCCAAAATAAGGATAGGGTTTCAAAATTTGATGGACTCAAATCAAAGAGAATTTTGGTTCGAAAATAAGTTGGAAACAGAAGATAAGATAATTCGATTACCACAATCAGGAGATGAGTGAGTTTATTTAATTCACAGGCAACCTTAACCGAGTCGTCCGCAACTTCAAGAATAAGATCGATGCTGAATTCCGAGGTAAAACAACACTCGATCTCAAGAGATGGAATTCAGGTATAGCAGGTAATAGATAGCATCGTAAACCGAGGATACAGAAATCTCCGGTAAATCAATGCCTATTAAAAAGGAATTTCACCACTTTTCAAATCATTCGAAGTTTGGCGAGACCGCCAAGTTATTATAGATAACATTCAGAATGGAGTTGTGGGGTGCTCCATGATTGAAAGAAGACGAATAGTGAAGGACACGAATGAATTTCGAAACCGAGTGGAACGTTTCAAAATTCGAAGAAATTGAGTCAAAGGAAGGGATTGAACTCGAATGAGAGTGATTCTGTAAATACATTTACCCTATATGTTAAGTTTTGCCTAGAGCTACCAAAGCTCTGATACCAACTTTAACGACCAGCCATTTTAGGCCATTCGCATCCATTATAAGTGTATAGGTAGACACTCATGCCGGAGTTGAATTGCTCAAAATACCGCATTGTTAATTTAAATTTAGCAAAACTGAACATATACAGTAAATAAAATATCACAGATCACAGACACAGAGTAATAAGTGCAGCGGAAATAAAAGAGATAGTAGTTCATGAAGCTACTATAAAAATATATAAGTTACATCAAAGTTAAACCAGATACAACGGACGAGTAATATGATACATCAGATACAAAGTAGAATACATCACTGGAATCATCGAATATCTGAAAACTGGATAGATAGCTGGATCTCCAAGCGAAGCTCCAACTCCAAAGGTGAGTCTCGAAAGCTGAACCACTCAGTCTGACCCAAGCGTAAAGCAAAAACACAAGACACTCGAGTCAGGATTAACATTCTTATATTAATAAATCCAACTCAAGTGAAATAGCAATTGAAATACAAGTAACTCAAAGGATGTTTGGAATAACCATCCTTCAAGGATCCGTTAAACTATCTACTAGGTAGTAATGTACGCTAAGTAGATAATGTCTATCAGTAATATAAATATATCAAAATAGCGTTAAGTCATGGCCCATTCCACCCTTAACACATTTTTATTCCCACAAGCATATACAAGACCGTAGTTTCCCCAAAACCGGAAGTCACCAGAGGGCAATCCATATACTCAAGGTACAAAACAAATTCGTAGTGGTCGCGCATAAATGGAATACAAGTATGACAAGGCACATGAGGCTATACCCAAGGTAGTGATACTACCGTTCGCCTGATCCGGGCTGGTGAGAACGCAACGCCGCAGCGCCCGCAACACCGTGAGACAACACTCCCAAAATCAAGGGTGCACCAATCGACAACAAGTATAAGTAGTTCGAAGAAGTGTGTCCACTTGAGGTATCAATCCTCCATTGGCCCGGCACAGCTCCTGTTTTAGTCATTTCCAATTTGACACAAGTGTCAAGGCTATCCATTATCGTTCTCTTTCTTCAGTCATCACGTACATCATTCCAACCACTTCATTCTGGATCATCACTCCGCGCATAGTTATTAAAGTGGTTTTCGGTTTAGATAGAGAGTATACCCATAACCGAATTCCGGTCTCTTTAATAACTTCCGTAATTATTTCACCGATTGGTCGTTAATATATTTAAAAAACCAAATCAATTTCAATTCAATTAGAATTCGTAAATCAACATTTCATTTGTCTTTCAAAACCAATTTCCAATAATTTACGTTTCGAAACATTCAATTTTCCCTTTCAAGATCTTATCATTTAATTTCAATTTCTATTTAAAACAATTCAAATATTGGTCCAAGTTCGTATGTGAGTTTCATTTCGAAATCATTTAAATAAATTTTACTTAATTTAACATTCAAATCAATTTAAAAATTCATTTATCGATTTCATTCAATATTCGTAAAGTAAATTTATCATTCAAAACAATTTCTATTAAATTTCCAAATCATTAAATCAATTTCTTAAGTTCAACTTATAAATTTAATTAAATTAAATTCATCAAATCCAATTCTTTAAATTTCAAGTCTTACATTAATTTCAATAAATCACAATTTTATTTCTGGTTAAAGAAATTCAATTTCAGTTATTTACTTCCTTAAATAATTTTCCAAAAACTTAATTAATAAAGAAACTCAATTTCAATTATTTACGAAGTAAATTCACTTATTCAGAATTTCAATTTTTTCTTATTAAAGAAACCAATTCAATTTAATCATTAAATAATTCAATCTTATTTAATTATTAAATAATTCAAAACTTAATTATTAAATAATTTCAAAGTTTAATAATTTCAACTTAATTATAATTTCAAACTTAATTACTAAATCATTTCAAATTTTAATAATTTCAATCTTAATTATAATTTCTCAAATTTAATAACATTCTTTTCATCAATTACGTTGTTAATATTTTGTTTCAGGTTATTAAATATTAACATTTTCCTATCATAAAAATCCAAATTTCAACTTCATTTTAAAACCATATTCTTTATTCAAATAAAATCTTCGTTTATTTTTAAATCAAATTATTGACCAATCGGGTTTTATTTAATTTTCTATCCTAGGTCAAGATTAAATTTGGGTATTTATCATTTCAACCCGATTCCAATTTAATTCAAAAATCAAAGTATATAAAGGGAACTTGCAGTGTGATAACTGGTATGGTGTCAAAGTAAATAAACAAGCAATAACAGCAATCAATATCAATCCAATAATCAATTCAAATAATCCCGAAATAACCGTATTAATTCGCATTGTTATTTGTACGAATTAATAAAATTATTTTTAGAATCTACACTATCATTTCATGTAGATTAAAGATTATTACATTACGGTTTTCACTTGTCATTCAATTTACAATTTCATACATCATCAATTTAAACAACATACAATTTCAGTGGTTCAAGGTGTACTTAAACAAATCATACGTGTCAATAAATTCAACAGTTAAAGGGGTCATATTATACAAATGTCAGTTAATCAAATTTAACATTTAATTATCCTATATCAAGTTCAATTTCATACTATTTATCATTTTAACATTAACAATTTAACGTCCAATATAAACATCAACAATCAATCAATTAACAACCAAACTGGATTATCATTTCATATATATAACAGATAATGGTGTCAGATGTCACAGGTGAACTGATACAGGTAATAACAGTGTAAATATCTACAGCAGCATATTTCAATTGTCGTTTCAATTGAAATCAAATTTAATAAATAAAAGAACGTTAATCGTGAGTGAGTGCTCACCTTTCGAGGCTATAGAAGAACGAGACTCAGATAAGATTACGAATCCAAACGTGAATTCCAAATCAAAGCTAGATTGGCACGAATTCATCGAACAGAGCTGATAACTGAAATCAATGGGGACGAATCAAATTAGCTTGGTATAGAAATTTAGACGAGATGTATTTTATATTATTAATTTCTTAAATCCAATATTTAATTCAAAATACATATTTTTATAAATCATATATTTAACATATATGCGCATTGCATCTAAACATATACATGACTCATTTATACTTAAAATTATTTGACATACTTGTATAAGATAGAATAGTAGTGCTGCACTATATCCTTTATAGGCCATACTTTTTGCAACTAATATACCAATGAAAGTATGAAAAGTTACTTGATACAAAATCAATACTTTAAAACAAATCAATATATACCACAACCGAAACCATACTAATATATACTAATATATAACAGCAACCAAGTGTATACTTACATATATCATTAATATAGAAAATCATAGGTGCGAAAGCTATTATATATGCATCTTTCTTACTTTATACATGAGGGTGGAAAACAACCGGCCCCAAAGCTTTTAAAAATATACGCCTATATCTAACTGTAACAAAATTTGTAAAATCTCTTATATATATACGTATAAACTACTATATATTTTAACTTAGCTTTATAAAATTTGGAATATATATAACAACCGAAACTCATATATGTACAACTAATAGGTTATAAAACAATAACATATGCTATATATACATAAGTATACACCCAGATCCTATATAGTCTTCTCAAAACAAAATAAACGAATAGTGACATATTTTAAAATTTAATATAAACTAACATGTAGTACATCCAACATATAATATAATATACTATACTGAAAAATGCAGCCTTATTTATGACCAATAGATTTAGTATAAGCAATGCACATACAACCTATATAGCCTTTCATATCAGATCTTATGGTTCCAATACTTCATATAAACTACTAGTAAATGGATACAAACTTCATAGCTAATATATGTAGACAATGTATAATAGACATCAAGTAATTTGCATCAACAAAAAAAATGAAATATATAAACATAAAATATGTATACTATCGACCAACCTATCTATATACTATGTATACGAATTCTGTCCATCATAGAAGAATAGGGGAACGAATTTTATAGTTAAACATGTAAAAGTATACTTCTTTATAACAACACATAACATATATATTTTGAGTTCTGAGTTCAAAACAATTCTTAAAACTGCACTCTAAAACAATTATATGTATAAGTGACAAACATATGAGATAACAAGGTAAAGCTTACACAAGATATATGTGCAAACAAATGGAGATCAGAGGCAACCAATTTGCAAAAGTGTTGCTCGGCCTTATGCGAAGGAAAGATGGATGCCACGTGTGGGACTTTGGTCTCAGGTTGCCAAGCAGGGCCAAGATGGTGGAGATGAGGTGGGTCGGTGGGCTTGGCTGGGTGTTGAGCTAGGAGAGTCGGTTGCTGATGCATGCTAGGGGAGGGGCGAAGTTAGGCTATGGTCAGGGTGGAGCATGCTGCTATGGCACAGAGGTTCAAGGCTGTGGGTGATGACGTGAAAAGAGGAAGCACGGGTTCAGGTGTGGAGAAGAGGGGTGGTCGGATCCAGGGTGAGCTCGGTTATAGGGTGACGTAGGCGGAGGGCTGCGGTGGTAGGCAGTTGCTACATGGCGCGAGCACGTGGGAAGCGGTCTCGGGTGGATGGTTGGAGGCTAGGCTGAGCTTCGGTGGGGCTCGGCGGTTGCGTACTTGGTTGTTAGGTGGAAGGAGATGATCAGGTTGGTGGTTGCATGGCCGTGCTTGGCTAAGGTTCTCGGCTGGTAGGCGTTATGTGGAGGAGAGAGAGTAGATCTAAGAGGTTTGGCTGCGTTCGAGGATGGTGGAGGAAAAGGTCGGGAGGGTTGAAAGTGAACGGAGTGAGGTCAGTGAGTGGCTGACGTTGCTCGAAGAAGCAAGGTGGAACGGTGAAGTTTGGTGGGAAAGGCGCATGAGAGAGAGGGGCTGCTGCTTGCAAAACATGAACAGGCATGTATATTAGTTGTTTTTTTTAAAAAATGAAGATGAAAAGTATGAGAGGAAAGAGACAATGAATAGCTTCCAACCATAATGTATGGGAACCGGTGAAAGCACAAAAGTCGAATGCGGGAATTCAAGGGAAAATGAATGTTAGTGGTTGTATAAATTATACGCTCGAGATACAAAAAGTCATGTAAACCAAAAGTCACAAAAAGAAGATCAAAAGGCACAAAAATCAAACGTCACAAACCGGTACCGATACGGTAAGCGTTACGTAAAGTGCAACGTACAACGGAACTCCGAATTTGACGATCGAGTATACCGTAGAGATCTGCACGACGAGACGATCAAAACGGTATATAGAAATCAGTGGTACGATCATCCGATAAAAATCGATATCGGTACCAGAATGCTGCATTTTGCAGAAAATAAGAACGACGGAGCCAAAGATGTCCGAATTTGGAAAAACGACAAACTGACATCTTGCTCAGAAGATGGTTTAGAATTTTTCTATGTAAAAATATTTAGGTTCCGAAAACATTTTATTTTCATTACTTTTTAACAGATTGAATTGAAGTGAATTTACGCGCGAAATAAACTTCCGTATTTTCGGACGAAAATTTACCAGTCGCTATGTTTAACTAGACGTATTCCAAATATTAAATTTTTATTTCAAAATTTTATCGTCTAAAATTTCACAAAATTTCAACTAATTACGTTATTAAAACAGTTGAAATTTACGGGTCGTTACAAAATTTCTAAATCCTCTTCTGAGTGAGACGTCATATTTCATTTCGTCAAATTTGGACTTCTATTGCTCCATCGATCTTATTTTTCGATAGAATAGCAGCATTTCTTATACCGATTATCGATTTTTGATCGGATGATCGTACCACAGATATCTATATACCATTTTGATCGTCTCGTCGTGCTGATCTCTATGATATATTTATTTTTGTATTTTGTGGTCCGGTATAGAACAGAAACAATAAACTGTTCGTTGTAATGGTACCGTAAAATGTGACTTTATTTCTTCCTTCCGTTTCAAAATTCAAAGCGTGTTGTCCAATCAAGCCTGTCACTGTTCCCATCAATTCACGTATTTCTTTATTGAGACGTTTCAATCTCTTCTTCTTCTCAGCAATATTAATAACATATATGTGCTGTGACCTGCTCTTTCTTCTTACCCAATTTCATTTTCTTTGTTCGACATTGAGAAAAAAAAACCGAAGCCACTCCCTACAAAATCCTCACGCACTCGTCCATGCCTCATCTTCTTCTCCCTCTCCGGCCTTCTTCTGCCCGCCTTGTCGCCTCACCCAAAGCCAACACCAGTTCGACCTCCGCCCTACCTTTCCTTTCCGCCCACGGCAATGGCCACATCAGCACTCAGCTCCTCTAGCTTCGCCGAGACCACGCTCTGACTTTCTGGTTATGGCTCGGTCCTTGCTTTCTGGTAGCTTTGATATTATTATAAATATTGTGGTTTGATCTCTATTTGATAATTACCTATAAAATGTTATGTATATATAGTTATAGTGCGGCAGTTCATTTATGTAAATGATAGTTAATTGACGTTGGTGTGCATGTATAGACCATTGCATCTCTTTCACATTTTGATATTGCACGTTGGTCTGCATGTATAGACCATTGCATCTCTTTCACATTTTGATATTGCACGTTGGTTTGCACGTTGGTCTGCATGTGATTTTAAATATATATCAGGGTTATAGTATGATGTTCTGTATGCATATATTTGTTTCTATATTCGAGAACTATTGAGTTTTAGATTTATAAGTATGTATATACATATACTTACAACCGGCTGTTGGATCTTTGTGGTATATATCACATATTTTTATTTATTGTAAACACCAGTACAAGCACCGGTATATGTATATTTTGACCTATACGACAGTATATATTTATGCATAATATATTTTTAAGGAAGTTTTTATATGTTAGTTGAGGGAAGATGGAATAAGCAAGTTTTGTTGTTGCAGTTTTTAAAATTGTAAAAGTTTTACAGTTATAAATAGTTTACGTTTTTTTTATAATAATTTCCGCTGAAAACATATATTTTGGTTTCGAATTTTATATAGTAGCTAGTTTCTTATAAAAGTATATAAGTCAATTTTTATATATAAGTTTGTGTAAGTTTAATTCTATCTAATATTTTAAATACTTATATAAATATAGTTTTGTCTTATAAATATATTTCGAATACTGTATATTCCCATTTTGTTTATATACGTAAGTTTGTATATGTGTTGTACAATTTAAAAGTTCATTTCCAAAATTTGAGATGTGCTGGCATTTCCTATAACTCATGTACATTGTTATTTATGATAAATATTGACTTGTTTACATATTTGTCTATATATCTATTCGATTGTATTCTATGTTGAAAAGTATACAGGTAACCTATTGTGAGGTATATACACTTGTAAGCTGTTTTGGCATGTTAGTTTAAAAATATAGTTTATATGTTATAGTCTGCATTTATAGCCGTTATGCATACATTGTCTAATGATTTTACATACCAGTATACTTAGTTATTTGCTGAATATTAATAATATATAAAACTGTTCGAAAGAGTATAATTTATTTGTATATTATAATAAATTGTTTGTATTGTTTTATAATAAAAAGATAAATTTATAATTGGATTTTTCTTTAAATATATAAATATATATATTATTTTAACTATGTGTCTAAGATTTTATGTTAATTTTTTAAATGGTTATAAGGATATAATATTTATTTTGTTTCAATTATATTAAGACGATTCTGATTCGTTTCCATCCATCCCTATCTTTCAGCTTTGCCCGTCAAATCCACTTTCAGCTTACTTCGCTTGAGATTGTTGTTTGGATTTGTTCGATTGTCTAGACCATGATCCAATTCGTAGCTTGTTGTGTATCAAACTCCTTTAGCCTCGAAAGGTGAGTAATCACTCACGATTAACGTTCTTGTATTTATTAAATTTGATTTCAATTGAAACGACAATTGAAATATGATGTTGTAGTTATTTAAATTGTTATATATGCTATTATCTGTATATGTTCACCTGTGACATCTGACACCAGTATCTAGTATTTATATGCCTGTTATTACTATTATCTGTATATGTTAACCTATGACATCTGACACCAGTATTTGTTATTTATATTGATGATATATGCCTGTTGTTATATTTTATATTATCTGTTATCACTCTGCAAGTTCCCTGTTAGTATAGAATTCACTATGGGTTGAAATGATACATACCCGAACGGACATTAGAATAGGAGAAAATCGTTATGGGTTGAAATGATAAACCCAAGCGATTTTCATTTGTATTGAAATTGGGATTACGGGTCGAAATGATTTCTACCCGTATATATTTAAATTTCGGATTGAAATGATAAATATCCGTATCACTTAACCATATGATAAAAATATATACAGACACCGTTGGTCCATATATATAAATATTTTGAAAATGAATTCTATGGTTTTGGAAAGAAATATATGGTTTTAATAAATGTTGAGCCTTAAATTTTTATATGTAAATGGGAATGATTGATTTAATACATATAATATGTTGAGTATTTAAATTATATTTCAAAATAGATTTTGGTAATAATTTGAATAAGTTAAGGTTAGAAAGATAATTTGAATTTAGTTGAAATTGTATTCAATAAAGAATTTTATTTAATTAAACCGATTTGAAACTTATTGAAATTGAGATGTAAGATATGATTTATAACTTGAGTTTGATTTATAAGTAATCTAATGAATATTTCTTGTGTAAATATAAGTGAATATTCCCTGATTAAATAATAAATGAAGTTAAATCAAGAGCTATATGAAACTGTTAAATTTAACTTTGAAATTGTTGAATATTAAAGCTTTGAAATATATTGGAATTTAAATGGTTTATTTTGTGATTCAGATCTGTATTTGAAATCAATTTGATTGAATTTGTTATTTAGAAACTGAATTGAATTAAAATGGGAAAATTGAGCTTTGAATAAATTTGAATTTGGAATTTGAGTTAATTTGAACCGATTTGTGAAACTTGAGGAAATTGTAAATACTTTACCTTATAAGTTATTTAATCTATATATACTATTTTGGAAATAGATATATTTGAAATGAAAATGATATTTTGATTTTGAAGTATAAATAAATTTGAAATGACCACGGTGTTATAGTGTATATTTCTATATTGTAGATAGTTCTGCAGATCCTTAGAGGATGGTTATCCCAAACATCCTTTAAGTTACTTATATTTCAATTGATATTTCACTTGAGTTGGATTTATTAATATAAGAATGTTAATCCTGACTCGAGTGTTTTGTGTTTTGCTTTACGCTCGGGTCAGACCGAGTGATACAGCATTTGAGACTCACCTTTGGAGTTTCCTTTGGAGATCCAACTATCGCCTCAGCTTTCAGCTCTTCTAGTTGATTTGTTCAGAGAAGTCATCTGTTGTACTGAAGACTTCACTGCATTTGAGATATTCTGTTGTATTTTATTTCTAACTCTGATGTTTATATAGTAGCTTCATGAACTACTATTTTATCTATTCCGCTGCGTATTATTGTATTACTCTGTGTCTGTGATTCTGTGATTGATTTATTTACTGCATATGCTGAGTTTTGCCAAATTTAAATTACAATCTGATATTTTGAATTATTCAAGTCAGACATGTGTGGATTATTGTCGATTTGAATGGTCCAAAATAGCGGGTCGTTACAGATTTAAAATGAAATTTTCAAGTTAAATAAATTGAAGGAAATATTTAAAGATTTGAAATTTGGGCTTTTATTTAAATGATATTGAATTTATTTAATGAATATTGTAAAACTAAATAATAGTAAAGTGAATTTGATATATATATATGAAATTATCGAATTTAGTTTTGAAATGTTGGATATTTAATGCTTTGAAATATATTGAAACTGAAATGGTTTATTTGTGGTTCAAATCGGTATTTGAAATCAAGATAATTTGAAATATTTAATTGAATTGGAATTTGAAATTGATAATTTGAGATTGGATAAATTTGAATTTGGAATTAGGATTAGTTTGAATCGATATGTGAAGTTGAGGAAGCTATTTTATTATATAAAGTAATTTTAAATTATATTTAAAATTATTAATACATTTTAACTTAATAAATTATTTTATTATAAACTATTTATTTATATAAACTATTTTTTTATACTAACTATTTATTATAAACTATTTTAACTTATTATTTTACAAACTATTTTAACTTATAACTATTTTATATAAACTATTTTATTTTATAAACTATTTTATTATATATACTATTATTAATATCTAATCTGGTTAAGGGTGGAAGTTATGATTTCAAAGTTATGGTTTTCTAGAATATTATGATTTCAAAGTGTTTGGTTTCTGAAGTGTTATAACATTGAAATGCTATGATTTTGGAAATGATATATTTGAAATGGAAATGATATCGTATTGATTTGGTTTTTGAGATGGAAATGATAATTTGGTTTGAAGTATAAACTATTTTGAAATGACCGCGGCATTATAATAACGTTTGGTTGTTAAAGAGACCGGGATCGGATATGGGCATACTCTCTGTCGATACCGAAAACCACTTTAACAACTGTGTACGTGGTGGAGATTCCAGAATGAAGTAGGATGGTGGAGATGATTCCTATTGAGGTATATACGTGGACCCAACTCCCGTGAGTTGGCATAAGGTGGCTAAAACAGGAGCGATCGACGGGCCAATGAGGTAGCACCTCTGATCAGATGCGTTTCTTCGATACCTTTCTATTACTTTGTGATTGATTTTTGGTGGCCACCCTTCGATTTTTGATTTGGGAGTGTGTTCCGAGGTGGGCAGTAGTGGCTGCTATGCGTTTCCACCAGCCCGGATGCGTAATTGGTATATCTACCCTGGCATTGCCTCGTTGTGCCGTGTCACCTACCATACCGAGCTTTACTACGAGTTTCTATTTGTGTCGTACCTATGGAGTATCTTCTCGTAGCCTCTCGAGGTATGCAGGTACTGTATAGACTATTGGCACTATTATGTGTTAAGGGCTATATGGGTAACCCCTTAACGCTATTTAAAAGTAAGTTTATTTTACTATTAGACATTATTATAATAGCGTATATTACTACATAGTAGATAGTTTAACGGATCCTTAGAGGATGGTTATCCCAAACATCCTTTAAGTTACTTGTATTTTTGTTGATATTTCACTTGAGTTGGATTTATTGATATAAGAATGTTAATCCTGACTCGAGTGTTTTGTGTTTTTCTTTACGCTCGAGTCAGACTGAGTGATACTGCAATTGAAACTCACCTTTGGAGTTGGAGCTTCGCTTAGAGATCCAGCTGTCTATCGATTCTGCTTTCAGTTATTCAGTTGATTCCAGTGATGTATTCTGATCTTGTATTTGACTATTTTATTGAGACCTCTATGTATTCGAGACCTCTGTTGTATCTTATTTAACTCTTTTATATATATAGTAGCTTCATGAACTATTATTCTTTTGTTTCCATTGCATTATTTTATATCACTCCGTGTCTGTGATTCTGTGATTATTTATTTACTGTATATGCTGAGTTTTGCCAAATTTAAATTAACAATCTGATATTTTGAGTAATTCAAATCCGACATGTATGGAAGCGAATGGTTGAAAATTTCAGGGCGTTACAACTTCCTTAGCGTGACATCACATGCACATGCCTAAACATCCATAAACATATTACTATCATAGCACAAACCCAAAAATCACACCTTAAAATGAAACACAACGTTTTAGCTTTCGATTCACAAGTCAATATCCAAACTACAACTAGCAACATATACATATATTCAAACCATATAATATTCCAACCAAACCACCAACTTATTTTACCATCCAATATTAAATACATATAAAGGTAAAACTTTACCAAAATTTAAAGAATTTACTCACCAAAAATCCTTTGAAAACTTGATGCATTTTGGAATTCGGAAAGCTTGGAAACCACCAAATCAACTCGAAAATAGGTCAACTTCCCCTCAATTTTTGGACATGTAATTCCCGAATTTTGGAAAAGCGGTCAATAAAAAAGTTTTAGGAAATTATTTTCTCTACACTTTTAAAAAAGGAAACACTCAATTTCATTTATTTTTGAGAAAGATATGGCCCAAATAAGAAGTACCATTTTCGGACATGGATCTCTGAGTCCAAAAACATGTTTGAAAGAAATGCATTTTTGACATAGCTACACTCAAAATTTGAAAATATGGTACAAATAGAAGTTGTAGCTATTGGAATTTCATATGGTTTGAATTAAATAAAATCTTCATTTGGGTCTTAAATAAAGAAGATATGATAGAAGGAAGAGGAGGAAAAATGTGAAGAAGGAAGACTATTTATAAACAAGAGAAAAAAGGAATTACCTAACACTCTTGTCCTTTTCCCTCCACCCACCTTGCGCCACCTCACCACCTTGTCCCCCTTTACATTTCTAAGCCAAAATGCATTTAATGCATATATGTACTTATGTCTACATATGTTTTCCTAAGAATCTTTATATTTAAATAAATATATAAATATTTTTAAATCAAAGAAAACTTATCTTACTTATATATATATGATATTTAAGTGAATACATATATATACATGTGAAATGAGATAACTTTAGTTATAAATGAATGTATATACATATGATATTTTGATCACAACATCTTCGACAACTTTTAGTCAACGAGAAGTCAAAAAACTCGAAAAACGAATTCCGGTCACATTTTCGATTTTTCTTCGAACCAAATATTTTTGTAAACAAATTTTAAAATATATCTCACCATCATTATTTATCTTTTAAAAGAGTTTTATTTTCATTATAAAATCTATATATTGAATATTTAAAATTAATTAAATATTCGCCAATCAAAGGAGTGAAAATTCCGGGTCGTTACAATTGTGTTTTATGTTCTTAACTAATAAACAGTTATAATAAGAGGTCAATTAGATATACCATCATTGCTCACATCGCCTTTACCAATGATGCAACCTTTGGAATCATCTCCAAAAGTGATGGTTCCTCCATTTGAGTAGATAATGTTTGATAACATTTCTCTATTCCCCATCATGTGCTCAGAGCAGCCACTATCAAGTATCCATTTACCTCTTTTGTTATTTGGTACCTACAAAATATATTTATTTGAATTGGTACCTACTTTTTATGTCAGGATCCTAAGACTAATAGTTAGGTATTAGGAAACCGTACCCAAAGGGTTTTGGAGTTGCCTTTAAAAATAAAATTAGGATTTTTATGAACACTAGATAAAAGTTTCTATATATTTATTATTAATGAAAAATTGTTATTCTTTGGAACCCATATCTTAATAGATCTATTTTTAGTAATAGGTTTTGGTTGACTAACTTTCTTTTCCTTTTTAAAATAAGTATACAGTGAACTATAGGGTTTAGGACTAGATTTTGATTTATTTATATTTTAAAACTTAAATCGTTCTTATTTGTAAAAGATTGTGAGTTATTTAAGATTCTAGACAAATTCTCTATTCCTTTATTAAAATATAGAACATTCATAGACATATTTTCATAATTATTTCTATGCTCTTGTATCTCTATACTAAGTAAATCAGTATTAAAACTTATTTACAGTTATCTTTTGCTAATTTAACATTCTCATTTTTATAAATATCAACTTCACTACTTAAGATAATGATTTGAGATGTTAAATTATCGCAAGATTCCTGAGATTCAACTAGTTGTCTTTTCATTTTTTAATAAATCTACTTCTAATTTGGTTTTATTTAATTATCCTAAGGTTTCTTTATATGTTCTTTTAAGATCTTTTAATATATCTAATAGTTAAGAATTAATTTCTACAAGATCATCAAAAGAAATATCACTTACACCATCGTTTGAAGCCATGAAACAAACATTTGCTTATTTTGAATTGCTTATGTTTTCTAAAGACGAAGATGAGTCTGAATCATCCCATGTAACTTGAAATGCTTGCTTCTTCTTCTTGAAGAATTTTTCGTTTTTGTTCTTGAAGCTAATTTTTTCTATTTTAGATTCAAACAATCCTTCTTTATGTGGCCAAAATCTGTCACATACATGGCATTTGAGTGATTAAGATGATTTGTTGTTTCCAAAGCTTTTATTCTTTTCGAGTTTTGGGAATTTCTTGAAATTTTTATCTAGAAGTGCAAAACCATTGTCATCAACATCGGATTCTTCTTCTGCTTGAAATGCTATTGTTTTCCTTTCCTGAGCCGATCTCTTTTCACTTGCAAATTCACTTCGTATGACATGTGATTTCCTATTAACTCTTTGGGTTTTATGGTAGAAAGATCATTGGCTTCTTCAATAGCTAAGACTTTTCGCTCCCACTCATCTGTTAAAGAGTTAAGAATTTTTGAAACAATATCAAAATCTATAAATTTCTCACCTAATTCTATTAGAGAGTGTAAATGTCTTGAAATCGTGAATACATATCACTAATATTTTTATTTTTCTTCATTCTAAAAATTTTAAATTGGTTTTTCAACATTGAAATTTTACTTTATTTAACTTTTTGTTCCTTCATAATTTACTTTGAAAGTACGCCAAATTTCATAAGCAGATGTACACGCACTAACTCTATTGAATTCATTTTTGTCCAGAGAGAAAAATAGCATGTTCATAGCTTTAACGATGCTAATAGCATCTAGTTTTTGGATATTTGACCTTTGTGCATAATCGGTGGTAGGAACAGCGTATTCCTATTGCGTAATATTCCAAATGTCATACCCATTGGCCTGAATGTATATCCTTATCCTAGTTGTCCAATAAGTATAGTTTAATCCATTAAATAATGGTGGTAGTGCGGTAGACTGTCCTTAAACAAAAGCAGAAGTAGTGTTTTCCATATTACTTAAATGATATTCTATAACCTTTGTCATAGTTATATGAAAACCTTGCTCTGATACCAAACGAAATTCGCTATGGATCGAGTAATATGAATTTTTCTACTAAAGTAAAACTTGTATAACAATAGTTTAAATAAAAATGCTCTAAAGCAAAGCGCATCAGAAGTTTTTATACTGGTTCGGACTTCCCTTCTTACGTCCGGTCTTAGATGCCATTTGGAATTAAACAATAACCCTCATTTAACTTGGAGGAGCAAGTATCTTACAAAACTGCTTGAGCTACCGAATAGGGTTTTGCAACGACACGCAAATTCATACAATTCAAACTGATAATAAACTACACATATCCAACCTAAATTGAATGGAAAGACGGCAGTTATGGGAAAGAAAGAAGAAATAAGAAGAAAAGAGAAGAAGAAGAGAAAAAGAAACTAAAACAATACAGAATCTCATAATCGCAGCGGAACAACATATAATATAAACCAGTGATCTTTATAAAAGAGAAACTTTAATATACATACATAGAATCAGAGTACACGAATGACAAATCATCAGACTGGATAGTTATAACAACAGGTCCTCACAAATCATGACAATTTTAATAAAAATGCAGTGGAAAATAAACATATACGTGAATACAACCTGAAGACTTCCAACTCATCTACTGTAGCTGCAAAGCATCCAAATCTAAATCTGTAAATATGCTTGGTCTGACCCAAGAATTAAAAGGGAAGAACGCCCAGATCAGTTTGGTAAACTAGCGTAAGAAAACATATCTCAATTTAATTTTTTAAAGTTATCACAACTTTTATTTTTCAAAACAAAAGGTATCTCAAAAGACCATGCCGCACATAAACATGAATAGTTTTTTACTTTACGATAGCCAAAACATTTCATATCAACTTTTCTTTTTCAAATATGTCTATTATATATGTATATACATTATTAATATTTTATTTAAATGATCACTTATATATATATATATATGTGTGTGTGTATTTATGTAAAATTATTTAAATAGAACTAATATATATGTGTTTGTGTGTGTATGTGAGTGCGTGTTTGTGTGTATTCATAATATTTATATATAAATAATAGTGTGTGTGTGTGTGTGTATATATATAACAACCCAAAATTTAACCCATAACAATTAATTCTTTAATTAATGAAATAATAAAATAACTTTGTGAAATTATCAGAATTGAGCCACGGGAGTTGCACCGTTGTGTCCGTGGTAATTTTCTGGTCAATTTCCATATATAGAACGTCATAATCTGAGCTAATATTAGCTAGAAACAAAATAAATAAGTGAGAAAAAAATATTGGGCTAGGTCGACCTAGGGGTCGACCTAACCACGCCCTAGGTCGACCGGCCGGTCGACCTAGGGGGAGGGGCGGTCGACCGCCCGGTCGACCCACCTACGGGTATGGAACGAAGAAAATTTTCTTCGATCCAGAGGTTTTCGAACATGTCAATTTCGTTGTTTTCTCTCATCTGGTCCGTCCGTGCTTCAATCTGACGGCTCCTGTTTAGCCTATGACGTGGTCGCACCATATTCAATCTCCAAATCCAACGGTCTGAGATCCACTTCTACCCCTATAAATAAGACCCTAGGCCTAACACTTTTTCTCATTCTATATTTTCTCCGCTTGGGTTCACCTTTTCAAGAAGGACCCTAAAATGAATAATTTTCCAAGGAGAGAATCTTTTTAAATAAAATATTTTAATACCCTCAAGTGGATCCGGGAAGACCAAAAGGGAAGAGCTTAGGACTACAGGTGAGTGATTGTAATTATTTAGGTTTTTAAGCAATTTAAAATAATAGGATTTCCAATAGTTGTAGTTTTACTACGATTTTTGGAATAACCTTTTTAGTAGTTTATTTATAGTTTTTAGAATTATTTTCAATCTATTTCTTTTAGCTAGTCTTTTTAGTTAATTTTAGTTTATTTCTGCTAATTATAGCTTTTCCATTTATTTACAGTTTATTTACAGTATTTTAATTTATTTACTATTATTTATGCGTTATTTACATCTTTTTCCTACGCTTTGGATTTTCTTCTATTTTCAGTTTTCTTCTATTTCTCTTTCTTCTTCGCGTATGGATTGGAATAGATTAAACACGAATATAGATTAAAATTATAAGAATACTGAAATAACTGAAGATAAGATGTAAATTGTAAGGACTGTAATAAAAATGGAATTAAAACTGAAATTGAGCCTAATTATGATATTGATGTTAGAATTGGACTAATTAATGATAATTGACCTAGTTATAACTTAGAATTATAACTAAAAAGACTAAAAGATGAAAGAAGCTTATTTTCAAACTTAGACCATGGGTGAAGTAATAAGCATGATTATAGCGTAGGTTATAATAAGAAAACATAACAGAATGAGGCTTATTTTAAGACTTAGGATAAATTAATAAGCATAGATAGTAAGAATAATAACAAAGGCATATTTAAAATAATTTATCTAAGTTAATAAGCAAAGATGAAAGTAGGATCCGTACTGGCAGCATTTCCCTTATGTTGTTCAGGGTAGATAGGTGGTCAATAGTTAAAAGAAAAGATCTGTACCGATAGCATTTCCCTTATGTTGTTCAGGGTAGATAGGTGGTCAATAGTTAAAAGAAAAGATCTGTACCGGTAGTATTTCCCTTATGTTGTTTAGGGTAGATAGGTGGTCAATAGTTAAAAGAAAAGATCCGTACTGGTAGCATTTCCTTTATGTTGTTTAAGGTAGATAGGTGGTGAATAGTTAAAAGAAAAGATCCGTACCGGCAGCATTTCCCTTATGCTGTTTAGGGTAGATAGGTGGTCAATAGTTAAAAGAAAAGATCTGTACCGACAGCATTTCCCTTGGGGCACGCTTATGCTGTTTAGGGTAGATAAGAGGTCAATAATTAAAAGACTAAATCATGGGGATTTGGGCAAGTGGCGCAACTAGATTTTGTTTAACAAGGACCAGTACCAACAATATTCCCTATTTTCTATGGACACGATATCTCACAATAGCCTGAAGTGAGAAAAGGACACGCTTATGCTGTCTAAGGTAAATAAAAGGTCAAAAGAGGGAGCAATAGATAGTGCGAACCAGCGGTGACCGAGCATGCGGCATCGATTAGGGGAGATAAGTCGCTATTGAGTTCCAAGCACTTAGTATGTGTGTCTTTCGTAGACACCATTACCTTCTATGTAGGGAGCTATATAGCGTCAAGTCTGCAGTAAGGTCTATGGAGTAGCAGGCCGATCAAAGGGTAGAATTAGGATTTCAGCCTAATTATAGGATTAGGTATTTAGCCTAATCAAAGCAGCTATCAAAAACAAGTGCAAACAATCAAAGTTAATCAATTGTGTTAATTTAGTTAAATCGTATTTATTTCTAGCTTATTCCTTCTTCATATTTCCTTTGTTTCCTTTTATATACTAGAACTGTTGTAAGGTCTATTACTTTTACTTTGCTTAAAGATTCTAGTAATTACTATCATTCACCAGACTTTTAGTCTGACCCACTCCTCTATTTTCCTCTTTTTTCCCCTCTCTTCATAGGCAATCAGGGGCAAGGAAAGTAGACCGTAGATTCTTAGAGACTTGTTGGAGATTCTATAATGTATTTCTTTCCTTCAATTCCAGTTTTTAGTTCTTTTGTTGAGCTAGTATTTTAAGAGGGATGTATTGTACTCTGATATTATTTGAGACTTTGGGTTTTTGATTTCGCGAGACTTGTATGGGTATTTTGTCATATGATGTATTGGGTATTTGGTGACTTATTTTTACCATCTTATATTATGGAATTTGATTTTTAGCAAAATACTATTATTGTTTCCGCTGTGTTGTTATTATTATTATTATTATTTAATTTTTGTCTTGTGAATCTTAGTCTCTGCTTGTTTTTGTTATACCTACAACGCACCATGCTTTTTAGTGTGTCCTTGTGGGTATACTAAGGGGTGTGGGGTGTTTCACTTGGTATCAGAGCCTAAGGTTACAGGATTCCTAAAAACTTGTTTTAAAAATAAAGTATTTTTCCAAGAGTAACTTATTTTTAAGTAGCATATCTTCAAATTAAAAGTATTTTTCAGAAAGAAACTCTTATTATAGAATAGTTTTTCAAGTATAAAAGAGTTTTTATAAAAATCCCCTCAAAAGTCCAGTTCAACCTTCTTGCAATTCTTTCGAGCCTAAGTTTCCTTTTCTTTGCATAATATGGCTGACTGGTTCCGTAGAGCTACGGTACCAGAGGTGCATGGGCAAGCGCCCAATATAACACCGGTAGGTGGAGGTCCGTTTAATCCATCTACAGCAGCTAATTTTTCTAAGATATGCAAGAACTTCGCTAGTCTAGGTGTCAGAATGATTTTTAGCACAGAGGATTTCGAGGAGGCACGAGCTAGGTTGGAGGTTATAGAGCAAATGTTTAGGATGTTAGATTTGGAGGACCTCAGAAGTGGATCAAGAAAAGCGGGAAATGCAATAACTATGATGGGTTGGTCATTACGCAAGGGACTATAAGAATAAAATGATGAAGGGGATGTGTTTCAACTATGGGCAGCCCGGTCATCTTAGTAGAGCTTGTCCTTAGAGAACGGGGCAGAGAGCAAGTGCACCTACGACGCAGGTACAAGTTTTGGATGCAACACTTTCTAGCAGTGATTCAGATAGAGGGTAGGAAAATCTCTTTAGAATGATTAATCTCTCTCTTTGATTTTCCCATTCGGACTCTTTTCGATTTTGGAGCATCACACCCTTTCATTACGAGTTCTTTGGTAGATTGTTTGCACTTAGACATCTCTTTAGTAGTAGACCCCATTATTGTTTCAAACCCCATATGAGGATCGGCACATTTATCTATGGTCTGTAGGGGTTTGAAAATTTGTATACTAGGAGTAGAATTTGATTGTGATGCCTATTTATTGGGATTTTCGGGGTATGGGATGAACTGGAAATGGATGGGGTATCCACTTTTGAAGTGATATTGGACTGCGAAAGGAGAGTCGTTAGATTAGAGACATGCAATGGTAGGACTCTCGAGGTCTCTTGTGACCCACAGGGGTCAGTCATGTTGAGCTTCCTTTATTCCTTTGATCCATCACTTGGAAAGCTAGATTCCGTTCCAGTCATCAAAGATGTTTCAGACATTTTGAGGAGTTTCTCGTACACTTCATGTTCATCAGTTGAGAGCAAAGTTCTTGAAGTATCACTTTTGGCATAAGGAAGCGTGTTTCTTGGGGCATAGAGAAGGTCTACACATGGAAAGAGTTTGAGAAACGATTTTGTACATTTAGGTTCGGATTGTGAAAATCCAAAGAAAGGTAGGCAAAGATTGGAGATGTATAATAGATTCAGTTGATAAGGAAAGAAGAAAGCTGTAACGACCCAAAATTTTAGTGGTTTTATTTATTTAATTAATTGAATTTTTGTGAAATTATAAATAATAAAATTTTGAAATAAAAATATAATATTTGGGATACGTATTTAAAAACATAGCAAATGGTAAAATTTCAATTTATTTTATGGAAGTTTATTTTATTGTGAAATTTTATTTCAATTTAAATCGGTTAATAACAGTTGAATTTTAAAGTGTTCTGAAACATAGATAAGTCCACATGAGAAAATTTATTTAGAACACTCTGAATCAGACTGCGAAATTCATTTCACGAAATTCGGATGTTTCTAGCTCCGTTTGGATTTTTTCGTACGGAATAGCCGCATTTTCGGTACCGATTATCGACTTTTGATCGGATGATCGTACCACCAATATCTGTATACCATTTTGATCATCTTGTCGTGTAGATCCCTACGGTATATTCAATTCTATGTTTTGAGGACCAGTAAGCAACGGAAACGATGATAACGGTCCGTTGTAACGGTACCAAATTTTGGCTTTATACTTATACTTTACTTTACGTTTCAGATTTGAAACGTGCTGTCCAATCAAGCAAATTTGTTTAAATATCCACCTTATCACAACTTGACCGTTGCTATTACATCAAACTAGTATATAATTCAAACCTAAAACCTATCCCTATTCTACTGTTTCCTCTTCAATAAATTATATGTAACAGTAGATCATAAATGGACAGCTCATTTCTACCGTTCATTATATTAATATATATAACATTTAGTCTCTGATCCTATTTAGCTTCATTTCTCTTCCTCTCTCTATCTCGGGTCATCCTGTCACTTTTCATATTTACAGAAGCTCAAATAATTTGCTTTCATTTTTCCTATTCCATTTCGTACCATTTCACCTTGAAATCGAAGCAGTTTCCACCTTCGCAATCACCACCGCAAGACTCCACCTTTCCTTCTCACGCAACATCCACCTTGCTTCCCCGCGTGAGTGCCAAATCCAAGACTTTGACCCGAGCTACTTCGCCTGGCAAACCACCGCTCGCCTCTCGCACTTCTCATCCTTATAAATCGGCAGCGCAACCACTACCAGTGCTCGGAGCCTCCGCGCTTCTTTCTTTTTCCCATAGCCTGACTTCGCCTTCCACAGCCTTGTCATCCTCCCGACTTGGCCGTGCTTCTCTATTGGTTAAGGTACCTTATCTATAAGTTTTGTTTATAACAGTTGTGTATATATATGGTATGTATATATTTGTTTATATAAAGCTATTTGTTTTTTTTTATATAAAGTTTCGAAAAACAAGTGTATATATATATTGTTTTTTTTATACATAAACACGTGCTGCATATAAGTATGATATATTTCAGTGCATATGACCTATTGCTACTGTACATATAGTTTATATAGTATTTCTATAGATGTGTTTGAAGGTCTCAATATAGGTCGAGTTATACTTTTTCGTATATATGATTGTTTACGATATTTCTGACATATGACCTTTTACGTATTTTGCTTGTTACCTCCGGTCTTCGTCTTTGTATAAGGTTAGTAGCAATTTTATTTATTTACTTTGTTTTGTCTTGTGCAGTACGCATTAATTATTGATAAATATATGGTTGAGTACATATAAGTTTATATAATTTATAATATTGTCAGTTTGGTAGATGTTAGAGATACACGGTGAGTTGATATCTATTTTAATTTATTTGTATATACTTTAAAAATATATATGATCTGTAAAGCTTATATATGTTATTCCTATATTTAACTTATTGCTGACACAAAGTTAATAAGTATATATATAATTGATTTTTTAACTGTAGCTTATAAAAAGTTATGTTGGTTAAGTATATATATAGTTTATATGTATTCGTCATTGTCAGGGGTATATGCTTTGGGTTGTAGTGGGTTATCTTTAAAGAGAGATATATATACATTATTTTAATACTCATATGAGTTTGAAAAAAAAATTCTTTACAGTTACTACATATAGAATACAGGTCTATATAAAGCAAGTAAGGCTGTATCTTCCTATAACTCGTATTCTTTCTGAAGCTTGTATGTACATATTATAATAATTTAATCTTTGTATGTGCTTAAATTTAAAGTTGGTTTTAAATATAATAAGTAGGTAAGTTTAGGTATAAACTATAAATTCATTTACATAGTGGCATATGCTGTTTGAATATAAATAATGTGTTTGATTTTTTTTTTCTATGTGTCTTTTAATTTAAAAAAATGTATTTTGAAATAAATATATCTTTAAATTTAATATGTGTTGGATATAGGATATGTATAGAGTTATATAAGTTCATTTATATCAATTTTCTTCATCGATCCAGTTCTGATTGGATCTTGTCTATTCTTATTATCAGCTTTGATTGTTGAATTCGTACCGATTTTTGCTTTGCTTCGATTCGTCATTCAAATTTCGGTTTCCTTATCGGTGTGCGTATCCGTGTCATCTCCTGTTCTCTCTAGCCTCGAACGGTGAGCAATCACTCACGATTAACGTTCTTTTATTTATTAAATTTGATTTCAATTGAAACGACAATTGAAATATGCTGTTTAAATTGTTATATATGCTATTATCTGTAACTGTTCACCTGTGGGATATGACACCATATCCTGTTGTTTATATTATATTGTTATTGATGATATATGCCTGTTGTTGTATTTTATATTATCTATTATCACTCTGCAAGTTCCCTGTTAGTATAGAATTCACTATGGGTTGAAATGATACATACCCGAACGGACTTTAGAATAGGAGAAAATCGTTATGGGTTGAAATGATAGACCCAAGCGATTTTCAATTGATTTGAATTTGGGATTACGGGTTGAAATGATATCTACCCGTATATATTTAAATTTCGGATTGAAATGATAAATATCCGTATCACTTAACCATATGATGGATATATATACAAACACCGTTGTTCCATATATATAAATATATATATATATATATATATTGAAAATAAATTCTATGATTTGGGAAGAAATATATGGTTTTAATAAATGTTGATTCTTAAATTAGTATATATAAATGGTAACGATATATATATATATATATATTTAATAATAATGTTTAATTTAATTAAGATTGATTTAATACATATAATATGGTTAAGTATTTAAAGTTATGTTTCAAAATAGATTTCAGTAATAATTTGAATAAGTTAAGGTTGGGAAGATAAATTTGAATTTAGTTGAAATTGCATTCATTAAAGAATTTTATTTAATTAAACCGATTTGAAACTTATTGAAATTGAGATTTAAGATATGATTTATAACTTGGGTTTGATTTAAAATAATTTAATGAATATTTCTTGTTTAAATAAATTTAAGGAAATATTTAGTAAAATGAAATTTAAGGCTAGTTAGATGATATTGAATTTATGAAGTGAATATTCCCTGATTAAATAATAATAAAGTTAAATCAAGAGCTATATGAATCTGTTAAATTTAACTTTGAAATGTTGAGTATTAAAGCTTTGAAATATATTGAAAATTTAAATGGTATATTTAAAACTGAATTGAATTGATGAATTGAGCTTTGAATAAAATTGAATTTGGAATTTGGGTGGATGTGAATTGATTTGTGAGACTTGAGGAAATTTTAAATACTTTACTTTTAAATTATTTAACTTATATATATATATACTATTTTGGAAAATAGACATATTTGGAATAAAATGATATTTTGGTTTTGAAGGATAAATTAATTTGGAATGACCACGGAGTTATAGTGTATATTTCCACCTTGTAGATAGTTCCGAAGATCCTTAGAGGATGGTTATCCCAAACATCCTTTAAGTTACTTGTATTTCAGTTGATATTTCACTTGAGTTGGATTTATTGATATAAGAATGTTAATCCTGACTCGAGTGTTTTGTGTTTTGCTTTACGCTCGGGTCAGACCGAGTGATACAGCATTTGAGACTCACCTTTGGAGTTTGGAGCTTCATTTGGAGATCCAACTATCGATTCAGCTTTCAGCTTTTCCAGTTGATTTGTTTAGAGAGGTCATCTATTTGTACTGAAGACTTCACTGTATTTGAGATATTCTGTTGTATTTTATTTTAACTCTGATGTTATATAGTAGCTTCATGAACTACTATTTTATCTATTCCGCTGCGTATTATTGTATTACTCTGATATTTTGAGCAATTCAAGTCCGACATGTGTGGATTTATTGTCGATTTGAATGGTCCAAAATGGTGGGTCATTACAAAAGCCCATGTGTAGATAATTGTAGAAATTATAATTGTTTTATATAAGTGGATTTAAAGGTCGTACCTTAGAATAAATATGAGTATAGGAACAAAATACTTTAAGTAAGGAAATGAGATTTCCAAGGTTTAGGAAGAATCTCCTAGGGTAGTAAGTAGAAAATTCCACTTTATGTCTAACCCAAAAAACTTAAATTATTAGAATTGGGAAAAAATATAATTGTCAATATTTTTAAAGTAAATATTGGGAATATAGTAAGAAATCCAAATTGGTTTCTATATGGTGAAAATTTTGTTGAAAAAGTGAAATTCTTTTTGAAGAATTATAGAGCGTATATAGCTCACTAGTTTGTTTGTAAGTAAACAGAGATTTTAAATATAAAAACCTAAAATGTATTAAGCATCGAAAACGTAGATTACAACATTTATTGTTGTAATAGATGTTTTCGTGAAAATAAAGGGAGCATAGACTATAACGCTACCATTATAGTAAGTGACTCCCGAAGGAAATGTTTTTACATAGTAGATGTGGTTTATTAGTATTTATTTTTAATTAAATTCATACACTAGTATTTTTTGGTTGTAGTAACAGTGTTTTACGCAACATCTGTTTTAAACCCAAATAAAAATGTATTTTTAAAAGTTAATTTCTAAGAATAGAAATAAAAGTGATTTGTGAATACACCTATTAATTAAATAGGTATAAGAAAATGTTTTTGGTTATGGATATATTAAAACAGTTTTGAAGATGATTTTTTCTGAAAAGAAAAGGTTAGATATTAGAAGATGTTTATCGTAAGAAAATATAATTTAAAAATACCTTAATCTATTGGAATGAAAAGAATAATGGTATAATTTTCTATGAAACCAATAAAAATATTTTGTGCAAGTTATAAGGAATGCGTGAAAGAGATATACAAGGTATGACAGCACCATATTTTGTATAGTCTATTTCTAAAAATATAAAATAAGTTCCTCGTAATTTCATATAAACATGAAATTCTCTTTTAAAAGGTTCACAGAAGATTTTAGCGTTAATAATTTATCATAGGAGAAAGTAGTTCCAATACATTAAGGTACGAGACCGTTAGGTGTAATAAGAAGATGTTTTGAAAACACATAAGGAAATTTTAAAGATATTTTAAAAGAAATGGTTTGGTGAAAAAGTAAATAAGTTTCTAATAAAAGTATAGTTTGAAAATTCAAATTTTATAGAAAATTGAAAAGGTCTTTAAAAGGAAGCGAGGAATAATTTTTGGACTTAGAATTTGAAAGTTTTTCCCTCTAGGTTTAGGCAATAATGTAAATTCAAAAAGATGTAAGGATGCAAATCTAGAAACATAAAATGTTAAGCAACCGAGTATTTTTGAATTTAACAAGAATTTAAAGATAACACTTTAAGGACAAAGATTTTGGGATTTTAAAATTTAGAAGCCTTAGTTTTTGAAATGAGAGGATAAATACCAAACCAAAATTTTAATATGTGGAGTAGATAGGAATCATTTCCAAGGTGTGACGGAGAAAGGGTAAGGCTATGTAAGGGATAGCAATGATTACTTTTAGAAGTAATAATAGAAGTTTCCGTGAAGTGTATAGGACACTAGTGAGAACCTAGGAATGGTACTTCATATGTGTAGGATAAAGAAGAATAGTAAAGTGATATTAGTAGGAGACACGTGATTGAAGATGTGTATTCCTAATTTTGGAAGAGCTTGGGAAAAGCATCTTTCTTTAGTGGAATTCGCATAAGATAGTAGTTCTCAAGCTAGCATTGGAGTGGCTCCTTTTGAAGCTCTTTATAGAAGACCGCGCATGTCGCCTTCGTGTTGGATAGGGTCTACAGAGGGATTACCGTGGTTCCAACATAGGCAAGGAGACTTCGGAGAAGATTGGTTTGATTAGGAGAAAATTTGTATCTCATATCCACATTTCTTTGATAATAAGTTTTCGAATTTCCTATTTCCATCTTTAGTTTGAAATAGGTTCTTTCCTTTATTATCCTTTGGGAAGGTAGAACTTAGGATTTAACCTATGGATGGTAGGATTTGATGTAAACATGTTATTAGAACATGTTATGAATGATGTTTGCTAGTGGTTGCAAGTATTTGCTAGTGAATGCTATGGACGCATATACTTACACTAGGCGAACACTAGAGCATATGCATATGGATGTATGCGCATTTTATTTTATTTACCATGATTGTTATAAATGGATGATTATCACATGATTGTTGCATTAGGGGTATGTTTGAAGCACGCATATAGAACTATCAGTTATCATTAGGAATTTTTGCATTCATTTGGATACATAGCACGTACATTATTGCATAAAAGGAGGTCAACTGAATCAATGGATCGCCTAATCTTTTGCATTAGTTAGGGACATTAACACTACACTAATTGCATAAGTATCATAAATCGCATTAGAAAAACTTAAGGATAATGGATGTAAAGGATGATGGTTGAGTAGTTGGTTGTAAAACTTGGATGAAAATATTTAGTTCATTCTATCCTTAGAGATTACGGGGACGAAATCCCTTAAGGAGGGGAGAATGTAACAACCCGAAATTTAAACCATAACAATTAATTCGTTAATTAATGAAATAATAAAATAACTTTATGAAATTATTAGAACTGAGCCATGGGAGTTGCACCGTTGTGTCCGTGGTAAGTTTCTGGTCAATTTCCAAATATAGAACGTCAGAATCCAAGCTAATATTAGCTAGGTACCTGTCGACCTAAGGCGAGGGGCAGTCGACCACCCGGTCGACCCGCCTACGGGTATGGAATGAAGAAAATTTTCTTAGTTCCAGCGGTTTTCGAACACGTCAATTCCGTTGTTTTCTCTCATCTGGTCCGTCCATGCTTCCATCTGACGGCTCCTATTCAGCCTATGATGTGGTCGCACCATATTCAATCTCCAAATCCAACGGTCTGAGATCCACTTCTACCCCTATAAATAAGACCGTAGGCCTAACACTTTTTCTCATTCTAGATTTTCTCCGCTTGGGTTCACCTTTTCAGGAAAGACCCTAAAAGGAATAATTTTCCAAGGAGAGAATCCTTTTTTATAAAATATTTTAATAATCTCAAGTGGATCCGGGAAGACCAAAAGGGAAGAGCTTAGGACCACAGGTGAGTGATTGTAATTATTTAGGTTTTTAAGCAATTTAAAATAATATGGTTTCCAATAGTTGTAGTTTTACTACGATTTTTGGAATAACCTTTTTAGTAGTTTATTTACAGTTTTAGAATTATTTGAGTCTATTTATTTTAGCTATTCTTTTCAGTTAATTTTAGTTTATTTCTGTTAATTATAGTTTTTCCATTTATTTACAGTTTATTTACAGTATTTTAAATTATTTACTGTTATTTATGCGTTATTTACATGTTTTTCCTACGCTTTGGATTTTATTCTATTTTCAGTTTTCTTCTATTTTTCCTTCTTCTTCGCGTATGGATTGGAATAGATTAAACGCGAATATAGATTAAAATTATAAGAATACTGAAATAACGGAAGATAAGATGTAAATTGTAAGGACTGTAATAACAATGGAATTAAGACTGAAATTGAGCCTAATTATGATATTGATGTTAGAATTGGACTAATTAAAGATAATTGGCCTAGTTATAACTTAGAATTATAACTAAAAAGACTAAAAGATGAAAGAAGCTTATTTTCACACTTAGACCTTAGGTGAAGTAATAAGCATGATTATAGCGTAGGTTATAATAAGAAAACAGAACAGAATGAGGCTTATTTTAGGACTTAGGATAAATTAATAAGCACAGATGGTAAGAATAATAACAAAGGCTTATTTAAAATAATTTATCTAAGTTAATAAGCAAAGATGAAAGTAGGATCCGTACCGACAGCATTTCCCTTATGCTGTTTAGGGTAGAGAGGTGGTCAATAGTTAAAAGAAAAGATCCGTACCGACAGCATTTCCCTTATGCTGTTTAGGGTAGATAGGTGGTCAATAGTTAAAAGAAAAGATCCGTACCGGCAGCATTTCCCTTATGCTGTTTAGGATAGATAGGTGGTCGATAGTTAAAAGAAAAGATCCGTACCGGCAGCATTTCCCTTATGTTGTTTAGGGTAGATAGGTGGACAATAGTTAAAAGAAAAGATCCGTACAGGCAGAATTTCCCTTGGGGCATGCTTATGCTGTTTAGGGTAGATAAGAGGTCAATAATTAAAAGACTAAATCATGGGGATTTGGATAAGGGACGCAACTAGATTTTGTTTAAAAGGACCAGTACCAACAGCATTCCCTATTTTCTATGGACACGGTGTCTCACAATAGCCTGAAGTGAGACGAGGGAATGCTTATGCTGTCTAGGGTAAATAAAAGGTCAAAAGAGGGAGCAATAGATAGTGTGAACCAGCGGTGACCGAGCGTGCGGCATCGATTAGGAGAGATAAGTCGCTATTAAGTTCCAAGCGCTTAGTATGTGTGTCTTTCGTAGACACCATTGCCTTCTGTGTAAGGAGCTATATAGTGTCTAGTCCACAGTAAGGTCTATGGAGTAGCAGGCCGATCAAAGGGTAGAATTAGGATTTCAGCCTAATTATAGGATTTGGAATTCAGCCTAATCAAAGCAGCTATCAAAGACAAGTGCAAACAATCAAAGTTAATCAATTGTGTTAATTTAGTTAAATCGTATTTATTTCCAACTTATTCCTTCTTCATATTTCCTTTGTTTCCTTTTATATACTAGAACTGTTGTAAGGTCTATTACTTTTACTTCGCTTAAAGATTCTAGTAATTACTATCATTCACCAGACTTTTCGTCTGACCCACTCCTCTATTTTCCCCTTTCACCCCACCATAGGCAATTAGGGGCAAGGAATGTAGACCACAGCTTCTTGGAGACTTGTTGGAGATTCTACCATCTATTTCTTTCCTTCAGTTCCAGTTTTTAGTTCTTTTGTTGAGCTGGTATTTTAAGAGGGATGTATTGTACTCTGATATTATTTGAGACTTTGGGTTTTTGATTTCACGAGACTTGTATGGGTATTTTGTTATATGATGTATTGTGTATTTGGTGACTTATTTTTATCACTTATATTATGGAATTTGATTTTTAGAAAAATATTATAATTGTTTCCGCTGTGTTATTATTATTATTGTTATTATTATTATTTAATTTTTGTCTTGTGAATCTTAGTCTCTGCTAGTTTTAGTTATACCTACAACGCACCATGCCTTTTAGTGTGTCCTTTTGGGTATACTAAGGGGTGTGGGGTGTTTCAATATACATATATTTGGACAATATATTCACATATTGGATGAGCTAATGTGTCTGTTGCAATGTAAATCCTAGCATTTATACATGGGCATGTTATACCTTGCACAGATTAATATGTTACCCATGCACACATACATATATGTGTATGACACACACACACACACACAAATATATATATATATATATATGTCATAACATAAATTAAATAAACTATATAATCTATAAATTTAAATAAAACTAAGGATTATTTTAAATGACATTTAGAAATGTTCTAAATAAATTACACTTCATAGGCCCAATTAAGTTCTGAAAAGGGAATTGTTTGAAATTCACCCATTACTTCCACTACGAGCTGACCCAGTTCCAACAACAGTATCAGAGCCCAATAGCCTATGTGGTCTAAATTAATCATGTTAGGGTTAACTATTAAGCTACAGTCCAAAGGTTTTCCCCAATAGAAATGGCCTAAATTTGAATTGGGCCTTGGGCTTATTTTCAAAATCTTTTGAAAATTAAAATTAAGATTTTAAATTTAAAAGTTAAATTTAAAATAAGATATACACATATCATAAAATTTATAATATAATAAAAATTTTCAAAATGTTTGAAAAATAATATAAATTATTTTCAAAATTTAAATTTATTAATAAGATTAATAAAATAAATTAATTAATTAAATGAGTTAATTAATGTAAAATATATGTACGTATTACATATTTTGGTAGTTGTTAGGATATTTTAACATGTTTAAGATATCATAAGTGTACATGTATGTACATAATATGATTTTTCAAATTTAATACAATTTAACTAAAATTGTTAAATTAATTAATTAATTAAATCAGTTAAAGGTTAATTAATTAAATAAAAAATACACATGTATATGATATATGTGTTATACTATAAAGGTTATAGTGTATAATAAACATTTAATATAAATGTTATATTAAGATAATATGTAATTAATTAAATAATATTTAATTAATATAATATTATACATAAGACTATTATATAAGTAATATGAAATATAAAAGTTATATAATAATAAAACTAATATAACATGAATGTATAATTAAAGGTGGAATATTAAGAAACCCTAAATAGACTTAAGGAATAAATACATAAGTAAATGTATGTACACCGTGATTTTCGGTGTGTCTAACACTTGAATCACGAGGGTAGTATATAAGAAATACATTTTTTCATAAGTGGATATCACTCGATATAATATATTAAATATTATGAATCTTTAATATAAAGTTGTCTTCTATCATTTATATACTAATAAATTACATACATACTCTTTAGTTGTTGAGCTTTCCTCAAGCTAGGGTTATTATATGTAGTATTATTGATATATTAAATAGATGAGGTAAGATAACTGCACATATTTGTTGAGCTTTCCTCAAGGTACAAGCATTATACTTAGGCTGTCGCGAAATGATAGATCCAAGTGAATAATCCCACTTTACTTATTGAGCTTTCCTCTAGGTAAAGGTGGGATTAGGACGAGATACCATGGGTTAGGTGTTGTGTGTGATATAACCGATAAGGAGTTATCCATCATATGCAGGCCCATGATTTGTTGAGCTTTCTTCAAGGTTATAATCTAAAGACTACAAGTCCTAACACCCACTAGTGAAATCGAAATACTTCTATGTTTCGCTTAAATTTTGGTGAAACATAAAAGACTGTTGGGAGCCCTGTTAGAAAAATGAAATGATAACATTTAACCTTTCTAGTATTGTAAGAACATATGCTATATAATGTTATAATAATCTACATTGATAATTTTGTGCATTTGACGTGATTGATAAAACGTTTATCGAATAAGATGTACGAATGAACTGAATTAAAGATTGACAAATATAAATATGACATATACTTACTAATAAATGCTTCTTGCATGTTAATGTTTATAAACCCATGCAAGCGCCATATTTTACAACTACTAAATACATTCGTAATTTGGTCGCTAACGTGTTTATTTGGTCATGATCGTGTATTGCATTTTATAAGTTTCGAACTCTAAAAGCAATACAAGACTATGGATTTTTGATCCATGTACTATGGAATAACTATTATATGGTAATGGTTACAGTTCGCAATGTACGATACTTTAGTGAAGTTAGTTCATCCAAAATATGAAAAAAAAAACAGTATTGTGTGATCAAGTATTCAATTTGATTGATTGCAAAAGGTGCGTATTGTGTTAAATGTAACACTAGACCAAAACTACAAGTAAGATTTAAGAATTCGATCGTTGAAATATCAGTTTGATCAGTTTATGTAAGGTGCATCATATTTGATGTCCTTAAATGTTAACGACGATCAAATGCATTTTTATAAAGAGTTCATTATGATATTATAGAAAGAGTTTTCTTTTAAATGGTTCGACCATTTAGAAAGAAAAATGAATGTAGAAGAGTAGATGTGATTTAAGGTACAGTTGGGATAAAGAGAGTGAATAGTCAATTCTGCTTCATAAAGAAACATCGAAAACAAGAATTATTATAATAATACTTAACATTGGAATAAGAAATACAATTTCTATTCCGAAATGCATTTTTATATAGAAAATTATTTTCTATGAGATTTATTTCTTTGGGCTCAAGATATTTGATTAAAGAACTCTCCACTGTAAACTAGTTGTAGTATATGAAATAATAGTATATATTAAGTGAATAATGTACCTTCGAATTTAGTATGCTATTATAGTAATGGCGGAAATAGTGGGAGCATGCCATATAGCACTTAATGATTACATTGAATTATGAAAAATATTTTTGTAAAACATACCCAACATTATTTATGAAATAATGACTATTTCTCGGTATGGACTGGAAAATAAACATAATTATATTTCAACATGAATATTGTGAATATTCATTATGAAATAAAACTATTATGTGATATTATTTTCATAATAAAAGTGATGCATTGGAAAAATACTAAAGTATCTAAAATTATTTACAATTATTTTTGGAAATATAAACTAAGCCGTAATTTTTAGAAATAATTTTTATTATATGACTATGAACCATATGATACTAGTTAATTATATATCAAACAATTAAGATCTATGCACCTATTTAGTGGAAGCGTCATAAGAGTTGACGAACTCTTCGGATTGATACATGTAGATATATACAATCATAAGTCTATTAATACCAAAATGGTCCATGTACTTCATTATATTCACCGATGAGTTATCACCGACATGGACATCTGCATTTGATACACTTGTAGTATATTTATGATAAGCTCGTAGAATATAAAATGAAAATAAGTAAAATAATGTGCAATATAAAATAAATGATTCAATTTGATTGAATGAGTGAGTATGTTGAAAAGAGTTCCGTATGTACGTAATATGAATAAACATTCAGTCTCAAAGGTCACTCCTCCTTATAATACATAAGATATATTGATAAGGAGTAATCGAACTTTGTTCGACAAGCACGATTAAAGATGAGTGAAGTTAAGTTAAACTCTTTCTATAAGGTGTATACTTAAATACCATCCTCAAAACCATACGAGAAAAGAGTTTATAAGAAACCCTTAAATACTATAGGTCAAGGAGTTGGCAGGTTGTGTAAGTCGAAGACTGCACATAATAATTGTACGTAAGGGATCTTTATGAATCGTTCTAAGAGAATTTTGGGAACAATAGTCATTAAATGACTAACTTATGTTATGAACATAGATATATTGTGAACTAATGCAAAATTAGTTTTATATAAGGGAATTCCTAAAATGATTATGAATGCCCATTCCATTGCATTGAGAAACAACTATTATTTCAAGAAATACCAACTTCGTAGCGAAGGAATATCTTTGAGAAATTGGATACGACCTAATGATAAAAATGATCACAAGAAATGGAACGAAATTGACAGAACCTAAATGAACACAAATACATTAGAGCACCGAATGGGTATTCTTGTACATTAAAGAGAAACTGTGGATTTCTTGTCAATATTAAGAATAAATAATCCTCGATCATTTAATTAAACCATTGAGAGTATTGACTCTTTGATATGGCACGATGCGCAAATTCGAAATAGAATCCAAGTACATTATCAAAATATGATTTTGATAGTTGTATCTGAAGGGATATAATCCATTGGCTGAAAATGTGTCTTTAAGAGAAAGACAAATGCAGTTGGAATATAGTGAGCCGCATTAATAAGAATAATATCGTGAATTTCAATTATTGAAATTAACATTTCAGGTTCACCATTCGATGTGCTCATGTTATTTTGGATTTTACTCCAAAAATTATTGCCTTGTATGAATTTATTTTTTGGTAAATGTGCGTTGAAGCAGAAAATTCTGAATATAGATTTAAACTAGTTTGTTTGCACATAACAACCAAAGTGTTTTGCAGTCAGTGGAAGCGATATTGAGTTTGTGAGTTTTTGGATACGATCCAAGAAATGATAGAAAGTATCATTTTATAAGCATCAGAATTAAATAAATATTTTGATAGAGATATCAAATAGCTTGATTATCAATCAAAATGTATAGGAAGCATGTGTTCATAAGAAAGAATGTTAAAAGGTACATAGATAGATATTTCTAAACCATAAGTAAACAACGCACTGTTGATTTTTAACGATTACTTGCGTCAAAGTCAGCTTTAGTTGTTTTAATGCTCGATGTTGGATTTGTAAATGATGTCTTTTATAGTAAGTATAAAAAACATTGGGAATGTCCCAAATGATATTCAAGGACATCTTATTAAAATGTTTAATACAGAACATGTTAGATGGATTCCTTACGCATTGGTAATAGGAGTTACCACACATGTTACGTTGTCTGTGATATTGTGATTTGTTTATGTATTTAATACAAGAAGCAAATATTAAATCCAAATTGATTTCACTAAATGGTAGCTTGGAATGTTCTCGTATATTTACGAAATACTAGAGAATTGTTTACAGAAATACCGAACTCCTTATGAAAGAGTGTTTGGACTCAAACTTCATAAGTGGTATTGAGTATAATGTGCCAATAATAAATTCAAGTTAATAATCTTTAAGTTGTAAATGTTCCAAATGAAAGACTATGGTGATTCAGTGAAGAAGGCTAAGTACATCGCCTTGAATAACATCGTAATAAAAGCAATGTAAATAAATATAAAGCACAAATTTATAACTAAGCTGAGGGAGATTCCAAATGTTGAGAATACTATGACATTGTTATATGATAACAATGTTACGATATAGTTTATAACACAATGTAAAGCTCACTAAAAGTTGAGAGAAATATTCTGAATTATTCCATATGATAAAAAAGTTTATCAATATCATAGAGATTTGATCGATAGAGTAGATAATTAAACCATAATAGCATACTCATATATTGAGTGACTGACCTGATTGGCTTTGAGGAAACTAAATGGAAAAGTTGGAAAAAGATCCATAATTGACCCAGGTTCAAGTGGAAGATTGATAGAGTTAGGGGTATGCCCTAGGAGAAACTATATAATTTGTTACGTATATCTAACTCAATAACCAATCTTGTTTGAAATAAAAGGTGTTTTATTTCTATTATATACTTAATTTATTTAAAAGTATATTTAATAGAAAATCCATAAATAGTACGTTTGTGATAATAGTTTAAAGTGTTGTAACCATGAGTAATTTATCACAATAAAAATAAATATACCATTTTAAATATTCCTAATCAAGATGTATCGAGACTGGATATCGATACATCCGTTGAGACTAGAGTGTGTAATGCTCTAAAAAAATTTGGCAGTGTATTACTAATAGCTACGGCGGGAACCATGGGGTTACGTACTGATAGTTATTGGATAACAATGGAATGACTCGCTTGATAGTTTTCTGTTGGTCAATACAACTAAAGTCAACTAGAAAATATCGATGTGGGTAATACATAGTTTCTCGACTTGAGAATACTATCAATCTTCAATATGAAACTCCGCTTTATTTATAGTCAAATCATGGCATGATGTCCATCGAGTGAGCAGTTGGGTCGAGTGGAAGTGTTGAAAGTGGAGCACTATTCAAGTGAAGCACTATGCTAAGTGACATGTGAATGTTAATATTTGAATAGTTCGATATTAATCACTGACCAAATTTACACCTAACGAGTCACACAACCGAAACGATAAATTCTCCTTTGATCAAACGATTTAATTAATTTATAAGTATTATAAGTTAATTAAATTAATTAATATTTTTGAAATATTAACTATGAAATTTGATTATGATTTGATGAATAAATATTTAGTGATATTTATAATAGTTATAATAATATCAATCGATATATGATATCGATAAGGGATTAAATTGGATTAAATTGTATAATATTTTATTTGGGCTTTAAATGGGTTTAAGGCCCATTATAGGAATAATAAATTTGGCAACAACTGAGGGAAATAGGTAGCTAAAATTGGATTATAAGCGCTTGATTTTGGATGGCTATTGTAACACCCCGTAATTTGGATTTATTTAATTAGTTACTCAATTAATTAATTAGGTTCCAAAAATTGAATTATTGAAAACGATGGAATTTGACTATGAAACTTGTACCATTGCGTTCGTGGTGAAATTCTAAGCAACTTTCATACTGGATTTTTCTGAACGGAGTCCAAACGAAGTAGTTACGGACGAAAAACGAATTCAAAATGAAAATAATTAAATAAGAAGAAATTAATATTTGTATATTAATTACCTGGGCCCACAGACCGACCTGTTATTAAGGACGGTCGACCCCTAGCGGTCGGCCGGTCACCCAAGGGCGGTCGACCGGTGGTAACCTTGGGGCTCCAATAACCCTAGGCCGCAACGAACCTGTAACGACCTAGAATTTTGAACAAATTAAATTGAAAATATTTAATTAATTCTAAATATTTGAACGATGATTTAATTTGAATTTCCAATATAACTTTGAAATTGGCGATCAAATTATAAAATTTAATCTATTGATAGTTGAAATAAAAATTTGAATCTTCAGTTTTAAGCTGAAGAAAAATATTTCGAAAGCTTTTAAAATTCATATTGATAAAACTGAAGATAATAGAAGCTTCAGAATCGAGTTTGAAAGTGATTTGTTCGGTTTTGAATTTATATCGTTCGTATCGATATTTAAAAAATAGTCGTCCGAGGCACAGTCTCGGAATTCAACGAAACCAGTTCCATTGGGTCCGTAATATTGAATTATTAACGGATTTCAAATTTCGTATTGATCGGAGTTGATATGTGACCGTAAGGTGAGTAAACGTGTTGGAATTTAAATCGAATTCAATTTAAAATTTATATTTATATTAATAAATATCACACGTTTCTTCCCTTAACTCACGCCTACAATCACGGATACGAAGTCGTGCAACCCATGTTCTCCTGTCCCCCTCCATCCTTTATTTTAATTCACAAATTCCCTCCTCAGTTCAAAAATCAGAAACAAAAGAAACAAATAATGGCTGAAGCCAGGAACAAAATTATTTCCTCTTCTTGTTCAAATCAATTCATTTACAAATCGATCGCGAGTTGGTTTAGGGATTCGCGAACCCTTTCTTCGACGCGACATTATTGCGATCGTCACGACAGTAGGAGGGAAGTCGATTCATGGGCACGGAAGTCTGGGGTCGCGATGGCGACTCGTTCAATTCACGGAAGGCGATAGCGGCAAGGCTAGGGCTCGCGTTCGGTGGCGCGTGAAGCGGAGGAAAGCTCGAAGTCTCGAGTCGATTGGGTTTGGGGTTTTGGGAAGCTCGAGTTGGCATTCGTTTGAGGTGTTTCGCGATCCTGGTAGGCTCGCGTTCGAGCATAGGCGGCGGCGGCGATGTGGAGGTCGCGAACTGGGTTCGCAGATTCTCAGTATAGGTATATATATTTTTATTTTATTTTATTTATTCGTTGAATTTATATATATACATTTTACAAAAAAAATGATAATAGCAAATTAATTGCATAAAATTATTGTAGAGATTTAAAATTTAAGCAGAAAAAGATAAAAGGAAAATTTATTTACAATTGTTTTAATTTAATCAAGTATATATATTTTAGAAATTTTCAGTTTTATAAAATTTGCAGTAAATAAGTTTTAGTTTAAAGGATGCATAAATAAAAAGTAGGATAAATTACTGCTATTATTTTCAGAAGCAGAAAAACAAAGTTATATGTTTACAGTAAACAGAAAATTAATGTAAGGATTTATAGAAGATTAGATTTTTAATATAGTTCATTTTTATAAGTATATATATGGTTTCAAAAGTAAATGTATATTTATATATATATATATAACAGAAAGATTTAAATGTTGGAAGTTATATAAAATAGATTTGTAAATCGATAGATTTTTAAATAGAGATATACATAGGTAGTTTCAAAAGGAAATAAATATACTTGTATACACTTTTAATTTACTTGTTTACTTTAAACAATGGATCTGGTGATTAAATTGGTAAAGTAACTAATTTGAATTATTTTAGTTACTAAAATACTTTTTTCTAAAAGAAAAAAATCATTAGTTTAAAATAAATTATTAGTTAATTTAAATTTTTAAATGGAAATGGGTTGTTTGAGTTAATTCGAATTTTAATGAATTGTATAATTATTTATACAAGGTCTAAAACGGTGAAGAAAAATAAATCTAGATTTGGAATGGACTTCAAATTAAAAAGCTAAGGTGAGATTTTTCTCACTCAAATAAAAAGTTGATATTACAGTTATTGACTTGATTGATTGCTATTTGGATGTGATATTAGATATAGTAGGATATATCTATATATATAGCAATATATACATATTGGCATATGTATATATTGGATCGATTGATTTCCCGCATTGTATAGCGGATGAGACCCTATTGCGCCGTTAGTAAGCGGATGATTTTTATAAAACCCATATACTGCGATATTCCACCTCGAAGTGGAATGGGTATTGTGCTAATGTCTGTGGATGCAAGGAAACAGGTTGGAGGGATCCAACTGGATTCCTCACCAGTATTTATTTGATTATAGATATTGTGATATTTGTTGATTATCATATTGATATATGATGTTTGTTGACGTGATTGATTATTTGGTGCTGTTGCATCATCAGATTCAATTTTGAAGTTTAATAATAACGACTTTTACTTTAAAAGGATTTTAAAGTGATCTTTGAAAATATACGTTTTATTAAATTTTTGAAGTGATCTTTGAAAATAAACGTTCAAATTTTAAAGTTATAAAAATTATAATTTTTATGAAATATAACCAAAGTGTCATTTTTGAAATAAACAGTTGATTGATTTATAAAATGGTTTAAGTTGAGATTTTTGAATAACTATAAACGATTTGTATAAAAGATTTATAAAATTGATATCTATAAATTAAAAATATTGAAATTATAAAATGAGTTTTTATAAGTGTTAAAAATGAAATATTATGGAATCCGTAAGTGAATGAAATTTATAGATTTATAAATTGTGAAGTTATAAAATGGATGAAACTGTAGAATGAAAGATTATAAGAAATTAACTTATAAATTGGATTTTTGCCTTTAAATGGAATATTGATCGAATTTGTAAATAAAAGGAGATTTATTAAATCGAAGTTGTTAGAAAATAGAAATAGAATTTATAAACGTTGTTTTATAAATTCGAAATCAATCAAAATTGAGGAATTTAATATAGAAGGTTATTAAGGGAATTTTATCCACGATTTTGGACAGTGGATAATCTTGAAATAAAATGTGTAGGAAATATTGAAATGTGGTTAGTGAAGTATATTCACGATTTTGGACAGTGAATATATTATTAAGTGAAATGGATATGTTTTGGAAAGTGATATTAAAGATGAAGTTAATTGTTTTAACGATGTTTTTAAATTATAAAAAAACTATCGAAACCATAGATTTCAACATTCATTTTGAAATAGACGTTTTTGAGGAAATAAGAAAATGGTGGACTATAACACTGTTGTTATAGTAAATGGTTTCCGAAAGGAAATATTTTGTGTAGTATTGAGATTTATACATCTACCTTAATTCTGAATCCCTATACTAGTGATTTTGAGTCGTCGTAACGATGTTTTACGTAACATTCGTTTTGACTCAAATAAATGTTGTTATAGTAAATGATTTCCTTAAAGAATGAAATATATACTTAATTTTGATTTAAGTATATCGAGTATTTTCAAATGTTGAAAATAAATAGATTTGTGAATTACTTATTTTTAAATAAGTATGGAAATGCTTTTCCAAAATAAAATGAAACGTTTTTGAGAATTTATCTTTGTAGAGATAAATTGAAAATGAATATTTGAAATCGATTGAAAATCGTATATCAGTAGATATTTTTGAAATATAAATTCACTATGGAATTTAAAAAGGGAATGGAAATTCGTTTTAAAAATAAACGTTGATTTATTTTTGAAGTGTGGAAATTATATATCCAGTAAAGATATTTTGGAAAATTAAATAATTTGGAAAATTATTTGGAATCTGATGATGTTGCGCATCTTTATTGATAGTTAAATAACCGACTATCAATAATTACCTTGAATAGGTATTTGTTGTGAATTGGATGAATTTGAATGCCACACTTATTTTTGAATAAGCGCTCACTATTCGGGTTAGCCGGGAAAGGACCATGGGGTCGTATAACCCATTCTGAATATGTGATACGTCGTTATGAATCGCATTTGCTGACCGGTGTTGAAGACCGGATATTTTTGAAAACGGAATGATTACCGTCGAGTTACTCTACATCGGTTGATCTCCGATTTAGAGGTTTTATCACCCTTAGTGATGGGAAGTCCGGACGTGATTGGAAATTATCCGGATGTGCAAGGGCTTCGTGAGAAGTGCCTTCAGTTCTGTTCGATCCTGGAACAGACTTGTATGGATTGTATGTCTGACGTTACAAATTGAGATATAAAGCTGATTTCTTTCAAATACATATCTGTTGGTGGCGGAGAATTTATTCTCTTAGCTTAACACCCTTCTCTGAGACGTACGAGCTCAGAGGTTATGTAGTTGAAGTTATCAGCGATATATTCCCAATTTGGTAATGTGGCATGCTGAGTGTTGTTGTGTGATGATCAGTGTTTGATCATTTGTGATATGATCATTTGTTTGATCATTTATCTTTGTGATCATAGGTTGATCATCTGTTGACCCAAAGCATGTGTAACGACCAGTATTTTCACGGATCGAAAAGTTCGTCGAATCTGGAGTTTTAGCATTTTTGCCATTTCAGATTTTAGGCAAATTTTGCCCAAGTCCTAAGTCGTCCACGACTTAGCATAAGTCGTGAGTCGTATACGACTTAGGGGATAGGAGCGACTTAAGGACTGGACGAGTTGAGGGATGAGTCGTATACTTACTAAGTCGTAAGTCGTAAGCCTAGTTGAGTCGTCTGACCAGTTATTTGTTAAGTCGTTGCCGAGTTAAGGTAGTGGGGTTGACCGACTTAAGGTAGTGACCGACCTAGGTGATAAGTCGTGACCGACTTAAGAGGAGTAGGCGACCTAAGTATTCTGGGGTTAGGTCGTGGGGTAGAGTTAGGTCGGTAACGACCTAAGGAGTTAGCTTGTTAGCGACCTAAGGAGTTGGCTTGTTAGCGACCTAAGGAGATAGGTCGCATAAGTGTTAGGTCGTAGCACTGATAGGTCGTGTGGGTCTAAGTGTTAGGTCGTAACATCGTTAGGTCGTCTAGACGACTTAGGAGTGGTTGAGTATCTGTGATGGGTTAAGTCGGAGGTTCTGCTAAGTCGTAGGTCGGCAAGGCAGTTAAGTGTTAGGTCGGCAACGACCTAAGTTAGGTCGTAGACTCCTATGGTTGTTAAGTCGTGATGTGTTAGGTCGCGTAGAAGCCTAAGTTGTTAGGTCGCAACCCAACTGAGTCGTAGGTAGTTAAGTCGTTAGGATGTTAGGTCGCTGGGTTTCCTAAGTGTTAGGTCATACCTGTTGCTAAGTCGTAGGTCGAAGGAAAGCGCATTGCTTTAGGTCGTCAAGTGTTAAGTCGCAGATGCGCGTTGTGGTAGGTCGTTAGGCTTAGGTCGGTGGGTTTTAGGTCGGCAAGTTCCTAGGTCGTAAGTCGGAAGCGACTTAAGGAGATAGCCAAATTTCGACTTAAGGAATTTTCTGCTATAAATAGGAGGGGTTGTTCTCTCTTTTTGGGATCCGGATTTTGAAGCGACGAAGTGCTGCCGTTTTGAGAGCTCGACTTCTACACTTCTTCACTTCTTTTCTCCACTCTAATCTAGTGCTTCCATCCATCCAAATCGAAGATCAAGATTGAAGATTCAAGAGCTTAGATTGAAGATCTTCATCTTTTCAAGAGAGATTTCTTCGTTTGAAGCGGATCCGTGATAGATCAAGCTTGATCCTTCGCTGTCCAGATCTGAAGCGTGTTGATTTGGGTTTGTTTAGGTGATTTGGTGAGTGGTGATTATCTCTCACACGGATCCAAAGGAGTATATCGGATTGTTGGCTCGATTTGGTGTTAAAATAGTGATTCCCATGCATTTTCTTCATCCTAAGTGTAGATCCATATAGATCCATTGTCCATGATGATGTTACATCCATTTTATCATATGTTAACCTATGCAAGTTCATTCATCAAGTTTGTAGAGATATAATCCATGTTTTCATGCTTATTGGACTTTCAACTCTTTAATTACGAAAATGCCATTATTGTTATAATTGTCTACTTAGATCATATTTGAATGCTTGATTGCTTGGATTGATGTTGGATTTGATTGCTTGTTATGAACTTGATGATTAATGATTAGATTTAGATCGAAGATGATTCAAAAGCTAAGGGAAAGGCTCTTGAATTGGAAAAGCTGCTCGTGGCATATGTAGCGGGATGATGAAGCTCTTATGCATAGATTTGATGATGTGATGATGTGATGATGAGATGAGGCTTTGCGAGGATGTAAAGAAGCGAGGCAATCATGTGATGAAGACTTGGTCTAATCCAGACGGGATCATTCCAAGCATGTTGATAACTCGGTGATATGATTCGAGTTGAGGATAATGAATGGATACGAGAATAGTCGTCGAGGAGGATGACTAGGAGGCTTGGATAGCATCGTTGTTGAAGGTTCTAGCATGCTCTAAGCAAGAGTACGTTTGGGCAGATTCGATAGTCCCAACGGCCAACTGTCGATGGTCGAGTACTCTGGGCAGATTCGATAGTCCTAGGCACGGGCTGCGACGACGTGCGGGAGTTATGTCTAGAACCGGGGTTTCCATTAGCCCTTGACGGACGGCTGAAAGAATGTGCCGGTCATTCAATTAACGGTGATATCGAAGCAATGATAACAGTGATAGCCAGAGTCATGGATGTTTGGTTGTAACGTCATTTCGGACTCAAGAGCGGTATTTTCTGAGTGCTTATCTGATTTAGGCCTTGGTACTTGGAAAACATCGCCCTTGACTCGAGTGATAGTAGCTTTACTTTAAATTGTATGCTCTGCTATGTTTGCTTCTGTTTAGTGTGTGTCTGGGGGGCTATCACTGTAGAATGAGGTTGGAGTGGGAGGGTTGTATTCCTATTCCTTTTCCTTTATGCTCTTTTGGTATGTTGTTAGTTAATTTACTACTCACTAAGACTGTTGTCTGACTCAAGGCTTTATGTTTTAATTCTTATTGCCTTGGGCTGTTCATCCATTTTGGGACGGGCAGACTAGGTAGCAGGTGACAGGTGCTGTTCTCTTCTCACGATGCTGATATCGAAGACGAGCTGGAGGGTTGCATATTATCTTCTTACCATATGTACTGGATATTCCGCTGTTATGTTTTCTCTGAGAGATATGTAGTGAGGCTTGATGTATTGACTATATGGATGCTTGTATTCAACTATTATGGAGTTTTATATGATGTCATTTTGTTCTGTAAAGCTTCACTATACATATGTTCTATTGTATTTTATCCATGCGCTGTGAGTAATACGATAGATTCTGTTGTGTTTATCTTACCCTGACAATCGTCCATGGTCGCCTGGCACACTTTACAGCGCACTATCTCTAGATTCGGTGCAGGGGTCATGGGCGGTCGTCACATTTGGTATCAGAGCTTTGGTTAATCGATCTTACCCAACGCTCGCCGTCGTAACTACGTATGAGAGACGTAATTGTATTTTGATGGATGATTACTATATATAATGTAGTAGCTTAGAAGAGTTTGAGTCCTTTGTGCAGTTGTTTCTCTAGATGTTCTAATCATTCCTTTTTATAGATATTGAGAATGAGTCGAAGAGGGAGACCAGCTGCTAGGGAAGGCCGTGCTACTGAAGAGACTGCTGATTATGCAGCCATGTTCGAAGCTATGATGACTTCGATCATGAGAAGGATACCAGTTCCGGGGGCAGCAGTTGATGTTGGAGTTCAAGTCCAAGCTCCGAAACCAGTGGATTTTGCTAAGCTGTGCAAGGATTATACTGCTCTTGGAGGGAAGGTTTTCTTGGGAACGGAATCAACTATCGAAGTCCAGAGATGGATAGATGCTTGTAGAAGGATCTTTGGTGATTTGGGAATTGATGATGCAACTAAGAGGAAGTTGGCATCAAGGCAGCTTCAAGGGAGAGCCTCTGATTGGTGGAACTCTATTACCATCAATACTGCGGAGGAAGAGATCACTTGGGAGCAATTCCAAGTCAGATTTGAAGCTAAGTTCATCTCTACAGCTCAGAAGTTTGTTCTGTTCAAGAAGTTTGTAGAGCTCAAGCAGGGTGGAAGATCTGTTCTTGAGTATGTTTCTGAGTTTGAAGCTTTGTCCAAGTATGCTCGGTCATATATTGAATCTGCTTATCAGAAGAATGAGAAGTTTGTGACCGGCTTGGATAGTTATCTTGGGAGACGGTTGGTGGATCATTTGGACGATTCATTTGAGAAGCTTGTGGAGAAAGCTCTTAGGCATGAGAGTCTGTTTCCTAAGGAAGGACCTGTTGTTACTATTACCAAGGGAGAATCTAAACCACAGCAGGGTGGAAACCAGAAGAGGAAGCAGCAGCAGCAGAAGGGTAAGGATGGCCAGAAGAAGCCGAAAGGCAAGGTGACTTGCTACAATTGTCAGCAGAAGGGCCATTTCTCTAAGGATTGTAAGAATCCGAAGGTGCCAATGAAGTGTCACAACTGTGACAGGCCGGGGCATTTCAGGAAGAATTGTCCAGAACCGAGGAAGGACAGGCAGATTGTGCAAGCTTATGCTTTGGGAGCTGTTCCGTCGTCTTCGAAAGCTCCTACTGCGGAAGAGAAAGGAAAGAGTGTGGTTGTTCAAGGTACTCTTTTCCTATGTGGTGTTCCAGTTAGAGTTCTGTTTGATACTGGAGCATCGCATTCGTTTGTTTGTAATGAACTCGTAGGCCGGTTAGGTTTGGCACCGGATATTGTTGATAGGCCATTGGTTGTGACTAATCCAGTTGGGGGTTCGTCTTGTTTGTGTATGTTATGCCGTGGTCTAGTTGTATCGAGTCATGGTTGCTCTTTTGTTTGTGATTGCTTTGTTCTGAACTTTGCAGGGTTCGGAATTATTTTGGGTATGGACTGGCTTAGGAAGTATGCGGCTAAGGTTGATTGCGAGAGGTTGGAAGTGACAGTCGAGAATGTGGATGGGCGAAAGGTTGTGATACGATGTAAGCATGAAGAAGGCGTCTTCATGAGCTTCATGTATTCGCTAGTTGTTCCACGGGATGGACTGTCTTTAGTACCAATCGCAAATGGATTCGAGGATGTCTTTGACGAAGTCAAAGGGTTGCCGCCGCATAGAGAGATCGAGTTTCGTATAGATCTAGTTGAAGGAGCCAGACCTGTTGTGATGCCTCTTAGGCGGATGGCGCCTAGGGAACAGCAGGAGTTGAGGGTGCAAGTTGATGATCTTTTACAGAAAGGATTCATTCGGCGTAGTGTGTCTGAGTGGGGTGCACCAGTTGTGTTTGCAACCAAAGCAGATGGGTTGTTGAGATTGTGTGTGGATTATCGTGAGCTGAATAAGGTGACTAAGAAGAACAAGTATCCATTGCCGAGAATAGATGACTTGTTTGATCAGCTTCACGAAGCCAAGGTGTTTTCTCAGATGGATTTGGCAACGGGATTTCACCAGTTGAGAGTAGCTAAGGATAGTGTGCCGAAGACTGCTTTTAGGACACCATCCGGTTTCTTTGAGTGGCTGGTGATGCCGTTTGGATTGACTAACGCACCAGCATATTTTGTGGATCTTATGAATAGAGTGTTCAGAGATCAGTTGAACAAGTTCGTACTTGTGTTCGTGGATGATATTCTGATTTATTCCAGAACGGAAGAGGAGCATAAGACGCACTTGCGTATGGTTTTGGAAATCTTGCGGAAACATCAACTGAAGGCTAAGTTTTCGAAGTGTCACTTCTGGAAGAGTGAAGTGAGGTTCTTAGGCCATGTGATTTCTGGAAGTGGAATAGCGGTTGATCCCGCTAAGGTGGCAGCAATCCAGAATTGGATTAGACCTAAGAATGCATCTGATGTGAGAAGTTTTCTTGGATTAGCAGGATATTATCGACGGTTTATCAAAGACTTCTCCAAGATAGCTACACCATTAACAGGATTGACGAAGAAGAACCAAGTGTTCAGTTGGGATGCTAAGTGTGAGCAAGCTTTCGGAATCCTGAAAGAGAGATTGACGAGTGCTCCTGTTTTGACTATTCCTAGTGGGAATGATGAGATGGTGGTTTACACCGACGCATGTGGTACTGGACTTGGAGCAGTGTTGATGCAGAAGGATAAAGTTGTTGCGTATGCCAGTCGACAACTGAAGCCGCATGAAAGGAATTACCCAACTCATGATTTGGAATTAGCGGCGATTGTATTTGCTCTGAAGATGTGGAGGCATTATCTGTTGGGAGTTCGATTCGAGTTGTTTACGAACCACAAGTCATTGAAGTATCTTTTCTCCCAAAAGGATTTGAATCTTCGGCAGCAACGTTGGCTAGAGTTTTTAGCCTCATATGATTTTGGTATAGCTTATACTCCAGGAAAAGGTAACGCAGTGGCAGATGCGTTAAGTCGGAGACATGCAGGATTGGGAGCCATGTTTTCAGAATGGAAGAGTCTCGAGTATTTAGCTGGATTCGACTTCAGGCCTAGATGTGAATTGGAGCCTGAGATGTTGGCAAACTTATCGATAAGACCCACTCTTGTGGAAAGGATTGGCGAGGGCCAAAAGCGAGATGATAAGCTTGTCAAGATTATCCATGATTTGGAATCTGGATTGGATCCAGAAAAGGATAAAGGATTCGAGGTCGATCGAGAGGGTTGGCTTCGGAAGCAAGGACGACTAGTTGTTCCCGATATAGATGAATTGAGGAGTGAAGTTCTGAAGGAAAGTCATCACTCGAAGCTGACAATTCATCTAGGTGGAAATAAGATGTATCGGGATATGAAGAGAACCTACTACTGGGAAGGTATGAAGAAGGATGTTGGAAATTTTATTTCCAAGTGTATGAACTGCCAGTTGGTTAAAGCCGAACAGAAGAAGCCAAGTGGATTGCTTCAGCCATTAGAAGTTCCTACATGGAAGTGGGAACAAGTGTCGATGGATTTTATCGATGGATTGCCTAGAACCAGAACGGGAAATGAAGGGATTTGGGTCATTGTAGATCGTCTGACTAAGAGTGCACGATTCATTCCTGTTCGATCGACTAGGATTGCATCAAAGTTGGCTGAGTTGTATGTTAAGTGGATAGTTCGATTCCATGGTATTCCGAAGAGTATAGTGAGCGATCGAGACCCATTGTTCACTAGTGGATTTTGGAAGAGCTTCCAAGAAGTTTTGGGAACCGAGTTGTGTTTGAGTACAGCTTATCACCCTCAAACAGATGGTCAGACCGAGAGAGTCAACCGAGTTTTGGAAGATCTCCTCAGAGCTTGTGTTTTGGATTTCGGAGGATCATGGGAAGATCACCTTCATTTGGTGGAGTTTGCGTACAACAACAGTTACCAGTCAAGCATTGGTATGGCACCGTATGAGGCATTGTATGGAAGACCGTGTAACTCTCCGACATGTTGGTTGGAAACTGGAGAGAAGCTGATACTTGGGCCAGAGATGATTTGACAGACTTTAGATTGTATAGAAATCATTCGGCAACGAATGAAGGCAGCCCAAGATCGTCAGAAGAGTTATGCCGATAAGCGTCGAAAGGATTTGGAATTTGACGTAGGAGATATGGTTTTTGTGAAGATTTCTCCACTGAAGAATGTTATTCGATTCGGGAAGAGAGGAGAATTGACTCCGAGATTTGTTGGACCATTCCCGATTATCGAGCGAATTGGAAAGCTCGCTTACAGATTGGAGTTACCAGAGAAGATGTCGAGTGTGCACAATGTTTTTCATGTATCATATCTACGGAAGTATGTGCACGACTCAAATGCAGTAGTTTCTGCAGATAGCTATGAAGATTTTGAAGTTGATCCAGTCAATAGAAGACCTCGTAAGCCACTTCGTGTTGTTGAAACCGACATAAAACAGCTTAGGAGAAAGGTAGTTAAATTGCTCAAGATACAATGGAGTGACGATGATAACGACTGTACGTGGGAGGTGGAAGAGAGGATGAAGGCAGCTCATCCTGAACTCTTCGAGGTATGGCCCTAAGGTGTCGTATCATCTAACAACATTGTAACTTGTTCTAAGTCTTAGAATTCTGTACGCTAAGCTAGAATTGGATGCATGGTTTGTTGATTGCTATGGATGGTAGGCGTACAGAATAGTCTTTGATTGCTTTGTTTGCTTGGAATTTCGGGGGCGAAATTCCTAAGGGGGAGAGAATGTAACGACCCGTATTTTCACGGATCGAAAAGTTCGTCGAATCTGGAGTTTTAGCATTTTTTCCATTTCAGATTTTACGCAAATTTTGCCCAAGTCCTAAGTCGTCCACGACTTAGCATAAGTCGTGAGTCGTATACGACTTAGGGGATAGGAGCGACTTAAGGACTGGACGAGTTGAGGGATGAGTCGTATACTTACTAAGTCGTAAGTCGTAAGCCTAGTTGAGTCGTCTGACCAGTTATTTGTTAAGTCGTTGCCGAGTTAAGGTAGTGGGGTTGACCGACTTAAGGTAGTGACCGACCTAGGTGATAAGTCGTGACCGACTTAAGAGGAGTAGGCGACCTAAGTATTCTGGGGTTAGGTCGTGGGGTAGAGTTAGGTCGGTAACGACCTAAGGAGTTAGCTTGTTAGCGACCTGAGGAGTTGGCTTGTTAGCGACCTAAGGAGATAGGTCGCATAAGTGTTAGGTCGTAGCACTGATAGGTCGTGTGGGTCTAAGTGTTGGGTCGTAACATCGTTAGGTCGTCTAGACGACTTAGGAGTGGTTGAGTATCTGTGATGGGTTAAGTCGGAGGTTCTGCTAAGTCGTAGGTCGGCAAGGCAGTTAAGTGTTAGGTCGGCAACGACCTAAGTTAGGTCGTAGACTCCTATGGTTGTTAAGTCGTGATGTGTTAGGTCGCGTAGAAGCCTAAGTTGTTAGGTCGCAACCCAACTGAGTCGTAGGTAGTTAAGTCGTTAGGATGTTAGGTCGCTGGGTTTCCTAAGTGTTAGGTCATACCTGTTGCTAAGTCGTAGGTCGAAGGAAAGCGCATTGCTTTAGGTCGTCAAGTGTTAAGTCGCAGATGCGCGTTGTGGTAGGTCGTTAGGCTTAGGTCGGTGGGTTTTAGGTCGGCAAGTTCCTAGGTCGTAAGTCGGAAGCGACTTAAGGAGATAGCCAAATATCGACTTAAGGAATTTTCTGCTATAAATAGGAGGGGTTGTTCTCTCTTTTTGGGATCCGGATTTTGAAGCGACGAAGTGCTGCCGTTTTGAGAGCTCGACTTCTACACTTCTTCACTTCTTTTCTCCACTCTAATCTAGTGCTTCCATCCATCCAAATCGAAGATCAAGATTGAAGATTCAAGAGCTTAGATTGAAGATCTTCATCTTTTCAAGAGAGATTTCTTCGTTTGAAGCGGATCCGTGATAGATCAAGCTTGATCCTTCGCTGTCCAGATCTGAAGCGTGTTGATTTGGGTTTGTTTAGGTGATTTGGTGAGTGGTGATTATCTCTCACACGGATCCAAAGGAGTATATCGGATTGTTGGCTCGATTTGGTGTTAAAATAGTGATTCCCATGCATTTTCTTCATCCTAAGTGTAGATCCATATAGATCCATTGTCCATGATGATGTTACATCCATTTTATCATATGTTAACCTATGCAAGTTCATTCATCAAGTTTGTAGAGATATAATCCATGTTTTCATGCTTATTGGACTTTCAACTCTTTAATTACGAAAATGCCATTATTGTTATAATTGTCTACTTAGATCATATTTGAATGCTTGATTGCTTGGATTGATGTTGGATTTGATTGCTTGTTAAGAACTTGATGATTAATGATTAGATTTAGATCGAAGATGATTCAAAAGCTAAGGGAAAGGCTCTTGAATTGGAAAAGCTGCTCGTGGCATATGTAGCGGGATGATGAAGCTCTTATGCATAGATTTGATGATGTGATGATGAGATGAGGCTTTGCGAGGATGTAAAGAAGCGAGGCAATCATGTGATGAAGACTTGGTCTAATCCAGACGGGATCATTCCAAGCATGTTGATAACTCGGTGATATGATTCGAGTTGAGGATAATGAATGGATACGAGAATAGTCGTCGAGGAGGATGACTAGGAGGCTTGGATAGCATCGTTGTTGAAGGTTCTAGCATGCTCTAAGCAAGAGTACGTTTGGGCAGATTCGATAGTCCCAACGGCCAACTGTCGATGGTCGAGTACTCTGGGCAGATTCGATAGTCCTAGGCACGGGCTGCGACGACGTGCGGGAGTTATGTCTAGAACCGGGGTTTCCATTAGCCCTTGACGGACGGCTGAAAGAATGTGCCGGTCATTCAATTAACGGTGATATCGAAGCAATGATAACAGTGATAGCCAAAGTCATGGATGTTTGGTTGTAACGTCATTTCGGACTCAAGAGCGGTATTTTCTGAGTGCTTATCTGATTTAGGCCTTGGTACTTGGAAAACATCGCCCTTGACTCGAGTGATAGTAGCTTTACTTTAAATTGTATGCTCTGCTATGTTTGCTTCTGTTTAGTGTGTGTCTGGGGGGCTATCACTGTAGAATGAGGTTGGAGTGGGAGGGTTGTATTCCTATTCCTTTTCCTTTATGCTCTTTTGGTATGTTGTTAGTTAATTTACTGCTCACTAAGACTGTTGTCTGACTCAAGGCTTTATGTTTTAATTCTTATTGCCTTGGGCTGTTCGTCCATTTTGGGACGGGCAGACTAGGTAGCAGGTGACAGGTGCTGTTCTCTTCTCACGATGCTGATATCGAAGACGAGCTGGAGGGTTGCATATTATCTTCTTACTATATGTACTGGATATTCCGCTGTTATGTTTTCTCTGAGAGATATGTAGTGAGGCTTGATGTATTGACTATGTGGATGCTTGTATTCAACTATTATGGAGTTTTATATGATGTCATTTTGTTCTGTAAAGCTTCACTATACATATGTTCAATTGTATTTTATCCATGCGCTGTGAGTAATACGATAGATTCTGTTGTGTTTATCTTACCCTGACAATCGTCCATGGTCGCCTGGCACACTTTACAGCGCACTATCTCTAGATTCGGTGCAGGGGTCATGGGCGGTCGTCACAACATGGCTTTGTGACAAAGCATAGCTTTGTGGACGAGACTTCGTCAGGGCCTCAACAACCCGGAAATGGTCGAAACAGGAATGTTGCGGCAAGGTTATGAGGGTCGCGCCCTTTAGGGTATGTCATTTCCTTCTGGAAAGGGGTGGTATCATGGTATGGAGCCCAGATACTTACTCATGTGGACACACTTTATTTATGATGTGTGATGTTCGCTACCGAGCGCTCGGATAAAGGTCCCAAAGGACCGGGTGATGACATATTCGTGAGTTACCTGTTACAGGGGTAACCCGGCCTTGTTTGGCAGAGAGCAGTTTGTCTCTCAGGACGTCCAGCCGGAGGCGATCCCATTCGGCAGGAAGAAAGGAAGTTCCTTAGCCTGACCATTTGTTGGAAATCCATCTTCCAAATACGAACTTTGTACGGTATTAGTTGTAGAACCTGCCATTTACGTACGGTGGTCACCACTGTTTAGATGGTAGCTATAGTAGGCATACGATACTGGTCGTATGTTGGCTAAGATTAATATTATACTTTCGAAATGTTTTCTACACTAGACATTAATAATAATAATCCAATGATTGGCGTAGTAAGCATCTTTGACTATCATAAGAAGAAATCTCCTCCAATTCTGCGTTTGCATTGTGTGTGTGGCGGGAGGTCTTATGGTAGTTTCATTTTCCAAAAAGCATTGCGTATCTGTTTTATTTTCTTTGTGAAAATTAACTGTTTTACGATCTCACACCAGTCACCATGACTGACTCGGAGTTTATTTTTCCCTTCTAAACTCTGGGTGCCCACCAATTTCCACACGGGCAGTCTAGAGTTAGGTTATCAGGATATTCTGGATATTCTGGAGCTTTGGAGATAAGTTGGATGACGAGACGTAGTATTTGTATCTGATAGTATTTATTCCGCTGTGTATTCTGTATGAGGACAAGTTTATATAACTGTCCATTGTTGTATATTGACTCTGATTGATGTATGTGTAAACTGATATAGTTCTTTGTTTTAAAAGACTAGTGATTATCTATTATATATTGTTCCGCTGCGATATGTGAGATTCTGATATTGTTTTCGTTTTTGATATTGTTCTGTTGTTCTTCTTCTCTTTTTCTTCTATCTTTTCTTCTACCTCTTCTTTTAAAACCCTAATGGTTCGGTTTTTCTTTCACCTTGAGTAAATCGATGGAGATTAGTGTCTATTCAAGGGGTACGGAAAAGCGGACTATTACAGAACCGGATTTAATATATTTCTATCTAACAGTCCTAGTTGGTTCTAGCGCCTATAAATTCAGGCCCAACCCTTCCTTCTCTTCTCATATTTTCATGGTGGCAATAGCGAAGTTCTGCGATCTTCTCCACTTTCTCTCTAAATTATAAAGGTAAGATATTTGTATCTATATTCATACAAATAGGAGAAAAGTAGACTCATAAAAAGGGGAAGAGAAAAGAATCAACCATATGCATATTTGAGGTAATTTATATATTCATTTGTATCTATTTTCTCTCCCTATCCCAAATCTCTTCTCAGATTTGTAATTCTAATATATGTATATACCCTTTTATACATATCTCTTAGATTAAAAAGGATTTGGAGATGAATCAAAGGTTCTACTTCAGATTTGGAGATTTGGATTTCTTTTAAAAGGAGAGTGGGAAATTTTATTGATTGTTATAGTATGAAAATTATCTCGGTGTTTATTTGATTTTTATGCCTAATTGGATAATTGTATATGACTTGTAGGCAATGAATTGAATACGACCTGAATACAATAAATATTGCCTACATATTCTTGTTTATGAATTGATTTACATTGTATACAACCTGATCTGGAAACAATCCCAAAAGTATGAATTTTGAATATTGATTTGAATGAAATTTATTCCAAATTTGAAATACGTTGTATAATAATGTTATAAATTTGGATTATTACCCTAATCTTCTTAGAATATAAACTTTTCTATATTTGGAATTATTGGAATTTAGATCTGATTAATATTTCTAAGTTAGTTTGATTTCTTTCTCTTTTAGAAAGGTATAGCATTTGATCTAATAAGGAATATATACAAATAGAAAGAAAAAGAGATGTGTAAAGTATGAATTCATTAAATGTTACACTGTCTATTTCAGTAATAAAAAGAAATGATTATTCCTTGTAATTTCAAACAATGTAATATTTTAAATTTTAAAATTAAATCTTTTATTTTGGACTAATTTATGGAAATTATAGCGGATAATCTTTTTAGATATGATTCCAACAATTTAACATGAAAAAGTATATTCTAGCAAAGGTATATAACTAGAACATATTTGATAAAAGTAAATATTTATATGTAACCACTGTACTTATAATAATTAAATAAAAAGCTAATAACGATGCTTGCATGTAATATTCTTATTTAGGATAATGAACTAATGAGAAAGAATTTAAAAGGTTGTAACTCCAATAAATGATAATAAATATGGGAGTTGCAATAAATTGATAGGGTAAGTGGATTAATATGACTGATAAAAATGGAATAGATATAAAATATTACTAATTTGAAATTGGTAATCAAACATAAATGTCTTTGGAAATGTCCATTAGGATTTTATGGAGAAATTGACATTTATGAGCATTGAACGGGGATTTATGGGTAGATAAATATTTAAGGTAAATCTTATTGCGTTAAATAAAAAGGGAATTAGTAAGCTAGGTCCAATGTCTACCTAAGATAATATAAATAAAGACTTCCCTTCACTTTGAGGCTACTAGCAGTCGGGTGTACTTACTGATGATCTGAGATATCACTAATCCTAAGACCCATGATGACGTGAGAGATTAGGTTCTTTCCTAATTGAAAAGTATTAAATGACCCAAAATTTGGAATTAGGAGCGGTGAGGGATATCTCCTAGGGGTTCGCTTCTGGTTTGAGGTCTTAAGTGGCTGAATGGAAGTATCAAGTAACCTATTGAGATTCCAAATAAATAAATAAGGATGTCTCTAAAAAGGGTTTACTTCAGTGTTGAGGTTTTAAGTGGTTGAAGGGTCCGCCTCCCTATCGAAAGAAGTAACCTAATAAGATGCCATATTTACAATTAAAGAGTGAGAGTGGATATCTTAGGAAGGGTTTGCTTTAGGTTTGGGATCTTAAGTGACTATAAAGTCCTCCGCTTTCCTATAAAAGAAGTATTAAGTAGCCCAATGAGATTTCCAAGCAATGACAGCTAGATAGTACCATTGAGGAGCACACTTCTGGAAGTAAGTCTTAAATGATGGGGTCTACCTATTTTCCACTGCAAAGTATTAAGTGGCTTGGGTACAGTCTCTTACATTGCTAAATCCATAATAAATAGTACCATTTAGGAGCATGCCTTAGAGATAGGTCTCAAATGATGGGGTATGCCTTTGTTAAGGTCTTAAATGACCAGAGTCTTCCTATTTTCTAATAAAAGGTATTATGTGACTTGGGTACTGTTTATTACTTGATTACGATTTTATCGACGATGGACGTAGTAATAGTTGAACATTAAATGTCAAAAGCCTTAAATAGTGCTTAGAGGTCTTGTACCTAGGACCCGCCGACCATTTACAACTTTGATAGGAAACCACCTTGGGATAGGGCTTAAATGACAGGGTCTATCTCAATTAAGGTCAAAAATGACAGAGTTTGCCTATTTCTCCTTTAAAAGTATGATAGAAGCCTGCTTCATATTTAGAAGTACTAAGTGGCTAATGGGTTTGGAAGTATTGGGTGTATGATATGCTTCATTAGTATTTCATACCTTGGGAAGGGGTAAGTAAGTAATCGTGTGTGCAAAGCAAGGTTTGGCTAGAATTGCTAACCCTGTGCAAGGCAAGGTTAGACTAGAATTGCTAACCCTAATGGGCACAACAATTAAATGGAAACCTTCGGTATAAGTTTATGTTATGTATAGTTTATATTTTTTTCCAGTCACTAGAACATTGTTTTGACACCCTCCTCATTACAACCCACATGATAGAATTAGAGGAACAGGTCACTGGAGCTGGATGTGCTTTGTTGTTAGAGAGTCTTCTTTCTGTCATGCTCGATACTGATATGACAATCTGCTATTCAAGGAATACCTTTAATTCCAAGGTAGTACTCATAGTCAGTATTCTTATCTTGTTTTCCTTTTTGCTATATATCAAACTCTGATAATGCTCATGCTTATTTGCAGGTACCAAATCCAATGATATTTGTCGAAATTTAGGCCCTTTATGATGCAGGTTGTTACGTTTGGTATTAGAGCACCAGGTTAGTAGATCAGAGGAATTAGGGTTAATTGAGAGAACGTATTCATACCTTCCTATGTAGTAATATAAAATTTTACACTAAATTCTAAGAGTTTCGACTATAAAAGTCGTTGTAGTTCCACTCTGAAGGAATTGGCAAAGCAACTATGAGTTGGAAATATATTAGAGCTAAGATTTTCACACCGACACTGAAGTACCCCATTGAGTGCTAGCGATGCATAAAGCGCTGAGCATGAGTATGACATATGGCTGAATCCCGAAGACTAGCCGTGTTCGACTCGACGGTTGAGATTCTAACTACCTTGTGATTTTGAGTTCTAGTCGGAAACACACAATTATTCCAAATGGATGGGAAATTAGATTTTGTATGTCGTAATTGTCCGAAAGTAAGTTTTTGCTAGGGTGCATTCATTGGTCGTCTCTTTGATGGAAAACCGGATTTTTATTTGAATAATTAATGTCAATTCCTTAGTTTGAAACCTATGAGAGAATTTTTATAAAGTATATTTTCGAAATGCCTTAGATTTTGGAAAAGGGGTTTTCATAGGATTTCTTTTCCCAAAGATTTATTTTAGAAATTTTGTTTTAGGAAAGTTTTGAAATTTTAATTTTCGAAAAAAAACACATACACTAAGTTGGTCGTATTAAGAAATTATTAGTTTATAAAAGATTAATTCTTTAAATCCTTAAATATTTATATGTATATATCATTAAAGGCTTGATACTGATTTTTGGCAAGAAAATACTTTTTCAATTTGAGAAATTTGTGTTTTAAAAAGATTTTTGGAAACCCTGAAATATTTATATATATATATATATATATATAATTTTGAATTTTAAAGGGATATTTTGGTATGAAATAGTTTCTATTATTTAGAAACAAGTATAAAGGAGCATATACTTAGCTCAGTGATTTTTCGGTTTATAAAACCGAGGGTTTTATATTTTCTCCCTTTAAGGTATGGGCAAAATAGGAATGACATCAACTTTATTGGGGTATGTAGTTTAAAGTTTTGTTAAACCCACTAGCTATTGGAAGAAATATTTCCATGTAAAGTGGGCAGGAAATAGCAGTTGGAATATTTCGGGTTATGGAAGTGTTGTTGTTGCAATAGTTTTGCCTAGGCTATTGCAATCTTTCCAAGGAAGGGTCCACACGGTAAGGTGGATACCGTCGTATGGAAGGCGGAATTTTTTTGACAAGTCAAGATGAAGATAATGTGTGGAACAGCCATTAAAATATTGATTAATTTAACCGGCCCTACTGGGACAGGTTCGGGCCGTCCCCAAATCTGGGCTAGAGGTCGACTGCTAGGTGTATTCAGGCCGAACCCAAACCTGGAATGCAACTATAAGTCGCGTTCAAACCTTCAACCACGCAACCCCCTCACTCTCATCCTCCTCTTTAATTTTTTTAATCCGAACCCATTTCCACCTCCCTCTTCCTCTGCTTAACCAAAGCCTCTCTCCTCCATTCCTTCACCTACCGACGCCAAATTCTTTGTGCGTCAGATCTTGCCCCAACACTACTCCGAATCTAAACCCTTTTCTCCCTTTTCTAACCGCCTCTCGCCTTATGGCACCGCCACGCGCTGACGGCTCTTCCACTTCTCATCCGGACCTCACTCCGCAAGAAGCCGCTTGGCTTGACCGGAGCAAGCGGAAGATCGCCACCTATCTCGAAACGATGGATTTTGATTTCCTTCACCGACGACCAGTAAATTTTGGAGATTTCGTCGCTCTTAGGCTTGAAGAGCTTTTCATTGTGGTAGGACTTTCGCTGATCTTCCGCTTTGAGACTTATGAGCATGAATATTACCCGTACTACGTCCGTCTTTTCAATCACAGATGGCACAGAATTTTGATGATGGCGACAGCTACATTGAGTCTGAGCTGAAGGGAGCTCGGATTGAGATGTCAGATGATGATCTCGCTGGAATTTTGGAGATATTTACAGTAGTTGATTATTTGGACAACATAGAGATGACTGATCCTGAGATTCTATGGTGGATCTTTTCTAGGAATTTCGATGATTGGAGGACCGACAATTTGCGACCGATGGCCTGTTTCGTCATGTGCATCGTTCAGTACAACATCATTACAAAGATGGGGAGCCTTGACCAGATATATACCTTAACACGGAAAGCCACCTATGCTATAATTGGCAGCGTAGTCGTCAGTTGGGCTCGTGTCTTGATGCTTCATTTGGTTGATCAGGGAGTTGGTACCCCGAAGACTCACTTTCTATGTTGCCACTTTGTAACGACCCGTATTTTTACGGATCGAAACATAGTAAAACTGTTGTTAGAGCGTCCAGAGTTAGGTCGTTTGGAGCTTAGGTCGTATAGTAGTTAGGTCGGTGGAGCGACTTAAGGGAGTTGGCGACCTAAGGAATAAGGTGTCGTGTCATCTCACGATATTGTAACTTGTACTAGTTTTAGAATTCTGCATGCTAGGCTAGTAATTAGATGCATGGTTTGTTGATTGTTATGGATGGTAGGCATGCAGAATAGATTTTGATTGCTCTTGTTTGTTTGGAATTTCGGGGGCGAAATTCCTAAGGGGGAGAGAATGTAACGACCCGTATTTTTACGGATCGAAACATAGTAAAACTGTTGTTAGAGCGTCCAAAGTTAGGTCGTTTGGAGCTTAGGTCGTATAGTAGTTAGGTCGGTGGAGCGACTTAAGGGAGTTGGCGACCTAAGGAAGTTGGCGACCTAAGGATTATGGGATAAGTCGTGTAGAAGTTAGGTCGTGTGGTGGCTTAGGTCGAGTGAATGAATTAAGAGTTAACGACTTAAGTATTGGGGCAACTTAAGGAAAGACAGCGACCTATGGAAGTTAGTATTAGAAGTGAACGACCTAGTAGTTAGCGGCGACTTAAGAATTAGCGAGTTAACGGCCTAGGAGATAAGCGGGTTAACGACTTAAGGAGTTGTTGTAGTTAGGTCGTGAGCGACCTATGGGGTGCTGTGCTTAGTTAGGTCGTGAGCGACCTATGGGGTGTTGTGCTTAGTTAGGTCATGAGCGACCTAAGTTTAGCAGTTATGAGTAGTTAGGTCGCCCAGACGACTTAAGGAGATAGGTCGTGAGCGACTTAGGAGCGAGCTAAGGTTAGGTCGTGTGTTATGGCTTAGGCTGTTGTACTGTTAAGTCTTAGGTCGGAGACAGTTAAGTCGTAAGGTTTTCTTAGGTCGTAGACGAGTTAAGATAAGTCGATGAGTCGCTAAGGTATGTTTAGTTAGGTCGTAGACGACCTATGATAGTATGCAGGGTGTAGTTAGGTCGCGCATATGTGTAAGTCGCGCAAGTGTTAGGTCGCGATTGTTGTTAAGTCGTTAGGCCACATTTTCGTAGGTCGAAGTGGGTGGTTAAGTCGTAGGTCGTTAGGTCGGCAATACCGTTAGGTCGTAGGTCGTGGGGTCTCGTTAGGTCGTGGATGACCTAAGGCGGGGGCGAACGACCTAAGGAATTTCTGCCTATAAATACACGGGTTTTTCTCACTTTTTGGGATCCGGATTTTGAAGCGACGAAGTGCTGCTATTTTGAGAGCTCGAGTTCTATACTTCTTCACTACTTTTCTCCACTTTGATTTGGTACTTCTGTGACGCCCCACCTCTATACCCACGCTAGCCAAGAACACTACGGTGTAGTGTTGTCTACTAGCACGGAGAATAAGGCTGTTGAGGAGCGACCATCTATGTAATTGCTTTGTGCGAGCACCGATATGTCAGATAATAAAACAATGCATTTCATTTTTAGAGGAAATCCGACATACCGATACAAACTCAAAGCTACTACACAGTGGCTATAATAGTTTAGGACAATAGATATAAAAATAACACAGATAACATAAATGCGGAATAAAGATGGAACGAAAAGTCTCATATATATAATAACTGATATCAGTTACAATACATTTGACACAATACAAATGATACAACTACAACTGTCGACTCAAGAAGTTATATATACAAGTACATTATCGACTAATATACATGAATACATTATCATCTTAAAGCAGACACACTGACTACTACAACAAGACGAAGACCACTTTAAATGATATAAAAAGTCTTCATAGCTCTGGCAGCAACCCAAAGCTAAAAATCTACAACCTGTAAATACTCGGTCTGACCCGAGTATTACATTCAAAAGAAAATAATACCCGGATCAGTCTAATTCAAACTCAGTTATTAATGCATGGAAGCAATAATAATCAAATAGATGACAGTCACAATAATTTCCGTCTATCCAATCCTTTTAACAAAGAAATCGGATAACTAAAAATATAACACTTAACAGTGTTAAGCAAAAATTAGCAGATTTAAATCATCAATAGAGATAAATAAACAAATTATCAAATCGACTAAATCAATTCAAAACTGACAATTCTGGGTGGCTGCAGTGCACGCACGCGTGCACTGCCTCGCCACCACCGAAGGTAAAGTCACCACCACAATGAAACTGCAGTGGCAAACAGGTATAAGGACAAAGGCAGGCTGCAACAAAACTGCATAAAAGTCATCAACAGTTCAAGCATATGCAGCAATAGAGACGAATTCGAGTACATCATGACGCAGAACCAAGTGCAGTTCAACTGAGATGGACAACTCGAGGATAAACATGTACAAACTGTTTCAGTAATCCAATGCCAACAAGAACAGATGAACATCAGTGCAGACAAGTATGAATTCGAACATGAAATGGAAACAGGTAGAAGATGATGCAGTGAAGCATGTACAAGGGCAACCTCAGCGACAAAACAGTGTCAAAAATGAAGAGACCAGAGGAATGCAACTAAACAAAACATAGGTTTACATGCCAAGGCAAGGACGCATGCATTTAATGCTAAAGCAAATATATATATGACAACTTTCAAGCTAGGCTAGGACGTATCAATGTTAAAAGCAATAAAAGTTGCTACTATTCACAAAAGAAAGCTTTGCACTTAGACCCAAATTAATGTGTTCAATTGCAAGGCTACAAAGCAAAGGCAACTAGGAAGCAACAACCTGCTACTATTCACCTAGAAAGAATCTGCATTTAAACCCAAATACATGGGTGATGCTTGACCACTTTCCAAGCAAAGGCATAGAATACATACAAAACCAAAGTAAACAAATCCCATTGCAAGGCCACAAACAACTATATTCTATTCTAATTATTTATATATATTCACAGTTTGATAGTTGTAAGGATAATAAAATGTAGTGCATTCACTGCCAGGCTATCAGATACCACTTATAGTACTATGTGATTTTAAGAAATGTCAGGCTATAAACTAAAGCATGAAAATTTCCAAACTTATGTATACTTTTTATTAGAAAACCTGATCATCTAAAATGTAAGCATTCTTATCAAACTAAGTTAAGCTCAAGCTCTAAAACAACTAAGTTAAGCTCAAGCTCTAAAACAAAATATGGAATAGATGTGCTGCTGTACCAACTAGATTAGTTGAACATAAATATAGTTTGTACGTTATGTGTGTGTATTAATCTATACATGTTATTATTTCAAAAGACTCTAATAAGTGAATAGCTAAATGCAACTCAAGCCAACGTAAAGCCAAGAAGTATCAAAATTCAATCTGGAGCCGTGAACAACTGACTAGAATCAGGGGATGAAAATAAAATCAATGACAGTAACAGCAAAACAATCCAGGGCTGTCACGAAAACAATTCGAAACTATAATGAACAAACCATCATCCAGTCATATGAAATTGGCAAAGCCAGAGAAATCATCACATTTCAACGAAATTAGCAAACACGAAATCGACTGCAAATCAAGCCGTGGCAATCAACAAATTATACCAATCGAAGAAAGCGGAAAGCATTAAAATTGAACTAAATGTGAGTGATAAGAAATCACTCGAGTTCACAGCAGTGATAGCCGAGAAAACAAACAACAAGATTTACACATAACTAGATTAAATTAGATGTGAATGAGAGTTACTCACTCACCTTTTTCTGGTCGAGAAGACGAGTCGAACTCGATCAAAGGGGAGAAGCCACGAACTAAGCCATCTATTGCGATCGAACAGCTCGAAGTGGAAGTGGTGACATCACTAAATCGAACGAAGCCAAGCACGAGATTCCTTTGACGAATTGAAGTAGACGTTCGAATTGAGGAAGAGTCGAAGCCGTGGTCCTCAAGAGCGATCGAGCGAGAACGAATTCGTGCCGCCATTTCCTTTTCTTTCGCTCGTATGATTTAGGGTTTACAATCGAAAGGAATGAAAGTAAAAAGGGGACGGGTTATCTTTTATAAATACGGCACCAAGAAGAATATGGATCAAGACGATTTTCAAAGCCCACAACCCTTTTAACAAATTTTTAAAAGAATTTCAACTGGTTAAATTAAAATTCCAAACAGCGATTTGCTAGGAAAAGCAATCGTCTAAAGACGATAATTAATCGGTACGAAATACCGGGTTGTTACAGACTTCCCTCCTTAAAGAAATTCCGTCCTCGCAATCATAAGGAATAAATGGACAAAAGGTAACAACCAAAAGAGCATGACAATATCGAATGCATAAGCAAAGCAAATGTCAGCAGGGAAGTATTAGATTTAAAATCAAAAGGTTCGACTGATTCAAATCAAAAGAATCAAAATCGTGGGGATCAAGGAATCAAAATCAGATGACTATATGAACAACCCCAGACATCATCATCGACTAACAAAAGCAAGAACAATCGAGTTCCAGCAATTGAAAGAAAAGGAAAACAGAGCAGAATTCACGTACTGCACGAATTGAATGTGAGTAAATCAAATTACTCACCTGAATCGCCAGAGAAAAAGACGAAGCTCAAATCTCAAAATCGCAAATAGGTTTAATTATCAAAAATGATAATCAAATTTCACAAATATCTGATTATCAAAAACGATAATCAGAAACACAACCATTCGATTAATCAAATCGAAAAATATTTAATTATCTCAAACGATAATCAAATTTCACAAAAATCTGATTATCAAAAACGATAATCAGAAACACAAACATTCGATTAATCAAATCGAAAAATATTTAATTATCTCAAACGATAATCAAATTTCACAAATATCTGATTATCAAAAACGATAATCAGAAATCACAAATATTCGATTAATCAAATCGAAAAATATTTAATTATCTCAAACGATAATCAAATTTCACAAATATCTGATTATCAAAAACGATAATCAGAAACACAAACATCTGATTATCAAAAACGATAATCAGAAGTCATAAATATTCAATTAACGAGTCCGGAATTAACCGAAGTAGTAAAAGTATGGTTTCATACTCCGTACTTTTGCTAAATCGTTTAAATCTCTTTATCGTTTCCTTGAAAGTGCAGGATTGTGTGTTTTAAAAATAACATTTCACATTCTCAAACGGACAAGTCCGGAATTAAGTGAATCAGTAAAAGAAAGGGGTCATAGTCCTCGATTTTTCTGAAACGTTTAAATCGCTTCCTCGTTCTTTTGAAAATGTAAACTGTAAAAAATTTTGAAAACAATTTTAATTTATATTTTTGAAACAACTTTTAAAAATAAAGAATTTTGAAAACACGTGATTAAATTAGCAATATCAGTAGCATCTTAGATAAGGAAGTTGCACTTCTCAAAGTACAGTAAAACGGACAACAAATTCAGCATTGCGGAAGAACCGCTTGTAAATCCATTTTAAAATTGACGGTTACTGAAGTTAACACGTCAAAATTTCATCAAAATAACTGGCATCAAAGTATAATACCAATGAATTTTCATTCATAAGAAAATGTCACAAGAATCTTCTCAAAGATAGAAAGGGATATCATACCCTAAACTTGTATTCATAACAAGTCAATAACACATGAATTCACCAATACACAAAAATTGACAAAACTTGTCAATAGAAATCACGAAAATTGGTGAAGCACAAATTCTAAAAATCATCACAAGAAATCCAGAAATCACAAAAAGAGGGGGGGGAAAGGCCTATTAGAAAATGGGAGTATGAAAACTCCAAAACACCGGTATCACAAGACGAGACGCTATCTCATGGTGGCTAACCATTAAAGTTTCACACAGGAATGGTCCGAAGACCGTGGGTCGCTATCCCACACGTGTGAGTCGGAATCACACAGATTGAGGTCTAGGCTAACCTCGCAGAGAAAGAGACATCGCACATTTGCTAGTCTAAATCATAAAAAGGAAAAGGGGCCTATCACAAAATGGGAGCATGAAAACTCCAAAACACCGGTATCACAAGACGAGATGCTATCTCATGGAAGCCATCCATTAAATTTTCACACAGGAATGGTCCGAAGACCGTGGGTCGCTATCCCACACGTGTGAGTCGGAATCACACAGATTGAGGTCTAGGCTAACCTCGCAGAGAAAAAAATATGTGTGAGTGGAATCACACAAATTTAAGGTCTAGACTAACCAAAAAGCAAAAAGGTATGTGTGAATGGAATCACACAAGTGGTGTCTAGTCTAACCTTGCAAACAAAAAGATATGTGTGAGTCGGAATCACACTACTGCGGTCTAGACTAACCTTGCGGACAAAGAGATATGTGTGAGTCGGAATCACACTACTGCGGTCTAGACTAACCTTGCGGACAAAGAGATATGTGTGAGTCGGAATCACACTACTGCGGTCTAGTCTAACCTTGCAAACAAAGAGATATGTGTGAGTCGGAATCACACTACTGCGGTCTAGACTAACCTAGACTAACCTTGTGGACAAAGAGATATGTGTGAGTCGGAATCACACTACTGCGGTCTAGTCTAACCTTGCAAACAAAGAGATATGTGTGAGTCGGAATCACACTACTGCGGTCTAGACTAACCTTGCGGACAAAGAGATATGTGTGAGTCGGAATCACACTACTGCGGTCTAGACTAACCTTGCGGACAAAGTGATATGTGTGAGTCGGAATCACACTACTGCGGTCTAGTCTAACCTTGCAAACAAAAAGACATCGCACAATTGCTAGTCTAAATCATAAAATGATCGTCATGATCAACGAGAAGTGTCAATTACACTAGAAAATTGTCACAAAAGGTTCAATCGAACAAGTCCAGGAGTTAACCGACGAAGTAAACGCAAGCGTTTCATACCACTTGTTTTACTAGGCCGTTTAATTCAATTTCTCATACGAGTGAAATAAAGGCTTGTATATACTAATAGATTGGAAAACGGTTTAAGAAAAAGAGCTTTGTAGTAAAATAGTTTTGAAATCGTTTGGAAAAAGGGATTTTAATATTTACTACTAGTATAGAAAACCTTTATATTTTTAAAGTGACAAATCACAAAAATGATTGTAGAAACAATCAATCACAAGAATTCACATACGAAGATGTGAATGGAATCCAAAGAAATCGATACTGAATCCATCAGAAAGTATGTTCACAAAAATCCCGAAGAAAATGTCATCAAAGTTGCTAATAAATGATAGCAACAAATCGGGGAAATGATCAAGAATCGATTAAATTAGGAAACCAAGTCAGTTCACTAAAATTTCACATTCGAAGACGTGAATAAAATCCAAAGAATTCGATTCCAAATTCATCAAAGTAGGAATACCCAAAAATTCCAGAAATAGAAGTTATCAAAATCGACAAAGGTGATAACAACTAATTAGAAAAGAAGAATCGATTATCAACTGGAAAAACAAAGCAAAACGAGTAGAAATGCATAAATGACTTCAACAAAAGTAAGAATCAAGTCAATGTCGAAGTCAACAATTAATAGCCGCAGTCGAGTACAAAATGATTCAATCATCATTATCAAAGAAACCAACGGCAAACAAAATCAGAGTCTTAAAAATCAAGAAATTAGCAATTTCTCAAAAACAAAGTGACCGAAGTCGAATGGAATTCAAGATGAGGAAAACACAAAATATCAAGTTCAAAATCGCTGAGATTCAAACTAGATGTGAATGAGAAATCAAAATCACTCAATTTGCAACTGGTCCAGCTATTTTTCATCACAGTGTAACAGGTACACAATGACACTCATAGCATAGAACAAAAGTGGAACAAAGTCCAAAAGTCAAAATGGCTTTAATTTGCCAAATTAAAACAAAATCAACATCGGCTAAATCAATTCAAAGCCGAAAACACAAGAATAAGCGTTAGGAATTCATACCTAACAGTCAAAAATAGTCATATGTAAAGATGAGAGATAAAACATCGACAAATAGTTGTAACACATGTTCCATCTAAGTTATGTTTTATAATTATCCTAAACCCCAGGCTCTAATACCAAGCTGTGACGCCCCACCTCTATACCCACGCTAGCCAAGAACACTACGGTGTAGTGTTGTCAACTAGCACGGAGAATAAGGCTGTTGAGGAGCGACCATCTATGTAATTTCTTTGTGCGAGCACCGATATGTCAGATAATAAAACAATGCATTTCATTTTTAGAGGAAATCCGACATACCGATACAAACTCAAAGCTACTACACAGTGGCTATAATAGTTTAGGACAATAGATATAAAAATAACACAGATAACATAAATGCGGAATAAAGATGGAACGAAAAGTCTCATATATATAATAACTGATATCAGTTACAATACATTTGACACAATACAAATGATACAACTACAACTGTCGACTCAAGAAGTTATATATACAAGTACATTATCGACTAATATACATGAATACATTATCATCTTAAAGCAGACACACTGACTACTACAACAAGACGAAGACCACTTCAAATGATATAAAAAGTCTTCATAGCTCTAGCAGCAACCCAATGCTAAAAATCTACAACCTGTAAATACTCGGTCTGACCCGAGTATTACATTCAAAAGAAAATAATACCCGGATCAGTCTAATTCAAACTCAGTTATTAATGCATGGAAGCAATAATAATCAAATAGATGACAGTCACAATAATTTCCGTCTATCCAATCCTTTTAACAAAGAAATCGGATAACTAAAAATATAACACTTAACAGTGTTAAGCAAAAATTAGCAGATTTAAATCATCAACAGAGATAAATAAACAAATTATCAAATCGACTAAATCAATTCAAAACTGACAATTCTGGGTGGCTGTAGTGCACGCACGCATGCACTGCCTCGCCACCACCGAAGGTAAAGTCACCACCACAATGAAACTACAGTGGCAAACAGGTATAAGGACAAAGGCAGGCTGCAACAAAACTGCAGAAAAGTAATCAACAGTTCAAGCATATGCAGCAATAGAGACGAATTCGAGTACATCATGACGCAGAACCAAGTGCAGTTCAACTGAGATGGACAACTCGAGGATAAACATGTACAAACTGTTTCAGTAATCCAATGCCAACAAGAACAGATGAACATCAGTGCAGACAAGTATGAATTCAAACATGAAATGGAAACAGGTAGAAGATGATGCAGTGAAGCATGTACAAGGGCAACCTCAATGACAAAACAGTGTCAAAAATGAAGAGACCAGAGGAATGCAACTAAACAAAACATAGGTTGACATGCCAAGGCAAGGACGCATGCATTTAATGCTAAAGCAAATATATATATGACAACTTTCAAGCTAGGCTAGGACGTATCAATGTTAAAAGCAATAAAAGTTGCTACTATTCACAAAAGAAAGCTTTGCACTTAGACCCAAATTAATGTGTTCAATTGCAAGGCTACAAAGCAAAGGCAACTAGGAAGCAACAACCTGCTACTATTCACCTAGAAAGAATCTGCATTTAAACCCAAATACATGGGTGATGCTTGACCACTTTCCAAGCAAAGGCATAGAAGACATACAAAACCAAAGTAAACAAATCCCATTGCAAGGCCACAAACAACTATATTCTATTCTAATTATTTATATATATTCACAGTTTGATAGTTGTAAGGATAATAAAATGTAGTGCATTCACTGCCAGGCTATCAGATACCACTTATAGTACTATGTGATTTTAAGAAATGTCAGGCTATAAACTAAAGCATGAAAATTTCCAAACTTATGTATACTTTTTATTAGAAAACCTGATCATCTAAAATGTAAGCATTCTTATCAAACTAAGTTAAGCTCAAGCTCTAAAACAACTAAGTTAAGCTCAAGCTCTAAAACAAAATATGGAATAGATGTGCTGCTGTACCAACTAGATTAGTTGAACATAAATATAGTTTGTACGTTATGTGTGTGTATTAATCTATACATGTTATTATTTCAAAAGACTCTAATAAGTGAATAGCTAAATGCAACTCAAGCCAACGTAAAGCCAAGAAGTATCAAAATTCAATCCGGAGCCGTGAACAACTGACTAGAATCAGGGGACGAAAATAAAATCAACGACAGTAACAGCAAAACAATCCAGGGCTGTCACGAAAACAATTCGAAACTATAATGAACAAACCATCATCCAGTCATATGAAATTGGCAAAGCCAGAGAAATCATCACATTTCAACGAAATTAGCAAACACAAAATCGACTGCAAATCAAGCCGTGGCAATCAACAAATTATACCAATCGAAGAAAGCGGAAAGCATTAAAATTGAATTAAATGTGAGTGATAAGAAATCACTCGAGTTCACAGCAGTGATAGCCGAGAAAACAAACAACAAGATTTACACATAACTAGATTAAATTAGATGTGAATGAGAGTTACTCACTCACCTTTTTCTGGTCGAGAAGACGAGTCGAACTCGATCAAAGGGGAGAAGCCGCGAACTAAGCCATCTGTTGCGATCGAACAGCTCGAAGTGGAAGTGGTGACATCACTAAATCGAACGAAGCCAAGCACGAGATTCCTTCGACGAATTGAAGCAGACCTTCGAATTGAGGAAGAGTCGAAGCCGTGGTCCTCAAGAGTGATCGAGCGAGAACAAATTCGTGCCGCCATTTCCTTTTCTTTCGCTCGTATGATTTAGGGTTTACAATCGAAAGGAATGAAAGTAAAAAGGGGACGGGTTATCTTTTATAAATACGGCACCAAGAAGAATATGGATCAAGACGATTTTCAAAGCCCACAACCCTTTTAACAAATTTTTAAAAGAATTTCAACTGGTTAAATTAAAATTCCAAACAGCGATTTGCTAGGAAAAGCAATCGTCTAAAGACGATAATTAATCGGTACGAAATACCGGGTTGTTACAACTTCCTTCCATCCAAGATCGAAGATCCAAGAGCTAAAGTTGAAGATCTTCATCCATCGAAGAGAGATTTCATCGTTTGAAGTGGGATTGTGATAGATCGAGTTAGATCCTTCGCTGTCCAGATCTGAAGTGTGTTGCTTTTGAAGTGTTTAGGTGATTTGGTGAGTGGTGATTATCTCTCACATGGATCCAAAGGAGTATATCGGATTGATGGCTTGATTTGGTGTTAAAATAGTGATTTCCACGCATTTTCATAAACTTAAGTGTAGATCTATTGTTCATGATGATTTGACATCCATTTTACTACATGTTAACCTATGCAAGTTCATTCATCAAGTTGTAGAGATATTGCTCATGATTCATGCTTGTTATATTTAGACTCTTTATTTACAAGATTGTCATTATTGTTATAATTGTTTTTTTGATCATGTTTGAATGCTTGATTACTTGGATTAATGTTTGACTTGATTGATTGTTGTAAATTAGTTGATTGATGATTTGATTTGGACAAGTTAGTCGAAGATGATTCAAAAGCTAAGGGAAAGGCTCTTGAATTGGAAAAGCTGCTCGTGGCATATGTGACGACCGCCCATGACCCCTGCACCGAATCTAGAGATAGTGCGCTGTAAACTGTGCCAGGCGACCATGGACGATTGTCAAGGAAAATTAACACAGTAGAATCTATCGTATTACTCACAGCGCATGGACAAAATACAATAGAACATATGTATAGTGAAGCTTTACAGAACAAAATGATATCATATAAAACTCCATATTAGTTGAATACAAGCATCCAAATAGTCAATACATCAAGCCTCACTACATATCTCTCAGAGAATACAGAACAGCGGAATATCCAGTACATATAATAAGAAGATAATATGCAACCCTCCATCTCGTCTTCGATATCAGCACCGTGAGAAGAGAACAGCACCTGCCACCTGCTACCTAGTCTGCCCGTCCCAAAATGGACGAACAGCCCAAGGCAATAAGAATTAAAACATAAAGCCTTGAGTCAGACAACAGTCTTAATGAGCAGTAAATTAACTAACAACATACCAAAAGAGCATAAAGGAAAAGGAATAGGAATACAACCCTCCCACTCCAACCTCATTCTACAGTGATAGCCCCCAGACACACACTAAGCAGAAGCAAACATAGCAGAGCATACAATTTAAAGTAAAGCTACTATCACTCGAGTCAAGGGCGATGTTTTCCAAGTACCAAGGCCTAAATCAGATAAGCACCCAGAAAATACCGCTCTTGAGTCCGAATGACGATACAACCAAACATCCATGACTCTGGCTATCACTGTTATCATTGCTTCGATATCACCGTTAATTGAATGACCGGCACATTCTTTCAGCCGTCCGTCAAGGGCTAATGGAAACCCCGGTTCTAGACATAACTCCCGCACGTCGTCGCAACCCGTGCCTAGGACTATCGAATCCGCCCAGAGTACTCGACCATCAACAGTTAGTCGTTGGGACTATCGAATCTGCCCAAACGTACTCTTGATTAGAGCATGCTAGAACCTTCAACAACGATGTTACCCAAACCTCCTAGTCATCCTCCTCGACGACTATTCTCATATCCATTCATTATCCTCAACTCGAATCATATCACCGAGTTATCAACATGCTTGGAATGATCCCGTCTAGATTATACCAAGTCTTCATCACATGATGCCTAGCTTCATTACATCCTCGCAAAGCCTCATCTCAACATCATATCATCAAATCTATGCATAAGAGCCTCATCATCCCGCTACATATGCCACGAGCAGCTTTCCCAATCCAAGAGCCTTTCCCTTAGCTTTTGAATCACCTTTGGTCTAAATCAAACCATCAATCATCTAATTCATAGCAATCAATCAAATCAAACATTAATCCAAACAATCAAGCATTCGAATATGATCTAAGTAGACAATTATAACAATAATGGCATTTTCGTAATTAAAGAGTTGAAAGTCCAATAAGCATGAAAACATGTACAATATCTCTACAAACTTGATGAATGAACTTGCATAGGTTAACATGTGATAAAATGGATGTAACATCATCATGAACAATGGATCTACATGGATCTACACTTAGGATGAAGAAAATGTATGGAAATCTCTATTTTAACACCAAATCGAGCCAACAATCCGATATACTCCTTTGGATCCGTGTGAGAGATAATCACCACTCACCAAATCACCTAAACAACCTCAAATCAACACGCTTCAGATCTGGACAGCGAAGGATCAAGCTTGATCTATCACGAATCCGCTTCAAACGAAGAAATCTCTCTTGAAAAGATGAAGATCTTCAATCTAAGCTCTTGAATCTTCAATCTTGATCTTCGATTTGGATGGATGGAAGCACTAGATTAGAGTGGAGAAAAGAAGTGAAGAAGTGTAGAAGTCGAGCTCTCAAAATGGCAGCATTTCGTCGCTTCGAAATCCGGATCTCAAAAAGTGAGAACAACCCCCTCTATTTATAGCAGAAATCTCTCTAAGTCGTAACTCGGCTATCTCCTAAGTCGTCTCCGACCTAAGCCTCTCCGACCTAAGCCTCTCCGACCTAACAGATACGCGCGCCTCAACTCCTACGACCTAACACTTCTGCGCATACGACCTAACTATTAAGTCGACCTACGACTTAACCACCAACTCCTAAGTCATCTACGACTTAACACAGATTGCGACCTAACACTTAGACGAAACCCAACGACCTAACACTTAGACGAAACCCAGCGACCTAACACTTAGACGAAACCCAGCGACCTAACACTTAGACGAAACCCAGCGACCTAACACTTAGACGAAACCCAGCGACCTAACACTTAGCAACCCACGCGACCTAACAGTGTTACGACCTAACACTCAAGCCAATACGCGACCTAAGACTTAGCCAACCCCTCCGACTTAACCCCCTTAGGTCATCCAACGACTTAACTATTAAGTCGTTAACTAACTTACTTCTTAGGTCGGTCAATCCCATAGGTCGCTCACTCTACTAAGTCGCTAACCTGCTACCCCAGCTCCCCTAGGTCGTTGCCGACCTAACTATGCTAACCCGGTAACCACTAGGTCGCTAACTCCACTAGGTCTGCCTACCCTTGAGTCGCCATATCCTTAAGTCGGTCAGTTCTTTAGGTCGTTAACTCGCCCTGCCGACCTAATACTTAACTAAATCCTAGGTTGCATAATTCTATAGGTCGCTCCAACTAACCCACGACCTAACACTAACTCGCCGAATTCCTTAACTCGGTCACGACTTAGCTCTTAGGTCGTTCACGACCTAGGACTTAGACAAATCTGCCTAAAAATCTGAAATGACTTAAAAATGCTAAAATTCCAGATTTTGACGAACTTGTCGATCCGTAAAAATACGGGTCGTTACATTCTCTCCCCCTTAGGAATTTCGCCCCCGAAATTCCAAGTAATCAAAAACTATTCTGTACGCCTACCATCCATAGCAATCAACAAACCATGCATCCAATTCTAACTTAGCGTACAGAATTCTAAAATTAGAACAAGTTACAATATCGCGAGATGACACGACACCTTAGGGCCATACCTTGAAGAGTTCAGGATGAGCTGCCTTCATCCTCTCTTCCACCTCCCACGTACAGTCGTTATCATCATCACTCCATTGTATCTTGAGCAACTTAACTACCTTCCTCCTAAGCTGTTTCGTGTCGGTTTCCACAACACGAAGCGGCTTACGAGGTCTTCTATCGACCGGATCAACTTCGAAGTCTTCACAGCTATCATCATAAACCACTGTATTCGAGTCGTGCACATACTTCCGTAGATATGATACATGAAAAACATTGTGCACACTCGACATCTTCTCTGGTAACTCCAGTCTGTAGGCGAGCTTTCCAATACGCTCGATGATCGGGAATGGTCCAACAAATCTCGGAGTCAATTTTCCTTTCTTCCCGAATCGAATAACATTCTTCAGTGGAGAAATCTTCACAAAAATCATATCTCCTACGTCGAATTCCAAATCCTTACGACGCTTATCGGCATAACTCTTCTGACGGTCTTGGGCTGCCTTCATTCGTTGCCGAATGATCTCTATACAATCTGAAGTCTGGCAAATCATCTCTGGCCCAAGTAACGGCTTTTCTCCAGTCTCTAACCAACATGTCGGAGAGTTACACGGTCTTCCATACAATGCCTCATACGGTGCCATACCAATGCTTGACTGGTAACTGTTGTTGTACGCAAACTCCACCAAATGAAGGTGATCTTCCCATGATCCTCCGAAGTCCAAAACACATGCTCTAAGAAGATCTTCCAAAACTCGGTTGACTCTCTCGGTCTGACCATCCATTTGAGGGTGATAAGCTGTACTCAAACACAACTCGGTTCCCAAAACTTCCTGGAAGCTCTTCCAAAATCCACTAGTGAACAATGGGTCTCGATCGCTCACTATACTCTTCGGAATACCATGGAATCGAACTATCCACTTAACATACAACTCAGCCAACTTTGATGCAGTCCTAGTCGATCGAACAGGAATGAACCTCGCACTCTTGGTCAGGCGATCTACAATGACCCAAATCCCTTCATTTCCCGTTCTTGTTCTAGGTAATCCGTCAATAAAATCCATCGATATCTGCTCCCACTTCCATGTAGGAACTTCTAATGGCTGAAGCAATCCACTTGGCTTCTTCTGTTCAGCCTTTACCAACTGGCAGTTCATACACTTGGAAATAAAATTTCCAATATCCTTCTTCATGCCTTCCCAGTAGTAGGTTCTCTTCATATCCCGATACATCTTATTTCCACCTGGATGAATTGTCAGCTTCGAGTGATGACTTTCCTTCAGAACTTCACTCCTCAATTCATCTATATCGGGAACAACTAGTCGTCCTTGCTTCCGAAGCCAACCCTCTCGATCGACCTCGAATCCTTTATCCTTTTCTGGATCCAATCCAGATTCCAATTCACGGATAATCTTGACAAGCTTATCGTCTCGCTTTTGGCTCTCGCCAATCCTTTCCACAAGAGAAGGTCTTATCGATAAGTTTGCCAACATCTCAGGTTCCAATTCACATCTAGGTCTGAAGTCAAATCCAGCTAAATACTCGAGACTCTTCCATTCTGAAAACATGGCTCCCAATCCTGCATGTCTTCGACTTAACGCATCTGCCACTGCGTTACCTTTTCCCGGAGTATAAGCTATACCAAAATCATATGATGCTAAAAACTCTAGCCAACGTTGCTGCCGAAGATTCAAATCCTTTTGGGAGAAAAGATACTTCAACGACTTGTGATCTGTAAACAACTCGAATCGAACTCCCAATAGATAATGTCTCCACATCTTCAGAGCAAATACAATCGCCGCTAACTCCAAATCATGAGTCGGGTAATTCCTTTCATGCGGCTTCAGTTGTCGACTGGCATACGCAACAACTTTATCCTTCTGCATCAGCACCGCTCCAAGTCCAGTACCAAATGCGTCGGTGTAAACCACCATCTCATCATTCCCACTTGGAATAGTCAAAACAGGAGCACTCGTCAATCGCTCTTTCAGGATTCCGAAAGCTTGCTCACACTTAGCCTCCCAACTGAACACTTGGTTCTTCTTCGTCAATCCTGTTAACGGTGCAGCTATCTTGGAGAAGTCTTTGATAAACCGTCGATAATATCCTGCTAATCCAAGAAAACTTCTCACATCAGATGCATTCTTAGGTCTAACCCAATCCTGGATTGCTGCCACCTTAGCGGGGTCAACCGCTATTCCACTTCCAGAAATCACATGGCCTAAGAACCTCACTTCACTCTTCCAGAAGTGACACTTCGAAAACTTAGCCTTCAGCTGATGTTTCCGCAAGATTTCCAAAACAATACGCAAGTGCGTCTTGTGCTCTTCTTCCGTTCTGGAATAAATCAGAATATCATCCACGAACACAAGTACGAACTTGTTCAACTGATCTCTGAACACTCTATTCATCAGATCCACAAAATATGCTGGCGCGTTAGTCAATCCAAACGGCATTACCAGCCACTCAAAGAAACCAGATGGTGTCCGAAAAGCAGTCTTCGGCACACTATCCTTAGCTACTCCCAACTGGTGAAATCCCGTTGCCAAATCCATCTGAGAAAACACCTTAGCTTCGTGAAGCTGATCAAACAAGTCATCTATCCTCGGCAATGGATACTTGTTCTTCTTAGTCACCTTATTCAGCTCACGATAATCCACACACAATCTCAACGACCCATCTGCCTTGGTTGCGAACACAACTGGTGCACCCCACTCGGACACACTACGCCGAATGAATCCTTTCTGTAAAAGGTCATCAACTTGCACCCTCAACTCCTGCTGTTCCCTAGGCGCCATCCGCCTAAGAGAAATCACAACAGGTCTGGCTCCTTCAACTAGATCTATTCGAAACTCGATCTCTCTATGCGGCGGCAACCCTTTGACTTCGTCAAAGACATCCTCGAATCCATTTGCGATAGGCACTAAAGACAGTCCATCCCGTGGAACAACTAGTGAATACATGAAGCTCATGAAGACGCCTTCCTCATGCTTACATCGTATCACAATCTTTCGCCCCTCCACATTCTCGACTGTCACCTCCAGCCTGTCACAATCAACCTTTGCCGCATACTTCCTAAGCCAGTCCATACCCAAAATAATTCCGAATCCCGCAAAGTTCAGAACAAAACAATCACAAACAAAAGAGCAACCATGACTTGACACAACTAGACCACGGCATAACATACACAAACAAGACGAACCCCCAACTGGATTAGTCATAACCAATGGCCTATCAACAATATCCGGTTCCAAACCCAACCGGCCTACGAGTTCACTACAAACAAATGAATGCGACGCTCCAGTATCAAACAGAACTCTAACTGGAACACCACATAGGAAAAGAGTACCTTGAACAACCACACTCTTTCCTTTCTCTTCAGCAGTAGGAGCTTTCGAAGATGACGGAACAGCTCCCAAAGCATAAGCTTGCACAATCTGCTTGTCCTCCCTCGGTTCTGGACAATTCTTCCTGATGTGCCCTGGCTTGTCACAGTTGTGACACTTCATCGGTGCCTTCTGATTCTTACAATCCTTCGAGAAATGGCCCTTCTGCTGACAATTGTAGCAAGTCATCTCGCCTTTCGGCTTCTTCTGGCCATCCTTACCCTTCTGCTACTGCTACTGCTTCCTCTTCTTGTTTCCACCCTGCTGGGGTTTAGACTCTTCCCTGGTCACAGCAACAACAGATCCTTCCTTAGGAAACAGACTCTCATGCCTAAGAGCTTTCTCCACAAGCTTCTCAAATGAATCGTCCAAATGATCCACCAACTGTCTCCCAAGATAACTGTCCAAGCCTGTCACAAACTTCTCATTCTTCTGATAAGCAGACTCAATATATGACCGGGCATACTTGGACAAAGCTTCAAACTCAGAAACATACTCAAGGACTGGTCTCCCACCTTGCTTGAGCTCCACAAACCTCTTGAACAGAACAGACTTCTGAGCTGTAGAAATGAACTTAGCTTCAAATCTGACTTGGAATTGCTCCCAAGTAATCTCTTCCTTCGGAGTATCGATGGTAATAGAATTCCACCAATCAGAGGCTCTCCCTTGAAGCTGCCTTGATGCCAACTTCCTCTTAGTTGCATCATCAATTCCCAAATCACCAAAGATCCTTCTACAAGCATTTATCCACCTTTGGACCTCAATAGTTGATTCTGTTCCTAAGAAAACCTTTCCTCCAAGAGCAGTATAATCCTTGCACAACTTAGCAAAATCCACTGGTTTCGGAGTTTGGACTTGAACCCCAACATCTACTGCCGCCCCCGGAACTGGTATCCTTCTCATGATCGAAGTCATCATGGCTTCGAACATGGCTGCATAATCAGCAGTCTCTTCAGTAGCACGGCCTTCCCTAGCAGCTGGTCTCCCTCTTCGACTCATTCTCAATATCAATAAAAAGGAATGATTAGAACATCTAGAGAAACAACTGCATAAAGGATTCAAACTCAACTAAACTACTATATTATATATAGTATTCATCCATCAAAATACAATTACGTCTCTCATACGTAGTTACGACGGCGAGCGTTGGGTAAAATCGATTAACCTGGCTCTGATACCAAATTTGACGACCGCCCATGAACCCTGCACCGAATCTAGAGATAGTGCGCTGTAAACTGTGCCAGGCGACCATGGACGATTGTCAAGGAAAATTAACACAGTAGAATCTATCGTATTACTCACAACGCATGGACAAAATACAATAGAACATATGTATAGTGAAGCTTTACAGAACAAAATGATATCATATAAAACTCCATATTAGTTGAATATAAGCATCCAAATAGTCAATACATCAAGCCTCACTACATATCTCTCAGAGAATACAGAACAGCGGAATATCCAGTAAATATAATAAGAATATAATATGCAACCCTCCATCTCGTCTTCGATATCAGCACCGTGAGAAGAGAACAGCATCTGCCACCTGCTACCTAGTCTGCCCGTCCCAAAATGGATGAACAGCCCAAGGCAATAAGAATTAAAACATAAAGCCTTGAGTCAGACAACAGTCTTAGTGAGCAGTAAATTAACTAACAACATACCAAAAGAGCATAAAGGAAAAGGAATAGGAATACAACCCTCGCACTCCAACCTCATTCTATAGTGATAGCCCCCAGACACACACTAAGCAGAAGCAAACATAGCAGAGCATACAATTTAAAGTAAAGCTACTATCACTCGAGTCAAGGGCGATGTTTTCCAAGTACCAAGGCCTAAATCAGATAAGCACCCAGAAAATACCGCTCTGAGTCCGAATGACGATACAACCAAACATCCATGACTCTGGCTATCACTATTATCATTGCTTCGATATCACCGTTAATTGAATGACCGGCACATTCTTTCAGCCATCCATCAAGGGCTAATGGAAACCCCGGTTCTAGACATAACTCCCGCACGTCGTCGCAACCCGTGCCTAGGACTATCGAATCCGCCTAGAGTACTCGACCATCAACAGTTAGTCGTTGGGACTATCGAATCTGCCCAAACGTACTCTTGCTTAGAGCATGCTAGAACCTTCAACAACGATGTTACCCAAACCTCCTAGTCATCCTCCTCGACGACTATTCTCATATCCATTCATTATCCTCAACTCGAATCATATCACCGAGTTATCAACATGCTTGGAATGATCCCGTCTGGATTAGACCAAGTCTTCATCACATGATGCCTAGCTTCATTACATCCTCGCAAAGCCTCATCTCAACATCACATCATCAAATCTATGCATAAGAGCCTCATCATCCCGCTACATATGCCACGAGCAGCTTTCCCAATCCAAGAGCCTTTCCCTTAGCTTTTGAATCACCTTTGGTCTAAATCAAACCATCAATCATCTAATTCATAGCAATCAATCAAATCAAACATTAATCCAAACAATCAAGCATTCGAATATGATCTAAGTAGACAATTATAACAATAATGGCATTTTCGTAATTAAAGAGTTGAAAGTCCAATAAGCATGAAAACATGTACAATATCTCTACAAACTTGATGAATGAACTTGCATAGGTTAACATGTGATAAAATGGATGTAACATCATCATGAACAATGGATCTACATGGATCTACGCTTAGGATGAAGAAAATGTATGGAAATCTCTATTTTAACACTAAATCGAGCCAACAATCCGATATACTCCTTTGGATCCGTGTGAGAGATAATCACCACTCACCAAATCACCTAAACAACCTCAAATCAACACGCTTCAGATCTGGACAGCGAAGGATCAAGCTTGATCTATCACGAATCCGCTTCAAACGAAGAAATCTCTCTTGAAAAGATGAAGATCTTCAATCTAAGCTCTTGAATCTTCAATCTTGATCTTCGATTTGGATGGATGGAAGCACTAGATTAGAGTGGAGAAAAGAAGTGAAGAAGTGTAGAAGTCGAGCTCTCAAAATGGCAGCATTTCGTCGCTTCGAAATCCGGATCTCAAAAAGTGAGAACAACCCCCTCTATTTATAGCAGAAATCTCTCTAAGTCGTAACTCGGCTATCTCCTAAGTCATCTCCGACCTAAGCCTCTCCGACCTAAGCCTCTCCGACCTAACAGATACGCGCGCCTCAACTCCTACGACCTAACACTTCTGCGCATACGACCTAACTATTAAGTCGACCTACGACTTAACCACCAACTCCTAAGTCATCTACGACTTAACACAGATTGCGACCTAACACTTAGACGAAACCCAGCGACCTAACACTTAGACGAAACCCAGCGACCTAACACTTAGACGAAACCCAGCGACCTAACACTTAGACGAAACCCAGCGACCTAACACTTAGACGAAACCCAGCGACCTAACACTTAGCAACCCACGCGACCTAACAGTGTTACGACCTAACACTCAAGCCAATACGCGACCTAAGACTTAGCCAACCCCTCCGACTTAACCCCCTTAGGTCATCCAACGACTTAACTATTAAGTCGTTAACTAACTTACTTCTTAGGTCGGTCAATCCCATAGGTCGCTCACTCTACTAAGTCGCTAACCTGCTACCCCAGCTCCCCTAGGTCGTTGCCGACCTAACTATGCTAACCCGGTAACCACTAGGTCGCTAACTCCACTAGGTCTGCCTACCCTTGAGTCGCCATATCCTTAAGTCGGTCAGTTCTTTAGGTCGTTAACTCGCCCTGCCGACCTAATACTTAACTAAATCCTAGGTTGCATAATTCTATAGGTCGCTCCAACTAACCCACGACCTAACACTAACTCGCCGAATTCCTTAACTCGGTCACGACTTAGCTCTTAGGTCGTTCACGACCTAGGACTTAGACAAATCTGCCTAAAAATCTGAAATGACTTAAAAATGCTAAAATTCCAGATTTTGACGAACTTGTCGATCCGTAAAAATACGGGTCGTTACAGCATATGTGGCGGATGATGAAGCTCATATGGATAGATTTGATGATGTTGATGTTGAGATGAGGCTTTGCTATGATGAGATGAAGCGAGGCATGGTATGAGATAGCCTTGGTTTAATCCAGACGGGATCATTCCAAGCATGTTGATAACTCGGTGAAATGGTTCGAGTTGAGGATAATGGTTTGCTCGAGAGGCGCTTGAGCTAGTATGGAAATAGTCGTCGAGGAGGATGACTAGGAGGCTGAGATTTCATCGTTGTTGAAGGTTCTAGCAGGCTCAAAGCAAGAGTACGTTGGGCAGATTCGATAGTCCCTTAAGACTATGATTGTAGTCGAGTACTCTGGGCAGATTCGATAGTCCTAGGCACGGGCTGCGACGACGTGCGGAGTTCTGTCTAGAACCGGGGTTGCCATTAACCCTTGACGGACGGCTGAAAGAATGTGCCGGTCATTAAATTAACGGTGGCATCAAAGCAATGATAACAGTGATAGCAGAGTCATGGATGTTTGGTTGTATCGTCATTCGGTCTCAAGAGCAATATTTTCTGGGTGCTTATCTGATCTTGGTTTAGGCCTTGGGGGTTTGTACTTGGAAAATGTTGACCTTGACTCGAGTGATAATCGCTTTACTTTAAATGTCTGCTTTGCTATGTTTATTTCTTCTTAGTGTGTCTGGGGGCTATCACTGTAGAAAGAGGTGGAGTGGGAGGGTTGGATTCCTATTCATTTTTCCTTTATGCTCTTTTGGTATGTTGTTAGTTAATTTACCGCTCACTAAGACTGTTGTCTGACTCAAGGCTTTATGTTTAACTCTTATTGCCTTGGGCTTTTCATCCGCTTTGGGATGGGCAGACTAGGTAGCAGGTGACAGGTGTTGTTCTTAGTTTCAGACGATGCTGATGACGAAGACGAGCTGGAGGCTTTGCATATTATTTTCTTACTATATGTACTGGATGTTCCGCTGCTTGTATAATTCTCTGAGTGATATGTAGTGAGGCTTGATGTATTGACTACTCAGATGCTGTACCAAACTATTATGAGGTTTAATAGAGATTCTGTTTTGTAAAGCTTCACTATATATACTTTCTATTGTATTTTATCCACGCGCTGTGAGTAATACGATAGATTCTGCTGTTTTAATTTACCTTGGCAATCGTCCATGGCTGCCTGGCACACTTTACAGCGCACTATTTTCCTTATTCAGTGCGGGGGTCATGGGCGGTCGTCACATTTGGTATCAGAGCTTTGGTTAATCGATTTTACCCAACGCTCGCTGACGTAACTACGTATGAGAGACGTAATTGTATTTTTATGGATGATTACTATATATAATATAGTAGCTTAGAAGGATTTGAGTTCTTTATGCAGTTGTTCTCAAGGTGTATTAATCATTCTTTTTATAGATATTAAGGATGAGTCGAAGAGGGAGACCAGCTGCTAGGGAAGGCCGTGCTGCTGAGGGAGCTGCTGATTATACTGCTATGTTCGAGGCTATGATGACTTCGATCATGAGAAGGATGCCAGCTCCGGGGCCATCAGTAGATGTTGGAGTTCAAGTTCAAACTCCAAAACCGGTGGATTTCGCTAAGCTATGTAAAGACTATACTGCTCTTGGAGGAAAGGTTTTCTTGGGAACAGAGTCAACTATTGAGGTACAGAGATGGATAGATGCTTGTAGAAGGGTCTTTGGTGATTTGGGAATCGAGGATGCAACCAAAAGGAAGCTCGCATCAAGACAACTTCAAGGGAGAGCTTCTGATTGGTGGAACTCTATCACCATTGATACTCCGGAGGAAGAAATTACTTGGGAGCAATTCCAAGCCAGATTTGAAGCTAAGTTCATTTCTACAGCTCAGAAATCTATTCTGTTCAAGAAGTTTGTGGAGCTCAAGCAGGGTGGAAGACCAGTTCTTGAGTATGTTTCTGAGTTTGAAGCTTTGTCCAAGTATGCTCGGTCGTATATTGAATCTTCATATCAGAAGAACGAGAAGTTTGTGACAGGCTTGGACAGTTATCTTGGGAGGCAGTCGGTGGATCATCTGGATGATTCATTTGAGAAGCTTGTGGAGAAAGCTCTTAGGCATGAAAATCTGTTTCCTTAAGAAGGATCTGTTGTTGCTGTGACCAAGGAAGAGTCTAAACCACACCAGGGTGGAAACAAGAAGAGGAAGCAGCAGCAGCAGCAAAAGTGTAAGGATGGCCAGAAGAAGCCGAAGGGCGAAGTGACCTGCTACAATTGTCAGCAGAAGGGCCATTTATCCAGAGATTGCAAGAATCCAAAGGTGTCGGTGAAGTGTCACAACTGTGACAAACCGGGGCATATCAAGAGGAATTGTCCAGAACCGCGGAAGGACAAGCAGATTGTGCAAGCTTATGCTTTGGGGGCTGTTCCATCATCTTCAAAAGCTCCTACCGCTGAAGAGAAAGGAAAGAGTGTGGTGGTTCACGGTACTCTTTCCATTTGTGGTGTTCCAGTTAGAGTGTTATTTGATACTGGGGCGTCGCATTCTTTTGTTTGTAATGAACTTGTAGGCCGGTTGGGTTTAGAACCGGATATTGTTGATAGGCCATTGGTTGTGACTAATCCAGTTGGGGGTTCGTCTTGTTTGTGTATGCTATGCCGTGGTCTGATTGTATCGAGTCATGATTGCTCTTTTGTTTGTGATTGTTTTGTTCTGAACTTTGCGGGGTTCGGAATTATTTTGGGTATGGACTGGCTTAGGAAGTATGTGGCAAAGGTTGATTGTGAAAGGTTGGAGGTGACAGTCGAGAATGTGGAGGGGCGAAAGGTTGTGATACGATGTAAGCATGAGGAAGGCGTCTTCATGAGCTTCATGTATTCGTTGGTTGTTCCACGGGATGGACTGTCATCGATGCCAATCGCTAATGGATTTGAGGATGTCTTTGATGAGGTCAAAGGGTTACCGCCGCATAGAGAGATTGAGTTTCGTATCGATCTAGTTGAAAGAGCCAGACCTGTTGTGATGCCTCTTAGGCGGATGGCGCCTAGGGAACAGCAAGAGTTGAAGGTGCAGGTTGATGATCTTTTACAGAAAGGATTCATTCGGCGTAGTGTGTCCGAATGGGGTGCACCAGTTGTGTTCGCAACCAAAGCGAATGGATCGTTGAGGTTGTGTGTGGATTATCGTGAGCTGAATAAAGTGACTAAGAAGAACAAGTATCCATTGCCAAGAATAGATGACTTGTTTGATCAGCTTCACGAAGCTAAGGTGTTTTCTCAGATGGATTTGGCAACGGGATTTCACCAGTTAAGAGTGGCTAAGGATAGTGTGCCGAAGACTGCTTTCAGGACACCATCCTGTTTCTTTGAGTGGCTGGTAATGCCGTTTGGATTGACTAATGCGCCAGCATATTTTGTGGATCTTATGAATAGAGTGTTCAGAGATCAGTTGAACAAGTTCGTACTTGTGTTCGTGGATGATATTTTGATTTATTCCAGAACTGAAGAAGAGCACAAGACGCACTTGCATATTGTTTTGGAAATCTTACGGAAACATCAACTGAAGGCTAAGTTTTCGAAGTGTCACTTCTGGAAGAGCGAAGTGAGGTTCTTAGGCCATATTATCTCTGGAAATGGAATAGCGGTTGATCCCTCTAAGGTGGCAGCAATCCAGGATTGGGTTAGACCTAAGAATGCATCTGATGTGAGAAGTTTTCTTGGACTAGCAGGATACTATCGTCGATTTATCAAAGACTTTTCCAAGGTGGCTGCACCATTAACAGGATTGACGAAAAAGAACCAAGTATTCAGATGGGATGCTAAGTGTGAGCAAGCTTTCAAAATCCTGAAATAGCGATTGACAAGTGCTCCTATTTTGACTATTCCTAGTGGAAATGAAGAGATGGTGGTTTACACCAACGCATGTGGTACTGGACTTGGAGCAGTGCTGATGCAGAAAGGTAAAGTTGTTGCGTATGCATGTCGACAACTGAAGCCGCATGAAAGGAATTATCCGACTCATGATTTGGAGTTGGCAGTGATTGTATTTGCTCTAAAGATGTGGAGACATTATCTATTAGGAGTTCGATTCGAGTTGTTTACAGATCATAAGTCGTTGAAGTATCTTTTCTCCCAAAAGGATTTGAATCTTAGGCAGCAACGATGGCTAGAGTTTTTGGCATCATATGATTTTAGTATAGCCTATACTCCGGGAAAGGGTAACGCAGTGGCAGATGCATTAAGTCGAAGACATCCAGGATTGGGAGCCATGTTTTCGGAATGGAAGAGTCTCGAGTATTTGGCTGGATTTGACTTCAGGCCTAGATGTGAATTGGAACCTGAGATGTTGGCAAACTTATCGATAAGACCTACTCTTGTGGAAAGAATAGGCGAGAGCCAAAAGCGAGACGATAAGCTTGTCAAGATTATCCGTGATTTGGAATCTGGATTGGACCCAGAAAAGGATAAAGGATTCGAGGTCGATCGAGAAGGTTGGCTTCAGAAGCAAGGACGACTAGTTGTTCCCGATATAGATGAATTGAGAAATGAAGTTCTGAAGGAAAGTCATCACTCGAAGTTGACAATTAATCCAGGTGGAAATAAGATGTATCGGGATATGAAGAGAACCTATTACTGGGAAGGCATGAAGAAGGATGTTGGAAATTTTATTTCCAAGTGCATGAACTACCAGTTGGTAAAAGCCGAACAGAAGAAGCCAAGTGGACTGCTTCAGCCATTAGAAGTTCCTACATGGAAGTGGGAGCAAATATCGATGGATTTTATCGATGGACTACCTAGAACCAGAACGGGAAATGAAGGGATTTGGGTCATCGTAGATCGTTTGACTAAGAGTGCAAGATTTATTCCTGTTCGATCAACTAGGACTGCATCAAAATTGGCTGAGCTGTATGTTAAGTGGATAGTTCGATTCCATGGTATTCCAAAGAGTATAGTGAGCGATCGAGACCCATTGTTCACTAGTGGATTTTGGAAGAGCTTCCAGGAAGTTTTGGGAACCGACTTGTGTTTGAGTACAGCTTATCACCCCCAAACAGATGGTTAGACCGAGAGAGTCAACCGAGTTTTGGAAGATCTCCTTAGAGCATGTGTTTTGGATTTCGGAGGATCATGGGAAGATCACCTTCATTTGGTGGAATTTTCGTATAATAACAGTTACCAGTCAAGCATTGGTATGGCACCGTATGAAGCATTGTATGGAAGACCGTGTAACTCTCCGACATGTTGGTTAGAGACAGGAGAAAAGTTGATACTTGGGCCAGAAATGATTCGACAGACTTCGGATTGCATAGAGATCATTTGGCAACGAATGAAGGCAGCCCAAGACCGACAGAAAATTTATGCCGATAAGCGTCGTAAGGATTTGGAATTCGACGTAGGTGATATGGTTTTTGTGAAGATTTCTCCACTGAAGAATGTTATTCGATTCGGGAAGAAAGGAAAATTGACTCCAAGATTTATTGGACCATTCTCGATCATCGAGCGAATTGGAAAGCTCGCCTACAGATTGGAATTACCAGAAAAGATGGCGGGTGTGCACAATGTTTTTTATGTATCGTATCTACGGAAGTATGTGCACGACTCGAATACAGTAGTTTCTGCCGATAGCTGTGAAGATTTTGAGGTAGATCCAGTTGTTGAGAGACCTCGTAAGCCGCTTCGTGTTGTGGAAACTGACACGAAACAGCTTAAGAGGAAGGTAGTTAGGTTGCTCAAGATACAATGGAGTGATGATGTTAACAACTGTACATGGGAGGTGGAAGAGAGGATGAAGGCAGCTCATCCTGAACTCTTCGAGGTATGGCCATAAGGTGTCGTGTCATCTCACGATATTGTAACTTGTACTAGTTTTAGAATTCTGCATGCTAGGCTAGTAATTGGATGCATGGTTTGTTGATTGCTATGGATGGTAGGCATGCAGAATAGTTTTTGATTGCTCTTGTTTGATTGAAATTTCGGGGGCGAAATTCCTAAGGGGGAGAGAATGTAACGACCCGTATTTTTATGGATCGAAACATAGTAAAACTGTTGTTAGAGCGTCCAAAGTTAGGTCGTTTGGAGCTTAGGTCGTATAGTAGTTAGGTCGGTGGAGCGACTTAAGGGAGTTGGCGACCTAAGGAAGTTGGCGACCTAAGGATTATGGGATAAGTCGTGTAGAAGTTAGGTCGTGTGGTGGCTTAGGTCGAGTGAATGACTTAAGAGTTAACGACTTAAGTATTGGGGCGACTTAAGGAAAGACAGCGACCTATGGAAGTTAGTATTAGAAGTGAACGACCTAGTAGTTAACGGCGACTTAAGAATTAGCGAGTTAACGACCTAGGAGATAAGCGGGTTAACGACTTAAGGAGTTGTTGTAGTTAGGTCGTGAGCGACCTATGGGGTGCTGTGCTTAGTTAGGTCATAAGCGACCTAAGTTTAGCAGTTATGAGTAGTTAGGTCGCCCAGATGACTTAAGGAGATAGGTCGTGAGCGACTTAGGAGCGAGCTATGGTTAGGTCGTGTGTTATGGCTTAGGCTGTTGTACTGTTAAGTCTTAGGTCGGAGACAGTTAAGTCGTAAGGTTTTCTTAGGTCGTAGACGAGTTAAGATAAGTCGATGAGTCGCTAAGGTATGTTTAGTTAGGTCGTAGACGACCTATGATAGTATGCTGGGTGTAGTTAGGTCGCGCATATGTGTAAGTCGCGCAAGTGTTAGGTCGCGATTGTTGTTAAGTCGTTAGGCCGCATTTTCGTAGGTCGAAGTGGGTGGTTAAGTCGTAGGTCGTTAGGTCGGCAATACCGTTAGGTCGTAGGTCGTTGGGTCTCGTTAGGTCGTGGACGACCTAAGGCGGGGGCGAACGACCTAAGGAATTTCTGCCTATAAATACACGGGTTTTTCTCACTTTTTGGGATCCGGATTTTGAAGCGACGAAGTGCTGCTATTTTGAGAGCTCGAGTTCTATACTTCTTCACTTCTTTTCTCCACTTTGATTTAGTACTTCCTTCCATCCAAGATCGAAGATCCAAGAGCTAAAGTTGAAGATCTTCATCCATCGAAGAGAGATTTCATCGTTTGAAGCGGGATTGTGATAGATCGAGTTAGATCCTTCGCTGTCCAGATCTGAAGTGTGTTGCTTTTGAAGTGTTTAGGTGATTTGGTGAGTGGTGATTATCTCTCACATGGATCCAAAGGAGTATATCGGATTGATGGCTTGATTTGGTGTTAAAATAGTGATTTCCACGCATTTTCATAAACTTAAGTGTAGATCTATTGTTCATGATGATTTGACATCCATTTTACTACATGTTAACCTATGCAAGTTCATTCATCAAGTTGTAGAGATATTGCTCATGATTCATGCTTGTTATATTTAGACTCTTTATTTACAAGATTGTCATTATTGTTATAATTGTTTATTTGATCATGTTTGAATGCTTGATTACTTGTATTAATGTTTGACTTGATTGATTGTTGTAAATTAGTTGATTGATGATTTGATTTGGACAAGTTAGTCGAAGATGATTCAAAAGCTAAGGGAAAGGCTCTTGAATTGGAAAAGCTGCTCGTGGCATATATGGCGGATGATGAAGCTCATATGGATAGATTTGATGATGTTGATGTTGAGATGAGGCTTTGCTATGATGAGATGAAGCGAGGCATGGTATGAGATAGCCTTTGTTTAATCCAGACGGGATCATTCCAAGCATGTTGATAACTCGGTGAAATGGTTCGAGTTGAGGATAATGGTTTGCTCGAGAGGCGCTTGAGCTAGTATGAAAATAGTCGTCGAGGAGGATGACTAGGAGGCTGAGATTTCATCGTTGTTGAAGGTTCTAGCAGGCTCAAAGCAAGAGTACGTTGGGCAGATTCGATAGTCCCTAAAGACTATGATTGTAGTCGAGTACTCTGGGCAGATTCGATAGTCCTAGGCACGGGCTGCGACGACGTGCGGAGTTCTGTCTAGAACCGGGGTTGCCATTAACCCTTGACGGACGGCTGAAAGAATGTGCCGGTCATTCAATTAACCGTGGCATCGAAGCAATGATAACAGTGATAGCCAGAGTCATGGATGTTTGGTTGTATCGTCATTCGGTCTCAAGAGCAATGTTTTCTGGGTGCTTATCTGATCTTGGTTTAGGCCTTGGGGGTTTGTACTTGGAAAATGTTGACCTTGACTCGAGTGATAATCGCTTTACTTTAAATGTCTGCTTTGCTATGTTTATTTCTGCTTAGTGTGTCTGGGGGCTATCACTGTAGAAAGAGGTGGAGTGGGAGGGTTGGATTCCTATTCCTTTTTCCTTTATGCTCTTTTGGTATGTTGTTAGTTAATTTACCGCTCACTAAGACTGTTGTCTAACTCAAGGCTTTATGTTTAACTCTTATTGCCTTGGGCTTTTCATCCGCTTTGGGATGGGCAGACTAGGTAGCAGGTGATAGGTGCTGTTCTTAGTTTCAGACGATGCTGATGACGAAGACGAGCTGGAGGCTTTGCATATTATTTTCTTACTATATGTACTGGATGTTCCGCTGCTTGTATAATTCTCTGAGTGATATGTAGTGAGGCTTGATGTATTGACTACTCAGATGTTGTACCAAACTATTATGAGGTTTAATAGAGATTCTATTCTGTAAAGCTTCACTATATATACTTTCTATTGTATTTTATCCATGCACTGTGAGTAATACGATAGATTCTGCTGTTTTAATTTACCTTGGCAATCGTCCATGGTTGCCTAGCACACTTTACAGCGCACTATTTTCCTTATTCAGTGCGGGGGTCATGGGCGGTCGTCACACACTTGCTCACACGAGTGTTTAGGCATTATGGAGTAAATTTGAGCAGAGAGCCAATAGTGAGGAAGGTCACTCCCACTATCGACCAGACCACTATGAGGAGGATGAATATTACCTTGCCACCAGAGCCGCTACACCAACAGCAGTAGATAGCGTAGGGCATCGAGGGATACATGAGTCCTTAGCTTGTTGCTATCCGTCAGGTTCAGGCAGAGCTTCGAGAGATTAGGAGGGAGCAGCAGCGCCAAGGGTGTGAGATTGGATGCATAGCCATCATGCTACGACCATTCCACGGTCGCAGCAATGGCTCGAGCTCCAACCATGGAGCGAGACCTTCTCACAGTTCTTAGGCGGTGTTTTATTTAGGATTATTATATCTTTTATTTCCAGCATTTGTTCTTTTCTTTTGGGTTGTTGGGTTGTAAAGTTGTCTCTTATAAAAGGCACGCACGATATTATGAGTTTCTATTCATTTTCTATGTTATTGTTTCTGGATATGCGAACCACTCATATATATATATATATATATATATATGCATAGTAGAGAAACAATATAAATATGGGAATCTCATAAAGACACTTAACTAACAATAAATGTAATATAAGATTGGAAGTTTAGAATAGTTGGAAATTTTAGCGAAGGACACAAAAAAGCTGTTTGGATAGCGTGGGTCATTGCTCAGGTTCCTTAAAAGCTAAAAAAATTTAATAATATATGTGTTGACATTTTTAAATAAAATGTCACATTTTTGGGTAAAGTTTAGTTGTAGAATTTTGGAATTTGGTTTATGCGTTTAGCGCATAACCGAGTTTCGACTATGCTCAAATTGTGGCTTGGTTTATCAAATTTTTTAAGAAGGAAAATATTTTGAAAATTTTCCTTTTGATTTGAAAAGTTCCCTTTTGAAAAGAAAAAAAGAAAGAGAAACCATAAGAAAATGTTTTGTGTTTTAGTCATTTTTGACTCTTAAATTATTTTGAGTTTTTTGTTCAAAGTTTTATTTTAAGGGAAAATGTGTATCTAAATATTTTGGATTTTATTTTTCAAATAACGTACAAATTTGAAAAGTGAAAGATTTTTGTGAAAACTTTGATTTTGAAGGCCACATGTTAGGCGTAAGGATGGCAAGTAGAGTTAGAATTTGCAAATTTAGCGGTGCATTAGGGTCGATGATACAATAAATGCAAGCTAACAAGGAAAAAACTGTTTTAGCTTTGGAATTTCTATTTGCATACCATGTCGATGACACGTGCAAGTCTATTTTTAGGCTTAATTTTGTTTTAGAGCTTGAAATAAGCCTCCTTATGTGTTCTGTGCGTGGAAAATTTTGAGTAAATTCGGGGCAGCGAAGAAATTTCCACTGTACTACGGGAATAGGAAGATTATAGTGTGGTAAGAATGTTAAATTCTCCACCTAAATTCCTTTTTCCGGCGTAGGAGTAAAGTTTAGAAAGCGATTTTTCGATGCATTAGATTATTGGATGATAGGAAGTGGACACAAAATTGGTCGCTCATACTTCTATTTGCAGGAGTATGGGGGTTTTGGTTGAAAAGATTTTTCAAAAGCTGCACACATGTAGAACTGTCAGTATATATGCAGGTTGTTTGCAGCATGTTTTCAAAAAAAAGTTTTTAAAAGGAATGCATTCATATAGGAGGATTCTATTTAGAATTATTCTGCATACATACATATTTTATGTGTTGTGATACAGTTGTACACTATGCACTTATGCATGTTTGGTTGCAAAAATTGGTTGTACACTCATTAGTCATATGGTTTAGGATAATTAGGAGCCAAAACCTAACTTAGTCATTGGTGAAATTTCAGGGACGAAATTTATTTTAAAGGGAGAAGACACCCCATAATTTAGCGTTAGTTATTCAATTAGTTAGTTAGTTAATTAATTAGGCTTCAAAAATGGAATTTGTGCAAACGATGGAATTTGATTACGAAACTTGCACCATTGCGTTCATGATGAAATTCTCAGCAACTTTCATATTCGGGGTTTTGCGATCGGAGTCCAAACAAAGAAGTTAAGGATGAAAAACGAATTCGAAATGAAAATAATTAAATAAGAAGAAATTAATGTTTTTATATTATTACCCGGCCCACAGGCCGACCAGTTATTTGGGATGGTCGACCCCTAGCGATCGACCGATTACACAAGGGTGGTTGACTAGTGGCGACATGGTGGCTCTAATAATCCTAGACCGCAACGGCCCGGTTTAATATATTTCCACCTATTAGTTCTTGTTGATTCTAGCACCTATAAATTCAGACCTAACCCTCCCTTTCTTCTCATATTTTTATAGTGGCAGCAACGAAGCTCTGCCATTTCTTATTCTCCACTTTCTTTCTAAATTATAAAAATAAGATATTTGTATTTATATTCATACAAATCAAAGAAGAGTAGAAATCTAATAAAAAGGAGAAGAGAATCAACCATATGCGTATTTGAGATAATTTACAAATATATATATATATATATATATTTGTATCTATTTTCTCTCCCTATCCCAAATCTCTTCACGGATCTGTAATGCCAATATATGTATATACCCTTTTATACATATCTCTTGGATTAAAAAGGATTTGAAGATTAATCAAACATTCTACTTCAGATCTAGAGATTTGGATCGGTTTTAAAAAGTGAGTGGGAAATTTTATAGATTGTTATAATATGAAAATTATCCCGTTGGTGTTTATTTGATTTTTATGCCTAATTGGATAATTGTATATGAGTTGTAAGTAATGAATTGAATATGATCTCAATATAATAAATATCGCCTACATATTCTTGTTTATGAATTGATTTAGCATTGTATACAACCTGATCTGGAAATCAGTCCCAAAAGTATGAATTTAGAATATTGATTTTAACGAAATTTATTCTAGATCTGAAATAGGTTGTATGATAATGTTATAAATTTGGATTATTACCCTTATCTTATTAGAATAAACTTTTCTATATTTAGAACTGTTGGAATTTAGATCCGTTTAATATTTGTAAATTAGTTTGATTTCTTTTCCTTTTAGAAAGATACATCGTTTGATATAACAAGGAATAGATACAAACAGAATGAGAAAGGGATGTGTAAAGTATAAATTCATTGTAGTTTACACTGCCTATTTCAGAAATAAAAAGAAATGATTATTCCTTGTAATTTCAAATGATGTAATCTTTTATATTTTAAAATTAAATCTTTTTTTGGACTAATTTATAGAAATTATAGTGGATAATATTTTTAGATACGATTCCAACAATTTAACATGGAAAAGTATATTCTAGTAAAGGTATATAACTAAAACATATTTGATAAAAATAAATATTTATATGTAATCACTGCGCTTATAATAATTAAATAAAAAGTTAATAACGACGCTTTGACGGAATATTCACGTTTAGGATAATTAACTAATGAGAAAAGAATTGAAAAGGCTGTAACTTCAATAGATGGTAATAAATATGGAAATTGCAATAAATCGATAAGGTAAATGGATTAATGAAACTGATAAAAATAGATAGATATAAAAGGATTCTAATTTGAAATTGTTTTAGGAAATGTCCATTATGATTTTATGGACAAATTGACATTTATGAGCATTAAACGGGGATTTATGGATGGTTAAATATTTAAGGTAAATCTTATCGCCTTAAATAAAATGGAAATTAATAAGCTGTGTCCAATGTTTACCTAAGATAATATAAATAAAGACTTTGGATGGTTAATTGGACTTAGTGGGTTAGTGATGCGAGGTTGGTAGAGTCACTCGATGGAAGACTGCCCTTCACTTTGAGGCTATCAACAGTCGGGTGTGATTACTACTGATGTGAGAATCCTAGGATCCATGACAACATGAGAGATTGGGCTTGCATTCATAATTGAAAAGTATTAAATGGTCCAAAATTTGGAATTAGAAGCGATGATGTATATCTCCATAGGGATTCGCTTCTGATTTGAGGTCTTAAGTGGATGAAAGGTCCACCTCTCTCTTAAATGGAAGTACTAAGTAACCTAGTGAGATTTAAAATAAATAAATAAGGATGTCTCTAAAAAGGGCTTACTTTATTGCTGAGGTCGTAAGTAACTGAAGGGTCCGCCTCCCTACTAAATGAAGTAACCTAAAAAGACGCCAAATTTATAATTAAAGAGTGAGAGTGGATATCTCGGGAAGGGTTTGCTTCAGGTTTGGGGTCTGTAACGACCCAGAATTTCACTACTTGAATAATTTTAAATATTCAAATAATAGGTTTATAACTAAAATAAAACCCTTTTAAATAAATATGTAAATAAATAATGTGGTGAAAGAGTTTTCTAATTTAGTTTAAAAAAATATTTAGTTCGATGTAAGATTGAAAATGTGACCAGAATTCGTTTTTCGAATTTTCGACCTTTCATCGGCTGAAGGTTATCAGAAATGCAATAACTCTTTTGTATGCACCGACACATTTTTATAAGTTACTTAGGCATGTTTGAATGCATGTGAATAAATGTATATATGCTTAAGGATATATATATATAACAAGGAAGCTTCCAGCATAAGCCACCGAAATAAATAAAATAAAAATAACTAATTATTTATTAATTTAATTAATTAATTATATTTTACTAATTAATTGAATTAATAAGGTTTAATGTGGTTTACCCTTCTTATTATTTAAAGACATTTGAAGTTCAAAAATCAAATGTGTGGTGAAGTTTAAAGTTAATTAATCAATATTAGTAAGGTTGTTTAAGTTATTAAATCCTTTTTACATTTATGTTTTGAAGTTAGTAAACTCTTTTAACAAAGTGTTTTAAAGCTAACACTTGTAATGTGAGGCCAAGCACAAATTCGGGTTTTTAAAAGAAAAAGTTTGATTCGTCTATGGAAAGGAATTAATTTCAGCAAAGTGATTCACTTATATGTGAACGATTTATTTGTATACTTAGCACTAAACGTCGAAGAAGTAGACTTGTCGCTATTTCGAAAGTTAAGAATAATCGTGAGACATGACTTTGAGGTAACACTACCTTGACTTGTCCGATGTTATTATTAACCAAGATAACTGTCTTGTTTTGTTCTTGTTTTGTTCTTTACTTTACCCAAGATAACTTGCATTTCGGATGCTTGGGCAACGACACATGAATATCATGGATGTATTAAATTTTGTTCCTAGGCGTCAGAATGGTGGGTCGTCACAGATGGTATCGGAACTTAGGTTTAGCGAACCCCTAAGCCCTGGTGGGGTAAACTCTCTAAGGATAGGATTAGTAATATCCTAGGATAAGTCTGGGAGTATAAATATATATTGAGTGCGTATTTGTTAGTGCTATAAAATTGTTTTATATTGTGTTATTTGATCCGTTGAGTGGTATATGAATTCTGGTCGATGCGTCTGATCAGCGTTCTCGATAGAGATTCTTAAACACTTGAGCAGACCTAACAATACAGTATTTTTTTAAAATGGTAAATGAAATATTTTACCTAGGAATATATTTTTTATATATAAGAATGATTTTCAAAATTAATATATTTGTATAGTTGAGTTGATTATTTAGAAATGGTAATATTTTATTATTATTATTTAGAATTTGATTGGTTATGCTCATCCAGTTTGAGCATTAACTATTGTTGAATAGTTCATAAGAGATTTTCCTTAGTATGGTATAGGTTAGGTAAATAGGAATTAGGGAACCTTGAGAATGAACCCTTGTGAATTCGGTTTCACAGTTTGATTATAAGGTGTTTGGCGAAAGGGTTAAGTTAAAAGTCATCTATTAATAGTGTTAAGCTGAAATTAAACTTTTAATAAAGTTGTTTAATATAATCTAATGGTAGAAAAATAAAAATAAATAAATAGGTAATAAACCAAAACAAAAATTTGGATAAAAATTTGAGAAAATTTAATTATAATAAAGGAGAATTATTTATATGTAAGTTTAACTGCATCCAAATTTGTTGTATCATATCTATGATGCTATAAACTATTGTTGATTTCTTGGATGATGGTTGGATTTGTTAGATTGATTGTTTAGTCGAAATTAATTTGGATATTCCATTTAAACTATTTAAATGTCATTATTGTAATTTTCGCTATACCGTCATTTATTGAACATCGCGCCCTAAACCCTTGGGTGTGTGTTTTGAACTTGAGTGGATGTTTAAAATTAATTAATCTTTTTGATTAATGAGATTTGAATTTAATTAGATCAATTTAATTATTGATATTGAATTTTAATTAATTATTTTAATTAATGATTGGTTAAATTTAATTAATTGTTTTAACTAATGGTGTGTTGGAAATTTAGTTAGTCATTTTAATTAATGATATTTGAAATATAATTAATCATTTTGTAAATTTGACTAATATCTTTTGGAATAATTAATATAGTTTTTGATTTATAAAAGAGATTAAAAATATGAATAATTATATTTTGGGATAATCATTGTTATTTTAAGTCTAATAAAAGATTTTAAATTTGATTTATTTAGAGAAAATTTATTTGGTTATAAAGTTTTAAAAAGAATTTTATAAATCATCCCACAGGACAATTAATATTGTTTTAAATTTATAAATGATGTTTATAAATGATAAAATTCTTTAAAAAGAATTGTTTAAAAATAAAGCTTAGTGTAAATTGTTTTGCATTTATGGTTTAAAATGATATTTGGTTTTTGACCCTTGTTTTAATACACTTATTATTATAAATTTGTCTTTTAAAATAACATTTTAAAGAGTTTTTGAAAAATTTAGATCCTTGAATTGTTTGAAATAATTTCAAAAGATTTTGATAAAAGTAATAGTGATATTGGAATATTTCTAAGTATAAATATTTTTAAAAAATAAATTAATGAAATAGATTTTCTTTGGTTAATTCGGGGAAAAACATTTTGATTAGTTTTGTGGTAATCTGAATAATCTTCTAAGTAACGATCGGATGTTTGCTTATGCGGACATTGTGGAGTACTTAGTAAATTATTCTCTTTATCATTGTACGATCGAAATGAGTTCAAATCCGTACGAACCCAAATTGAGTTTTAGTAAATAAAATTGTTTGAAGTCATTTCATAAAAGAAATTATGTAGTATGCTTTCAAAGATGAGTTTTGAAATTTATAACTGGGTATTTAATCTTTAATTTCCCTTGGTAGGGAATTGATTTCTAATTAAAAAGTAATTTTGATAAGAGATTGTGTTAATAAACGAATTTTTACCCTTAGATAAGATAAGGGATAATTTAACACTAATTTAAATCGATTTGATTGGATAGGAGGGTTTTTATAACATTGTTTTATCAAAACCATAGATTTTATTTAACATCTAGTAGGATAAACTAATTGGTGTTAATTGGGTCAGTCCATAAACATCATTCATTATAACACCTTAATGTAAAAAGGTAGGAGGGTTTTAAATAGACATTGTTTTATTAAAACCATAGCTTTTGTTTAAAACATTTAAGTGGTGTAAACTATTTGTTGTTTTAGGTAAACCCATAAACATTGTCCATTTTAACACTCTAAGTTAAAGAGGTCAAGAGGTTGACTCGGTTTTAAAAGACCCAAATTTTGATTAGATCTTCACCTAAATTGTGAAAAGCAAAATAAAATTTGTATTTGTATGCACTCTTAGGATATAGAAGAGTATCATACAAATAAATAAGGTGAAATAAGTTATTATTTGATATTTTATAAAGAAATGACTTTATAAAATATTTTTTAAAACTTTGGTGAAAATTTATGAAATAATTCATAAATGATTTTGGTATTGAATAAAATACTAAATACAAATTTAAGTGATTTAGAAATATTGTTATAATTAAGAAACCAATAATTTTAGAAAGTGACTTTCAATATTTCTGAAGGAACATAAGTAATCCTCTAACCAATAACCAAAGGCCGATGATCAAAATGATACACTTAGTAAATTATTTATATTCTTAGGCAATCAAGAAAGTTTTAAACCTAAGTTAGAAGTTTGTTGTTAATCTTTGGCATTTTAAATAATGTTGAATGTTAGATTTTTCCCTTATGGAATTTGAATGATTGATAGTGTTAGTATTCCTTTATGGAATTTGGTTGATTTGATTTAATTGAATTTGATTGATTTGGGTGATCTTATATACCATAGTTTATTGAGTTAAAATGTATAAACAATAGATTTTGGAATTGTTGTTTATTAGAACTAAAATCCCGGTGCTTTTGAAAAAAAAGCGATTTTGAAAATTTTGGAAAGAAATAATAATTGTTTACTCTAGTTGTTGTATTTGGAGGAACCGGGATACCACTGGATGCTCCATGTTGTTTTAATTCTAGAGTTTTACATGTTTTGTTAGGAGGATCCCCTCCTAATTATTTTGGTTTTTATTTGTTCCTCTTAGAAGGAATTTGGAAAATATATTTTGAATATAAAACCCGGGCATTTAGTTCAAAATTTTGGAGGTATTTTGAAAAATATTGGATGCATAGCATTCATTATAGAATATTCTCTTTATTTTGTTGCATATGTTTGTTACATTACTTATGGTTGCATCATGTTACCTGATTGCATATGGTTGTATTACATATGTTTATGATAGGAAATTTTAACTAATCAGATTTACCCAAAACCAAGTAAGTAAATCGATTTTCTTGGGATGGTTATTACTTCTTCCACTCCGTAATAATTTCAGGGATGAAATTCATTTAAGGGGAGAAAATGTAACGACCCGGAATTTCACTAATTGAATTTGTGAATATTTAATTAATTTTAAGTATTCAAATAATAGTTTTATAACTAAAATAAAACCCTTTTAAATAAATAAATAATGATGGTGAAAGAGTTTTCTAATTTAGTTTACAAAAATATTTAGTTTGATGTAAGATTGAAAATGTGACCGGAATTCATTTTTTGAATTTTCAACCTTTCATCGGTTAAAGGTTATCATAAATTTCATAACTCTTTTGTATCCACTAACAAATTTTTATAAGTTACTTAGGCATGTTTGAATGCATGTGAATAAATATATATGCTTAAGGAAATATATATAATAAGGAAGCTTCCAACATAAGCCACCGAAATGAATTAAATAAAGAAGCTTCCTATGTAAGCTAAGCAAATATAATTAAATAAAGAAGCTTCCCATGTAAGCTAAGCAAATATAATTAAATAAAGAAGCTTCACATGTAAGCTAAGAAAATATAATTTAATAAAGAAGTTTCTTTGAGAAGCTTCGTATGCTTATAAAACTACCTTTTCCTAAACTTTTATTTCACTTTTCCATTCTCATTTCATGTACCAAACTTCCTAAAGCTTATAACCATAATTCCATGGCTTCCTAAACTCTTTTCAAGTTACAAAAATCTATATATTTCTACTTAAATCTCTTCCAAAGCTGGTTAAAACACTTACACACTCATCTCTTCACTTCACTTCCAAAGTTCAAGCCCTCAACCCATCAAGGCCATACCATATACTCCCTAAGGCCGAACCTTTGTGGTGATTTAAAGAACTTAGAGACTTCATTTTCTAAGACTATACAAAGACCTAGTCGTACTTGCAAAGATAGTGCAATTCCGGTTAAAGTTCGCAAGCATTTTTGGTGAGTAAAGCTTTCTCTTTTATGCAAAGTTCTAAACCATTATTGTTGATAATAATTGTTGTTGGATTGTTGCTTGGAAATTAATGTGCTTGTGTTTTTATACACTTGTTTATACATGATTCCATAATACGATAATGAATTGTTTAGCGTTGATGATGTTTGGCTCGGAATTGTTTAAACACCCTTTAATAACTTGGCCAAGACTTTTGCAAAATTAATCAGAATTTAGATTTTTTAATGATATGGAAACATAACTCAAAGGACTACAACTTTTATGTTTATGATATTTTAAATTTCAAAAATCTTAGTCACTGAAATTGAGGTGCCAGTTCAGATAAGTTAGTAAGCTTTAGTAAGTTCGATGAAATATTGGTAGTTAAATTTAATTATATATAAGTAAATGCTCTCTATATGTTGTTCCATAGTTAATTACCTTGTATATAAGTTCATACCTTGTTATGTGATGTTTGGTTGTATTGTAATGACATAAGTTTGTTTGCCTAACTGCCATATAGTGATAATCGCTATATCGGCACTTTCGGAAAATCACTTCTTATCGAAACCTTTTGTTTCATCTTTATGCTTGGAATTGTTTTACAAGTTAAGCAAGATTTTGACTAATGATGTTTTAAAAAATAATTAATTATTTTAATAATGATTATTTAATTTAATTAATTATTTAATTTATAAGTATTAAGGTTAACTAATTAACTTATTAATGATGTGTTTTAAATTTAACCAATTACTTGGTTAATGATGATTTAAATTTGATTAATCATTTTATTTAATGATGTTTAAGGCTAATTAATCTTTTGATAATGATGGATTAAACTTAATTAATCAATTAAGCAATGATGTTTTTAAAATTAGTTAATCTTTTTAATTAATGACTTTAAAAGGAAATCAACTTATTTTAACTTTAATTAATCTTTCCGTAATGATGGTTTAAATTGATTAATCATTTTAAATAATTATATTTAATTATTTAATTTAAGTACTTATATTTAAATTTATTAATTAATTGAATTAATGATGTTTTAAAGGTGATTTACCCTTTTTAATTAAAGTTATTGGAGTTAATTACTCAACTTAATTTTTGAAGTTTCGAAGTGAATTTATCAAAGTAACAAAGATGTTATGACTTTGGTATTCACTTTAAATAATGATAATTATTTATTTATTAATTTAATTAATTGTATTTTACTAATTAATTGAATTAATAAGGTTTAAACGTGGTTTACCCATCTTATTATTTAAAGACATTTGAAGTTCAAAAATCAAATGTGTGATGAAGTTTAAAGTTAATTAATCAATATAATAAGGATGTTTTAAGTTTTTAAATCCTTTTTAAATTTATGTTTTGAAGTTAGTAAACTCTTTTAACAAAGTGTTTTAAAGCTAATACTTGTAATGTGAGGCCAAGCACAAATTCGGGTTTTTAAAAGAAAAAGTTAGATTCATTTGTGGAAATGAATTAATTTCTGTAAAGTGATTCACTTATAAAGGAACGATTTATTTGTATACTTAGCACTAAATGTCGAAGAAGTAGACTTGTCGCTATTTTGAAAGATAAGAATAATCGTGAGACATGACTTTGAGGTAACACTACCTTGACTTGTCCGGTATTATTGTTAACCAAGAAATGGTACAAGTGGGAATTCGATGAGTGGTGATAAGTATACAAGACTTAATTTCCATATACGATCATTTTATATCCTCGATAGTTGGTTTCTCACCATTAGTTACTTCAGCTTTTTTATCATCACTCTAAGATGATGTGTTGCTCATTTGAGCTTTGTTATCCTTTATCGAAAATGATCAAACCCGAAGAGCGAGTGGAAGCCAAGCTATGTGGGGTTTCTCCCATTAGGGTATTTTCACATCCACTCTAGATTGGATTCGCTGTTGCGCATTTAGATGTGAAATATTCGGATACTCGGTAACCATTGGTGGGGTCCGGCTTGGACGTGTCCGAGAGCCATCGGAGTTCTCAATTTTATTTCTAGAGGTATACTTTCGGTAAGGGGGTGCACCCTCCTGTTCATTGTTGGAGATTTTTCTTTCCTTATTTGATTCGAACTTTAAATCTATTGTAACAACCGGGATTTTTGTAAATTTTAATTATCGACAAAATGACGATTTAATCTAGTTGACAATTAATATTGAGTTTTAAATCGTATTTAAAATTCTTTAATAAAAAAAATTGTTATTCGTGGTTAGAGAATTTAAATCAATCTAAAATTCATTTTCTTTTGATTTGTATAATCCTCTATTAAACATTGTAAGTAGAGTAAATAATATTTGTGAAACGTTGTTTGAGAATTTAAAATCATGTTGAAATTCTTTTTAAAAATTGTAAAGATTATTTAACAAATTGTTGTTTACTATAAAAAAATTATTTTTGGAAATTAGAGAAGATATTGGGCTTTACAAATTGAAATAACGTGGCCCATAACGGTTGGCACCGTGATAGTATCAGAGTGAACCCGACCCCCTTTCTCCCATTTTTGGATTCGTAACCCTAAAATCCAGAAATCGAACGAAGAAAATAAATGGTGGCGGCCTCCTTTATTCTCGTCGTCCCCAAATTCAAGTTAAAGCTCCGGTCAAATTCGGGGTGCCACAATTTCGAGTGGCTCGAGCGAACGAGGGCTCCTTGTCGATCATTCATCGTGAAGAGCTCTCCCAGGCTTCCTTTCTCATTGAAAGAGGTGAGTAATTTTTAATTACTCACGTCTAATTTAATCTCCTAAATATGCGATTCTGTGAATTTAATTACATGGGTTTGATGGTTTTTGGGAGTGAGTGTGACGATGTTGTTTGTTCGACTTTGGCCTTCTGTCACCTTCGGCCACTTGATTTGGTAAAAAGTTGTAGACCGAAACTAGACTTTGGGCTTACTTTTGTTTGCGAAATTTATTTGACCTTGGCTTTTGTTCGTAGTTGATTTGGTGAATTTTCATCGGCCGTAACTTGGTTTCGTTCTCTAACTGGGATGTTGATTTCTTTTTGGATCATGGCTTTGAAAAAAAAAACTGTTCATTTGTACGCACTTGTCCAGTGCAGTATCTTGGTGACTTCATTTTGTGACTTTGTTCATTCGAAATGATTTTCAGACTTTGGCATTTGAATTCTCTGATACATATTTAATTTTATCACTTAAGTTCGATCGGCCACTCGGTTTTACTTGGGTGTTCGTGATCTTTCTTGACTAATTCATCTATATAAATACGAGGTTGCTTGATTGTCACGATTTAAAATACTCGGCTTTAAAATTGTGATGATAGACTATATTCCTTGATTTTCGATTATGGCTGCGTGACATTTTCTTCTGTTGACTTCGAACTGGATGGATATTTGAATTCAGGTTGGTTTTTGAATTTGATTTTCGGCTTTGTCCGTGTCTACTTGTCTTTGATACATTGATCCTCGGCTTCACATAGATATAGGCTTAGTCCTTGTATACTCTGTTGCATTTTACCCTGTTGTGTTTCGATTAGTTCACTTCTGTAGTGTTTGCATTTGTACCTGATACAGTGCGCTTGAGTATGGCCTCACTTTTGATCTGATGTTGAGGCTGATTCATTCAAATGTGTCTTCATTGTAAACTGGTTCATCATGTAGTTCACTGTAGCCTTGGGTCTGTTATTTGTTGTTCATGTGCCTCTTTGTAGTACAGTCTGTTGGTCGAGTTATATTCATGTGTTTACTTTGAGTAAGTTACATCTGTGCTCGAGTCTGCTTGCATTTGTATCTTGATATATCTCAGTTTTATGTGTATCAGTTTTGTATAGGGTTTTGAGTACTTCTTATAGGCTACTGTGTATCACTGTATATAATGTTCACATCTTTTCTGGTTGGTCTGACCTGAACTAACCATTGAACTGCATGTTACTTATTGTTTCAATGTTTGGTCAATGTGTGTTTGTGCTGCCTGTTCTCCATTGGCATTATGGAATACTTGTAGTTCATTCGAGTTGTCTTGTTTTTGGCCATTCACCTGGCTATGGCCCCATTTCTGATCTAACTTTGGTTTGCATACTTGATATGCAGTGACCTGTGGCACTTGACTTCGGTTGTTTCTTTGATAGTGAACTTGTTCACTGTTTCCATTTGCTTGAATTGGTGGAGTTTGGTTGATTGGTTTTTGATTGTTTCAGGTTGATTTATGAGATTTTATAGCGAGTTGAATCCGGTCCCAAAGATCCGGGTTTGACCCTGTACACGAATGTAGACTTTCGGTGTACATTCGTGTGTGATTCATTCCTCTTGATTTGAGTTAGTGCATGTTGTTTTGGTTTATTTATGTTGACTTCTACAGTTTTAATTGTTGTTAGTTTTCACCGTCGTGATGATTTCGCGTACTGTGTGGCGAGGCAGTGCACGCGTGCGTGTACTGCAGCCACATAGAAATTTGGTTTGACTGATCTTTTTGAGATTGCTGATTTGTTGATTTACACTATTTAGTGTATATTTACCGTTATCCGATTCTCTTATTGAGAAGTTGGATATACGAGATTTCTGTGATTGTCGTCTATTTGACTATCTGATTATTATTGCTGCTATGCACTAATAACTGAGTTTGAATTAGACTGACCCGTGTATTATTTTCTTTTGAATTTAATACTCGGGTCAGACCCGAGTTATTTCAGGTTGTAGATTTTCTTCTTTGAGTTGCTGTTCAGGATTCGAAGACTTTTCACATCTTCTGAAGTTGTCGGTGTCATTTTGTAGTAGTCGTGTCATTGTATAGAACGATATGTATTCATGTATATTAGTCGATAATGTACTTGTATATATAACTTCTAGAGTTGACAGTTGTAGTTGTATCAGATGTATCGTGTCAACTATATTGTAACTGACATCGGTTATATATATATGAGATTTTTGTTAATCTGTGTTCCACATTCATATTATCTGTGTTATTGTTATATCTAATGTCCTAAACTATTATGAACTATCGTAGTTTGTTTTATACTGATAATTGGATATGTCGATGGGAGTAAACAAATAATAGAAAAAAAAAAAAGTATATACCACTCCTATCGAGATAACCAATATTAGTGTAAGGCCAATTACGGATGGTCGCTCCTATCCAGCCTTATTCTTCGTAATAATAGACAGTATTTCTTTTAATACTCTTTGTTATTATGAGCATAGAGGTGGGGCGTTACAGTTGGTATCAGAGCTTGGGGTTTATGGACATAAAATAAAACATAACTTGGATGGAACATATGTTACAACTTTTAGTCGATGTTTTATTGTGATTTGAGTCAAAACTAAAGTTTTGAAATTTTGATGCAAGTTTTTAAATATCATTATTTAAAAATAAAAAGTGAAACTGTGTTTTGTTAATTTGATTGAATTGCGTTCTGTTTATCAGAGTGCGCAGCGGAAACAGTGAAACTGTCTTCGCTGAGTACAACTGACAATCTTTTGATTTAAAAATCAAAATACGAAATTGATATGAATTCCAATTGTTGTTTACATAGCTGTTATTATTTTGTTTCTTTGAGAATTTCGAATCCGAATTGAGGATTCGAAGAAATTGCAGATATGTGTTTTTATTGAAATTTCCGCTGGCTTTCTTTTATACTAATCATATATTGATTAGATTTTTGCTGTTTTGAAATTATCTTCATTGAAGATACATTTGAATGATTCTTTGTTCATTTTGTAGTACGTGCAAAAATTTAAATTGCACGTTATTGCATTTATTTTACGTTGAACCGATGCTTGGTTATGATACGTATTTTGTTGTCGTTATTTTTATAACGGGATTTTTACACCAATGCTGAATTTTGAGGCACGGTGTTTTGTTGACAATTTTAATGAATGAAAATTCACTGATGTCACATTTTGATGTGAATTCTTTTGATGAGATATTTGATGTTTTAAAAATTACTGTCGCTTTGACTTCAGTAACAGTCAAATTTTTAAAAAGTGAATTTTCAAGCGGTTATTCCGCAATACTGATGTGTAACCGTTTTTACGGTATTTTGAGAAGTACAATTTCCTTATCGAAATTGTTACTGATTTGCTGTTTTAATCACGTGATTGGAAAATCGTTTTAAAATGAAAATTGTTTTATAAATTTTAACGATTTGCGTTTTCAAAAGAATGGAAAGCGACTTAAACGATTCAGCAAAATCGAGGACTATGACCCCTTTCTTTTACTGATTCGCTTAACTCCGGACTTGTCCAGTTGAGAATGCGAATTGTTATTTTTTAAAAAAAAAAAAAAAAAAAAATTGTTTTCAAAAACTTTACAGTTTGCGATTTCAAAGGAATGAGGAAGCGATTTAAACGTTTCAGCAAAATCGAGGACTATGACCCCTTTCTTTTACTGATTCGCTTAATTCCGGACTTGTCCGTTTGAGAATGTGAAATGTATTTTTTTTACAAAATACACAATTTTGCACTTTCAAGGAAACGATGAAGAGATTTAAACGATTTAGCAAAAGTGCGGAGTATGGAACCACACTTTTACTATTTCGGTTAATTCCGGACTCGTTAATTGAATATCTGTTGTTTTGATGATTTTGATGAATTTTACACTTTCAAGGAAACGATGAAGAGAATCAAACGATTTAGTAAAACACGTGGTATGGGACATGTGCGTTTGCTATTTCGGTTAATTCCGGACCCGTTAATTGAAATATTTGATGCTTTCGTGTGCTTTCGAGCCACTATGATGGACCTTCGGGTCATATGATGGACCTTCGGGTCATATGATGGACCTTCGGGTCAAATACCAGTACTAGACCTTCGGGTCACTCTGCGGACCTCCGGGTCAATCTGATGGGCGCCAAAATTATGTTGAGTACTTGGTAGGCTTCGGCCATATGTTGTTGCACGTGCGGCGAATTAAAAACTCGCCATCTGATGGGATCGATCCAAGCTTTTATGTTGATTTTCTAGTCTTCTTAATTGATTTCTAGATATTTGTTGTTTCCAATTATCTGCAGGTAATTAGATATTTGTTGATATGAGTTCTGATTATCGTTTTTGATAATCAGATATTTGTTGTTTCTAATTATCGCTGGTGATAATTAGATATTTGTTGATATGAGTTCTGGTTATCGTTTTTGATAATCAGATATTTGTTGTTTCTAATTATCGCTTGTGATAATTAGATATTTGTTGATATGAGTTCTGATTATCGTTTTTGATAATCAGATATTTGTTGTTTCTAATTATCGCTTGTGATAATTAGATATTTGTTGATATGAGTTCTGATTATCGTTTTTGATAATCAGATATTTGTTGTTTCTAATTATCGCTTGTGATAATTAGATATTTGTTGATATGAGTTCTGATTATCGTTTTTGATAATCAGATATTTGTTGTTTCTAATTATCGCTTGTGATAATTAGATATTTGTTGATATGAGTTCTGATTATCGTTTTTGATAATCAGATATTTGTTGTTTCTAATTATCGCTTGTGATAATTAGATATTTGTTGATATGAGTTCTAATTATCGTTTTTGATAATCAGATATTTGTTGTTTTTAATTATCGCTTTAGATAATTAAATATTTGCTGATTTGAGATTTAATTATCGCTTGAGATAATTAAATATTTGTTGATTGAGATTTAATTATCGCTTGAGATAATTAAATATTTGTTGATTTTAGATTTAATTATCGCTTGAGATAATTAAATATTTGTTGATTGAGATTTAATTATCGCTTGAGATAATTAAATATTTGTTGATTTTAGATTTAATTATCGCTTGAGATAATTAAATATTTGTTGATTGAGATTTAATTATCGCTTAAGATAATTAAATATTTGTTGATTTTAGATTTAATTATCGCTTGAGATAATTAAATATTTGTTGATTCAGATTTAATTATCGCTTTAGATAATTAAATATTTGCTGATTTGAGATTTAATTATCGCTTGAGATAATTAAATATTTGTTGATTTTAGATTTAATTATCGCTTGAGATAATTAAATATTTGTTGATTCAGATTTAATTATCGCTTTAGATAATTAAATATTTGCTGATTTGAGATTTAATTATCGCCTGAGATAATTAAAAATTTGTTGATTTTAGATTTAATTATCGCTTTAGATAATTAAATATCTGTTGATTTGAGAAATTTGATTATCGTTTTTGACAATCGAATATTTGTTGAATTTGAAATTTGATTATCGTTTTTGATAATCGAATATTTGTTGAATTTGAAATTTGATTATCGTTTTTGATAATCGAATATTTGTTGAATTTGAAATTTGATTATCGTTTTTGGTAATCGAATATTTGTTGAATCTGGTAATTTGATTATCGTTTTTGATAATCGAATAATTGATGATTTGATGTTTTCTGACTATCGTTAAATCATTGGATATTTGCTGATTTTGTTGATACGAGATTTTCTAGTTTCTTATTGATTCTAGATTACGTTGATGGTATTGAATTGCTGTTTTCTATCTATCTCTGTTGATAGTTGGAGTTTGCTGATTATGAAGTTCGTGTTTTCTATTTATCCGTTAGATAACTAGATATTTGCAGTTTTGCGAATGGTGATTTGTGCTTTCTAATCATCTCTGTTGATAATTAGCTTTTGTTGTTTTTCTAATTATCGTATCGATGATTAGACATTGTTGCTTTATGATTCTCTGTATTTTAATTATCTAGTTGATAATTGAAGATTGCTGGTAATTGTATTTATCCAGTTTTGCTGTTTTCTGATTATCTATTGATAATTAGGCTTTGTTGAGAATTTGTGAATTTCTTTTATGGGATTAAAAGATTTCTTTGGTATTTGTGTTCCCGATCTGTATTTTCTAGCTTAACCGGTTTATGTTAGAAAAATAATTGTTAAGACAACTTTAATTGTGAAAATTGCGGGGACGCAATTTTTATAAGGAGGGGAGTCTGTAACAACCGGGATTTTTGTAAATTTTAATTATCGACAAAATGACGATTTAATCTAGTTGACAATTAATATTGAGTTTTAAATCGTATTTAAAATTCTTTAATAAAAAAAATTGTTATTCGTGGTTAGAGAATTTAAATCAATCTAAAATTCATTTTCTTTTGATTTGTATAATCCTCTATTAAACATTGTAAGTAGAGTAAATAATATTTGTGAAACGTTGTTTGAGAATTTAAAATCATGTTGAAATTCTTTTTAAAAATTGTAAAGATTATTTAACAAATTGTTGTTTACTATAAAAAAATTATTTTTGGAAATTAGAGAAGATATTGGGCTTTACAAATTGAAATAACGTGGCCCATAACGGTTGGCACCGTGATAGTATCAGAGTGAACCCGACCCCCTTTCTCCCATTTTTGGATTCGTAACCCTAAAATCCAGAAATCGAACGAAGAAAATAAATGGTGGCGGCCTCCTTTATTCTCGTCGTCCCCAAATTCAAGTTAAAGCTCCGGTCAAATTCGGGGTGCCACAATTTCGAGTGGCTCGAGCGAACGAGGGCTCCTTGTCGATCATTCATCGTGAAGAGCTCTCCCAGGCTTCCTTTCTCATTGAAAGAGGTGAGTAATTTTTAATTACTCACGTCTAATTTAATCTCCTAAATATGCGATTCTGTGAATTTAATTACATGGGTTTGATGGTTTTTGGGAGTGAGTGTGACGATGTTGTTTGTTCGACTTTGGCCTTCTGTCACCTTCGGCCACTTGATTTGGTAAAAAGTTGTAGACCGAAACTAGACTTTGGGCTTACTTTTGTTTGCGAAATTTATTTGACCTTGGCTTTTGTTCGTAGTTGATTTGGTGAATTTTCATCGGCCGTAACTTGGTTTCGTTCTCTAACTGGGATGTTGATTTCTTTTTGGATCATGGCTTTGAAAAAAAAAAAACTGTTCATTTGTACGCACTTGTCCAGTGCAGTATCTTGGTGACTTCATTTTGTGACTTTGTTCATTCGAAATGATTTTCAGACTTTGGCATTTGAATTCTCTGATACATATTTAATTTTATCACTTAAGTTCGATCGGCCACTCGGTTTTACTTGGGTGTTCGTGATCTTTCTTGACTAATTCATCTATATAAATACGAGGTTGCTTGATTGTCACGATTTAAAATACTCGGCTTTAAAATTGTGATGATAGACTATATTCCTTGATTTTCGATTATGGCTGCGTGACATTTTCTTCTGTTGACTTCGAACTGGATGGATATTTGAATTCAGGTTGGTTTTTGAATTTGATTTTCGGCTTTGTCCGTGTCTACTTGTCTTTGATACATTGATCCTCGGCTTCACATAGATATAGGCTTAGTCCTTGTATACTCTGTTGCATTTTACCCTGTTGTGTTTCGATTAGTTCACTTCTGTAGTGTTTGCATTTGTACCTGATACAGTGCGCTTGAGTATGGCCTCACTTTTGATCTGATGTTGAGGCTGATTCATTCAAATGTGTCTTCATTGTAAACTGGTTCATCATGTAGTTCACTGTAGCCTTGGGTCTGTTATTTGTTGTTCATGTGCCTCTTTGTAGTACAGTCTGTTGGTCGAGTTATATTCATGTGTTTACTTTGAGTAAGTTACATCTGTGCTCGAGTCTGCTTGCATTTGTATCTTGATATATCTCAGTTTTATGTGTATCAGTTTTGTATAGGGTTTTGAGTACTTCTTATAGGCTACTGTGTATCACTGTATATAATGTTCACATCTTTTCTGGTTGGTCTGACCTGAACTAACCATTGAACTGCATGTTACTTATTGTTTCAATGTTTGGTCAATGTGTGTTTGTGCTGCCTGTTCTCCATTGGCATTATGGAATACTTGTAGTTCATTCGAGTTGTCTTGTTTTTGGCCATTCACCTGGCTATGGCCCCATTTCTGATCTAACTTTGGTTTGCATACTTGATATGCAGTGACCTGTGGCACTTGACTTCGGTTGTTTCTTTGATAGTGAACTTGTTCACTGTTTCCATTTGCTTGAATTGGTGGAGTTTGGTTGATTGGTTTTTGATTGTTTCAGGTTGATTTATGAGATTTTATAGCGAGTTGAATCCGGTCCCAAAGATCCGGGTTTGACCCTGTACACGAATGTAGACTTTCGGTGTACATTCGTGTGTGATTCATTCCTCTTGATTTGAGTTAGTGCATGTTGTTTTGGTTTATTTATGTTGACTTCTACAGTTTTAATTGTTGTTAGTTTTCACCGTCGTGATGATTTCGCGTACTGTGTGGCGAGGCAGTGCACGCGTGCGTGTACTGCAGCCACATAGAAATTTGGTTTGACTGATCTTTTTGAGATTGCTGATTTGTTGATTTACACTATTTAGTGTATATTTACCGTTATCCGATTCTCTTATTGAGAAGTTGGATATACGAGATTTCTGTGATTGTCGTCTATTTGACTATCTGATTATTATTGCTGCTATGCACTAATAACTGAGTTTGAATTAGACTGACCCGTGTATTATTTTCTTTTGAATTTAATACTCGGGTCAGACCCGAGTTATTTCAGGTTGTAGATTTTCTTCTTTGAGTTGTTGTTCAGGATTCGAAGACTTTTCACATCTTCTGAAGTTGTCGGTGTCATTTTGTAGTAGTCGTGTCATTGTATAGAACGATATGTATTCATGTATATTAGTCGATAATGTACTTGTATATATAACTTCTAGAGTTGACAGTTGTAGTTGTATCAGATGTATCGTGTCAACTATATTGTAACTGACATCGGTTATATATATATGAGATTTTTGTTAATCTGTGTTCCACATTCATATTATCTGTGTTATTGTTATATCTAATGTCCTAAACTATTATGAACTATCGTAGTTTGTTTTATACTGATAATTGGATATGTCGATGGGAGTAAACAAATAATAGAAAGAAAAAAAAGTATATACCACTCCTATCGAGATAACCAATATTAGTGTAAGGCCAATTACGGATGGTCGCTCCTATCCAGCCTTATTCTTCGTAATAATAGACAGTATTTCTTTTAATACTCTTTGTTATTATGAGCATAGAGGTGGGGCGTTACATCTATTTTCTTTAATTGAATGGGAAGAGTCAACCACTCTTCGCGGTGTTAATTTTAAGGTTTAGTCCATTCTATCGAGTTTGGACTGTTATCCTATTTAGTCCATTCTGTCAAGTTTGGGCTGTTATTAAGACTATTTCCATTCTTTCAAGTCTGGATATATATTAATTATGCCCATCATCTATGTTTGCATTTGTTCCCTATTGTTCATTTCCATTTTTGTTATGTTTAGTTGTTTATGTGGGAGAAAACCCGTTCCGCGTTAGCGGCGTGGATCCATATGTTATTGTTTAAAAACACCTCATTTGTTTAGAGTTTTACTCAAACCAGACATTTTGTCTACCCGAGTTATTTATTTTTCATAAACTCTCGGGTACTTAATTATATTTCAGTAATTCGAGAATAACAAGTTTTTCTTTGGAGCTCTTTGAAGACGATGGACGAACATGATGCTCCTTAGTTATCTAGTTATTTAATTCTACGATATGATTATGTAGGTGTATTTTGTATCTAAATATGACAAGTCAGAATGTATAACTGCAAATCTGTTAGATGTAGTACTTTTGTATAACTCTGATAACTCCATATAAGGAGTAACCTTTTGTACTATGTCATTTTGCATTATATGTAACCATTCCGTTGTGAGGTTTATCTTTTCTGTCTTGTTGTATTCTTTATTTTACCCAAGACAACTTGAATTTCAGACGCTTGGGCAACGACACATGAATATCATGGATGTATTAAGTGTCGTTCCCATGGGTCAAAAAGGTGGGTCATCATAGGGTCTTAAGTGACTATAAATCCCTCCTCTTTCCTATAAAAGAAATATTAAGTAGCTCGATGAGATTTCCAAGCAATGATAGCTAGATAGTACCATTGAGGAGCATGCCTCTAGAAGTAGTTCTTAAATGACGGGGTCTGCCTATTTTCCACTGGGAAGTATTAGGTGGCTTGGGTACAGTCTCTTACATTGCTAAATCTATAATAATAATAATAATACCATTTAGGGGCATGCCTTGGAGATAGGTCTTAAATGACCAGAGTCTGCCTATTTTCTAATAAAAGGTATTAAGTGCCTTGGGTACTGTTGAATACATGATTACGATTTTATTGGTGATAGATTTGGTAATAGTTGGACATTAAATGTCGAAAGCCTTAAATAGGGTTTAGAGACCTTGTAGCTAGGAGCCGCCGATAATTTACAACATTGATAGGAAAACACCATGGGAATAGGTCTTAAATGATGAGTTCTACCTCAATTAAGGTCGTAAATGACAGAGTCTGCCCATTTCTCTTTTAAAAGTATTATAGAATCCCACTTCATATTTAGAAGTACTAAGTGGCTAATGGGTTTGGACGTATTGGGTGGTTGATATGGCTTTATAAGTATTTCGTACCTTTGGAATGGGTAAGTAAGTAATCGTATGTGCAAGCAAGGTTAGGTTAGATTTGCTAACCCTAATGGGCAAACAATTAAGTGGAAACCTATCGGTATAAGTTTATGTTATGGACAGTTTATGTAACATCCCGTATTTTTAAGCCATGGGAATTTGAACATTTAATTCGTTTTAAATGTTAATGTGGATTCTTAATTGATTTTGAAATGAATGGATTTGGGTTCAATCAATGAAAATGAGCTATAATTTTAATTTATAGCAATTCTGGTTGAATTTGATTAATGGAAAAATAATAATTAAATATTCGGGATTAGGATAAAAAGGTGAATCTGGGTGTAAATAGCTATAAAATGGTTTTAAAATTTATTTTAAAGTCTATTTGGACATAAATAATGTTGTTGGACTTTTAGAGGAATTTTTAAGTTGATAAATTAATATTTGGAATTTTATATTAATTTAAAAATGAATTTAATATTATTAAATTGCAAATTAATCAGATTTTAGTCTGAAATGAGCCAGAATGATTTTTAATGTGTTTATAAATTTTATATGATTTATTGTTAAGTTAATAAAATTTTAAAAGTGAAATTTTAAGCGTTTTCGTTAATTTTGAAAATCGCCTGATTTAATAGACGAGTTAAAATAGTCTTCCGGGGCACAGTCTCGGAATTCGACGAAACCAGTTCCATTGGATCCGTAATAGATAGTTATTATCGGATTTCAATTTTCGTAGCAATCGGAGTTGTCATGTGACCGTGGCAGCTCGAAACGCATCGAAATCGATTTAACCGATTTAATTTTAAATTGATCGTTTAATTCCGTATCTCGCGCATACGATCAAATTAGCTTACGGAACCTGTTCCATCGTGTCCGGAACGCAGAAAAACCCCAGGGTAGCCTGTCGGAACGTGAGAATTGGAGGTCGTTTGCTTAACGGTTAAATTGAGATATTTTATTAATTAAATAATATTAATTTATATATATATTAACATTTTTCTCTAAACCCTAGCTCCATTGTGACAACCCGACTTCCTACGCCCAGGAAATCGCATCGTTTTGAAGAAAAGAAAGAGGTGAGAAAATAGAAAAGATAGAAAGAAGAAGAAACAACATCAGAATCTTAACAGCGGAACGAATAAAATATAATATATCACATAAATATCATATACATCAGAGTACACAGATAATACAACACATACTAGACAGTTATAAACACCTGTCTAGTTAATACAACTCAACATCACAGAGATACAACACAGCGGAATACAGAATAACACTGACACAGCGGAACCAATATATATATATCTACACGCTGAAGCCTCCTGCTCCATTGCTCCTCCAGTATTCGTCAAAGCTAAACCTGAATCCCTTGACTACCCGTAAAAATTTGGGTACCCGACAGTTTATGAAAAAACAGAAATAAACTTCGGGTCAGACATGGGTCTGGTATGAGTAACAGGTTAAAGTTGTTTAACTTTTAAAAATCATTTGAAACAAAAGGTATCACGTAAGACTTCCCACAAATAAACATGGAAAAGTTTTTACCTTACGCTAACCAAAACATTTCATAGGAAATCCAGTGATATTATAATAGTGTCTAGGGTTTTCAAGTAAATAGAAAATAGCTGAAATTGTTACATCTATTAAATTCCAGCATACTAGCCACAACGTGGGTAATACAATCAAAACCGTAAGGTCTCGTAGGGAAATTGGATTTCCATCAATGGCTGGGCTACTGGGGTACCGCCCGTCACAGTACGTGGCCTAGATCACCGTACCGAAGAGTACGCCCGCTCCCCTGCAACACAAAGCCGGACCCGTTCCTTACTGAACAGTTCCAAACGAGACAACCCCGGCAGTTGGACGTCTCCACTGCCCACACAATCGAAATAAAAAGGGACATCTAGACAGGAGAAAATCTCGCTCTCAAGTGGGTGCTACCCACGAAGCTTTGCTGCACCTCCCCTGTTTTAGCCATTCCCGGTTGATGAGGCTTGAGGTCACGATTACCTGAATAGGACTCATCACTTAGAATGCTCATCGTCCACCTGACGATGTGCTGAAAGCATTCAATCCATACAAGTTCGTTCCGGGTTCGAACGAAACCGAAGGCATTATCTCGTTACACTCGTATTGGAATCACCCTTAGAGTTAACGACGATAACCCTTGCACTCTGAATCTTCATCTCGAATCTATAAGTACTATCTCCGTCAAACTCATTACGGAATCACCCACAGAGTTATACTGACGAATAGTTCTTATACCTCGAGTCTTCACTTGCTCCACTTGGATTTCACGACCTATCGTTATTTTGGATTGATGTGGTATTCGGGTCTCCAGACCTGGAATCCCGGTATACGGAAACCCGATCCCGGTCTCATCGAAATCCAAACCGTGTCTTTTAAGGCTAAGTTGTTTTAAAGGTTTAAAACAATTCAATTCAATTATCCATATCAACACAGATAGATAAATCACAATATCACAGATAAATAATCACATATCAGCATAACTGGATAATCTATGATATCACACTTAAATCAGAGCATCCAAATCAAACAGAGATTACTCATCACATAACTGAGTTTTCAATCAATCAATGGGAATTCATATCATCCATTCATAAACAAGGATAATAATTACATCGTTGATAATTAATTTAAAATGAATTAAATCAATTACCTTACCTTTAATTAATTTAAAGTTAATTAAATTAATTACTTCATCATTATTAACTCACCTATACTAATTAATTATTAATTAATTAATCATCGTCCCATTATTCCTTTTTATTAATCATCCCTGATAAATTTCTTTAATTACATTTAAGTAAATTCTTTGAGTTACTTCTTAGATTAATTACTTAACCAATTATAGAAATTAACCTTTACATAACTTCATTTATTAATTAACTAAAGTTAATTACATTACATAATTAATTATATTAATAAATTTCTTCATTTATTAATTTATCCAAATACATTTATTCCAAATTCCAACATTAATTATAATAATTAATGATCTCGAATTAAATTTACAATTTGATTAAATCAAAGTAATTAATCCTAAATTTAACCCATAATATAAATCACCCTTGATTAATCAAATCAGTAATTAACTCCTTTAATTACTTTATAATATATTTATCTCCAATTAATCCCTTGATTAATTATAAAAAAGTAATTATACTCTAATTACTTTATTAACAAACTTCATCCCATTAACTACGTCTTGTAACGATTTACCAATTACTTCTCTGAGAAATTATACATCTCACATTACCAAAATGATTACTCAACAAATTAAATGAGAAATTAACTCTTAAATTTCTTTCCATTCAATTAACTATACTTAACAGTTAAAATGTTGGTTTTAATTAATTAATCCAAATAACTATAAATAAACAGTTATATTGATTAATTATAAAATAATTCAGTTAATGACCTCCATTAACATTTATTTAACTACAATCTAAGTAATTAACTCCCATTAATTTATTATTAATTATAAATTCAACTTACCATTCATTGATAACATATAATTTACTTATTCCATTATCCAAACTTTAATTAATATAATTTAAACTTGTAATTACAAATTTAATCACTTAATTTATTTTTAAACTTGAATTACAAATGAAATCAATATAAATCCATACATTACCATTCAAATCCTCTTAATCGTTAATGAGTTTAAAATTTTATCTTTATCCCTTAAAGTAAACACACTTTCATTCCTAATAAAATTTTACTTACAAAATATTTAAACATTTATTTTCTCCTTTCCTTTAAATTTTCATTTTAAATACCAAGTTTTAAACGAACACTAATTAAATTTAAATTACTTTATAAACAACTAACCTTTTCAATTACGAAGTTTAAACAATACTTTACTATGAAAGATTTAAGTCAAAACCCCTAAGTTCAAATATTTAAATTTATTAAAAGTATTTAAATTTTTAAACTTTTCTTTATTACAAAACTAGAACTTGACTGCTTAATTAAAATTCAGTTTAACATTGGTTTAAATTTTAAAAATCAAAATTTAAAATCTGTTAAAACTGGAACTGTTTACACTTGAGGCATATGACCCGAGACCTCTTCAAACTGCTTTGAGAAAATGTGAAATTTCCCAAGCCAAACTCTAATCTACCCGTGGGTTATACTTGGCTACTGTTAGAAACTAGGAAACAGAGCTACCCGAGGCTTCCATACTTTTACTTCCAGAAATATATTAATTTACCCGAGTCCATCACCCATTTTCACGAGATTTCCTCGAGGCTAACTCTATCATTCCCAACTACAAGAACTGATACCAGATCAGTTATGGTGCACGTGCACACGTAATTCCCGCCGCCGCTACCTCTGGCGATCTTCCAGACATCTCGACGAACCACCACCAAGTCGACCTCGACCCTCGAAAACCACTCCACGAAGCTCCACCCAGAATCGAGCACTCTCGAACTCCACCTAGTAAAACAACTCCGACCAAAGCATCCTCGTCCAGGCGATTCCGACCATCAGATGACGTGACACTTCGTGTACACTTCGACGAACACCTCCGCCACCATATCCCGGAGTTTCGTTGCGCTCGATCAACTCTTGGCTTTGAACGAAATGAAAATTCACAGCAACCCAAAACTAGGTCACCCAGTTTCAAAAGCTTCTCGCCGCCACCTCGACGAAGATTATCGCCATCCAATATTTTTCCGGACTTCACTGGTCACTCCTCTACCCATTGGAGGAAGCACGACACTTCCTATCAACTCCAACGACCATGGCAACTTAAAATACAAGAAACAGAGAAACTGGAACTGCTCTTCAACCCAAGCTTTTAAAATTACAATTTTTGTCTTAAAAATCTTAATTTTGTATGAAGTTTCGATTTATATACCTGAATATAAGAATTTTAATACTTGGTTTTTGACTTGTTTAAATATGCTCTGTATTTTCTTTTGGTTTCAGATGAAATTCAAATGGTTTAAATCTTAAACTAGTTTGTAATCTAAAGTCCATGGTATAACAAACTATATTGTTCTAAACTAAGGTACAAGTGAAGTTGAATCAGGGTATTTGATTTATAAATGAGTTTAGAACCTGGAATTTGAAAACAGTGAACATCCAGACCATACACAAAGCATGTACATACATATATTCACAGAGATAAAAACATGTTCACAGGCATATTATATTCAGAGCTGATCATACAATTTAACTATATACTTATATATTTTTTTTAAAACATTTGTTACTCACCAGACATGGAAATGAGAACAGAGATGTTTGCATCAGTTTGAACTTGAAAAACTGGAAAGTATTTTCCACTTTGAGTCTTCCTGCCAATCTCTACTTCTCTGTTGAATTAAGTTGTAGAATCTGGTTTTGATTTTAAATGGAGTCTTGTTTTAAGTTTTTAAATGAAGTAGTTTTGCAGTTTGTATCTAGCTCGACTGGAATGAAAATGATAAAAGAAAGATAGCTTACTGGTGGTGTTTTAAAACATTTACAGGGTATAATTTTTATATAAAATAGTGTACAAGTTGTACAAATTTTTTTCAGAGATTTTTCCCTGGTTTGGTGGCCGAGATTTTCATCTTTGTGAGCTAGAGCAGATGTATGCATGACTAGTATTTAATGCTTCTTGTACTTGGTTGTTTCATTTTTATACTTATCTATTTTTTTATATACTTGCCTGTGACTTCATTTGCAAGCTACCAGCATCTCATATTTTGCTTTGTATGTTTTCATTTCTTTTACTTTGTAACTTCAAGTCTGCATGTCATACACATATTCGAACCATCTACTTGTTTTTATGCTGCCTTGTACAACTCTAGTTATATTTTCTTGGTTCAATTGACTCTTCAGATCTGTCTTACTTTTTAACAATTAAGATGTTACTCTAGTATATTTATGAAGTGTAATAGTTATTGTGTAAGTAAGATGTTATTGTAATATACTATTTGATTTTAAAATGTGGTGGATGCTATTTGATTAAGTTGTTAGATTGTTTAGTGATTGTTTTATCATTTACAAAACGATAAAGTTTAACTCACATATTATTTTATTGTTATCCTAGTATATTGCTTGATTATAAAAATGTATTTGTTTTATTTCTTACAAACGATATAATTTCACTCACGTATATTCGTTTCACCTGTTATTTCAATCGGTGTTTTTGTTACTCGTATCATCGTATTGTATCTCTATTTGAATATTTTATTTATATTATAAAAGTTCACTTATCAAATTTAAAAATAATTTAAACAAAGAAATTATTCTTTTATCCACTTTACTTAATTAATAATATATACTAGAATATCATTTTGACAAAAATTGAATTTATAACATATATACATTTTAAACTATAATTTTAACAAGCAATACTTTAAAAGAAAAGAAAATCAAATTCTTTTGTTAATAATTATAAATCTAAACCAAAGTTAAAAATAGCTCAAAACAATTTAAACATTTATCTACAATATTTAAAACAATATATTTGTGAATTTAATAGCTTTGAAAAACTCATTTTTAAATAAATAATAATTTCCAATGCATCAGAATATATATATTAGAAATTTAAAACAAAATTTATCGATTGAATTTAAAGCAGATCTTCCCTATCTACAATATATATAAAATAGATAGTAAATAATTCACAATACGATATTAATTAAGTGAAAAGTACCAATTCAAATGTTATAATCCAAAGATATTTCAAATCAATTAAATATTTATTAGAAGAAAAATATTAATTCAGATCTTATAATCCAATAATATATCAATTCAATTTAATATTCATCACAGATTATTAAATTGATATTGCTCGAAATTCCAGGATGTCACATCCATATTCAAAGCCGCCGTCTTCATACCATCAATGGCCAGTATTGTGTTTCGTTCTTCTTCCTTCTGCTCCGAATCCACATATTAATTCACAAAATTTCCAACTAGAAGGTTGAAGGGGATGTCGAGCTCTACAATTTGGACGGTCGAGATGTAAATCGGAGGAATGTGGAGGCCGAGAGGGAGTCACGTTCGCCGCGCGTTTGATGGGCTGTCGCATCACTTAGGGACGACCGAGCTTCACCGCATCTGGGGTGGTGGTGGAGGCGGCAAAGGGCTTCAGAACGATGGGTCCCGATCGCGTTCAAGTGGATCGAATGGAGTGCGGCTCGAAACCCTAAGGAGGCGGCCTTGGGTTCTTTCGTGTACACGTTATCTCCTGTACGCGTTTGGGGAAGAGGAGAAGTATGCGACTCTGATTTCATGCTTTGGATGAATGGCTACGATGATTTCAGCGTAAATAAAATAAATTATTTATATAAATTATATTCAAAAGTTTAAAATTAAATAACTTGTTCGTACGACCTCAGATTTCGACGAATTTGGTAGCGATGGAATCACAGAAAAGAATTCTTCGTGATGGCGCAGATCCGGAGTCATTCCGGGCAAGTGGAAATTTGGGTTAAATCGGACACCGTCCGGTTTAATTTAAATTTCGAATGCTCGCCGAAACTCAAGGTGAGTTTTTCTCACTCACATCTGGATGCTAGGCATTTTAAATAGTTAATATTTAAATATCTGTGTGATTGGCTGAATATAATTGTTATTATCAGTCTGATTGATATTTATAATGTGATGTGCTAATATTTGTGGATGCAGGGAGAAACAGGTTGGAGGGATCCAACTGGATTCCTCACAATTGTAGCAATTATTTTATAATTGATAGTGATACCTGTTTATATGATGTTATTGATAAATCTGGAAATTTAGTTGTTCTGTGACATTGTGGTATAAAGTATAATCACAGAATTTAATTATAAATGGATAAATGGTGTTTTTACGAAATAAAATGAATTGTTAAATTTAGAATTTCAAAGAATAAAATTTGAAATCGGATTTGAAAAGAAAAATGTAAATTGGGTCAAATTGGGATTTTGAATATAATGGAAAGTTTATAAAATGGGTAAATGGGAAGTATAGTTTTCTGGAAATTAAATTTATGAAATTATAAATTGTTTAAAATAACGATGTTTATTTTAATAATGGCTAATGTTATCCGAAAATTAAAAATATGTTAAATGGAGTTTCCAACTATAAATTAACAAGTTCAAATGAAAAATAGAATGTTTTGAAATGCCGTATTTCATTGGAATTTAATTAAGTGAATTGGAAATTTGGCTTCCATTGGAAATTCACCAAAAATGTTTTAATTTAAAATGTTTTAAACTATGATTTAAAATGAATTTCCGGAAATGAAAAATTGTGATTTAACTTCGGAGGAAGTTATAGTTAAGTATGGAATTGGAAATTTATGTTGAAATCATAAATTGACTTGAAATAAATCAGTGGATTTATATGAAAGAGTACTTTGGAATGTTTGAAACGGGAAAGTGTTTCCCTGGGAAAAACCAAGTAAATGTTTATAAAAAGACTTTATTTAACTAAAGGTTAAGTTTTAAATCGTTTTAAAAGTATTTTTAAGAAATTGTTATTTTTAAAGAAATAAATTAATAATTTTTAATACCGTAATAATTTGGGAGTATATTAGCAATTATTTTTACAAATGGATTTATTTAAAAGTTGGTTTTAGCTTAAGTTGTTAAAATTAGCATTTTTCTTCTTATATCGCTATTTTGAATTTAGTTAAACTAAACCCTTATCTTTAAATCAAAGTTTATGTATTAATAACTAGTTTTCTTCACATATTTTAAATTTATATTTTGAGTAAATAAATAGAAGTAATTTTCATATTTTAAAGTATATTTCAGTATAAAGTATTTTAACTGTTTTAAATGCAAATTGTCTTATACTTGGTTATTCCCGATGGGAATAGAGGGTAAAAGATTTACCTTGTAAAGGAAGAGTGGAAAATTGTTTTCAAACGAGTTTTGAAAATGTGAAAATATATCTTTGAAAGATATTAGAGGCAAATAAATAATATGGAGATTATTTATTGTGTGATGGATGTGTATGGATGTTTGTGAACATTAATTGATAGTTAAATCACCGACTATCAATATTGGCCAAATGCGCGATCGTTTCGAAGAGACCGGGATCGAGTTTCCGTATACCGGGATTCTAGGTCTGGAGACTCGAATACCACTTCGATCTGGTTTGTACGTTTCGCGAAAAAGATTTCGGAGTCGAAGATGGAGCAATGAAGTGCAAGGGCTAGTCGCTACTAATCCTGAGGATATTTCCAAAATGGATGTAGTAGGAGTAGTGCCTTCGGTTCCGTTCGGACCCGGGACGGACTTATATGGACGAATGCTTTCGTGACATCGTCAGGTGGACGATGGGCATTCTAAGGGATATGTGCTATAAAGGTATCGTTTAGCCTCAAGCCTCATCAACCGGGAATGACTGAAAATCAGGGGTTATGCAGCAAGGCTTCGTGGGTAGCCCCCACTTGAGAGTAAGGTCATCCCTGTCTAGATGTCCCTTTTATTTCGGCTTAGTGGTGCGGTTGCTGATCACAACCGTGGGGTGATTTTACTTGGAATTATCCAGTAAGGGATGATTCCGGCCTTGTGTTGCAGAGGAGCGGGCGTACTCCTCGGTACTGTGATCTAGGCCACGTACTGTGATAGGTGGTACCCCAGTGCCTAGTCATTCGTTGGAAATCCATTTTCCCTACGTGCCTTGTACGGTATTTGTTTGTATACCTAGTATGCTGGAATTTAATCATGTAACAATTTCAGCTATTTTAATAAGTATTTGTATCTAGACACTATTATAATATCAGAGGATTTTTATAAAAAGTGTTTTAGCTATCGTAAGGTAAAAACCCGACATGTTTATTTGTGGCGTGGTCTTACGAGATGCTTTTGTTTTCAAAGGATTTTTGAAACTTTAATAATCAATTGGGTGTATTTATGATGCGCTGGTATTCCAGACTGACTCGGGTGTTATTTTATTATAATGCTCGGGTCAGACCGAGTATATTACAGAATAGGTTGCTATGGAGCAGAAGAGGAGCTGGAGTCGAGGCGTATTATTCGTACTTGTTTATATTCCGCTGCTCTGATTGTTGTTAGTCATGTATCTGATTACTGTTGATTGTGTTGTGATGGACTCTGATGATGATGTATTGTATATAAACAGATATAGTTTTCATTTTGTGTAAAGATCTGTTCTATATATTATATTTTATCCGCTGCGACTGTGAGGTTCTGATTTTGTTTAGTTCTTTCTTCTTCTATCTACTTTCTTATTCTTCCACAATCTGTCTTTTCCGGCATTCGATCGTCGGCATATTATACTGTTGAGTATTTTGTGTCGATTTTCGAGGGTCGAGAAGGGCGGGTCGTGACAGTTGGTATCAGAGCTTAGATTGGCGACAACCTAGGCTTTGGTGGGAAAATTTCTCATTAAACAGAGTCGATAGTACTCTATAATGAGCTGAGTGTAATAATAGCTATGAGAGCGTATTTGTTAGTGGATATAAAATTGTTTTTGTACTGTGTTGACTTATCGGTTGAGTGTTTATGAATTCTGGTCGGTGCGGGAAGTACAACCGTATCGATAGGGGTTTCTAAACTATTAAACAAGATAAACCAACATAGTATTATTTTTAAAGTGGGTAAATGAAATAATTTTACCCAAAATTGTATTTTGATATAAAAAGAAATAATTTTCTAAATTATTCTATGCATTGGATGCTTGTTTGGTTGTTCTTCTATAATCAAATAAGAAATTAAAACATGATCTAAAATTTGAAATGATATATATAAGAAAATAAGAAGTTAAAATATTAAAATGGTTTATAACCAAATGGAATTGATTGAATATGTTTAAATAAGAAGAAGTGAAATTGAAATTTGATTTAAACCGGAATTTTTACCCCGGAAATTTTTGAAAGGGATTTCAAATGAATTTAAACAAAGGTGTGGGAAAAATTTAGAAACCTTGGGAATGTTGAAATGTTTTCCAAAGGTTTTGAAGTTAATGATGGAATATATTTTGGAAAATATTTTCGAATGGAAATTGTTTTGAGGTGGATTTTGGAAGTGGAAAGCATTGAACTCACTTCAGTCGCTGGAAAATAATCCTGGTGATGCTGGCCACATCATTAGAATTCATTTTCGAGTTTCTAAAGTGATGGATTGCTACCAAAATAGTTGGTTATGATATTGTTTGGACTTGTTTGAGAAACAAGTAATTTTAGAAATTTTCAAGAAGGAAATTTTTTAGTAAAAGCAGATCGTTTGGGATTTGGTATTTGATTTGAATATCAAAAGAGAAATGTGTTGATTTTTATTTCAAATTGGTTTTGAAATAAATCCGGGTAAATTGAATTCTGGAAATTCTATTTTAAAATAAAAATGTGAAAGTTGAAATGAATCAACTATATAACTTATAAAGGGAAGTTGATTTAAAGAAGAATTGAGTATATATGGAATGTAAATTTACTTTGAATAAATGAAGGTGAATGGAATATATCTGGATTTAACTTATGATAAGTTAAATAAAATTGAGAATTTGAAACTGAATTAAATCTAAATGAATTGGAATTAAATTGAAGTGTGATTAAATGGAAATGGACTTAAGTGAGCAATATAAACTTATAAATAAATAAGTTGAAGAACTTGAGAATGGGCAATCTGATTTTAAACCAAAGTAAAATGGAATTATAGTCACAAATGGAAATAATGAATGGTATGGTGACTCCAAACTCAATCCTAAATGAAATGTGGAGAAAGATAAAGTAAAGTGAGATATAAAAGATGTGGATGAATTCAAAGTAGTAAATAAGTTTTGAATTTATTTATGAAGGAATAAATTGAAGTGAAATTCAAAATTCAGTTGCATTATAAATAATATTGAATGGAATTCAATTCTTATTGAAGTAGTAAAGGAAGTGGAATGGATTTAATTTGGCTAAATAAAATTTAGTTAAACTTGGAATAGATTTGAATAAGAATCAAATTGAAAGGAAATTTAATTTAGTTGAGATGATGTTGAATGGAGTAAATGCTTACTCAATTAAATCCAAAATGATTGTTTGGAAATAAATCTTGTGTAAGCTAAATTAAATGGAATTTGTATTGCAATAAATAGAATTTTGATAGTTTGGTCAAAATTTAGAAAGTAAGGGAAAAATCCAGTTGTTGAATGAAATTTAAGTTTGGTAATAAATGTTGGAAGTGAGAATGAATAATGTAATTAGCTTATAATAGTGATGGTTTGAATTGTAAATAAAATTCAAATGAGAGAAATAATTTAAATGGTCACTTTGTTGATAAAATAAATCTAAAATGGATTGGATAAATAAACGAAGAGCATTAAACTTTGTAAATGAATTGAAATTGGTTGAATGAGAATCAGATGGAAATAAAATTAAATAGATAATGGTAATATTGTGAAACTACTTAAGCAAATTGAAAGAAACAAATGATTGTGGATGAGCTTTATTAAGAAATTTGAATGGAATTTGTTGGATAATAAAATTGAATTGAAAGTGAAATGATATTCATTAATTATTGTGGTAAATTAAGAATGTATGAGTTGAATATAACCCAGGATCGAAAGATATCAATATAAACTTGAATTTGGTTAATGGAAATAAAGATGTAAGGAAAATGTAATTTAACAATTACATTGGAAAGAGAAAATATTTGGTTTGTGAACCTTGTAATGGAATAAAATTTATATGAATCCAAGTTGGAAATAATTTTAAATGGTTATAAGCTTAAGTGGCAATTATTTTTGCTTGAATCACATGGAATTCACATGTATTCGGAATTAAGTTGTTTAACAAGCAATTGAAATTTATTTTTGAATAAATTGATATGGGTTGGAATCTAATACAAAAGTTTGTATATGAGTGCAAGTGGATTGATTTAAAGAAGCAAATGGAAATCTGTTTTGAATCAATTAGAATGGATTGCGATTTTATTAAGTGATTTTGCTTATGAATGAAAATGGATCATAAAAGGATTGCAAATGTTTCAAGTTTGCAATAAAATGTGATTGTAAGTCAAATTGGGAATGTAAGTTAAAGTAAAGAAATGTAAGAAAGGCATATGTTAATCATATTGAGATAGAAATGAATTGGTTATAATTAATATGAATTGTATATAATGAACTTGAATGTAAATCATTCAAGCGCAGTAAAATGAAGTTGGACTTGAATAAGAAATTAAAAGATGATTGAAATCTTTGAATTGTAAATAAAATATGGAAACATTGTTAAACTATGAAGTTTGAGTTTGTAAAGAGGATTTGAAATGTTGTCGAAATTTGTGAAATTGTTTATAAAGATGGTTAACATAGTTAAATTATGAACTATGCTTGGTTTGGTTATGAAATGGATATGTTTGGCTTACATTTACATTGGAAATGTTATTAAAATGCTCACATCTTTGAAACTGATAAGTTGTTTGAGTTTAGTACAGGTACGGAAGGCGTTCGAGAGAGTTGGAGCACGAATATGCGTTATATTAGCCGCTCGCTATTAAAATTTGCTAAGAGGTACGCCTACGCAAATATAATTGGGAATTGATATATATATTGTGATATATTTTGGTTTCCGGCCGTGTGAGCCGATGTATATATATTTGTGTATCCTGCGATATCGCAGAAGCTCCTCCGTACAAAGGAGACTCCGCCAAAATTTTTCAGAAATTTTGGGAGTTAGAAAATTTTTGGGGGTTTTGGGAAAATTTATTAATAAGTAAAGTTATTTTGAAAGCGAGTGTTAAAATAAAGGCTTTAGAGTAAATAAAGCAAATGGTTTTGAAATGGAGTTGAAACCTTTTGGGAAAGTGAATATAAAGCTTTTAACTAAGCAAATTTGGAAATAAATGGGTTGGAGAGTATTTTCTACCTTAGCAAATTTCGGGGACGAAATTTTTATAAGGGGGGAGGAATGTAACATCCCGTATTTTTAAGCCATGGGAATTTGAACATTTAATTCGTTTTAAATGTTAATGTGGATTCTTAATTGATTTTGAAATGAATGGATTTGGGTTCAATCAATGAAAATGAGCTATAATTTTAATTTATAGCAATTCTGGTTGAATTTGATTAATGGAAAAATAATAATTAAATATTCGGGATTAGGATAAAAAGGTGAATCTGGGTGTAAATAGCTATAAAATGGTTTTAAAATTTATTTTAAAGTCTATTTGGACATAAATAATGTTGTTGGACTTTTAGAGGAATTTTTAAGTTGATAAATTAATATTTGGAATTTTATATTAATTTAAAAATGAATTTAATATTATTAAATTGCAAATTAATCAGATTTTAGTCTGAAATGAGCCAGAATGATTTTTAATGTGTTTATAAATTTTATATGATTTATTGTTAAGTTAATAAAATTTTAAAAGTGAAATTTTAAGCGTTTTCGTTAATTTTGAAAATCGCCTGATTTAATAGACGAGTTAAAATAGTCTTCCGGGGCACAGTCTTGGAATTCGACGAAACCAGTTCCATTGGATCCGTAATAGATAGTTATTATCGGATTTCAATTTTCGTAGCAATCGGAGTTGTCATGTGACCGTGGCAGCTCGAAACGCATCGAAATCGATTTAACCGATTTAATTTTAAATTGATCGTTTAATTCCGTATCTCGCGCATACGATCAAATTAGCTTACGGAACCTGTTCCATCGTGTCCGGAACGCAGAAAAACCCCAGGGTAGCCTGTCGGAACGTGAGAATTGGAGGTCGTTTGCTTAACGGTTAAATTGAGATATTTTATTAATTAAATAATATTAATTTATATATATATATTAACATTTTTCTCTAAACCCTAGCTCCATATTCAGAGCCGTCGTCTTCATACCATCAATGGCCAGTATTGTGTTTCATTCTTCTTCCTTCTGCTCCGAATCCACATATTAATTCACAAAATTTCCAACTAGAAGGTTGAAGGGGATGTCGAGCTCTACAATTTGGACGGTCGAGATGTAAATCGGAGGAATGTGGAGGCCGAGAGGGAGTCACGTTCGCCGCGCGTTTGATGGGCTGTCGCATCACTTAGGGACGACCGAGCTTCACCGCATCTGGGGTGGTGGTGGAGGCGGCAAAGGGCTTCAGAACGATGGATCCCGATCGCGTTCAAGTGGATCGAATGGAGTGCGGCTCGAAACCCTAAGGAGGCGGCCTTGGGTTCTTTCGTGTACACGTTATCTCCTGTACGCGTTTGGGGAAGAGGAGAAGTATGCGACCCTGATTTCATGCTTTGGATGAATGGCTACGATGATTTCAGCGTAAATAAAATAAATTATTTATATAAATTATATTCAAAAGTTTAAAATTAAATAACTTGTTCGTACGACCTTAGATTTCGATGAATTTGGTAGCGATGGAATCACAGAAAAGAATTCTTCGTGATGGCGCAGATCCGGAGTCATTCCGGGCAAGTGGAAATTTGGGTTAAATCGGACACCGTCCGGTTTAATTTAAATTTCGAATGCTCGCCGAAACTCAAGGTGAGTTTTTCTCACTCACATCTGGATGCTAGGCATTTTAAATAGTTAATATTTAAATATCTGTGTGATTGGCTGAATATAATTGTTATTATCAGTCTGATTGATATTTATAATGTGATGTGCTAATATTTGTGGATGCAGGGAGAAACAGGTTGGAGGGATCCAACTGGATTCCTCACAATTGTAGCAATTATTTTATAATTGATAGTGATACATGTTTATATGATGTTATTGATAAATCTGGAAATTTAGTTGTTCTGTGACATTGTGGTATAAAGTATAATCACAGAATTTAATTATAAATGGATAAATGGTGTTTTTACGAAATAAAATGAATTGTTAAATTTAGAATTTCAAAGAATAAAATTTGAAATCGGATTTGAAAAGAAAAATGTAAATTGGGTCAAATTGGGATTTTGAATATAATGGAAAGTTTATAAAATGGGTAAATGGGAAGTATAGTTTTCTGGAAATTAAATTTATGAAATTATAAATTGTTTAAAATAACGATGTTTATTTTAATAATGGCTAATGTTATCCGAAAATTAAAAATATGTTAAATGGAGTTTCCAACTATAAATTAACAAGTTCAAATGAAAAATAGAATGTTTTGAAATGCCGTATTTCATTGGAATTTAATTAAGTGAATTGGAAATTTGGCTTCCATTGGAAATTCACCAAAAATGTTTTAATTTAAAATGTTTTAAACTATGATTTAAAATGAATTTCCGGAAATGAAAAATTGTGATTTAACTTCGGAGGAAGTTATAGTTAAGTATGGAATTGGAAATTTATGTTGAAATCATAAATTGACTTGAAATAAATCAGTGGATTTATATGAAAGAGTACTTTGGAATGTTTGAAACGGGAAAGTGTTTCCCTGGGAAAAACCAAGTAAATGTTTATAAAAAGACTTTATTTAACTAAAGGTTAAGTTTTAAATCGTTTTAAAAGTATTTTTAAGAAATTGTTATTTTTAAAGAAATAAATTAATAATTTTTAATACCGTAATAATTTGGGAGTATATTAGCAATTATTTTTACAAATGGATTTATTTAAAAGTTGGTTTTAGCTTAAGTTGTTAAAATTAGCATTTTTCTTCTTATATCGCTATTTTGAATTTAGTTAAACTAAACCCTTATCTTTAAATCAAAGTTTATGTATTAATAACTAGTTTTCTTCACATATTTTAAATTTATATTTTGAGTAAATAAATAGAAGTAATTTTCATATTTTAAAGTATATTTCAGTATAAAGTATTTTAACTGTTTTAAATGCAAATTGTCTTATACTTGGTTATTCCCGATGGGAATAGAGGGTAAAAGATTTACCTTGTAAAGGAAGAGTGGAAAATTGTTTTCAAACGAGTTTTGAAAATGTGAAAATATATCTTTGAAAGATATTAGAGGCAAATAAATAATATGGAGATTATTTATTGTGTGATGGATGTGTATGGATGTTTGTGAACATTAATTGATAGTTAAATCACCGACTATCAATATTGGCCAAATGCGCGATCGTTTCGAAGAGACCGGGATCGAGTTTCCGTATACCGGGATTCTAGGTTTGGAGACTCGAATACCACTTCGATCCGGTTTGTACGTTTCGCGAAAACGATTTCGGAGTCGAAGATGGAGCAATGAAGTGCAAGGGCTAGTCGCTACTAATCCTGAGGATATTTCCAAAATGGATGTAGTAGGAGTAGTGCCTTCGGTTCCGTTCGGACCCGGGATGGACTTATATGGACGAATGCTTTCGTGACATCGTCAGGTGGACGATGGGCATTCTAAGGGATATGTGCTATAAAGGTATCGTTTAGCCTCAAGCCTCATCAACCGGGAATGACTGAAAATCAGGGGTTATGCAGCAAGGCTTCGTGGGTAGCCCCCACTTGAGAGTAAGGTCATCCCTGTCTAGATGTCCCTTTTATTTCGGCTTAGTGGTGCGGTTGCTGATCACAACCGTGGGGTGATTTTACTTGGAATTATCCAGTAAGGGATGATTCCGGCCTTGTGTTGCAGAGGAGCGGGCGTACTCCTCGGTACTGTGATCTAGGCCACGTACTGTGACAGGTGGTACCCCAGTGCCTAGTCATTCGTTGGAAATCCATTTTCCCTACGTGCCTTGTACTGTATTTGTTTGTATACCTAGTATGCTGAAATTTAATCATGTAACAATTTCAGCTATTTTAATAAGTATTTGTATCTAGACACTATTATAATATCAGAGGATTTTTATAAAAAGTGTTTTAGCTATCGTAAGGTAAAAACCCGACATGTTTATTTGTGGCGTGGTCTTACGAGATGCTTTTGTTTTCAAAGGATTTTTGAAACTTTAATAATCAATTGGGTGTATTTATGATGCGCTGGTATTCCAGACTGACTCGGGTGTTATTTTATTATAATGCTCGGGTCAGACCGAGTATATTACAGGATAGGTTGCTATGGAGCAGAAGAGGAGCTGGAGTCGAGGCATATTATTCGTACTTGTTTATATTCCGCTGCTATGATTGTTGTTAGTCATGTATCTGATTACTGTTGATTGTGTTGTGATGGACTCTGATGATGATGTATTGTATATAAACAGATATAGTTTTCATTTTGTGTAAAGATCTGTTCTATATATTATATTTTATCCGCTGCGACTGTGAGGTTCTGATTTTGTTTAGTTCTTTCTTCTTCTATCTACTTTCTTATTCTTCTACAATCTGTCTTTTCCGGCATTCGATCGTCGGCATATTATACTGTTGAGTATTTTGTGTCGATTTTCGAGGGTCGAGAAGGGCGGGTCGTGACAGTTTATATTTTTTTCAGTCACCAAAACGTTGTTTTGATCCCCTCCTCATCACAACCCACATGATAGATTTAGAGGAATAGGTCACTGAAGGTGGATGTGCTTTGTTGTTGGAGAGTCTTCTTTCTCTCATGCTTGATGTTGATGTGACAATCTGCTATCCAAGGAATACCATTAATTCCAAGGTATTAGTCATAGTCAGTATTCTTATCCTATTATTGTTTCCGCTGTGAGTTTAGATTTCTATCAATCTATGATAATGCTCATGCTTATTTGAGGTACCAAATCCAACGATCTGTGCTCATATGGACTTGGGTTTCGATATTTGTCAAAATTTAGGCCTTTTAAGGTGCGGGTTGTTACGGCTGTGATTAGAGGAGAATGAGTATGAGATGAGATCCACACTTCTCTTCTCTTTATCTAATATATAAGCATCTCTAACCTAATTTGATTTGTATCTTTTGGTGCCTCCTCCTCTATTCCTTACTGGTCAAAAATCATCTCGAGTCCTATCATCTCATCAAGCTCAGATCAAGTCAAATTCGAACGCTATCCGATAGTTGGTGGTCAACGGTTCGAGGATTAACGCTCTGTTGAATCGGAAATAGTTTCAAGGGCAGAAATCATTATTTCAAGGTGTCCTAGGCATTGGTACTGAGATATATTTTTAATTATAATATAATTATTTATGCTTAAATACAATTTTTATTATATATATATATTATCCGTTGTTAGTTAAGTAATGATTCTGATATGTAAATAATATTGTCATAAATCTGTTTAGTTATATATATGTGTATATTAAAATAAAATAAAATATTTTTTTACCATATACAATAAGGTCCGTATGGCTGTGTAATTAAAAAATATTTTTTTTATTGAATTAATATAGATATATATATATTATTTAAATAGATAAATATAGTTTGTAATTAATTATAACATCATACTTTGGTCAAATATGGTCACATAAATTTTATATACATAGAATTAATGCTATGATAATTTTCGACAATGATAAAATATTTGTTTATATTTATTTATTAAATAAATATTATTTAAATCAATTTATGGCATAAATTAATTATATTAATTCAAATATATTATGAAAATTATATTTTTTATAAAATAATATTATCATTAAAGATAAACTCGGCAAAATTTAAAAAACATATTTTTAAATTAATTTACATTTGCAACTGATATTAGAAAAATTATTTTCAAATCAAAAAACTATGAAAAGCTTTTCCAAAGCATAAAATAACATTTAGGATTTACTACAAATCTAATATTCAAAACAAAATTTCATAATTAATTTTTAATTGATATTTTAGTAACTTTTGAATAGATATTTAAATAAAAATACTTTAAAATATAAAAAACTTAAATAATAATATTTACTAAGCTATGTGCAAGACCCGATCTTCTAAATTTATTAAAATATTTTTGAGTATTTTATTAATATATATATATATATTATGTATATATTTGTGTATATATAAATATGTTAAAAAAATATTGATATATTCGTATATATACACGTGTATTTCTTACAATTTAAAAAATTATTTGTAAATAATTTCTTTATACTTAAATAAGCCTTTTATATAATACGTATATGCATTAATAATATTTTATTTAAATGATTACTTGCATATATAATTATTTAAACAAAACTATAACATATATTTATATATGTTGATATTTATAATATTTATATATAAATAATAGTATATATACATATATTTGGATAATATATTTACATAATGGATGAGCTAACATCTCCGTTGTGATGTTAATCCCAACATTTATACATGGGCATGTTATACCTACATGGATTGATATGTTACACATGCAAACACATTTACGTGTATATAATACACACATACAAAGATATATATATATATATATATATAACATAATATAAATTAAATAAACTATACAATGTATAAATTAAAATAAAATAAAGGATTTTATTTAAATGAAATTTAGAATTTTCTAAATAAATTAGACTTCTAGGCCTAATTAAGATCCAATAACGGAAATATTTTTAAAATTCACCCATTACTTCCATTGTAGGCTGGCTTAGTTCCAACAATCCCTACATGTTTGACTTAATAGGCTTCGTAGTTATTTTAAGGATGAATCAGTTAGAGCATTACAATACTGGAATACATTGTGCTAAAAGGATTAGAGCATTGAGTCACCCAGACGTAAATGAAAGAGTACTTGTTGTTTTGGAAAAGTCTAAACCCGAGTATAGAGGTATTGTGTTTGGTTTAGCTCTAGAAAATAACGATATTGGAGAAGCACGAGTAGCTAGAGACTTCCCGGATGTCCGTGAACCATTTTCGACATTGCCTCACCCAAGCTCATATAGTTTTGTATTGAGTAAATAGCGGGATTTGAAACATTTAGTCAACCCTCTCGTAGAATGCTTTTGATGGAGATGGAGGATTTGAAGATGCAACTAGTGGAATTGGAAAGCATGAGCTTCGTAAGACCAAGTAGTTCAACATGGGAAGCTTTGACCATGTTTGTGAAAATTCTGATGGTTCATTGAGAATTTATGTTGACTATCAAAATCCGAATGAGTGGACGATGATAAATATATAACTTTTACCGAGTACTGGTGATTTGTTTGATTAGTTGAATGGATCTAAGGTATTTCAAAGCTAAGTTCGGCTTTAGGATTTCATCCATTGGGAGTTGGGCAGGAGAGTGTTCCTTTGACTGCATTTAGAATGAGGTATGGTTCATATAAGCGACTAGTAACGCCATTTTGACTAACTAATGCACCTGCGGTCTTTGTGGATTTGATGAATTGGGTCTTCTAAGGCCAGTTAGACCAATATGTGTTGGTATTTGGTGTACTCAAAGGATGAAAAGGAGCACGAGATTCACATAAGGCTTGTGTTGGAGACATTACCTTTTGGAGAAAGGTTTGAGCTATTTATTGATTGTAAGTCCTTGAAATATTTGTTCACTAAAAAGAAATTGAACATAAGATAGTAGAGATGGTTAGTGTTTTTGGCATCGTATGATTTCGAGATAGAGTACCCAAAGGAAAGAAAATAAGGTTATCGATGACTTAATCCAAAGGTAGCAGAGTTGTGTTTGGGCTATGATATAAGAGTAGAATGTTTTGGAGACATTGGCTTCTTGCAATATACACTTTCGATCGAGTGCTGGTTCGAGTAGAGCTTTCGAGACATCATTGTGCTTGGAAGTTCAACCAACTCTCATGGAAAGGACTGCCGAGAAGCAAAGAGATTATCCACCTTGTACCAAAAGGATTATGTGCCTATGGTGCTGAGACTAAAGAGTAAAGGGGCTTCGAAGTTGACAAAAGAGGTTGGCTTCGGAAGAAAAGAAGGTTGTATATCCAAAAAATAGGAGATCTACGAAAAGAAGTCTTGAGCAAATATCATCATTCAAAGTATGATATTTACCCAAGAGGTACTAAGATGTACCGAGACATGAAGAGAAGCTTCAGAAAAGGTTGAGTTGATTCGACGAAGAATGAAGGAAGCTCAACTGAGGAAGATAAGCTATGCTAGTAGAAGGAAAAATGGTTGGAAGTTTGATATGAGAGATCATGTATTTGTTAAAGTTTCACTGATGAGAGGCACCATGAGATTTGCAAAGGTTGGAAAATTAGCACCGAGGTATGTAGGTCTGTTTTCGATATTAGAGAGGATCGGTAAAGTAGATTATATGGTAGAATTACCAAATACTTTTACTGGGGACTGTAATGTGTTTTATGCATCACAATTAAGGAATTGTATATGGGACCCAAATGATACTGTAGGATTGAAAGCTATAGAGGACTTGGTTATAGAGACAAACCTTACATTTGTTAAGAAACCACTTTGAATTGTAGACCGAGACGTAAAGAAGCTTTGCAATAAGGAAATGAAGTTTGTAAGGATCCAATGGAGTAAGGATCGAGGGGATTGTACTTGGGAAACAGAAGATAAGATCCAGGGGAGTTATCCCGTGCTGTTTGTTTGGGCTTGGCGTATATGTTTGTTGTGCTTTGTTATGAAACCCCCACACACACATGCACGCACACACATGCGCACGCGCGCGCGCACATACACATATGCGCGTGCGCACGGGCGCGCGCACACACACACACAGATATATATATATATATATATATGCCTGCGCATGCGTGTGCGTTTGTGTTATTAAAGTTGATTCTGTTAGTGGATTCACTACAACATTTTGGTTGGGACACATGGGTTGAGAACTTGTGTGTTTATGTTATAATAGGCATAGAAAATATTAAGAGTCACTACTATAGTTTATTCGAATTTCGGGTATGAAATTCCTATGTGGAGTGAAGCCTGTAACGACCCATAAATTAATAATTAATTATTTAAGGTATTAATTATAAAACTAAAGGTTAATTGATTTAACTAAGGAATTAAATAAGGGAATGAATGAATTAAACAAGGTAAATAATTAGGGGACATTTGTTTTCTTATTGTGTAAACGAGAATAATAAATGAAAATCATTAAATGATGATTTAGGGAATTTAATTTAAATAAAATATAACTAAATTCGACTGTAAATATGTAAGGAGAAGATTTGACATTTGAACAAAAGAGATTTTATGTTAAAGGTAATGAAATTCGGTTATATGAATATTGGGAAAATATAAACATTTGAATGAAGGATATTGTAAGAAAAGATTGAACATATGAGATCTTATATTAAGGGTAATTGCATATAATTAATTTTGGCCATATAAAATGGGAATTAATTAAAGTGCATGAATATGGAGGGCTTGGTATTAAGGGAAACAAATTAATATAAAGAGGAAAAGGAGGATTTCTGAATCACTGTATATATGCCACCAAACATATTCTTCTCCTCATATATTCATTCTCTCCTCAAATTAAAACCAAACGACGCTTTGTCGGTCGCTATTAAAAGAAGAAAAAAATTAAGAAAAGGGGAAAAAGCTAAGCAAACCTAAGAAGAGCAAAGATCTAGCAAACCCAACGACTTAGGTGAGTAATATCATTCCCCTTTTTACCCTTTTCATTTAAGTTTGAATACAGTTTTGATTTATTTGATAAAGTTAGTGCAATTTATGCGTTTATAAATGATTAGTGATGTTTTAATGAACATTTTAGTTTGAAATACCTTTCTTGATAATGTTTTGCTATACTTACATACCCTAATGTTTTCAAAATAAGGTAAAAATTTAATATGTTGTAGGAAATGAATTTCTACAGATGGGTTTTAATTTTGAGAAATTTCCAACATCAAAATATATATTATAACGACCCGTAAATTTTAATGGTTTTAATAACGTATTTAATTGAATTTTTCATGAACTTCAAACAATTAAATTTTTAAATGAAACTTTGATATTTGGAATACGGCTGTTTAAACATAGCAAATGGTAAATTTTCATCAGAGAGTATGTGAGTTTATTTTGTTGTGTAATTTTATTCAAATTTATAATCAGTTAAAATAGATGGGAATAAAATGTTTTCAAAATCTGAATATTTTTATACAATAAATTTGTAAATCATTTTCTGAGTGAGACATCATAATTCGTTTCGTCAAATTTGGACTTCTCCAACTTCGTTTATCTTATTTTCAGCAAATTAGCACCAGTTTGGCAGCGAGATATCGACTTTTGGTAGGATGATCGTATTGCTCGTATCTGTATACCATTCTGTTCATCTCGTCATGCTGATCTTCATAGTATATTCATTTGTGCATGTCGGTGTCCGGTACGTGTCGAAACCGACAAAATTATTTGTCGTAACAGTATCCATTTGAGCTTCTTGAATTTCCTATATCCTTCCACTATCCACCATGTAATCAAACAACGATCAATAATTATTATTTTCAGTTTTTAACCTTTCATATTCCCAATGTTCAATTTATTATAGGATGGTTCGTTTGTTTGCATTTGTCTCTTCCAATTCATTTTGGTTCGTTCTGAACAAAATATATAAATAATGAATACGGGAAGCTTGTACATTTATTTTACCCAGAACATATAAATCAACTTATATATATATATAACCCCTGCTCTCCTTCGTATATCATATGCTGGAACACTCAACCTGTTCACATTCTTTCCACGTAGCATGTTTTTGCTCTTTTGCCTTGATTTATAAAAAGTTATAATATAAAGTTTGATATATATTATTGTGGCAAGAAAAAAAAGGGTTGCTCGTTTTCTTTCATGGCCGCAAGCTAAACAACTTCCCCACTGAAGCCCACGCGACCAATCACCACGTCCAAAACCCTCTCCTCCTCTTTCCATTTCCATCATTCACCGAGCGCCACCTAGCCGTGCACCTGCCCTTCACAACCGAGCACACCTTTCCTCTGTCAGTCCTCCGACCTGCTTCCGCCATCACCACAGCAACACCACCGAACGCCGAGCCTACCCTTCTCTCCCTGACGTCGGCCCCTCCACCTGTCGGTTCACCGGCCTCCCTTCCCGCCTCGAACCCAGCAACTCACGCAACCCCCTCAGATCCTCCGAGTCCGACTCATAGGCAACCGCCTCCTACTTCCCTTCGCTCTTTCTCACCACCTCCGCCATGCAAGCATCAACAGCCGACAACTTCACATCGTCCTAACCACCGCCCTGACCTCCTCCACCCACCTGATCATCGCCAATCTCCCATGCTCCACGTCAGCAACCTTGGTCTCATCTCCAGATCATCATATCCAAGTGAATGAAATGAGTTTGTTCTTGCTTTCACGTTTTTTCGATGCTTGTATATATATATATATATATATCCTTAATCTGAAAGCCTTTAATAAATTTTTTTCCAATCTATGTTTAAAGAATATGTTTAATTTATTATAGGTTCATAGTATTTATATTCTATGTCTAAAGTGTGTATATATATATATTAAATTTTCATTTACTGTTTAAGTATTATATTATATGTTTAAAGGTATATATATTATGTTTACAGTATGTATATTATATATAAGAAAAAGGGGTTTTATAATATGTGATTTTGAGGAAAAATATACAATATAAAGATAGTTTGATTTTTATATGTGTTTGCCTATATATATGTGTTTTATAATATATCATATATATATAGATAGATATTTGATTTTAAAATGTGTATATAGATTTAATGAAATATATGGATATCTTGATTTTCATATATATATATATATATATATGTATGTATGTATGTATGTATGTATGTATGTATGTATATGTTTCATCGGAGCCATCGAGTTCAAGATCGTGCCAGCTATCAGCTTTGCTTTGTTCGTCTAATTCGTGTTCATCATGTTGTACTTTGGAATTCGTTGTTCGGATTCGCAGCTCAGTTCGTTATCAAATTTCTCTAGCCTCGAAAGATGAGCAATCACTCACAATTAACATTCTTATATTTAGTAAATTTAATTCACTTGAAATGACGATTGAAATATTTTGTTAGATTAGAATTGTTAGTTATTTAATTGTTGTATATGATATGTTATCATTTAAAATTGTTAACCTATATTAACAGACATATGACATCATAACCTGTTGTATATATATTATATTTAAATTTATCACTGATGATGTATGCATGTTGTTGATATGTTATATTATTATCATATTTTTTCTCACTCTACAAGTTCCCTGTTAGTTTAGAATTCCCTATGGGTTGAAATTATACATACCCGAACGATTTTATAGATTAAGGGAAATCGTTATGGGTTGAAATGATAAACTCAAGCGATTTTCATTGATTTAAATTTTGGGATTGCGGGTTGAAATGATATATATCCGTAAATATTTAATTTGCAGATTGAAATGATAAATGTCTGTATCACTTGATCATAGGATAGAAAATTATATACGGACACCGTAGGTCTATATTTTGAAATAATTTCTAAAGTTTGAAAGAAAATATATGGGTTTTAATGAATATCGATTTTTAAAATATAATATATAAATGCTATTTTTATATATGTATAAAATTTAGATTTTTTTAAAATAACATGTTTTAGAAATTTTAATTTATAAGTTAGTTTTGAAAATATGAATTTTAAGATTTTACTTATAATTTTATTATTTTAAAGTTATATAAAATAAGACTTAATATAAAACAAATTTAATAATAAGATTTAATTTTTTTTAATTTAATTGGTTTGTAACACGTTTAAGTATTTATTTAAATTTATATTAATATTTTAAAAAAATAGTTTTTTAATAACTTTATTAATAGAGGTTGGGAAGATAATTAATGTTGACTTGGAATTTGAATTGGTTAATAATTGAATTTAAATAAGAATTGATTTGAACTTATTGATTTTGAGATTTTGAAAGATATGATTTATAACTTGATTTGATAAAAAGTGATTTAAATGAATATTCTCAATTTTAAATAAAATTGAGATTGAATATTTAATAGTGAATTAAATTTATAAATTGAGATTTTATTTAATTGTTATTAAAATGATTAAGTGAATATTTTCCAATTTGAATAAAAATAAAAGTTAAATGTTGAAATCTAAATGAAGCTTATATTGAAATTGTTTAAATATTTAAACCTTGAATCTTATTGGAATGGAAATGATAGTTCAAACCTGGATTTGAAATCGATAAAAATTGAAATGGTTCATTGAGAATTTGAGTTGAATCTTTAACCTTTTAAATTGAAAGTGTTGAACAGGGATTGATTTAAATTAAATTTTGGAATTTAAGCTGATTTGAATCGATTTGTGAAATTGGAGGAAACTATTTTTATTATATAAAGTATTTTTAATATATATATATATATAAACTATTTTAATATATATTATTTTAATTTATATACTATTTTAATTTATAACTATTTTAATATATATACTATTTTAATTTATAACTATTTTAATATATATACTATTTCAATACCTAAACTGTTTAAGTTGGAAGGGTTATGACTTCAAAAAGTGTTATGATTTTGAAAGTGTTATAATTTTGAAAGTGTTACGATTCTAGAAATGAATATTATTTAAAGTGAATAATGATATCGAATTGATATGGTTTTAAAATGAATATGATATTTTGATATGAAGTATGAACTATTTGAAATGAAATGACCATGGTGTGAAATAAGCGTTTGGTTGTTAAAGAGACGGGATCGGATATTGTCATACTCTCTGCCAGTACCGAAAACCACTTTTAACAACTGTGTTGTGTTGGAGATTCTAGAATGAAGTAGGATGGTTTGGTGACGATTTTGTATGAGGTATTTATGTAGCCCTGACTCCCGCGTGTCAGCTTGATGTGGCTAAAACAGGAGCCATGCCGGGCCAAGTGAGATCATTCCTCCTATCAGACACATTTCTTCGATACCATTCTATTACTTTGTCGTTTGATTGGGTGCACTTTTGATTTGGGAGTGTGTCTCGAGGTGGGTGGTTATAACGACCCGTAAATTTCGATAATTAAAATAGTTGATTTAATAAGATTTTGTGATGTAATATTGGGAGAAATAAAAATTTGTGATATACTAATGAAATAATAACTAAAATGAAATGTAATAATGTTAATTTAAGTTAATTTTTAACAATTTGAATGAAATTCCAATCAATTGAAATGATTTAAAAGGTTATACTTGGTTATAAAGTGAATATAGGAAAACAAATGTAAATATTGAATTAATTAATGAAATAATATATAGTTAATGGTAATTGAATAAAATCAGTGTTATGTAAGTAATTATAACATTTGGTTGTAAATAATAAACTTATTAATGTGACTAAAGGTTAGTGGTGACAAACTATTATATGTTACTTAATTATTTAGTCTGTTAAATTTAATTGAAAATCAGTTATAATTAAATAAAAATTAATGTTACATTAATGTGAGTTAAGACAATAACTGCAAAGTTTGAATGTAATAAGATGTATAGAAATGTTAATTATATTCATAAGGAAATAACTGATTTAATAAAAGAGTGAAATCAAGATAAATAAATTAATTGGGATTTTAAATTAGAATTAATGTGTAAAATTGACAAAAAATCAATATAATTGAAATATAGTAGTTGATACAAATAAAAAGATGGAAATTGCAGCATATTAGTGAAATAAGATATCAACAAATATTAACTATGCTATTAGAATAATAATTGATTGAATATAAAGATTGAAATCAAATTAAATCAATTTATTGGGATTAAATTATAATTAATTGGATTTAATTACATTTGAAATTGAACGCTGTAATTAGTGTAATAATCAACACTGAATTGTTATATAAACTTGTATTAAGTCATTGTAAATGTCTAAGTGATTAAAAATGATGAAATTTGTTAACTATCAAATTTGAATGAAAAAGTGATTTAATTAATTAATTATTAATTTATTTAATTAACGTGAAAATAGCCATTTTGGCCACTATCTCGGATTTTGACGAAACCAGTTTCATTGGATCCGTAACGGTGAATTATTGTAAGGTTTCAAGTTTCGTAGCGATCAGACTTGTCGTTTGATCGTACGGACTCGAAACGCCTAGAAATCAATTTAATTAAAATCAATTTGAAATAAGCTAATTTTCAGCTAACTTCTTCATATGATGGAATTAGGACCTGAAATCTATTCCATTGAGCTTTAAAATATCGAAAACATCTATTTTGATATATGGGATGACCCACTGTCGTTTCGGGAACGAAACGGGCTTTTCGGGTCGTTTATCGTTCAACTTTCAAATCGATCTTGTCCATCTGTTATATTTCTGATCTACCTATAAATAGCTCGTTATAAACCCTAGCTACTCCTTATTTCATTTGTCTGTACATACAATTCTATTTGCTTCTCTCTTTCCAATCGCAGACAAACCAAAATCAAATTTCCAATTCAATTACAAATCAAAATCAAATATAAAATTTAAACTTCTCAAAATATATCTAATTATATATCGATTTGAAGCTCTCGACGAGCGCAAGCTAGATCCGCAGTTTTTTTTTGATTTGAGTTTCGGTGTGGCCAGAACTGGGTGATGAAGTCTAGGCCGTTCGTCGTGTCTTGATCGATTTTGTTCGATCGACGAATCAAGGGTACAGTGTTGTGGAGAGGGCCGAGGGGAGTTCATCCATGGGGTTTGTGTGGCGAGTCAACAGCCAGATCGTCGGCTAAAATTCAAATATGGTTCAAAACCCTAGGAAGTGGGGTGGTGGCGCACGGTGGTAGAGGAGGCCGGAGGTGGAGTCGTGGCCATGAACGGGTGCGCCACGTCGAGGACGTGACGATGGTGGAGGTCGGCGATCGGTTAGTGGTCGGTGGCACTCGTAATCGGCGGTCAAAGATTCGGTGTTGATGGGTTCCGGTCGCGTTCGAACGTTGAGGAAGGGTTCCAGTAGCGGGTGTTGGCATGTTGACGTGGCGAGACGTGTGTGGTGATCTCCTTTTCTATTTTATTTTATCTAAATTCAAATCCAAATGTTCTAAATTAGATAACTTTTACGTACGAGGTCCAATTCACGCGCGGTTTGCTCCTCTGCGATCGTATCGAAATTCTGGACATTTTGAAGCTGGTTTGGACGAATTTTGAGACTATTGAATTTTATGCCCTATTTTGGATTTCAATTCGATTTAAAATCAAAGGTGAGTGTTTTAACCCACTCACAACTTCTAAAATTTCTTGTGTTAGTTAAATTAAATTTATGATGTGATTAGAAATTTATTGATTGTTGTTTGGGATGTTAAATTGTCATTCTAGTTAAATTTTAATTTTATTGCAATTAATTATCATTTAATTTAATATTGAATTTTAAATTGTTAGTTTAATACCTGTATTGATTATCAATTATCTATTGATGTTTGCTGATTGATTTGGATGATGATTGTAATGTATGTTTGGTTGTTGATATTGGATGACTGGATGTTGTCTTTTATATTGTTATAATATTGCAAGCCCATATGGGTTGAAATGATACATACCCGAATGATCTATAGATTAGGGAAAAATCATTATGTGTTGAAATGATATACTCGAGCGATTTTATGGATATTTAATAAATTCGGGATTGCGGTTTGAAATGATATATAACCGTAAAATTTTAAATTGCAGATTGAAATGATAAATATCCATATCACTTGACCCTAGGATAGAAAATTATATATGGACACCGGATTGGTTAAATTAAATGATTTTTAATTCCTTAAATTTTGAATTCAGTTAACTGGAATTTTGAAATAGAAATTGATTTATATAAACTGAATTAACCTCGATAATCCAACGTAAGTGCTGAAATTGGAATTGATTTAATAAATCGTTCAAAGGATTTAAAATTGGAATTCCAAAGTTGAAGTGTCAAATATAAATGAATTTATTTGAACTGAGTTATTGAAATGTTCGAATATAACTTTGAAATCTATTTAAACTAATTTAAACTATTTTAACCAATTTAAAACTATTTTAATTTATATTAATCTATTACAATCTATTTAATCCAATTAACCTATTTTACCTATTTTAAACTAATTAAATTTATCTAATCTATTTTAAATCTATTTAATATAAATGAAATCTATTTAATCTACTTTGAACCTATTTAAATCATTTTAAATCTAATTGAATCAATTTAAATCAATTTAAAACCATTTTTACTATTTAAACTATTTTAAATCTGTTTTAAACTATTTTTAAACTATTAAAACTATTTATGACTACCTAAACTATTTTCTAAAATTCCAGACCGTGTAAAGTTGAAGTATTAAAATTTAAATCCTTGATGATGATACAAACTAAGTTGGAAATTGGAATTGATACCTTTTTGTGAAATGACATATTTGAGGGAATAAGATCGTTTGAAATGAAGAATTAATTAATATAACTTATCGATAATTTCAAAGTGAATATGATTTGAAAGTGACTATGATTTTGAAAGTGAATATAGTTTGGAAGTGAGTATGATTTCGAAAGAGACATGATTTGAAATCAAATAGGCTATTTTGATATAAATTGTGAATTGACCTTTGAAATTTAAAAGAACCATCCGGTGTGAAATAAGCGTTTGGTTGTTAAAGAGACCGGGATCAGATATTGTCATACTCTCTGCCAATGCCAAAAACCACTTTAACAACTGTGTACGTGGTGGAAATTCCAGAAATGAAGTAGGATGGTTTGGCGAACGATTTCTGTAAAGGTATGACGTTACTCTGACTCCCGTGAGTCAGCTTAGATGTGACTAAAACAGGAGCCATGCCGGGCCAAGTGAGGTCATTCCTCCTATCGGGCATACTTCTTCGATACTATATTCTGACTTTGTGATTGATTTGGTGGCCACCCTTGATTTTGATTTGGGAGTGTGTCCGAGGTGGGCGGTAGTAGCTGCTATGCACTACCACCAGTCCGGATCTGCAATTGGTATATCTACCTTGGCATTGCCTCGAGTGTCGTGTTCACATGCCCTAGAGCGCCTTCTACGAGTTTGTTTTGTACCATACCTATGGAGTGCCCTCTGATAGCCTCCAGTTTACGGAGGAGTTACGGTACTGTATAGACTATGGGAGTATATAAAATGTGTTAAGGGGGATATGGGTAACGCCTTAACGCTATTTTAATACTTTTACTTTGCTGTAGACATATTATAATAGCGTATTGTACTACATAGTAGATAATTTAACGGATCCTTAGGAGATGGGAATCCTGAACATCTCTTAAGTTATTAAACTCACGTTAGACACTGAATAGGAGATGTCAAACCCCGTAAACATCTCTGACGCCGTTCCACTCATATTTATTTACCGTTGATTTAACTTACATAAGATCTTTTAGTTCTGTCTCGAGTGTTTTGTCTTTTCGATACGCTTGAGTCAGCCTGAGCATTTCAGGGTTGAAGACCTTATTTCTGAAGGACGAAGACGAAGATTTGTACTATTATTATTTATTATATTTATTCCACTACATCATGTTGTTCTGCTGTATTTATTTATTTATGTTTGATGTAACTCTGATTCTGTATTGTATAAGTATAATCAAATTTATTTGTAAATAGCTTCATGAACTGTTATTTGATTTTTTTTATATTTTGTCATTCCGCTGCGAGATTCTGTATTTGTTTTTTTTCTTTCTCTTTTTCTTATTTACCCCATAACAATCTGCTCTTTTGAATGGTTTGAGTCAGGCATGTGTGTCTGCTTAAAATGTCCAAAAAGGTAGGTTGTTATAGTGGTAGTAGCTGCTATGCATTACCACCAGTTCGGATCCGCAAATGGTATATCTACCCTGGCATTGCCTCGCGTGCCTTGTCACATGCCTATCACGCCCTCTACGAGTTTGCTTTGTACCATACCTATGGAGTGCCCTCTAATAGCCCTCCGGTTTATGGAGGAATTACGGTATTGTATAGACTATGGGAATATATAAAAATATGTTAAGGGGGATATGGGTAACGCCTTAACGCTACTTTAATAGTTTACTTTACTATAGATATATTATAATAGCGTATATTACTACATAGTAGATAGTTCCACGGATCCTTAGAGGATGGAAATCCCAAACATCCTTTAAGTTATTTGTATTTCAGTTGACATTTCACTTGAGTTAAATTTAATGATATAAGAATGTTAATCCTGACTCAAGTGTTTTGTGTTTTGCTTATGCTCGGGTTAGACTGAGTGTCACAGCATTTGAGACTTACCTTTGGAGTTTGGAGCTTTGCTTGAAGATTTGTCTTTATCTATTCAGCTTCTCAGTTGTTTCCAGTTATTTATGTTCAGTCTTGTCAGTTACTTTTGTATTTGAGACTACTCTGTATTTGAGATTTCTATTGTATTTATTTCAGACTCTGATGTTCTATAGTAGCTTCATGAACTACTATTTATCTATTTCTGCTGCTTATTGTTATATTACTCCGTGTATGTGATTCTGTGATTGATTTTATTTACTGTATATGCTGAGCTTTGCCAAATATAAATTAACCATCTGTTGTTTTAAGCAATTCAAGTCCGACATGTGCGGGTGCGAATGGTTCAAAATACCAAGTCGTTACATATATTATGAATTTTGAAAGGAATTCATATGTTAAGTGGAAAAGTAGAAAGAGCCAAAAGAACGAAAATGTTGGTAAAAATATGGAAAATAAATTATTTACAAATTTCTAGAATTTTATATGTATTTTTTCAATTTAAAATACACTTTTTTGAAAGCTTGTTATGAATACCGAAAATAAAAATTAAGACAACTGTGACTAGTATGTGCATATAAATTTCAAGACTAAGTAATAAGCAGACAAGACACTATAAAAGTGCTAAGAAAATAAAGAAAGGATACTGCCATTAACTAAAAGCAGGGGAAGAACGAAAAAGGTAGCAACACATGGAAAGTTATGCGCATGCATGGTCAGAATTGCAGACGTGGACAGTGAATTATGTAAGCTTTTACGTGTACCAAAGGAAGAAACCAACCGAAGGTGTTATGCCAGAGGTATAACACCCAAAACCTTAAAGAAACTAACTAATACTAAGAGGTATTATAAGTAAATGAACTACGTAATGGTACAACCGAAGGAGATAACCGAAGTTTCCATGTGTGGTTGTCGAACGAAGGAGTTCACAACGGTAGTAAACCAGGCTTCCCTAGGATGAGACCTATAGGTAGCATTCGATAGCCGAGACATATTTACTTTTGGGGAGAGTTAATATCAAAACCTAAGGCTTAAGGTGGTCGAAGAAAGAGTTCAGAGTCTTTTAAAGCGTATGCATTACGAAAGTTTTTTAAGGGTTAAGATAACCGAAGATATGCTTAGAGCGTAACGAAGCTAAAGGAATAGATAAAAGCCAAAACCAAATGAATGAAGAATTAAGTAAATATGGAAAGCTAAATATAACCAAGAAGTAAATAAGTAAGAACCTACAAATGCGGGTTCGGAAGTGCTATTGACACCGAGTGGAAACAGTTACTCAAACGAACCTACTTTAAAAGGTAGGTTTTAGCATTCAACTTCTGAAGGGACATGGGACTCCGTGTAACGACCCGTATTTTTACGGATCAAACATCGTAAAACAGTTGTCATTAGGTCGTTAATGTTGATAAGTCGTCCAGAGATAAGTCGTGCAGAAGTTTAGGTTAGGTCGTAGACGACTTATAGGAGTTGGCGACCTAAGGAAGATAGTGGTAGCGGTTAACGACTTAAGGACTGGATGAGGTAAGGACTTAGGTTGTATGACAGTTAGGTCGCGTAGTGGTTTAGGTCGTATGATAGTTTGGGACGACCTATAGGATTTGACCGACCTAAGGAGTAGACGACCTAAGGAATAGGCGACTTAAGGAAAGTTGGCGACTTAAGATAGTGGCGACTTAAGAGTTAGCGGCATAGGAATAGCGACCTAGTAGACAGTGCGAGTTAACGACCTATAGTAGTTAGGTCGGTGGAGCGACCTATAGGAGTTGGCGACTTAGGGATATAGCGACCTAAGGGGAATGGGCAACCTAAGCGGGTTAACGACTTAAGGAAGTTAGGTCGTTCGAGCGACTTAAGGATTATAGGTCGTAAGCGACTTAAGGTAGAATGCTTAAGTCATTATAGTTAGGTCATTGTGACCCTGAGTATAGATAGGTCGTTAGACGACCTAAAGGTTAGGTCGTAAGACCCTGTGTATAGTTAGGTCGCGCAATGTGTTAAGTCGCGAAAGTGTTAGGTCGGCATCTTTGTTAAGTCATGGGTCGTGCATAAGTGTTGAGGCTTAGGTCATTGGGTCTGTAGGTCGCGCAGAACTGTTAGGTCGTTAAGTCGTAGGTCGGAGATAGTTAGGTCGTGGACGACCTAAGGGGGCGGACGACCTAAGATTTTTCCAGCCTATAAATACACGTCCATTTCTTCACTTTTTGGGATCCGGATTTTGAAGCGACGAAGTGCTGCTATTTTGAGAGCTCAAGTTCTACACTTCTTCACTTCTTTTCTCCACTTTAATCTTGTGCTTCCTTCCATCCAAATCGAAGATCCAAGAGCTTAGATTGAAGATCTACATCCATCGAAGAGAGATTTCATCGTTTGAAGCGAATTTGTGATAGATCGAGTTAGATCCTTCGCTGTCCAGATCTGAAGTGTGTTGCTTTTGAGGTGTTTAGGTGATTCGGTGAGTGGTGATTATCTCTCACACGGATCCAAAGGAGTATATCGGATCGATGGCTTGATTTTGTGTTAAGATAGTGATTTCCATGCATTTTCGTAAACTTAAGTATAAATCTATTGTTCATGATGATTTGACATCCATTTTACTACATGTTAACCTATGTAAGTTCATTCATCAAGTTGTAGAGATATTGCTCATAATTCATGCTTGTTAGATTTGGACTCTATATTTACAAGATTGCCATTATTGTTATAATTGTTATTTAGATCATATTTGAATGCTTGATTACTTGGATTAATGATTGACTTGATTGATTGTTATGAATTAGTTGATTGATGATTTGATTTAGACAAGATGGTCGAAGATGATTCAAAAGCTAAGGGAAAGGCTCTTGAATTGGAAAAGCTGCTCGTGGCATATGTGGCGAATGACGAAGCTCATATGGATAGATTTGATGATGATGATGTTGAGATGAGGCTTTGCTATGATGAGATGAAGCGAGGCATGATGTGAGATAGCCTTGGTCTAATCCAGACGGGATCATTTCAAGCATGTTGACTACTCTGTGAAATGGTTCGAGTTTGAGGATAATGGTTTGCTCGAGAGGCGCTTGAGCTAGTATGGAAATAGTCGTCGAGGAGGATGACTAGAAGGCTGAGATTTCATCGTTGTTGAAGGTTCTAGCATGCTCAAAGAAAGAGTACGCTGGGCAGATTCGATAGTCCCAAAAGACTACTGATTGGTAGTCGAGTACTCTGGGCAGATTCGATAGTCCTAGGCACGGGCTGCGATGACGTGCAGAGTTATGTCTAGAACCGGGGTTTCCATTAGCCCTTGACGGACGAATGAAAGAATGTGCCGGTCATTCAATTAACGGTGGTATCGAAGCAATGATAACAGTGATAGCCAGAGTCATGGATGTTGGTTGTATCGTCATTCGGTCTCAAGAGCAGTATTTTCTGGGTGCTTATCTGATCTTGGTTTAGGCCTTGGGGGTTTGTACTTGGAAAACATCGCCCTTGACTCGAGTGATAATTGCTTTACTTTAAATGTTTGCTTTGCTATGTTTACTTCTGCTTAGTGTGTGTCTGGGGGCTATCACTGTAGAAATAGGTGGAGTGGGAGGGTTGGATTCCTATTCCTTTTCCTTTATGCTCTTTTGGTATGTTGTTAGTTAATTTACCGCTCACTAAGACTGTTGTCTGACTCAAGGCTTTATGTTTTAACTCTTATTGTCTTGGGCTGTTCATCCACTTTGGGATGGGCAGACTAGGTAGCAGGTGACAGGTGCTGTTCTTAGTTTCCACGAGGTTGATGACGAAGACGAGCTGGAGGCTTGCATATTATTTTCTTACTATATGTACTGGATGTTCCGCTGCTTTGTATAATTCTCTGAGTGATATGCAGTGAGGCTGGATGTATTGACTGTTCAGATGTTGTATTCAACTATTATGAAGTTTTATTGATGAGATTCTATTCTGTGAAGCTTCACTATATATATTCTCTATTGTATTTTATCCATGCGCTGTGAGTAATACGATAGATTCTGCTGTTTTTAATTTACCTTGGCAATCGTCCATGGCTGCCTGGCACATTTCCAGCGCACTATTACCTTGTTCGGTGCAGGGGTCATGGGCGGTCGTCACATTTGGTATCAGAGCATTGGTTAATCGATTTTACCCAACGCTCGTTGACGTAACTACGTATGAGAGACGTAATTGTATTGATGGATGATTACTATATATAATATAGTAGCTTAGAAGAGTTTGAGTCCTTTATGTAGTTGTTTCTCAAGGTGTGCTGATCATTCCTTTTTATAGATATTAAGGATGAGTCGAAGAGGGAGACCTGCTGCTAGGGAAGGTCGTGCTGTTGAGGGGGCTGCTGATTATGTTGCTATGTTCGAGGCTATGATGACTTCGATCATGAGAAGGATGCCAGCTCCGGGGCCATTAGTAGATGTTGGAGTTCAAGTCCAAACTCCAAAACCGGTGGATTTTGCTAAGATGTGTAAAGATTATACTGCTCTTGGAGGAAAGGTTTTCTTGGGAACAGAATCAACCATTGAAGTCCAGAGGTGGATAGATGCTTGTAGAAGGATCTTTGGTGATTTGGGAATTGAGGATGCAACAAAAAGGAAGTTAGCATCAAGACAGCTTCAAGGGAGAGCTTCTGATTGGTGGAACTCTATCACCATTGATACTCTGGAGGAAGAAATTACTTGGGAGCAATTCCAAGCCAGATTTGAAGCTAAGTTCTTATCTACAGCTCAGAAGTCTGTTCTGTTCAAGAAGTTTATGGAGCTCAAGCAAAATGGAAGACCAGTTCTTGAGTATGTTTCTGAGTTTGAAGCTTTGTCCAAGTATGCCTGGTCGTATATTGAATCTTCGTACCAGAAGAACGAGAAGTTTGTGACAGGCTTGGACATTTATCTTGGGAGGCAGTTGGTGGATCATTTGGACGATTCATTTGAGAAGCTTGTGGAGAAAGCTCTCAGACATGAGAATCTGTTTCCTAAAGAGGGATCTGTTGTTGTTGTGACCAAGGAAGAGTCTAGACCACAGCAGGGTGGAAACAAGAAGAGGAAGCAGCAGCAGCAAAAGGGTAAGGATGGCCAGAAGAAGCCAAAAGGCGAAGTGACCTGCTACAATTGCCAGCAGAAGGGCCATTTCTCCAGGGATTGCAAGAATCCAAAGGTGCCGGTGAAGTGCCACAACTATGACAAGCCGGGGCATATTAAGAAGAATTGTCCAGAATCGCGGAGGGACAAGCAGATTGTGCAAGCTTATGCTTTGGGAGCTGTTCCATCATCTACAAAAGCTCCTACTGCTGAAGAGAAAGGAAAGAGTGTGGTGGTTCAAGGTACTCTTTCCATATGTGGTGTTCCAGTTAGAGTGTTATTTGATGCTGGGGCATCGCATTCGTTTGTTTGTAACGAACTTGTAGGCCGGTTGGGTTTAGAACCGGATATTGTTGATAGGCCATTGGTTGTGAAAAATCTAGTTAGGGGTTCGTCTTGTTTGTGTATGTTATGCCGTGGTCTGATTGTATCGAGTCATGATTGCTCTTTTGTTTGTGATTGTTTTGTTCTGAACTTTGCGGGGTTCAGAATTATTTTGGGTATGGACTGGCTTAGGAAGTATGCGGCAAAGGTTGATTGCGAAAGGTTGGAGGTGACAGTCGAGAATGTGGAGGGGCGAAAGGTTGTGATACGATGTAAGCATGAAGAAGGCGTCTTCATGAGCTTCATGTATTCGCTGGTTGTTCCACGGGATGGACTGTCATCGTTGCCAATCGCTAATGGATTTGAGGATGTCTTTGACGAGGTCAAAGGGTTACCGCCGCATAGAGAGATCGAGTTTCGTATAGATCTAGTTGAAGGAGCCAGACCTGTTGTGATGCCTCTTAGGCGGATGACGCCTAGGGAACAGCGGGAGTTGAAGGTGCAGGTTGATGATCTTTTACAGAAAGGATTCATTCGGCGTAGTGTGTCCGAATGGGTTGCACCAGTTGTGTTTGCAACCAAAACAGATGGATCATTGAGGTTGTATGTGGATTATCGTGAGCTGAATAAAGTGACTAAGAAGAACAAGTATCCATTGCCAAGAATAGATGACTTGTTTGATCAGCTTCACGAAGCTAAGGTGTTTTCTCAGATGGATTTGGCAACGGGATTTCACCAGTTAAGAGTGGCTAAGGATAGTGTGCCGAAGACTGCTTTCAGGACACCATCCGGTTTCTTTGAGTGGCTGGTAATGCCGTTTGGATTGACCAATGCGCCAGCATATTTTGTGGATCTTATGAATAGAGTGTTCAGAGATCAGTTGAAAAAGTTTGTACTAGTGTTCGTGGATGATATTTTGATTTATTCCAGAACTGAAGAAGAGCACAAGACGCACTTGCGTATTGTTTTGGAAATCTTACGGAAACATCAGTTGAAGGCTAAGTTTTCGAAGTGTCACTTCTGGAAGAGCGAAGTGAGGTTCTTAGGCCATATTATCTCTGGAAATGGAATAGCGGTTGATTCCGCCAAGGTGGCAGAAATCCAGGATTGGGTTAAACCTAAGAATGCATCTGATGTGAGAAGTTTTCTTGGATTAGCAGGATATTATCGTCGATTTATCAAAGACTTTTCCAAGGTGGCTGCACCATTAACAGGATTGACAAAAAAGAACCAAGTATTCAGATGGGATGCTAAGTGTGAGCAAGCTTTCAGAATCTTGAAAGAGCAATTGACAAGTGCTCCTGTTTTGACTATTCCAAGTGGGAATGATGAGATGGTGGTTTACACCGACGCATGTGGTACTGGACTTAGAGCAGTGCTGATGCAGAAAGGTAAAGTTGTTGCGTATGCAAGTCGACAACTGAAGCCGCACGAAAGGATTTATCTGACTCATGATTTAGAGTTGGCAGCGATTGTATTTGCTCTGAAGATGTGGAGACATTATCTATTGGGAGTTCGATTCGAGTTGTTTACAGATCATAAGTCATTGAAGTATCTTTTCTCCCAAAAGGATTTGAATCTTAGGCAGCAACGATGGCTAGAGTTTTTGGCATCATATGATTTTGGTATAGCCTATACTCCAGGAAAGGGTAACGCAGTGGCAGATGCGCTAAGTCGAAGACATGCAGGATTGGGAGTCATGTTTTTAGAGTGGAAAAATCTCGAGTATTTAGCTGGATTTGACTTCAGGCCCAGATGTGAATTGGAACCTGAGATGTTGGCGAACTTATCGATAAGACCGACTCTTGTGGAAAGAATTGGCGAGAGCCAAAAGCGAGACGATAAGCTTGTCAAGATTATCCGTGATTTGGAATCTGGATTGGAACCAGAAAAGGATAAAGGATTCGAGGTCGATCGAGAGGGTTGGCTTCGGAAGCAAGGACGACTAGTTGTTCCCAATATAGATGAATTGAGAAGAGAAGTTCTGAAGGAAAGTCATCACTCAAAGCTGACAATTCATCCAGGTGGAAATAAGATGTATCGGGATATGAAGAGAACCTATTACTGGGAAGGTATGAAGAAGGATGTCGGAAATTTTATTTCCAAGTGCATGAACTGTCAGTTGGTAAAAGCTGAGCAGAAGAAGCCCAGTGGATTGCTTCAGCCATTAGAAGTTCCTACATGGAAGTGGGAACAAATATCGATGGATTTTATTGATGGGCTACCTAGAACAAGAACGGGAAATGAAGGGATTTGGGTCATCGTAGATCGTCTGACTAAGAGTGCAAGATTCATTCCTGTTCTATCGAATAGGACTGCATCAAAGTTGGCTGAGTTGTATGTTAAGTGGATAGTTCGATTCCATGGTATTTCGAAGAGTATAGTGAGCGATCGAGACCCATTGTTCACTACTGGATTTTGGAAGAGCTTCCAGGAAGTTTTGGGAACCGAGTTGTGTTTGAGTACAGCTTATCACCCTCAAACAGAAGGTCAGACCGAGAGAGTCAACCGAGTTTTGGAAGATCTCCTCAGAGCTTGTGTTTTAGATTTCGGAGGATCATGGGAAGATCATCTTCATTTGGTAGAATTTTCGTATAATAACAGTTACCAGTCAAGCATTGGTATGGCACCGTATGAAGCATTGTATGGAAGACCGTGTAACTCTCCGACATGTTGGTTAGAAACAGGAGAAAAGCTGATGCTTGGGCCAGAGATGATTCGACAGACTTCGGATTGCATAGAGATCATTCGGCAGCGAATGAAGGCATCCCAAGACCGACAGAAAAGTTATGCCGATAAGCGTCGTAAGGATTTGGAATTCGACGTAGGTGATATGGTTTTTGTGAAGATTTCTCCACTGAAGAATGTTATTCGATTCAGGAAGAAAGGAAAATTGATTCCGAGATTTGTTGGACCGTTCCCGATCATCGAGCGAATTGGAAAGCTCGCCTATAAATTAGAGTTACCAGAGAAGATGTCGGGTGTGCACAATGTTTTTCATGTATCATATTTACGGAAGTATGTGCACGACTCGAATACAGTGGTTTCTGCTGATAGCTGTGAAGATTTCGAAGTTGATCCAGTCGATAAGAGACCTCATAAACCGCTTCGTGTTGTGGAAACTGACACGAAACAGCTTAGGAGGAAGGTAGTTAGGTTGCTCAAGATACAATGGTGTGATGATGATAACGACTGTACATGGGAGGTGGAAGAGAGGATGAAGGCAGCTCATCCTGAACTCTTCAAGGTATGGCCATAGGGTGTCGTGTCATCTCACGACATTGTAACTTGTTCTAGTCTTAGAATTCTGCATGCTAGGCTAGAATTGGACGCATGGTTTGTTGATTGCTATGGATGGTAGGCATGCAAAATAGTCTTTGATTGCTCTTGTTTGTTTGGAATTTCGGGGGCGAAATTCCTAAGGGGGAGAGAATGTAACGACCCGTATTTTTACGGATCGAAACATCGTAAAACAGTTGTCATTAGGTCGTTAATGTTGATAAGTCGTCCAGAGATAAGTCGTGCAGAAGTTTAGGTTAGGTCGTAGACGACTTATAGGAGTTGGCGACCTAAGGAAGATAGTGGTAGTGGTTAACGACTTAAGGACTGGACGAGGTAAGGACTTAGGTCGTATGACAGTTAGGTCGCGTAGTGGTTTAGGTCGTATGATAGTTTGGGACGACCTATAGGATTTGACCGACCTAAGGAGTAGACGACCTAAGGAATAGCCGACTTAAGGAAAGTTGGCGACTTAAGATAGTGGCGACTTAAGAGTTAGCGGCATAGGAATAGCGACCTAGTAGACAGTGCGAGTTAACGACCTATAGTAGTTAGGTCGATGGAGCGACTTATAGGAGTTGGCGACTGAGGGATATAGCGACTTAAGGGGAATGGGCAACCTAAGCGGGTTAACGACTTAAGGAAGTTAGTTCGTTCGAGCGACTTAAGGATTATAGGTCGTAAGCGACTTAAGGTAGAATGCTTAAGTCGTTATAGTTAGGTCGTTGTGACCCTGAATATAGATAGGTCGTTAGACGACCTAAAGGTTAGGTCGTAAGACCCTGTGTATAGTTAGGTCGCGCAATGTGTTAAGTCGCGAAAGCGTTAGGTCGGCATCTTTGTTAAGTCGTGGGTCGCGCATAAGTGTTGAGGCTTAGGTCGTTGGGTCTGTAGGTCGCGCAGAATTATTAGGTCGTTAAGTCGTAGGTCGGAGATAGTTAGGTCGTGGACGACCTAAGGGGGCGGACGACCTAAGATTTTTCCAGCCTATAAATACATGTCCATTTCTTCACTTTTTGGGATCCGGATTTTGAAGCAACGAAGTGCTGCTATTTTGAGAGCTCAAGTTCTACACTTCTTCACTTCTTTTCTCCACTTTAATCTTGTGCTTCCTTCCATCCAAATCGAAGATCCAAGAGCTTAGATTGAAGATCTACATCCATCGAAGAGAGATTTCATCGTTTGAAGCGAATTTGTGATAGATCGAGTTAGATCCTTCGCTGTCCAGATCTGAAGTGTGTTGCTTTTGAGGTGTTTAGGTGATTCGGTGAGTGGTGATTATCTCTCACACGGATCCAAAGGAGTATATCGGATCGATGGCTTGATTTTGTGTTAAGATAGTGATTTCCATGCATTTTCGTAAACTTAAGTATAGATCTATTGTTCATGATGATTTGACATCCATTTTACTACATGTTAACCTATGTAAGTTCATTCATCAAGTTGTAGAGATATTGCTCATAATTCATGCTTGTTAGATTTGGACTCTATATTTACAAGATTGCCATTATTGTTATAATTGTTATTTAGATCATATTTGAATGCTTGATTACTTGGATTAATGATTGACTTGATTGATTGTTATGAATTAGTTGATTGATGATTTGATTTAGACAAGATGGTCGAAGATGATTCAAAAGCTAAGGGAAAGGCTCTTGAATTGGAAAAGCTGCTCGTGGCATATGTGGCGAATGACGAAGCTCATATGGATAGATTTGATGATGATGATGTTGAGATGAGGCTTTGCTATGATGAGATGAAGCAAGGCATGATGTGAGATAGCCTTGGTCTAATCCAGACGGGATCATTCCAAGCATGTTGACAACTCGGTGAAATGGTTCGAGTTTGAGGATAATGGTTTGCTCGAGAGGCGCTTGAGCTAGTATGGAAATAGTCGTCGAGGAGGATGACTAGAAGGTTGAGATTTCATCGTTGTTGAAGGTTCTAGCATGCTCAAAGCAAGAGTACGCTGGGCAGATTCGATAGTCCCAAAAGACTACTGATTGGTAGTCGAGTACTCTGGGCAATTCGATAGTCCTAGGCACGGGCTGCGATGACGTGCGGAGTTATGTCTAGAACCGGAGTTTCCATTAGCCCTTGACGGACGGTTGAAAGAATGTGCCGGTCATTCAATTAACGGTGGTATTGAAGCAATGATAACAGTGATAGCCAGAGTCATGGATGTTGGTTGTATCGTCATTCGGTCTCAAGAGCAGTATTTTCTAGGTGCTTATCTGATCTTGGTTTAGGCCTTGGGGGTTTGTACTTGGAAAACATTGCCCTTGACTCGAGTGATAATTGCTTTACTTTAAATGTTTGCTTTGCTATGTTTACTTCTTCTTAGTGTGTGTCTGGGGGCTATCACTGTAGAAAGAGGTGGAGTGGGAGGGTTGGATTCCTATTTCTTTTCCTTTATGCTCTTTTGGTATGTTGTTAGTTAATTTACCGCTCACTAAGACTGTTGTCTGACTCAAGGCTTTATGTTTTAACTCTTATTGCCTTGGGTTGTTCATCCACTTTGGGATGGGCAGACTAGGTAGCAGGTGACAGGTGCTGTTCTTAGTTTCCACAAGGTTGATGACGAAGACGAGCTGGAGGCTTGCATATTATTTTCTTACTATATGTACTGGATGTTCCGCTGCTTTGTATAATTCTCTGAGTGATATGTAGTGAGGCTGGATGTATTGACTGTTCAGATGTTGTATTCAACTATTATGAAGTTTTATTGATGAGATTCTATTCTGTGAAGCTTCACTATATATATTCTCTATTGTATTTTATCCATGCGCTGTGAGTAATACGATAGATTCTGCTGTTTTTAATTTACCTTGGCAATCGTCCATGGCTGCTTGGAACACTTTCCAGCACACTATTACCTTGTTCAGTGCAGGGGTCATGGGCGGTCGTCACACTCCGGCAGGTTGTACAAGTTCATGGGAGTGGATGTAACTCTTTTATGGTGTTCAAGATGAAGAAAAGGTAAAGAACTGCTTGGGGTATGCAGTATAAAATGGAAAGGAGTGAAACTGCTTTGGGTTGTACTTCGTAATATAAAGAAATGATAAGAAACTGCTCGAGGTTGTACCTTGCATTATAAAATTGAAAGGACATAAACTACGAAGGGTTGTACTTTACATTATAAAGAAAAGGTAAGAAACTACTTAGGGATGCACCTTGTAGTAAAAAAATAATGAACTGAGACTGTATAGGGTTGTACTTCATAGTGTAAATGAAAGATAAAGAAACTATTTGGGGATGTACCTTGTAGAATAAACTAAAGAAAAAGAGTAACTGAAACTTCTTCGGGTTGTACCTTCTAGTATAAGGCTTAACAAATAAGTTACCAAGACCGAAATTGGTTATGCCTTATGGTATAAGAGATATTGAAAACTAAACAAATGGTAGTTCTGGAAATAGTATTGCTGAAACCTGAATATAAGATCATGTTAAGCATTGTTTCAACCTAAAAAAGTTTTGGGTATAGTTTCATTGTGATAGAATACGCATCTTTGAGTTAACATAGTTTGTTGTGACCTATGACTTATGATAGTCTTATATTAATTTGTGTAACCGAGGCTAAGTGGGGGAAAACTCGTTTCATGCTTTGGCGGTATGGCCCTACTAGTGGAGGAATTTAGATGGAAAATGATATTATTCATCCCAGACTTATGTCTGAACTGTATGTTTATTGTTTTTCCCTATAAACTCATTTGTACTTATTTGAATAGGTTGAGTTTATATGAATTCAAATAACAGATTTTAGCCAGAAGCCATTACTAAAGACGAAGATGGGTTTTATCTAGTAGCTTTTATTCTATTGTGTAATATAATTATCTATTAAATTACGAAGACTACAAGAGTTCAACATCTTCATATACCGGATCTTTGATGCTACTATTTAACGATTATATTTACCCATGTTGGCATGTTTTGGTATTTGAAATATGTACAGACAATATATTTGCAATGAATTTTATTTATTGTTATGTAGGTTAAATATTGAAAAAAATATTGAACTCAATTTGTCATTGAAAGATATTATAAATATGACTACTGCACATTAGGGTTCCATCTTTGAGTCTTAGAATGGGGTATGTTACAAAAACCAAACCATTTGATTATCTTGTCCAAACATTTAATCTAACTTCTAGATGCTTGCTTAAGACCATAAATTTATCTTAAGAGTCTACAAGTCTTATTGTCGCTTCCACTGATCTCAAAACCCACTTGCCGCGACATATAAACAGTAATTCTAATCACTATTTATAAACATTGTTTTAACACACACCTGTCATATTTCATAGCCATAATAAGCAGCGATTGCAAGTACAATCATAATTGATTTAAGCATAGAGACAAGTGATAATGTTTCGTCGTAATCAACAGCTTAAATTTAACGAAAACCTTTCACCACCAACCTTTCTTTATAGGTCTCGACCTTTCCATTTGCATTGATCTTTTCTTAAAGGCCTATTTGAAGCCGATGTGTTTTACCCATTCGGGTACCTTCTCCAAAGTCCATACTCTATTTTTGTAGATGGAATCCATTTTAAATTTCACCCATCAAGCCATAAGGCAGAGTATTTACTCTCCAAGGCTTGTCGATACGTGAGAGGATCGTGGCCATGAATGACACGATCCACATTCTCATTGTCAATAAAAACCCATGGTATCTCTTTGGCACACAAGATTCCTTACTAGACCTTCTAATAGGTTGTGTATTTTCTATGGACGTTGAGTTACTTTCTAAATACTCAGTTTCTACATAAGTTTCTTGGATCTCATCCAAGTCTATCTTATTTCCACTAATTTCGAGAGAGAGAAATTCCATTCCTAAAAAGGTTGTATGTCTCGAAACAAATTCCTTTTGTTCCTCGAATTATAGAATATGTATCTATGAGAATTTCTTGGATACTCCAGAAACTAACATAATATCAATCTTGCCTTCAACATACGTTTTTAACTTTCGATGGACAACCCCAAACCCAAAGGTAATTAAGGAGGGGCTTCCACTACAGCAATCTGGAGTTTTAATTATGTTTGTAAAGACTATTAAAGCTTTACTAACATTTTTTATAAACGCCATATATCAACATTTTATTATAAGTCACAGACATACAATAGCCAAAAAGGCTATCAATAAGAACTTTTAAGTGTTTCAAAAATGCTACGAATGCCATTAATAGCATTTTTATGTATGCTATATATCTACATTTTATTATAGATTAAGGATTTGCAATATCAAGATCAAAAACGCTATCAAAAGGCCTTTTAGTAGCAATTGAAAAACTCTATTAAAGACTAATATTGTTTTACGAACATTGTATAGCAGTATGTTAATTATAGGTAATGGACTTACAATAGCAAAATAAAAAACACTATAGTTGAGATTTTATAGCATTTTATGTTTGTCATCTAATACAAGTAACAAGCATTTTTATAGCGTTTTCTTTTAGCAGTATTTCTACCCAGTTATGTATGTTGTGGTCCATTTTAATTGCAATCTAATATAAAAACATTATCATATTCAAAATGCTATATTTCACAGATTTACAGAAACACAATGTAACATTTCACAAAATCATATTAAAACACATTAAATCAAACATAACTTACCATATAATATTCACACAATAACTCATAGTCGATGTCATAATAATTCATAGACATTTCATCGAAAAAAACCACTGGCTAAAGTTTGCTGTAGATACAATGCTCAAGCATGTAAGCCAAATCACTAAGATGCCGTGACATATTGCTATTTGTATACACCATGGATGTTTCCATTACCTAAAGAAGAATAAATTCAACAATTGGAAATTATAAACCTATGTACAAATAACCAAGTAATGATAACCAAAACTATAAATAATTAACTTGCATTTAGAAGTTGAACCTTGTAAAAAAACAGAGTTTGAAAATCATTAATGTGCATGTAAAAATCATAAAATTCATTAGATGCTTTAAGAAATTAAAAAGCAATTGTAGATATACGAAATATGTAGCAAATTTTAGTACTGAACTGGAAAAGGTATTTATAAACTTGGTTAATTTTCAAAGAAAAAAATTTAATTTAGTTTATTTTTATAAAATTTAGTTAAATGGTCATAAAACTAAGTCTGATTTTATAAATTCATTCGAGTTTTATCAAACTTAGCTAACTTGGTTAATTTTATAGAACTTTTAATTTAATTCATATAAAAGTCAGTACACTTAGTTAACTTTTTAAAATCTTAGTTAATTTTTGTAAATTTAGTTATAGCTAAATTTTGTAACTTATTTAATTTGTATAAAACTTAGTGAATTTTATAAAATCTTAGTCAAATTTTATAAGTATTTATGAAACCTAGTTAATCTCTGTATAAAATCTTATAAAATCTTTGTAAAATTTCATATTTGTCAAGTTTTTATGCACTAAACAACAAATGTGAGATAGATCCTCTCTACGATTACACATTTTCTAAAAGCTACCCCCAGCAAGTAGCGAGATATCAAACTTTTCTCAGAAGTACTAGGATCCTTTAAATTTCATGGATATAGTTACTAATTTTGTCAAATATTCCTCACAAAAATTATTAATTTTGTGGATTTATCCTTCTCTGGTTTGATCTTCTTCATCTTTGCACCTTTCTATTCTAAAGCATTGTTAGTATCAATTTCTTATATTTTGAAGTTCAATTCTGAACTATCTTTCTTTCGTTCAGAAAAATACAGAGTTTTTTCCACTCCAGATCTCCAAAAACTGATCTGAATGAAGACTGACAACACACGTCTGAATATAGGGAAAGAAATGGAGCTCGATGTAAAGTTGCTTTCCATATAATCTCACGGCGTGAGTTATTTTTCATCCATCCTTTTTAAAGAAGGTGGAAAATAGTTTTTGACCAATCTATAGTCATTTTTTTGTCGGTCTTTAGTTCTCTCAAATCAGTGGGTCTACTTTTAATTTCATATGGAATCACTGATGTGTATTAAAGTTCTAATTTTATTTTTTCCTCTTACAAGTAGGAAAATACATATGTATGTACTTTCGTATGTGTTATATACAGATGGTGTTTCCTGTTTGCTTTTTTTGCAGTGGGTTCCTTATACCCTTTGGATAGTGTTTTGCTTTTAACTACAGATTTGATTTCATACGGTTATACATATGCATGTTATTTTAAGGTTAGGTAGATTGTTTTATGATATGTTTATTTCAACGAACAGTATTTGATTTTTTTTTTGGTTCTGCCTAAGTCAGGGGCGGCCCGATAGTATTTGATGCCCTAGACTATTAAATTTTTTTATCATTTTTTCTTGCTCCGCTCGAAAAAAAAAATACTTTTACATGCACAAAACCAAATGAAAAATATAATTATAAAATTTGATGTTGATTACAAAATATTGTTAAAATTTAGTGAATATTAGGCACGCATCCCTAAAAGCAAACTTAATTCACTAAAACTCCTCCAGCGAAAAAACATACTTTGCAGGTCCCTGTTTTTCATTTCGGCTGTTTTTTCCCTAAAATACCCCTCCGCTTCTTGCATGATTGATTTTAGTAACGAGTTTATCTTTCTTGATTTCATCTTCTTCTTCATTGGCGAACTTATGTTTCTTGATTTCATCTTCTTCTTCAATGACGAGCTCAGCTTTCTCGATTTCAGTGGAAAACTGCAATTATACACAATAGTTGTAGAAATGTCTGCAACTATACCATATAGTTGTAGACATTTCTGCAACTATACCATATAGTTGCAGAAATTTCTGCAACTATATGCAATAGTTGCAGACAATTCTGCAACTATAGCATATAGTTGCATTTCTGCAACTATACCATATAGTTACAGAAATTTCTGCAACTATATGCAATAGTTGCAGACATTTCTACAACTATATGCAATAGTTGCAGACATTTCTGCAACTATAGCATATAGTTGCAGAAATGTCTGCAATTATTTGCAAATGTTGTAAATTTGAAAAAAAATCGAAAGTGTTCAAAATTTGTTGAATTGTTTGCAAATATACGAATTAATTGCACTTATACTACAAATTTGAATTTTTGGTATCAACAATGGATCTCATTTAAAGATCATAAAATTTGTGATTTTTTGGTGAAAACGGTATGTTGATCCGATTTTTCTACATAAAGTTATACGCGTTTGAAATGTTAAAACATAGAAGGGTATTTGGGTCTTTTTGTGTGCGTGAATTTGAATATAGAGACCGAAAATGTAAGTTTAGTTTGGGAAGGATGTTTTTTCTATTTTGAAACTTATTAGGAATGTGAGCCAAATTTACCCTAAAATTAAATCATTAGTTTACATGCCAAAAAATCTAAATATGTCAACATGGTATCATGCCCAAATACAAGCTAATGAAAACAAATTTTCCTTGCATTCTTTGAAGCAAACTCCTCTATGATATTCTTATAGTTAAGTTTATCCAAGTACTTATTTTCAACTGAAATAATAGCCACTTAATCTCTCTTTGCGACATAGTGCCTCGAAGATATGTTTTTATCAATTTCAAATTTGAGAAACTTCTTTCCGCCGTAGCAACCGTGATTGGAATAGTCAATAAAATTCGAAGATATGTTCATTCAACAAATCATTTAATTCATTTAACAAATTAACTGATGATATAAAATCAAATTAACCAATATCAAAATTAATTAAAAAAACTCACATTTTTAATTGTAGTTGCAGTAATAGAACATCTCCTCCCTTTCAACGCTACAAGTCTTCGGCTTCGGCCTGGCTTGGCCTCAGTGTGCTAAATTAGAAAAAACATAGCAACATCAATTTTATATGCTAACAAATTATTAAGGCAAAAGTAAAATTCTATGTAGTGTATCTTTTGTTGTGCACACAACAAAAGATAATTGCTAAAGTATAAATAGTGCAAACTCACCTCAAGATAACTAACCGTACTCATCCATGTCCATTTGAAGCTTTGTGGGAAAAAGCAAACGTGACCAAGTCAAATTCAGTACTTACAAGCATTTTTTAAACTTCAAACTGAATTACTAATTCAAACTATAATCATAATAACTTCAAGCATCAAACTATCTCAAAAATTGATTTTCCATGAGGTACACGGTATAATGGTTCGCTCCAGTTAGTACTTTATTTTAAGAAACGGTACCGTACTAGATATTTTTTATGAGGTTACCTAGACCATATAAAATTTACTATAATAAAACACTGAAATTTACAATAATTTTGAATTGGAATTTTTTGCATTTTAACCCTCGTTTTGAAACTTATTACGCAAATGATTTCGTTTTAAAACTAATATCCAATACAGAAAATTATTGTCAATGACAAAATTTCTCAGCGTTTTTGCTTCAAGGACATGCCTTCAATATTTTATTCTGAAGGACAACTTTCTTTAGGTATCAGTTTTTAGTCATTGATAGCAGTTTTTAGGTATCAGTTTTTAGTTATCGGTAACAGTTTTTAGGTATCAGTTTTTAGCTTGGTAGCAGTTTTGTTGTCCTTATGAATAATTTTAGAAAATGTTTGTCCTTATGAATAATTTTTTGAAGAATGTTTGTCCTTATGGTAAAAATATTGAAGTTGTGTCCTTGAGGCAAAAAATATACAAATCTTTGTCCTTTAAATTAATTTCTCCTATCAAATATAGCCTTGTTTTGAACAGCTCAGAGCTGAGCTGGTCAAAGTGTACTGGTGACATTTCAAATGTCGCCAGTGTTATTATTTTTTTTTAGTTTACTGGGTGCCTTTTCAAAAGGAGCCAACTAAAAAAATTAAGAAAAAACACTGGCGACTTTTAAAATATCTTCAGTGTTTTTTTTCTAAAAAAAAATAAACTGACGACATTTGAAATGTCGCCAGTGCATTTTGGTCAGTTCAGCGCCGAGCTAGTCAAAACAGAACTATATTTGATATTAGTTTTAAAACTGGACTATTTGTGTAATTAATTTATAAAGTGGGGCGAAATGAAAAAGAAATCCTTTTGAATTTTGTGCATCATGCTTAGAAAATTAATTCATACAGTAAGCCTTTCCTATTTCAAATTAAAATAGACGAATGTACATTTGCATTATTTTAAAATGAATGACTCAAAAGTTGTGAATTCATGTTCTAATACATCATAAGACTGTAATCTTTTTTTCAATTGAAGCAACATGTTGCAACGGTTCTAACTTCAAAGACATCAAATTATGTTTATACCAATTTACCATTTTGTCAACAAAATATTTTTTATGATTCTTTTTTATATACACGTGCATGCATAAGTACTGATATTTATAAACAGGGTCCAACTTCTTACGCGTTATGGGAATTTTTTTACCTGTATGCTCCAAAAGGTGAAAGAATAATGCAAACATTGGAAAAACTCTACTAGTTGGAATGTTTCATCGAATTCAGTAAGTAGATAACTAGGTGTTTTATCTCCAAAGGCTGCATACCCAAAACCACCACACGAAAAAAAAAGAAAAAGTAGTGATAAAAGCAGATATCATTGACGCTCTCTTCTCAATATACTAAACTCAGTCACAAACCGAGTTTTTGGAAACTTAGCATGAAACCGAGTTTGAGAACTCAGTAGTCAAACAGGGATTTTGTCAACCCAGTTTCCAAAGCTCTTACTGAGTTTCAAAAAACTCAATTCCAAACCGATTTTTCAAAAACTGAGGCTCCGTTTGGTTTCGTTTTGAGTTTTGTGTTTTATGTTTTCAACATACACTACAAAATACAAGAAAATGTGAAAAAAAATTTACAGTTCTTAACCATCGCGACGATGGACGGAAAATGGAGGAGATGAATTGTATTCCATCATTTTGTTATGTCTCAAAACACGAAAAATTAATAAATAAACTTGTTTTCTATTTTCTATGTTAGTTTCATTTTTCAAAATTGTGTGTTTTTCAACAATACATAATAAATGCGAATTTTTCTTTAGACGAAAACACAAAACTAAAAATAGCAAACCAAACGGGGCCTAAATAAACTTGTTTTCTATTTTCTATGTTATTCAAAATTGTGTGTTTTTCAACAATACATAATAAATGCGAATTTTTCTTTAGACGAAAACAAAAAAGTAAAAATATACATAGCTCGGCGTAATTTTATACGGACCAAAATCCAAAACTAAAACCGGTAAACCAACTCTAGCCATAGTTTCAAACTTATTTGCTGAACTGATAAATTAATTGCCAGACTTACGTAAAATTGACCCTTAGTTTCAAACTTATTTGCTGAACTGATAAATGAATCGCCAGACTTTCATAAAATTGACGACGACCGGCAATAATTTCTGGCATGCGATACTCGCACCCATGACAAAGAAATCCAATGGATAATCATCCTTTGGTAAAATTTGAGTAGATTGTTGATCTTTTTCAAATACCTGCAATATATACAACAGACTCATGAGATATTTTCCAAGAGACATGTCGGCTATTGCATTATAACCCACCTCTATTTTATTTTAAACCGTGGAATAATATGCTGCATAGCCAGCCCAGCCAGGGACAAATTTCTACGCAAGCCTCAGATTGTTAGCAGCTGACTCTCAGATTGCGAAGACCTGAATATGTACAAATATAGCTTTATGTGGAATTATGGATTGTCGACTAAAGAATCATAGTCACCATGGTAAAGAAACTAATAATTCAGTAAACAAAATTGGATTCGACTTGTTACATGCAAAATAATAAAAAACCATGAATTTTTTCATGAATACAATATCTTGAAACCAAGAATGGTATGAGGTAATGATATGATAAATAACAATGCAGCTGAATAATTCACAGAGCCAAGAACGTTCTTTCAAAGGTGTACAGACTACCTTATCCTCAAGCCACTGCATGCAAAGAGCACCAAATTTATCATCAACCAATGTCTATCTTCGGCTAGCTCAACAATGGCAGGTAATAACAATTGAGAAAGAAGATCAATCCCAATGACCTGTCACATCATATGTAATTATTGGTAAAAGATAATTTGAAATATTGTAATTATGCTTTTTGCTTTATTCTGAATGAATGAATATTGCACATCGGTCTTCTATTGTATTTATACGAAGAAAAATAATACAAGCTGGGCTGCAGTTCAAGGCCCATCATAACCGAAGTATATTCCAGTACCCTAACCAAAGCATACGCATTATTACGCCCCCTCAAATAAAACTAGGATTCCAATTTCTCTTCGTCTTTCATGGCGGCGGAGAAAACTCTGAGCTCATCCCTAAATCGATCAAAATTCTTAGTCGAAATAGCTTTAGTCAATACATCAGCACGCTGATAAAAGGCATGAATGTGTTGAATCTGGAGTTTCCCACTTCCTGTTCGTTCGCGAACAAAGTGGAGATCCACTTCCAAGTGCTTCGTTCTCGAGTGCTGGATGGAGTTCATAGACAGAGAAATAGCGCTCAAGTTGTCAACCCAAATCGTTGGCTTTCGATTTAGCATGAACCCTAATTCCTGAAGTAAAGTTTCGGTTCAAATAATCTCCGCTGTGGTGCTGGCAATGGCCCTGTACTCGGCTTCGGTGCTCGATCTGGAGATGGTGGCTTGCTTTTTCGTGCACCACGAGATGGGATTGCTACCAAGGTAAACGCAATATCCGGTGATATATCTTCTATCATCCAGATCATTTGCCCAGTCAGAATCACTGTAAGCTTGTAAGTATAAGTTTTTGCTTGATATGAGCTTTAATCCATGGTTGACTGTCCCTTTTAAGTATCGTAGAATACGCTTCACAGCACACCAATGTTCACTTGTAGGAGCTTGCATGTATTGACAAACTTTATTTACACTAAAACAGATATCTGGTCTAGTAATAGTAGCATACTGAAGTGCCCCGACAATACTCCTGTACTGTTTGATGTTCTCAATAGGTTCCCCTCTTTCATTAGATAACTTGAGATTACTTGTCATGGGAGTAGGTAGTGGCTTAGCTTTATCCATGTTTGATCTGACAAGTATGTCTAATATGTATTGTTTTTGCGATAAAATGATGCTTGAGTTTGCATTCCTTTGAATATGTATGCCAAGAAAGTAATTTGCTTCACCCATGTCTTTTATTGCAAATTCCTTATCCAAGTATTTCATGACTAGTTCGATCTCATGCTGATTGTCTCCTATGATGAGTATATCATCAACATAAACTAAAATGTAGATACTGTTTTTCTTTTCCTTTCTTGTATAAAAAGAACTGTCTGACTTAGTGGCAGTGAATCCCAGTTTGACTAGGATGCTCCCTAATTTATCATACCAAGCCCTTGAAGCTTGTTTTAAACCATAAATTGCTTTATGTAATTTGCATACTTGATTGATACTTGCTTCAGAACTGTAACCTTTTGGCTGCTGCATATACACTTCCTCCATTAATTCTCCATTTAAAAATGCATTATGCACATCTAATTGCCTTATTCTCCAGTTTTTATGAAAAGCAATGGTTAGAATTATCCTTACTGTTGCTGGCTTAATGACTGGAGAAAAGGTTTCATTGAAGTCAAATCCAAACTGATGGATATAACCTTTTGCCACAAGTCTAGCCTTGTATTTAGTGATCTTACCATCAGCATCTCTTTTGATTTTGTATGTCCATTTGCTTCCTACAACATTTTTATGCCTTGGTAAATCAACAAGTGTCTATGTTTTATTTTTAACTAGAGCATTATACTCTTCATCCATGGCTTTTCTCCATCTTCTGTCTTTTACTGCCTGTTCATATGATGTTGGTTCCACCTCATTGAGTTGAGTGTTTAATACTTTGGGTTTATAAATCCCACTCTTTGATCTAGTAATCATGGGATGCTGAATAGTAGTTGGCTGTGGTTCACAATGAACCTCAGTCTGCTCATTAGAAGTTGCATTTGTTAATTCTCTGCTGATATAATCTTGCTGTGTGTTTGATTCTTGTTGTTCATCATGTTGAGGACTGCTTGTTATTATTTGCTCAGAATGATCATTAAGCTCATTCCTTGTTAGTTCTCTGTCTGATTGAACTTCTGCATTTATCCATTCTGACAAGTCTGATATGTGACTAGTGCTTGCTTTGTTTACATCAGTTCCTTGCATGTGCTTTTTCTTTTCTGCAAAAGGAAAAACATTTTCATTAAAAACAACATGCCTTGAAATATAAACTCTGCCTTGATTATCTAGACATATGTACCCTTTTGATTATGTGCATATCCTAAAAAAGTGCATTGACTAGACCTTAGGCTTAATTTATGTTTATTGTATGGTCTGAGGCAGGGAAAACACAGACACCCAAAAGTTCTCAAATATTCATAATTTGGTTTAACACCAAATAATTTCTCGAAAAGACACACATGGTTTAACACTTTGGTTAGCATTCTATTAATGAGATATACTGCTGTGGCAAATGCCTCTCTCCAGTATCTCATTGGTAGACTTGCTTGAGACAAAAGTGTTAATCCTGTCTCCACAATGTGCCTATGTTTTCTCTCAACCAAACCATTTTGTTCAGATGTATGGGGGCATGTAGTCCTATGCACAATCCCTTTTATACTGAAAAACTCCTTTAGGGTTTTGAATTCACCCCCACCATCTGTTTGTACAATCTTCACACTGCTATTATGTTGTTTTTCAGCACAAGTGATGAAATGTTTCATAGCACTGCATGTATCTGATTTAGCCTTTAAAAAATATATCCATGTATATCTAGTATGTGCATCAACAAGTGATAGATAATACCTGTCCCCCTTTGTTGAGTTATGTGGTGATGGTCCCCACAAGTCAGTTGCCACAAGCTCAAGTGGCTTTTCACAGATAGTTTCAGAATATTGAAAAAGTAATTTGTGACTTTTACCAATTTGACAGTGTGTGCATATTGATAAATTGTGCAAAGGTGAGAAAGAAATTTTATTCTCATTCAATACTTGTTTTACTACATCATAGCTAGGATGTCCCAATTTGCAATGCCACATATGAAATACACTGTCACACTTATTATGATTCAAACTAGCATTATTACACCAGACAACATTATTACATATATTCTTTGTTCTCATATGGCTGAACTTGTACATACCCTGTTCCAGTCTACCCTGTAATAATATGCCTTTACTTAGCATATCTCTGACTAGATAGAATTTAGGGTGAAACTCAAAATATACATGATTTTCATTAGCAAATTATGAGACACTTATTAAATTCTGTTTGATACTTGGCACTCTTAATAAGTTATTAAGATAGAGCAGCCTTGTACCTTGTATAGTGCTTGTCCCCACATGTGATATATTTGCAGTTTCACCATTACCCATAGAAACTAAATTCTTACCATTATAGCTTTTGTTCCCCCAAATTGAGATTTTGTAAGTTGTTGGTAATATGATTTGTAGCTCCTGAGTCTGGAAACCAATCCTTTGTGTTGATGTCATCAGTCTTGGCAGCATCATCTGTTGAGTTGTCTGAATTATTTCTTGATTGATGATTGGTTTGTGCCATATTTACTGTTGGTTGCCTGCTTGATTGTGTCTATTGTGATGGGTTGTAATCCTCTTTGAATCTGAAGTAGCACTTATTTTCCATGTGACCAAACTTCTCACAAATTTGGCATTTGACTCTATTGTTGTTTGAAAACCTTCCTCTACCCTTGCCCCTTTGACTGTAACCTCCTCTTGGATTCTGGTTGTTCTGACTATTTTTTCGACTTTTGTTCTTTGTGGTTGAAACATAATTTGCTGAATAATCTTCTTGCATAAGTCTTCTCTGTTCTACTCTACCTTCATGTGCAAGAAGGGCTGAGTAGACAGTCAAGATCAGGTAGGGTTGGTTGTGTGGCAATGAAAGTCACCAAAGATTCATACTCTTGATCAAGGCCACTGGTAATAATGATAATCTGTTCACTGTTTGGAACTGCACCAGATTCATGATTAACTTTCAAGTCACCAAATAAATTATATCACTGAGGTAATGCTTCACTGGTGTACCATAATTATAAGCACATATTATTAACAAACTTTGAAAGAACTTAAATGTAGACAGGAGACAACTCCAAGAGCATCTCCAATAGTGCATATTTAGGTTGAATAATTAAGGGAAAACCCTCCAATAACTCAATTCACCCTGAAAATTAAGCTGAATGTTCATGTGGGGATTCAGTTTACTAAATTGAGCTTGGACGCCCATTTGATAAGCGTCTAAGTTTAGACGTCTATTAAACGGATGGCCAATGACCAAGCGCCCAAAAAATGAACGTCCTAAGTTCAGAATTCCGTTAGATGGACGTCCAATAAATTCGGCTGGGTATGGATGAGGTGATAGACGTCCATTTTTTTGGACGTCTGACCTTCATGAGCCCATTAAATGGGCGCTTGAACAACAAACGCCCATTTAATGGGCGTCTGTTTATCAAGCGTTCTGGAAGTCTTTTGTTGGGAAATTCTTCCCATTTCAGGGTTGGATATTCAGCCTGAAGCTATTGGAAATGCCTTAATGCCTACAGCCATCTCGGGTACAAGTAAAAATGAGAAAATGACTGCAACGGTCAATTACCAATTTGATATTTTTTAAAATTGACATAAAACTTTTCTTTTAAACTATAAGAAGTACATCTACTTTGTTTCTTTCTAGCCTATTCATACATTTTGCCTCTAGATGCAAGATGCATCAATCAAGTGGATATCGCAGTTTAACATGAAAATATTTCAATTAAATCAAATAAATAAGGCGGTTTTACAATTAAAAAAGGAAAAATCATCTCTTACTCGACAATGTTGAAAATACTTCAACTTTATCGTAGGTGTTTGATCAACTTGATCATCTCTACCTATAGGACTGTCAATGAGAACCCGAAAAATCCGAAATTCATCCGTATCTGAAATATGAAAAATTATCCGATATCCGAAAAACAAATACGGATGCGGATATGACCATATCCGTATCTGATAATTATTGTTTCGGTTTTTATCAATATTATAGTTATTTTTTTTGTGTATTTTAGTACATAAAATGATTGTCTTTTACTACTTTATCCACGTAAAAAAATTAATATGTATATTAAAATCAATATTTGCTGCTTAAAATTTTTTTCTTAGCGTATTTATTATTTTTAATACTTAAATGAATTTATAATAAATTAAAATTTTGTATTTATTTGTTTAGATTTATTGATTGTGAACTGTCCGAAGAATATCCGATATCCGTCCGCATCAACGGATACGAATATCCGATATCCGAAAATGATTTCGGATACGGATATGGATACGGATATAGCACTATTTGTATCCGAAAGTATCCGTAAACAGACTTAACTATCTAGGTTTCCAAACACGTGATATTTCGATATTTCTGGAGATGACTTCCATGTGCTATCTCTCTAATTCCAGAAGTTGTAAGAAGAAGTTGAGGTAAATATTTTTTTCGTATATTTCCCTGTTATATTTGTACAATTAAATCTTTCATGGCAAGATTTATGCAGGCAAGCGAGCTAATGAAAACAGAGTATTAGAAGAAAGTTGCATTACTAAACAAGCAACAAAAGAGGGAAGCTGGTACAGATGAAAAAACATTCCAAAAGACTAAAGCTGTGATGAGGTGTTCGTAAGGAAGATACGTTTAGATTTCACAGTTTCAGAAATAAACCGCCTCCAAGAGAAGCAACTCTACCCAAAATTACTCAAGCTTGTTGATGCGTAAGTTTTTCTTTGTGTATTGGGAACAGTTTGTTTTATAACTACTTAAAAAGTTTTTTTTGAATTTCAACTTTTAAGCAGTTTTAGTTGAATAATTTAACTCAAAAGTGCAACTTTTACGCAACTTGTTTCATCTTGTACATTTATACTCAAAAGTGCAACTTCTGAGGACCTTGTTTCATCTTGTACATTTATAAATAATTTCCAAACATGTTTTATATTTTGCAAATATTATTCAATTGTATGCTAATATAAATACACGTTTATTGATTTTGAACAGTATGGCAAAAACGTGGCAAACGATATTACAAACACCATTGCAGCCAGCTAAAGGTTGCAATCACATTGAATTTGCATAATATATGTTGAAATTTGGCGACACAATATATAGGAGAGTTGAAGAGGATAGAAGTAGCTCGGCGTAGGAGAAGACGGATTGCGAAACGGAGTCCGGAGGAGCAAACTGGAGGGGAGTTTGTTGTGCTGGCTGCCTGCAGGCTGCAGCCAGACGTCTGCAGTGATGGGCCAGACGTCTGGCCCTACAGGGGCCAGTTGCCCGAAAGTTCGGTCAGACGTCTGGAGCCCTGCCTGCAGACGTCTGAGCCGACGAAGTTGTGTTTTCTGGGCTGGTTTTGTGATGTTTCGCTCAGGGGCAAATTGGTCTTTCGCCATCGTTTTCTCTACTACTATATATTCTCTCTTTAGGTCTGAAAAGAGGGTGAGATTGAAAAACCTAATCTAATTCCAAATCAAGGGTTTTATCCTCCAAATCTAGGGTTTAGGCAAATCCTATTTCTTCAATTCTAATCTCCACAAAATTATATTCTTTCTAGAATATTGTGATCATTGTTAACAATCTCTTGTACTCTTTCTATTTGTGATATAATAAAAGCTCTCTCAAGTGGATGTACACTAACACAACGTTAGTGGAACCACTATAAAATCGTGTGTGATTTACTTATTGTTATTGCATTCATATATTGCTTGTATTGGTGTTGTGATCTTGTGTTGGGCTATTTGGTATTGGTTGGAATTTGGTTGAGTTAGATAATCGGTTGTTTTGCACTATCTATCACGATCTAGCTTTTCCGCGTTGCGCGTTGCGATTGTATTCGAGTGGTCTTGGGTGTAGTCGTAACAACATTTGTTATCAGAGCTTTGGTGTTGCTAGGTGGTTGTTGAAATGCTGGAAACGGATACCTCTGAAAATTCAATGGTTGGTCTAAGTAGTATAGCGCCGTATGTACGTGGGTCGTATGTGGCGTCGGGATCGCAATTGGTTATCGACAAGTGGAATGACGATAATGATTTTGAAAAATGGCAATGGAAGATGAAAGCGGTTCTAAGGAGGAATCGGGTACATCGAGTAGTGTTTGATACACATTTGTTGCCGGCGGACATCTCAGATGTCGAGAGAGGAAATGGAAGAGTGGACATTCACTACACTTCAACTAGTTATGGGAGAGAATGTGATCTCCGAAATTAGTGGTGAGACCACCGCTAAGGGCATTTGGGACAAGTTAGAGGAGTTGTATATGAAGAAGTCTCTAACTAATCGTTTGATCTTGTTGCGAACGTTTTTCACGTATAAGATGAAAGAGGGGAGTTCGCTTAAGGCATACTTGAATGTGTTTGATGATTTGCTAATGAAGATGAAGGCGGTAGATTTGAAGATTGAGGAAGAGCAAAAGGCGATGATATTGTTATGTTCGTTGCCGGACCGTTATACGGGTTTCTCGAATAGCTTGATCTATAGCCGGGTTACATTAACGTTAGATGATGTCAAGACGGGTCTTCTTAGTGAGGAGTTGAGAGATCAAATGAAGGAGTTGAGTGTTGGTGGTAGTAGTGCCGGAAATGGTCAAGGTTTGTTTGTGGAGAAGGAGAGATATGCGAAGAAGGAGAATCGAGGGCATTCCAAATCTAGGAATCCCGGTTGGAGAGGAAAGTCGAAGGAAAAGAAAGGCAAGTGCTATATTTGTAAGAAGCCCGGTCATTGGAAGAATGAGTGTCCGGACAAGGAGAAGGCCAAGAAGGAAGTAGCATCTTCATCGGTCGCGGTGGAGAGAGGTGTTGGTGAGGGAGACATGGATGTATTGACGGCAGTAGCATCAAATGTTTCGGGTAGCGAATGGGTTCTCGATTCGGGGGCGTCTTATCATATGGCGCCGAATAGGAATTGTTTTTCTTCTTTCGAAGCTAGAGAGGGAAATTCGATTGTTATGGGAAATGGTGCTATTTGTAAATCGAAGGGCATTGGTTCCGTGCAAATTAGGATGTTTGACGGAGTAGTTCGTACTCTCACTAATGTGCGCTATGTTCCAGGACTTAAGAATTCCCTTATCTCTTTGGGGCAATTAGATTCTTTGGGATGAAAAATCACTATTGAGAGAGATGGCTTAAGGGTTTCGAAGGGGGCGCTTGTGGTTATGAAAGGTGCTAGGGCTCATGGTATATATTTGCTTCAAGGTATGACCATAGAAGGTGAAGCTAGCATTGGGGTTGATAGTTCTCGCGACTTAGATGCAACTAGATTGTGGCATTTGAGGTTAGGACATGTCTCGGAGAGCAGTTTGGATATTCTTTGGAAAAGGGAGATGATTGGTGGTGAGAGTTTCAACAAGCTAGAGTTTTGCGAAGAGTGTGTCATGGGGAAGCAAACAAAGGTTTCATTTGGTGAAGGAAAACATGATTCAAGAAGCGTTCTTGAGTATGTGCATACGGATGTTTGGGGACCAGCACCGGTAGCTTCTTTAGGTGGAGCAAGGTATTATATTTCTTTTATTGATGATTTTTCTCATAAAGTTTGGATGTATGTAATGAAGGCTAAGTCGGAGGAATTTGCTAAGTTCAAAGTATAGAAGGCTCTTGTTGAGAATGAGAGTGGTAATTCTTTGAAGGTTCTTAGGTCCGACAATGGCGGAGAATATGTTTCCGGAGAATTCTTGGAGTATTGCAAGCATCATGGCATTTGGAGACATTTTACTACACCGGGAGATCCGCAATCAAATGGTGTTGCAGAGAGGATGAATCGTACTCTACTAGAGAAAGCTCGATGCTTGAGATTGACATCGGGTTTGTCTAAGAGATTTTGGGCCGAAACTTTGTCAACCGCGGTGCATATTATTAATCGAATTCCGTGCTCGGCTGTTGACAACAAAATTCTGAAGGAAGTGTGGAAGGGAAAGAGTATTGACTTGAGCTATCTTCGTGTCTTTGGAAGTCCGGTTTATGTGCATGATCCGAGAAATGATAAGCTTGAACCTAGAGCTTTCAAAGGGGTTTTGCTTGGCTATACGGATGGAGTGAAAGGCTATCGGATTTGGAATCCGGAAACGAAGAAGGTAATCAACTCTCGTCATGTTACTTTTGATGAGTCGGCTATGTTCAAGGAGAATGAAAGCTCATCGGATATTCCGGTCTTGGTTCGTGATGAATCGAAGGGGAAGGAAGTTATTACCACATTTTGTCCAAGTAGTAGAGAGAATAGATTAGTAGAAGATGCTTGTGAGGAGAAAGCGGTTGATGATACATCACATAGTCCACAAGGTGCCTCTAGTAGTGTTGGTGATGTACACGAACCTATAGAAGATTCGGTTCAAGGTGGAGCCGAAAGGGGTTTGGGTGATAATATTGCTACTCGGGTTGGTCGTCGTGCTATAAGGCCACCCGAAAGATATGGTGATTGGAACTATCTTAGCTTTTGTGATAGGTTAGACTATGCTCTCAATGTAGTCCAAGATGAGCCTATGGACCTTGAAGACGTCATGAATTCGAGTGATAGCTCGAAGTGGATTTGTGCCATGGAGGAAGAGATGCAATCATTGATGAAGAATCAAACTTGGAGTTTGGTTCCACTTCCTAAAGGAAACCGTGCTATTGGGTGCAAATGGATTTACAAGGTGAAGGACGATGGAAGATACAAAGCTAGGTTAGTGGCTAAGGGGTTTGCACAAAGGAAAGGAAAGGAGTATGATGAGATATTCGCACCGGTTGTGCACCACACTTCTATCCGGATATTACTTGCCATAGTTGCTATTCACAACTTGGAGTTGGAGCAACTTAATGTGAAGACCGCCTTCTTGCATGGTGACTTGGATGAAGACATTTACATGGAGCAACCGCAAAGTTTTGTTGTAAATGGTAAGTCAAATATGGTGTGCAAGTTGAAGAAATCGCTATATGGATTGAAGCAATCACCTAGGCAATGGTACAAGAGATTTGATCATTTTTTGCTTGAAAGTGGCTTTGATAGGAGCATCAAAGATGCTTGTGTTTATTTCAAGAAGTTGGGAAATGATTGTTGGGTGTATCTACTCTTGTATGTGGACGACATGCTCATTGCTTCGAAGGACAAGAATGAAATCAACAAGTTGAAATTGCAATTAAAGTCGGAATTCGAAATGAAAGACCTTGGAGAAGCAAAGAGGATATTGGGCATGGAGATTGAAAGGGACCGAAAGCGTTTTGAGTTGAAATTGACTCAAAAGGAGTACATAAAGAAGGTGCTTTGCCGGTTTAGCATGGAGAATGCAAAGGTGTCAAATACACCATTACCTTTGCACGTGAAGCTTTCGAGTAAGGATTCACCTATCTTGGAGAAAGACAAGGCTTATATGGCAAAGGTGTCATATGCAAGTGCGGTTGGTAGTTTGATGTATGCTATGGTGTGTACAAGACCCGATATTGCAAATGCCGTCGGGGTGGTTAGTCGTTTTATGTCTAACCCGGGAAAATCGCATTGGGAAGCCGTGAAGCTTATATTGAGATACCTTAGGGGTACGTCATCTCATGGTCTTGTTTTTGGCGGTAGTGGGAAAAGGAGTTGCAACTTAGTTGGTTATTGTGATTCGGACTACGCCGGTGATAGAGATAGGAGAAAGTCAACTTCCGGTTATGTCTTTACACTTGGTGGCACGGCCATAAGTTGGAGATCGAGATTGCAAACCGTAGTAGTTTTATCCACTACGGAAGCGGAGTTGATAGCCGCGGTGGAGGCGGCTAAGGAGGCACTCTATTTGAAGTGTTTGTTGTGTGACTTGGGGATTGGACACGATAGCATCGATGTTCAATGTGATAGCCAAAGTGCTATTCACTTGGCGGAGAATTTGGCTTTTAGCTCACGGACTAAGCACATTGAAGTGAGGGAGTCATTCTTGGTAGCCATGGATGAGGATAAGCAAGTAAGTCTTCGGAAAGTGCACACAAAGGATAATGCGGCGGATATGTTCACGAATACATTGCCGTTTGGGAAGTTCGAGCATTGCTCGAACTTGATTCGCTTGGAGAAGTGCTAGGTGCCACTAGGTGGCACGGGTGAGAGAGTAGCTTGGTTGTAGATGTGGAAGAGTATTGGTATGAGATTGTTGTTCTATCTTCTTGGTGTAGTGCTAGTGTACACTCCTAGTGCTCTTGTCTTTGGTGAGACGGTGTTTGAATGTTTTCAACATTTCGTTGGCGGGTGGGGGCTTTGTGCCTGAACTTGTTGATGGAGTTCAATGGGGGGTGGCTTTGCCAGAACCCGTTGGGGAAACATTCACGTTTGGTTGAAGGTAGAAGTGTTGGTAGTTGGAGCTATTGGTTGTTGATGGTATGGTACCATTGGTGTTGGAGATGGATATAGTGTCGAGGTGGAGTGTTGAAATTTGGCGACACAATATATAGGAGAGTTGAAGAGGATGGAAGTAGCTCGGCGTAGGAGAAGACAGATTGCGAAACGGAGTCCGGAGGAGCAAACTGGAGGGGAGTTTGTTGTGCTGGCTGCCTGCAGGCTGCAGCCAGACGTCTGCAGTGATGGGCCAGACGTCTGGCCCGACGTCTGGCCCTACAGGGGCCAGTTGCCCGAAAGTTCGGTTAGACGTCTGGAGCCCTGCCTGCAGACGTCTGAGCCGACGAAGTTGTGTTTTCTGGGCTGGTTTTGTGATGTTTCGCTCAGGGGCAAATTGGTCTTTCGCCATCGTTTTCTCTACTACTATATATTCTCTCTTCAGTTCTGAAAAGAGGGTGAGATTGAAAAACCTAATCTAATTCCAAATCAAGGGTTTTATCCTCCAAATCTAGGGTTTAGGCAAATCCTATTTCTTCAATTCTAATCTCCACAAAATTATATTCTTTCTAGAATGTTGTGATCATTGTTAACAATCTCTTGTACTCTTTCTATTTGTGATATAATAAAAGCTCTCTCAAGTGGATGTACACTAACACAACGTTAGTGGAACCACTATAAAATCGTGTGTGATTTACTTATTGTTATTGCATTCATATATTGGTTGTATTGGTGTTGTGATCTTGTGTTGGGCTATTTGGTATTGGTTGGAATTTGGTTGAGTTAGATAATCGGTTGTTTTGCACTATCTATCACGATCTAGCTTTTCCGCGTTGCGCGTTGCGATTGTATTCGAGTGGTCTTGGGTGTAGTCGTAATAACAATATATCAGTATCAACAAAAGATAAAAGTTATCAACATTTGGAAAGGACAAAGCGGCTAGTTAATGACTTATCTGAGTAGCATGTTCGACTTCAAAACCAAATCAAGTATCAATGGCAGCATGTTCAGGCATTGGACAAGTGGATCAATCTCATTCCAGTATAAACCAACCTAAAAGTAAATGCTTCTTCGAAACTACAAATGCTTGTTTGTGAATGGCACAAACTAAGGTTTCAGATGAATAAATCTTAAGCGCACTTCATGCCTTGATAGAAGTTACGAAGAGTGCAAGTTTTGCAGGAAGATGAGAATGAAAGAGAAGTGTGATGATACAAAGAGAGAGTTTGAGAGAAAAAGCTACGAGTTTGATGCTTGGCACAAGCATTTGAAGGAAAAGAGTAGAAGTGAAGGAGAGGAGCGTGATATAGTGGTTGAGGAAAGGAAGGATCAAGTTGAGAGTCTGAAATGAAAGCTTAAAGAAGATTAGGATTTGTATGAACATGCATGTAAACATGTAAGGGAGAAGTCGGTTCAGAGTTTAAAGAAACACTTTCCAAAGCTGTTTAGAGCACTATGTGAATTCGCAAGTAACTGTTTGGAAATGTATATGAGGTTGAGGTTAACAGGAGCTGATGATTCTAAAAGAAAATTGGATGTCAAGTAGATTTTAGCATGATACATAGTTCCGAGAAATGGATTTTAAAAGTTTGTTTTTCTGCAGGTTTTGTAAAATGCTTAGACTTGGATCTTTGGCTCCATCTATTCTCATCCCAATAACTGCTTTCCCAACCCAACTAGGTTCATAATAAAATTCTCATCCCAGCTTTCTCTTTGCTCACCATATTTATTCCACAAATGCCCTTTACATTTACTATTTACTTTCCCTTCTCTTCTTCCTTTAGTTTCTGTTTTACTGCTTTCTCTTTCTACGCTTTTGAAAACCCTAGCAATAGCAATGAAGAGAGACGGTCAAAGAGAAAATCCAAAAAACAGCATGGTAAATCTCCAACTCTTCTTCACTGATTTAGTTTCTTAAATAATTAGAGTTCATGTCCGCGGTTGCGGCAGTGGAAAGAAGGCTTGGGTTCTGGTAAAAAGACCCAGGTTCGATTCTTACCATTCGCTTCTCTATCCTATATAAATTTACCCGAAGGTATGAGGGCTTGGATTAGCGGACGGTTTTACTATACCCTCCTCAGAAGTTTACCGGTCCGCCGGATTCTCCTGGGTTTTAAAATAACAGGAAATTATTATCAAGGACAAAATTTCTCGGCGTTTTTGCCTCAAGGACAGGCCTTCAATATTTTATCCTGAAGGACAACTTTCTAGGTATCAGTTTTTAGTCATTGATAGCAGTTTTTAGGTATCAGTTTGTAGTTATCGGTAGCAGTTTTAGCTTGGTAGCAGTTTTGTTGTCCTTATGAATAATTTTGAAAAATGTTTGTCCTTATGAATAAATTTTAGGAGAATGTTTGTCCTTATGGTAAAAATATTGAGGTTGTGTCCTTGAGGCAAAATATATACAAATCTTTGTCCTTTAAATTAATTCCCCCTTAAAATAAATAAATAAATTAGAGTTCATGTCAAAGCGCTGATTTTAGTTAGGGCTTGATTAGTCGAAGCACCGTTTGATTTTAGGAAAAGTAATGAGATGACCTCGATTTTAATTAATTGGGAAGAAATATCATTTTCAAAATTTCAACCAGTAAAAGATGACGCACACATTGAGAAGAAATATCTAATTAATTGCTAAAGAGTAAAAATGAAATTAAAATTTTATTATTATAAATGGGGTGAAAAGTAATCATCGAGGTGAGAATAGACCGACCCTTCTTTGTGTTGGCATTTAGATCCATTGACAAACTTTTTTCACTGAGATAGTTTATGAGTTATTTTATATTAGAGATGGAACGTATTAAGATCGGAAAATGTACAAACATGCATACTTTCACTCATGAAAAATCTATTTTACTTTGAATTCTTTTGGTATTCTGTAAATTTTAAGTCTTGTTTGTTTTGCCAATGTAATACCATATTGAACTATAAGCTTAAAAGGTTTGAACACATTATGGGAATGGGAAAGATACATAGTTTAAAGCTTTCAAACACTAACATAATTGCATAATCAGACCAAGATAGACAACCATCGAATATAAAAGCAAACACTGGCTGTGCAAAATGAGTTTTCTGGGATAAAGTACCACTCATGTAATCAAAAAAGAAGAAGCAAACACTGGCTATGGAAACTAAACATAAATAGCAGAACTAAAAAGAACATAACAAATATAGTAATTTGACCCATATGAATGTACCATAAGAAAATGAATAGCGAAGCAAACTATAATACAAATAGGTTGCATATATAATAATATGAAATAAGAATTTATGAATCAGTCTGCGGCTATTAACATGACTTCAAGATGTATGGTAGATTTTAAATGGAAACACCAACATATTAGCAACTTCTATAACACCCTGTCTATAAATCATTTCAGAGGGCTTAAGTTTATCAATTTCCCTATATCATAACACAATCAATAAACCATAATAACAATATAAAATAAAATTGTATCATTATTTTACACATGCAATTTTTTAATTTAAAATGATATGCATCATGAAATTAAAATATTAAAGTACATCAAGGAGATAATAGGCAAATTGGGATTTTAATGTAATTGGGAGACAAAAATATACCGAATTTCATTGTTAGACAACTAGGATATAATCTAATTAACCTATGAAGAAAATCATGCTAGTAAAATGGATTTTTATTAATCATATGAAATAAATTGTTAATCTGGAATTTAAACAAAGTCTCACTAATTTTTCTCTGTCAATTCAAATTGATATAAATTCCCATAAATCCTCATTAAACAGTTTATTCAAGAATATGTTGGAATGGTCTTGAATTTTAAGGAGTTTTAAGGAATCTTAGTTTATGATGAAAAATCAAATTCTCTCTTACAATTAAGTGTTGTATACGAAAATATATTCACAAAACAAAATCCACAAGATTCATATAATTTGTATGAAATGATTTGTTTTTTTAATTTTTGTGAATAAATTTCTGATTGATTATCATTTACATCATAATGCAAGACATTATACGTCACAATGCAAAATAATATGATAAATCTGTGTTAGACTTTGCACACGGCCAGTTATGGAAAATAACGTAGAGTATCAGCTTAAAAAAGTTTAAAGAGGATAAGGTCCAAGCAATGGAAGAATCACCATCATTTCCAACGCTATTTAATAACTTGAATTCGTATAAGCATACCTATAGTTCAACACTTATGAAAAAGATTCTGATTCGTTCAATAGGAAAAGAGAGAAGGTAGCCTCAAACCTTATGAAATTATATATAATTATGGTTTAAAGACAATATTTCCTCATTGTTGTTGTTATCCCCATGCCCAAGAACATTTTCACAAAATGACACTTGAACCTTCAATTTCCTACTCATTTGCGTAGTATAATTATTCCAAAATAACATCAAATGAATTTATGCATAAATATGTATTATCTTTAAATTATTTGAGATAACCATACAATAAATAAATATAAAGTCGAATTCACACATGAAGAAAAAGTGGGATACAACTTGAAGCTTCTTAGACAAAGTCAAGTTAAGAGCTTGAAACAAGTAATTATGCAAATATTTAAAATAAAATATTAAGTCAAGCTAAGAGCTTGAAGCAGGTTATTATGTCAATATTTAAAATAAAATATTAAGTCAAGCTAAGAGCTTGAAACAGGTGAGCTTGAAACAGGTAATTATGTTAATATTTAAAATAAAATATTATAACCATGCTACCAAAACCAACCATTAAGTTAAAAACCAAGATTTCTATGTATGTTATGTTAGAAATGAATGAGTTAGTGGAGAGATTTGGGAAGAAGAAAGCATTATACAAAGTCCCACATCGAGGAATATTTATACCAATTCTTCTATATATACTACAATCCAACATAATATACAAAAAGAGAATGAGGACAAAGTGTGGATGAGATAAGGCAATGTGGCATGTAGGCCTTCATATTAATATTAATATGTCTAAAACAGGGCCTTAAGGGTCGCAGCCTTTCCAACAATCATCATCGCTCCGAGTAGGCGGCCAGAATTTGTGAATTATTGGTTCAATTTTTTCTCGATTTTGTTCCTTCTTCCTACAGAAAATGCGCCTAAGAAGTCGAAGAAATTTCAGGGTTCTTGTCATAACTGTGGAAAGAAAGGACACAAAGCTGCCGAATGTCGCGCACCCAAAAAGAAGAAATCAGAAGCTAATATGGCTGAAGCGTCAGATGTCGTATCTGATATGGATTTATGTGCGGTAATATTAGAATGCAACCTTGTTGGTAACTCAAAGGAATGGTTTGTAGACACGGGAGCCACTCGACATATATGTGCTAGTAAGTGGATGTTTACAAACTATAAAACTGCAACTGATGATGAACAACTTTTCATGGAAAATTCATCTGTATCAAAGGTCGAAGGCAAGAGAAAGGTTGTGCTGAAACTAACTTCTGGAAAGGAACTTACTTTAAGTGACGTTCTCCATGTTCCAGAAATTCGCAAGAACCTGATTTCAGGGTCGTTACTCAACAAGCATGGATTCAAATTAACTTTTGTGGCTGATAAGTTTGTATTATCAAAGAATGGAGTGTATGTAGGAAGAGGATATGTGTGTGATGGTTTATTTTAAGCAAACGTAACCACTATTGTACCAAACACTAATATGAATAAAAGTGAATCTTCTGCTTATATTGTTGACTCTTCTAACATATGGCATTCTTGATTAGGGCATGTAAATTTTGATACATTGCGAAAATTAATTAATCTAGATTTTATACCAAAATGTAACATAGACTCCAACTATAAATGTCAAATTTGTGCAGAAGCAAAATTGACAAGAACCTCGTTTCATCATGTTGAATGAGAAACTGAACCTCTAGATCTAATACACACAGATGTATGTGATTTGAAAATGTGTCAAACTAGAGGCGGAAAAAGGTATTTCATTACCTTTATTGATGATTGTACTAGGTACTATCATGTGTATCTCCTTAGATGCAAGGATGAAGCATTCGATATGTTTAAACAGTATAAAGCAGAAGTTGAGAATCAACTCAACTAGAAAATTAAAGCTTTAAGAAGTGATAGAGGAGGAGAATATGAATTTCCTTTTGAAGAATTTTGCGCTGAGCATGGCATTATACACCAAACTACATCACCATATTCTCCTCAATCCGACGGTATAGCCGAACAGAAAAATAGAACTCTTAAAGAAATGATGAATGCTTTATTAATAAGTTCTAGACTGCTAGATAACTTTTGGGGAGAAGCTATTCTTTCGGCAAATCATATTTTAAATAAAATACCACGAAAGAAAACATCCAAGTCTCCTCATGAACTTTGGAAAAATAGACTACCGTCCTACAAATACTTAAAAGTGTGGGGGTGTCTTGCTAAAGTAGAGATACCTAAACCAAAGAAGGTCAAGGTAGGACCAAAAACAATTGATTGAGTATTCATTGGATATGCACAAAACAGTGCTGCTTATCGATTTTTAGTACACAAATCTGAAATTGATGATATTCATGAAAATACCATCAATGAGTCGAGAAATGCAAGAATTTTCGAACATATATTCCCTTTAAAGCAGGGCACTGACAGTGGTATTCATAAGAGACCAAGGGAAGATGAAATCTCCAATTCTCTTGAGGATAACCTTCAGCAAATTAGTGTTGATCAACAAGTGGAGGAACCAAGAAGAAGTAAAAGGTCTAGAACCTCAAAAACCTTTGGGCCAGACTTCTATACCTTTATGTTAGAAGATGATCCATTGACATACAAACAAGCTATGTCCTCCAGCGATGCCCCTTACTGGAAAGAGGCTATTAACAATGAGATAGAATCCATTATGGCTAATCATACCTGGGAGTTAGTTGATTTACCTCAAGGATGCAAGACCTTAGGTAACAAAAGGATATTTAAAAAGAAATTGAAACCTGATGGTTCAATAGACAAGTACAAAGCTCGTCTTGTAGTCCAAGGATTCAGACAAAAGGATGAACTGGACTATTTTGATACATATTCACTAGTGACGAGGATAACATCAATTAGGATGCTTATTGCAATCACATCCATACTTGATTTAGAAATACATCAAATGGATGTAAAAACTGCATTTTTGAATGGTGAACTAGAGGAAGAAATATATATGAAGCAACCTGAAGGGTTTCTGAGTTATGGAAAGGAAAATAAAGTATGCAAATTAGTAAAGTCGCTTTATGGCCTTAAACAAGCTCCAAAACAATGGCATGAGAAATTTGATGAAACCATGTTATCAAATGGATTCACAATAAATGAATCAGATAATTAAATGTGTCTATATGAAACACACACATTAAGGATATGTCATTGTTTGTCTTTATGTTGATGACCTGTTGATCCTAGGAAATAACAAGGCCATAATAACATCTACAAAGGAAATGTTATCCTCTAGATTCGATATGAAAGACCTAGGACTAGCTGATGTGATATTGGGCGCCAAAATTTTGAGAACACCACAGGGATATGCATTATCCCAATCACATTACATCGCCAAGATACTTGAAAAATTCAAGCAATATAATATAACTATTGCAAAATCACCAGTAGATATGAACCAAAATTGGGTGAAGAACACTGGTGATGGCATCTACCAGCTTGAATACTCTCGTATACTAGGAAGTATCATGTATGTTATGAACTGCACTAGGTCATACATCGCATACGCTGTAAGTAAGCTGAGTAGATTTACCAGCAATCCTGGTAAACATCATTGGAAAGCGATAATTAGAGTTCTAGGATACCTAAAGTATACACTGAACTATGGTCTACACTATACAAACTATCCTTCAATAGTGGAAGGATACAGTGATGCAAATTGGATAACTGGGTCACATGATACAAAATCTACAAGTGGATATGTGTTCACATTAGGAAATGGAGCAATATCATGGAAATCATCCAAACAGACTTGTATAGCTAGATCTACGATGGAATCAGAGTTTATTGCACTAGATAAGACCGCAAAAGAAGCAGACTGGCTTCGAAGTTTCTTGGAAGATATTCCAAATTGGAGCAAACCTGTGCCTCCAATATGTATACATTGTGATAGTCAATCAGCAATTGGAAGAGCTAATAGTACACTATACAATGGTAAATCTAGGCATATTCGTCGTAGACATAAAACAATAAGACAACTTCTCTCTAATGGATTTATCACTATAGACTACATAAGGTCTAAAGATAACATAGCAGATCCACTAACAAAAGGCTTGCCAAGAGAGAAAGTTCAAACCTTATCGATGGGAATGGGGTTAAGGCCCATAAACTAAAAGTTTTTCTAAAATGGAAACCCCACCTAGTTGACTGGAGATCCCAAAATCTAGGTTCAAAGGGACAACTAAGTTTAAGAGAAACTTGATAGCACTGTTACACTCAAACCATTCCTCTGATAAGTCATTGCTTTATTTGTTGGAAAATAGGATAAGTAATGATACTTTTAATGATAACTGTACTTGAGAAATTGTGAATACCCTTTACAGAATTACCTACGTAAAGTGCGAAGGTGCCACTTCAAAGAGAATTATGAGGCCAAATTCTCTAAGCGCTTATGAGACCAGGCAGGTGTTCAAGGAAAAAATGAGCACATACAGAGAACGAAGGATTATAAGAAACATTTGTCGTGTGTTATCTATTGTAGAATTACACAAAAGGCTTACAGTTCAAGGACATTCTATGTCTACTGATTCACCTGTAATTCAAATAGGTAAACACTAGGAAAGTTCAGGCCCCTGTGCTACTTTAACCAGTACGATAAATGGTTCGTGAAACTAAGAACAACTGCTCATTCATGTGGGGGATTGTTAGAAATGAATGAGTTAGTGGAGAGATTTGGAAAGAAGAAGGCATTGTACAAAGTCCCACATCGAGGAATATTTGTACCAATTCCTCTATATATACTACAATCCAACATAGTATATCAAACAAAAGGAGAATGAGGACAAAGTATGGAAGGGATAAGGCAATGTGGCATGTAGGCCTTCATATTAATATTAATATGTCATAGATAGGGCCTTGGGCCTTGGGGCTCTTGGGGTCTCGTGATTAAATGGGCCACCGACTGCCGCGTGGGCCTGCATGCGCCAAAACGGCTATTTTTCGATCGGATGTGTCTGTTCGTTTGAACGGTAACCAGATGCGGCCATTTCCTTCCAGACGCGCTCATACAACGGTCACTGCTATTGGTTTAAGGGTCACAACCTTTCCAACAGTCACGACCGCTCCGAATAGGCACCTCCTCCAGCCTATAAATAGGCGGCCAGAATTTGAGAATTATTGATTCAATTTTTTCTCGATTTCTGTTCCTTCTTTCTACAAGATCTCTGTTCTAGTTGCTATCGGCGCTCCGTCTACAACCACCACGCTGCGGGGCTTGTCCGTTTCATCTTGGGAAACAAATTGCTAACACCCGTGAACTACGTACGGCGGCAATATTGTTTCAAGGAAACAGTTTCTACTAGACTCGGACGCTTTAATCGGTAATACCTTTCATAGAGACCTAGTCACGCATTTTTGTGTTACAATTTCTCAAAATTAATTGACAAATTAGTGACAATTTTTCCCGTTACTACTTCTGCATTATTTTGTAACTGTTATTGAAGTTACAATTGGTTTCATAACACTTTCTAGTAGTTGCGAATAACATGTTAACAGAGAGAAGCAGTACATATCATTGTACTAAACATTTGTTTATGATCTTACAAGTTATGTAAGATTACTCAAATCATCGTTCCGGTCCTTCTGAGCTCTTTGATCCGAGCAATCCACTACAAGGAATACGATCATTTCCGATGGCTCCTATCCGTCGGCAGCGTCGGAAGCCGTCGGAAATGCCGTCGGTATATAGAACACGACTTTCGTTCATTTTCAACGGAAACGACGATCGCTTTGCGACGGCCTCTAACGGCTTTTTCGACGGTAGTTCCGACGTTTTTTTCGATGGTGCTGACGTCCACGTGGCTTAAAAACACGTCAGAAAACCGTTGAAAGCCTTCAGAAGCCGTCGAAGTTTCGACCGGTGAGCCGTCGGAAATCGTCGGAATATTTCAACCTATAAATCGTCGGAAACCGTCGGTAGTCGTCGGAAATCTGGGTAAAAATTTTTTCCAACAGCCCAACAGCACATCAATATCAATATATATCACAACACATCAAAATCAATATATATATATATCAGATATATTAGCTAAAATCAATATCAATATCAATATTAATATAAAACTCAAACATTACCATCTCAAACTCAAACATTGCAATCAATACAAACCAAACCATCCATCATCACCCAACTGCAATATCTAAATCCAACATCAATGTACAATATATATATCCAACATCAAACCCCACAAATCAATATCAAGCACCAAATGTCAACAAATCAACCTCACCATCTCTCTTTGTATATATACACAAGTTTTTTTTAAAAAACTACAAAACGTACCTCATGACTCGTCATCGGCTCCGGAACCACCGGACAAAGGGAATGCTCCTGACGCTCCATATACTCGGCCAAACGTTGGTTCAGTTGCTCCATTTTTGCTGCTCGGAGGCAGTCCAGCTCCTACAACTGTGCAATCTACTATCGAAGCTCATTAATCTCAACATTGTCCTAAGCCTTTTGATAGGCCTTTTGTGAGGCCCGAGCCTACAAAACAAGTCGAAATATGTCTTAGTTGTTGCGTAACTTTTATAAAAATTAAGCAATTTTTACAACTTAGTTAATTTTTATAAATTACCGATTGATAGTCGTAGCTATAGCACCTATTTCTCAGTGTCGGGTCCATAACAGAGTCAAAGATAGCGTCCTCCTCATTAGTGGTCAACTTCTCCCATCCCGAATGCTCAAGCATCTGCGCACGTGCTTGCATAAATCTTTCCTTCAACATAAAACTAAATACAAGTAAATATTATATGACATTATTATAATATTACTAATTAATTAAAATGATCATTATTAATAACTTATAACTTAAAATATACTTACATGTGCGGCGTATGATTTATCATCCTCATGTCAAGCATACGTCACCGATCTCTAGTCTACGGTCCGCCTGACGGCATGAGTATGCGCAAATACGTGCATATACGAGACAGGAGCCCCATGCGCTCTTTCCTGCAATAATTGGTGTATATTATTGTTATTCATACAAATTTATACAAAAAATGTAATAACTATTCGTAATTGCAATTAATCAATTTACCAGGTCCTCGCAATGATGTTGAAATGATTTCGAGCCACCGCGGTGTGTGGTTGGATTTTTCTGCCTATTCGCCGTGTTCCTGTCTGACTCCGCCTGCAAATTAAAAATTAAGATTATATTTTACAAGTATAAATTATGTATTCTCTACTGAACAAATTAAGGTCACAACTGATAGACTTACCCTGAATTCATCGCTACCCCACCATGCGACCCAAGCATCTCATACACTGGCGTCCATCTAGTTTGGCTTCTTTCTGAATTTTCTAATGGTAGACTTCATATCCTGGTAATTCTTTGCAACTTTGGAGTTCCAATGGCGCTGGCAAAGAGCAACATCCCCCTCTTGTAGGTCTATCGCACCCTGTATATATGTTGAAAAAAATATAAGTTATACATTTATACTTAGTCAGCAAATTGTAAAGTGATTATATATAATGATATATAATTTTACACTTACCAAGAAATCCTGCCAGATGCTCTTCTGGACATGCTCTGGGATCTGACTCCATTTCGACCAGCACGCAGTCATACGACTCATGTATGCCTGCCTAGATATACCGAGAACTATATTTGAAGGCTCAAGCTTAAAACCTCTACATTAAATATGATACAGACAAATCATGACTAATATATCATACAAATATTTATAATGCTGAAGTAAATTTAACACTTACGAGCCATCTGCTTTCGGTAGTAATCTAACCACCGTACGCGGCGCCTCCTCTAACGGGCTGCTGCCATCACCTCCTTTGACGTGTACACCATTTTGATAATATTCACTTATTGAGCCTCCAATTTCTCTTTTTTGTTGGTACATCCAGCTTCGATCGATAAAATAATTGACCATTCTTCCTACTTTAAAACATAAAGACGTATTAATCATTTACGTGTTGACATTTTTTTTCAATTAAATCATACATTTAAAATTTTGCAAATATATAATATTATTCTATTTAATTTTATTTTCAAACGGATTTACACAAATTATTATATCAATACAATCTACAATTTTTAGGTTATTGTTTTACACTTCGATGGTTGGTCATCCTACTTCCCATTACAAACACAGTAGTAATTATATTTTGTAAATCATTTCATTTTAAACGATTCAAAAAAAATTTGGCAGCAATTCCCCTTTGTTCCTTGTATCGTACACATATGCATGTACACGGAGAACAAAAAGAAAGTGTTGTCGAAATTTTATGAATCGTTTAAAATGAAATGATTTGCAAAATATAATTACACTATTGTGTTTGTAACTTGTCCAATACATGGACAAATCCGACAAATATTGTATCAGATGGATATAAATGTCCATTCTATGATAAAAACGAACATCCATACAATGATCATATATAATACTTGTCAGATGGGGCAAAAAATTCTCTAAGGGATTTATAAAAAGTAAAGCGTATTATACAATAATTTTTACAATAATTTATTTACATTCTAAGAAACGCATACACTAAATCGTCGTTTTCGTCATCTTAAAAACACATACACTAAATGCCGAGCATCGACTCTAATTAATCCAAACTAGCCCTAATGTGCATATGCACTAATTAATCAACACATATACACCAATTAACGCACATATACACTAAACAAATTTTTTTCCTCAACATTTAAATGATTAATAATTATAATAACAACCTAATTAGCATTCAATAGGGTATAACAAACAATCAATAGGGTATTATACAACTATAACAACAAATTAACCCTAATTTAACAAATCAAAATTAATTAGGGTTTAGGAATAAAACCTGATTAGAGACTGATGAAGGGCCTAGGCTTGTCAAGAGTGGAGAATGATGAAGTTGGAGATGACCAGGGAGGCGCGGGGGCTGGCTGACAACGGGGAGGTGGTGGTGGGTTAGGGATTTGGTTGATTTTGGGGGAGAGGGAATAATGAAGATGGCTCTCGGCCTGGAGCCTATATACACGATAATTTCCGACGGCTTTCAATGGCCGCCGAGGGCTAATTTACGTTGGCTTTCGATGGCTTTCGACGACCACTATATTTTATTTACAAAAACGCCATGGAGTTCGTCAACCGTCGGTAGCCGTCAGAAATCACCGTCGGCGGCCGTCGGAAGCTTCCATCGCTATTTACTGTATTCCTTGTAGTGATCGGATGGTAAACTCCCTCTGATAATTCGATCACCGGTGTTAGGTCATCACAGTCATAATACCATGTTATTAACCATAATCAAAGTATAACCTAACCACTTAAGATCGACAGTACCCTTAAGTCGGAAGATTATTTTACATCGTTACCATGAGATCTTCTATTTTGAATTTGTTGTAATAACATATAAAAGACTCTTTCGATTTGTTCTGTGATTGTCCTAAACAACACAAGTATGTGATCCAATATTGCCCTCAACGCTCATGAGTAATTCACAATGCACGGTATGAACAACGTTACATATGTTAGTCTCAATGGATGTATCGATATCTTTTTCTTGATAAGTTTTGACTAGGAATATCTAAAAAAATAAGTATTTATATATCGATTCAATACTTATTGTTACAAACACATTCGTAACTACAATCGATAAAATACTTATTCAAAGGATTTTCTACTTACATATATGTTTATTATTTTTAATTCATTAATTATGTAACGCCCCACCCCGAGACCCACATTAACAAAGAGTATTACTGGGTAATACTGTCTGCCAATGTAGAGAATAAGGCTGGATAGGAGCGACCATCTATAGCCTTGTCTTAAATATCTATTGAATACGTCGACAATTGCCATATTTTTTTTCCTATCTCAAGTGGATCGATATATCCAATAATTACTTAATACAAAGCCATAGGTGGCTATAGGATCTATCAGAACAAAATACAATAACTCAATGAAAAATACATCACAGAACAACAGATCATCACATACTTATACACATATACAGATACATCACAGAGTATACAAAATGATACATGTCAAATGGTATAGCAACCACAATATACATGCGAGTCAAAATAATATGCATATCAGAGTTACAACCAAAAAAGACTACACAAAAAGCTATAACAAAAGGAGCTAGCAGAATAGTCCATACGGAAGTAGAATAAGCTAAGTCCAAATATACCTAACCTGAAATACCTCGGTCTGACCCGAGTATAAAATACATGGGTCAGCCTAGCTAAAAAAACCAGTTAGATAAGCTAAATGATAATGAACATGCAAGATCATAAAGTACCACAAATATCTCTAAAAGAGATAACTCGATCATCTAACAAAAGATGAATCATAACAAGTCTCATATCATCGGCAACTCGCATAAACAAAGGATATGAATATCCCAAATCAAGCCAAAAAGGCAAATAACAAATACCAATGAAGGTAACACAAGTTTCCACAAGGTAATCGCTATATATCACGTGGTTCAAAGGACCTACCCCGAAAGGAGATACTCTAGGGAAATATATAAATATCAAAGAAATGAAGGATGCATGTGCTCAGTACTATATAAACAAGGATCCACAAGCCCGAAGGCGACAAACCCAAGTATCTCTCGAGCGGTGACGAAGGGCCAACTCCAAAAGCGATAATATAGGGCAACAAACCCGAAGGCACAAACCCGAAGGCAATAAACCCAAAGGCACAAACCAAAAGGCAACAAACCGTAGTGGCAAAGGTCCGGAGGCCCAGTACTGGACACCACTAATTGGCAATATGTGTCACAAACCCCTCGGATAGGAACCCGCAAAGTGTTAACGTGTGTCCCATACCACACGTTCGCACTAAACGGTTTACTAACCGTTAGTCAATTCCACACTCAAAGCAGTACAAAGTTTACCTTATCTCATCGGTAAACTAGACCTGAAGGTCAAAACGATCAAACGAATAGATTAGGAATTAACTGAAAAGATAAACGCACGTGTTCATAGCACGCGTTTTATCCAATCACTTAATTCTCCTCCCTCTTCGCTCGAAGTGCAAAATTGTGTGTTTTATATAGAAATTATGTTGAAGAAAACGAGTTTTAGGAATGTTTCGAAATCGCTTTAGAAATTGCCTTTGAAATTCTCTTATTATAGAGTATATAATTTTTATACTAAAAAATAATATATAATAATAATTTCAAAAGCCCATTTATTTGAAAAACATTTTTAAAACACATTATAATACCTGTGTATGAAATCCAGAAAGAAATATCAAAAAAACATCGAAATAACGGAAATTACACCGTATTATCCGTTTAAAACAAGGTGCGACTCAATATTCGACAGCAGGTTTGAACAAGTTAGCAGTGTCAAAATGACGTGAATTTTGCAGGAATGTAGTTCAACATTCCTACTTCAATCTGTAAAAAGAATCATTCAAATCCGATTTGAAACGAAGAATCAGCGTCGTTTCAAAGTTGGACCAAAACAAGGTTTTAAACACTGAATTACACCAAGCTGCGAGTACAAGTTCGACAGCAGTTTCGAAATAGCAAACGAACCCAGATTGTCATGAAATTTTACAAGAATGTAATTCAATACTCCTACTTCAATCTGCAAAAAGAATCACTCAAATCTGATCTAAATCAAATGAGTTATGCTGTCTCAAACATGGACTCAGACCATGTTTGCAACAGTTCAAGAATCAAATGTACAGGCCTGAAACCATATTGGGTTCAACTTCCAGGCATGAAACAGAGGACCAAGTGGCATCAGATTGAGCTTAAAATTGGTATGCTTGTAGTAGAAAACTTTATTTTTCAAACAAAAAAAATGATGCAATTTGGATAAAATATGAGAAAGTTATGATGTCTCAAAGTTGAACCCAGACCGTGTTTTCACTATAAAACTCTGGGCAAAAACATGGTCCAGGTCAAAGTTTGGCAGCATATTTATATAAGCTATCTATGTTTAAATGACTTGAAATTTGGTTTTCTTATAGTAGAAAACTTCATCTTTTAAAAAAAAAAGAATCATGCAATTCGATTAAGAAATAAAAGAGATATGCTATCTCAAACATGGACTCAGGCCATGTTTGCAGCAACTCAGAAAACAAAATATGCATAGAATTTTCAGGCTGTGCATTGATTTTGCAGCAATATTTTTAGGTAGAAAATGAAAGTGTTTTGCTATGAAATTTTGCAGATATATTCTACAACACATGAACTATTAACTAAAGAAAATCCGGCAGCATATCGTTGCCGTAATTGAGAGAAAATGACATGCAAACTGACACATAAACTCAGTATTTATAGAAACAACATCAACAAAAATCAATATTTTCAAACTATTTGCATATATTTTTGCATTTGAAGCTTTGCTTCAGCTAGGAATTGTGAGTTTATTAACTCACCTATGCAAATATGAAGACCAAACTTTGGAGAATTGAAGAAAGTTGAAGGCTTTTTACTTGACTAGCCTCTAGGAACCTGTAGAACAAAAGAAAAAGACATGCAAGAGGAATTCAACAATAAATTAGAAAAACCATTTTTGAAATTAGGATTTTGCTGAAATTATAGGGTTTTGGAGTTAATTACCTTTTGAATTTACACCTTAGATTGAAGAAATTATAGTTTGCTTGAATTGATTTTGAGTTTGGAGGCTTTGAATTGAGAAATTGGTGATGTTTGTTTATTGTATTCTCTTTTCAGAAGAAGAAGAAGATGATAATGAGTTGTGAACGTGTAAACTCTTTTCTCACTTTCTCATTTACTAACTAAGTGCTAATGGTCTTTGGACCCATTAATTAAAAGAGAAATTAATTAGCCTATGTGAATTTATTTAGTACTAATACCAAATATGTACATATTTACACTATATTATAAAACAAATGCATTTTTTTTCAAATTTTTACACACATAAAAATGTAATCTTACATACATATTAAATAAAATATTTTCCATCATATAAAAAGATAAATTTTAATTTTAAAAACATTTTTATTACTAAATTCCTTTATTTAACAAAAATGCACTATTTACTCAAATAAATGAATAAAATCATGCTTTTAACTCCTAAAATTCCAAAAAAATTATTTTATCACTTAGAAAAATATTTCAAACCATTTCAAAACATTATTTACAGCCAAAACTTATTTTTAACCCAATTTCCACCTTTTATTTCAATAAACAACCTTTAAAAATCAAATACTTCCTTTAAAAATTATTAAAAGAAGTAATTGGCAATAATTAATAAAATTATTGTAATTTCTCTAAATAAAAATTATTTTCCATTCATTATTAACCTAAACAAATAAAATAAAGCTTGGAATTTTATTTTCTCATTTTAAATTCCAAAATTCATTGTTTATTCCAAATAAACAATTTATTTTCTCTAATTTTATTTTAATTCACAATATCAAATCTTAACCACCGTTATAATTTAATATTTACAAGTAATCTCCAAAACCAGGGTTGTTACAAATTATACCTCTATATAACAATACATAAAAAAGAAAATAAAAAAAGCATAGTTTATTTCGAACATTATTTTTTACAAAGTTAAATTATATGACTATTTACATAATTGCCTCTATGACATATCCTTTCAACTCTATGACAAGTCCATATGTTAGATAATATTTATCACCATAAAAGCTTTATATTTTCTAATATGTACCATTTAACGTGAGTCAAAACAATCAATAAAAATAATTAATGTTACTATCTCATAATTTTATTATATGTATAGTATATACCGTTGTTGAAAGAGTTAGGGGTATGCCCTAGGGGCAATTCTGTAATTTATTGTAAATTATTAACTATGTAATAATATCTCCTTTAAAACAAAATGTGCTCGTTTTCTGTTATATATTTGTTGTATTGTGATATATCACTTAAATCATTAATTTAAATATATTTAAGAGAAAATCCTTTGATATGTTATATGGTAATAATTATAAGTAGTTGTAATCATGGGAGAATTATCACAATATTAAATAACATATTATTTTAACTATTCCTTATCTTTAGTTATTCGATAACTATGGAATGACTCGTCCAAGAAATTCCTGTTGGTAAATAACAACTAGGTCAAATGGGAAATCTCGAAGTGACGATATGACAAAGTTTTCTCGACTTGAGGATATTGTTGAACTTCAATGTGGAAGCTCCACTTTGACCATGGTTAAATCATGGCATTACCGAACGACTGTAATTGGGTCTGAGTTGAAGCATTGGACGTGAAACACTATTTAATAGATAATTCGTTTCCTTGGTTGTATGAGGTTAGTATCATGGTTAATTATAGTCAACTCAAAGTCAAAATATCTGCCAGAGTAGTACAGATAATAATATATGTTACTATTGAACCAAAAACTTTGTTTATAGACTAACTAAGCTGAATGTGGATAATACTAGAATTTTGACCAAAACCAGATTCCATGAATTCTAAAGTAATATAGTGTTATAAAGAGAATTGGTATAACTAATCATTACTAAATGGTGCCGCTTTAATTTGTAAATTGAATTTTACCGATGAGATTTGTAAGAAAATAATTAAGTCAAATAGTCACATAACTAGCTAAGGTGACATGTGAATATTAGTATTAGAAAATTTCAAATATTAATCACTAACTAAATTCCCACCTACAAGTCACACAACTGAATATATATAGTCTATGGAACACCACTTGATTTATTTGATTTATAATAGTTATAAATTAATTAATATTTATGAAATATAAATTATTATTGTATTTATTATATGAGGCGTGCTTTGTAAAATGAAGTTGCCTCTATATTGTTTGGTGTGCTATTAGTAATTTATTGGGTGCGTATATAAAAGTTGTATATGTGCCTATCAGTGATGATTTAAATTGGATTTGAATGGTATAATTTACTGATGTGAATGGAAGATTTTTTTGGTCCGTTTAGGGCATTAGATATGGTCGGCCAAATAAGGAAGGGATGGAGTCCAAGTTATGACTTGATAAAGGAGGGATCTGTGCTAGATATTTTTTTTCATCTCACTTTATAAAAATGAACCTAAAGCTATTTATTTTAGTTTATTTTTTGCATCCTCCTTTCCTCTCTTAAGGTCACAAGCTCCATTTTCCTATCCCCATTATTCTTAATTCATTTACATCCAAACAATAAAATACTAGTAATCTGGTGTTGTCTACTATTTGCAGTAGTAGGTGCAGATTTGATAGATCTAGGAGATTGAATAGATAAAAGTGTGTTTCTACAGCCTTATCTCTCAAGGTATAATTTCATAAACACACACATATAAATACATATATATATATAAGGATATCCGTGTATTACTTTTGTTATATCACCTTTTTCGTATGTGTTATTGCCGATTATTTTATAATATTTTAAAATAAATAATATTCAATCTATATGATATATGTCAATTTTATAATATACAACTGATATTAATAAAAATATATTATAGGTGTAAAATTGTTTTGAGCATAGTGTCAAAAAAATTGATTTAAATAAACTACACACACACACACATAATATTGTTTATTTAATTTAAAACATTGTTTAGTAATTTTTATAGTGTTATTTGACAATTAAATTAAGAAATATTTATGTAAATATTTTATTGATAAAGATGTTTTTGGAAATTTAAATTAAAAGAACGCTTTATAACGAATTAATTTTAAAATAAAATAAATATACATATTTTATAAATAAATACATTTGCTTTAAAAAAAATTGGCCAAACCAGCGGGGTTGAATGTGCCCCTACCATTTTATTAATAACTTGAAAGATTACAAGCGATTAATAAAACAAAAGAAATTATAGAGATAAAACAAGGAGACAAAATGGAAAAGAAAACATAAAAACCCTAAGAAAGCATGCCTCCAACTTTCCAACACCAAAGTTGAAAACTGATAGGGAGTGTCCCACATTGCATTGTAAATTCCATGAGTGATCTCAAAATACAACTCCATCCCATTTTTACATTTCACGGTAAAGATTTGTGCATTCCTCTCCTCTAAACATTATACGCAAAAACCTTAATAATGGCAGAAGGCCATATGAAGATGAACCAATCCACCTAGTTTCTTTAAGCAAGCTTACCCACTCCTTCTTGCTATCATAAAATGGAACAGCATATCCAGAATTCATTTTAATTTTCTTCCAGAGAAAATAAGAGAAAGAACAATGAAAAAATAAATATAGATTATCCTCAAGAAAGCTTTTGCAAAAATGACAGGTTGTGGAGATTGGGATGCCTTTATGAGCAAGATTAATTAGTATGCATTGCATTCCTTAAAACCCTCCATAAGAAAAGATTAAGCTTCTCTGAGGAAGAGTTGTTCCAAATGCTTCTAAACCAAGGGAATTTGATGAGCTCCTACTGCTCAGTGAAGGCAGTGTATACCAGTGAAGGCCCCCACCATTTGTTTCAATTTTTCATTTTATAAATAATAAAATATTTACTTTCGGTTAAAAGAATTAGTATCGAAACATTTACGCAATATATATTTAAACGTACATAGTTATACACACACATACACACACACACACACACTTTATATATACATTGATAGAGTTAGGGGTATGCCCTAGAGGCAAATATGTAAGTTACTGTAAATTATTAACTCTACAATAAAATCTCGTTCGAAATTAAAGATGTTTTACTTTCTATTATATACTTGATATAATGTATTATATTAATTATTGAACTAATTGAAGTATATTTAATAGAAAACCCATAAATAATATGGTTTGTGGTAGTAGTTACACTTTGTTGTAACCATGAGCAATTTATCACAAAGAACATAAACAAACCGTTTTAAATATTCCTAGTCAAAATGTACCGAGATTGGATATCGATACATCTGTAATGACTATAATACATAACGCTCTTCCAATTTTGGGCAATGTAGTACTCATGGTTGATGGGGGCACCAAAAGATTGAGTACTAATTGTTATTGGATAACTATGGTGTAACAACCCAAAACTTTTATCGTTTCGAATGAGAATATTTAACTTATTTAAATATTCAAATTTGATTTGAATTTAATAAATAATAGGAAAGTCAATTGTTAATAAAATGACTTGATTTTTATAACGTATTTTAAGTGAATTTATAGGATTTTTCCATAATTTTTAATTTGAAAAATATTTAAATTATCATTTGACGTATTTTGCGGCAAACATTGTCATTTATGAAATTTCACAGAATAAGATAACCGGTGTATTTTATATTTGTTTTGTGATCATGTTGCGTTGTTGTGCACGGTCATATTTTTATTTCTATCGTTCGTGGTTCGTACGCGAACGTGATATTGTGTAGCAATGTACTGTAAATTTTAAAATAAACAAACCCTCACACTTCACTATTCTTTCCCACCTTCTCATTTTTCCTCTTTCTCTTCTTTTGCACGTAAAGAACGAAAATGGCCACCACTTTTAAAACTCAAAATTGAGAACTACACACAATAATAAATTATGAGGTTGGATCCGTTGAGTTTGGGGGAAGGCAAGCTTCGAATCAAGGTGGGTTTGGAGGCGTGCGACAACGGAGGAGGATGATCTACATTAGAGGCCATCGCCTAAGGTTTTGATTTACTGTTGATTTAGGGTAGTTAGAGGGAAACGAGTGTGGCATTGTGCTTGTCGTAGGGAGAGAAGTCGGCGGTGATCTTTTGGTGAGGTGCGGTGGCGTATAGGGGAGAGCGACATGTGTACGGCCGTGAGTTGAGGGAACAGGTCGCGAAGGTCATGGTTGGATCGAGCATCACATTTTTTGGTGGGATGCATAGAGATGGAGAGGAGGGGTTCGTTGTAGTCGACGGTGGTCGATTTCATTGGTCGAAGCTCAAGCAGTGGAGGAGAGGTGTCAGTGAGTTGAGTTGTGTGTGTGTTATGTACGTGCATAGTAAAGAAAAATGGGGAGGAAGATGGATTTGAGTTGGTAATTTAAATTAATTAAGTGATTAAGTAAATTAATTAAACTATTAAATCAAAACTTATAAAATTTATATCTTCCCCATATGAGGTCCAATCGAGAGGCGGACTTTTGCTTTGCACTAGTAGGAGCGTTATCTATGCACTGAAATTGATTTCGTCGTGTTTGGAGCAAGTGGAATTTTATGCTAAAATCGAACGTCGTTCGATTTTAAATGAAACCAAAACACTTAAGCGTCAATTGAAATTTCGGAGAGTTATCTCACCTTTGGATGAATACTAATGATATATAGTAGATATAAATTATTGTTTTTATACTTGAATGATTTATTAGTTTGGTTTGGTAAAATTTTCACTTTGAAAAGCGAATGACTAAAATAAAATACATGCAATTTCGTAGAGGAATCCGGATTTCTCATCACCATTGATTTTAATTTCAGTTATATACTTATTGTATAAATTGTTGAATGTCAAAACTTGATAGTTTGGCTATATTCGATGTGACTTCGATATGTTGAAAAGTTGAACACTTTTACTTGTACACCTATGGAAATACTTGTTAGTGCTATGACAGCTCTAGGCCTTATTATAGTATTTTGAAATACTATGGATTGCTGTTTGATTTGAAAACGGTGTTGATTATGGGAAATGATTTTAAATATGATTTTAGAATTTTCTATGATTTTTTTATTTAGAAATGGTTTTTAAACTTCTCTATTTTACTCTAACCTCTTTGGAAATGTTTTAAAAAGTATTCCAAGGAGCATTTGTTTATAAAAAATTTAATATAATAACGGATGTTTATTTTAAAGGAAAATAAGGAAGAATTTATCTTTTGTAATAAAGTGGTTCTGTTTTAAAAGAAGATAGAAATATTTTGAAATAAATATTTACGAAACATTTTATTTAAAATGTTTTATAGAAAGATAGATTTATAAATGGTGTTTTATAAATAAAAGAATAGATTTTTAAATGGTGTTTCATAAAAGGAAAAATTATATCATTTTGATAAATTGGAAAATAAATCATATTTGTGAATTTATAGTGACATATAAAAGGATTGTTTGTGAAAAATATTTGGTCTGATCTTGAAATTGAAGATTTATGTTAAGTATATGAGATTTATAAATAGAAATAAATTTATAAAAGAAGTTTATAAAAAGAATGAGACTGATTTCTATAAATGATCATTTTAAATTATGGTGGTATGTAAAGTGTTCTTTCCAAACTTAATACCAACTTCCGAGGTATGGAAACTCAACCCTATCTTGAGAATTAAGAATGTATGTCGAGGCAAGGATAGTATGCTAACTTGTCCGACTTCATTGTTAATTGAGAGATAGCACAATTTGAAATCAGGAAGTGGTGGTAAGTATATTTAGTCTAATTTATGTACGATCCATTTATTTACACAAAAAGGAAAGTGTTTTGGGTTTGTTTTTATCAATGTTTTGAATGGCATTTGTTTTAACCTAAATAAGTATGGTTTTGAAAGTGAAATCTTTCTTAAGGTTTTGTTAATATACTTATACCATTGAGATAAGTATATGGTTACATTTTCTAAGTATTGAAAGTGTAGTTGTTTGTGAATATACTTATACCGATGAGATAAATATATGAATACTTTTCCAAGCAGTGAAGGAGTATAAGTGAGTAGTGAATGAGTAATATACTTACGTATATTTTTAAAAAAGGTATTTTAATACGAATATTTGAAAGGAGATTTTAATTAATGAAAGGATTAATTAATGAGACTTAGTGATTGCTTATGTGCTTAACCAGGGTTGGTTTTGATAGAGATTTAAATCTTTGATTGGATTGTTTGTTTATATGGTGGTTAAATAACCGACTATCAAATCTTCGCCAGTTTTGAAACTATCGATTGTTGGTTTAGAGAGAACGCGATCGGATAGGTATGAGTTATCTGAAAACCACTTCGAACCTACATAATCATTCGAATGGAAGATATCTTGAAGATGATGGAATCGAAGACAAAGTTCTTTGAAATGCAAGGGCTACTTGTTACTAATCCTAAGGATGTAGTAGAAGTAGTACATGTTCATATCCTGAACAACTTGTATGAATGATAGCATTGCATTGTTGCCTGGAGGATAGTATTAGCATTCCAAGTGGGATTGGCTAAAAAGGTAAAACATAGCCTCAAGCCTCGCATCCAGTAATGATTTAAACAGGGGATATGTAACAAGGCTATGTGGTTCGCTACCATTAGGGTATAGTCGTCACATGTTCTAGATCGATATTTAATGATTTATGTATGCTAGAGACTCGGCTGACAATTGGGGTGATGACATATTCGGTATCATCTAGAAAGGGGTAAGCCGGTCCTGTATTGGTAGGAGGTCTATGTAAGGCCCTCAGTATGTACTTTGATAGGTGGTACCCTAGTAGCCTTGTCATTGTGTGGAATCTATTCTCCAATAAGTGCCTTACGGACTTAGTTGTATACCAAATATGTTGGAATGTTAGGTGAAAGCATTTCAACTATGTTATATATTTATTTTAAACCCTAAACATTATTATAATATCACTGGATTTTCTAATAAAATGGTTGGTTATCGTAAGGTAAAAATCCATTCGTGTTTATGTGCGACGTGGTCTTACGAGATACCTTTATTTTTAAAAAGTTTTATAACATTTAAAAGTCCATATGATTTGATTTTTTCACGTTGGTTTACCAGATTGATCCGGGCATTTTTTTCATATAACGCTTGAGTCAGCCCGAGCATATTTCCAGATTTAGTTATGGACACTTTGGAGCTTCAGGAGACAAGCTGGATGGCTCCAAGACATACTCACATATTTGTTATTTTCGCTACATTTCTTTTTTGTATTATCAACATTTGTGAGGACATGATGTTATAACTATCCGAGCTGATGATATGTTAGTTTACTCTGATTGATGTGTGTATATTACAGTTTCCTTTTGTATGATCATGTGTATATTATATATTACTCATCATGATGTTAGATTCTGTTTTATCATTTATTTTCTTTTACCCCAACAACCTATTTTTCTAGCACTTGGATGCTCCGCACGTGAATACCGTGGATGTATTAGTATTGACTTTTAAGGGTCGAAAATGCTGGTCTTTAGACGTGGTATCAGAGCTTAGGTTGAGCAAACACCTAGGCTTTGATAGGGTAGACTCATTAAAGATAGGGTTAGTAACACCCTGAAAGGAGTTTGAGTGTATTATATATATATTTGTTAGTGCTATAAAAATATTTATATTGTGTTGATTGATCCATTGAGTGGTTTATGAATTCTGGTCGATATAGAAGGAACAACTATATCGATAGGGGTTTCTAAACTCTTGAACAAGGCAAACTGACACAGTATTGTTTTGAAATTTGGTAAATGAAATAATTTTGTATAGGATTATATTTTATATATAAAATTAAAATTTTCAAAAAATTGATACAGTTATTTATGATGTGTTTGTTTCTCAGGAAATAATAATATTCAATCATTATCATTTATTGTTTGATTAGTCGTGTTCAGCCAGTTTGTGAACATTGACTATTGTTTGTTGATTTTTAAATTGTATTCAACTAGTTTATGAGCAGTTTTACCTTTCTACTGCATGGATTGGGTAGATAGTAATTGTGGGAACATTGAAACAAACACCTTATGAATTAAGTTTCACATTTTGACTATAAAACATTTGATGATAATGTTGGGTTAAAATGTAATTTTAATAAGAGTTGTTTATTATAATCTAAACAAAGACAAACATTTGTAAAATGATTTTATATAAGGGAGTGAAATTATATAAATATGGTTTATAAATAAAAAGGATGTAAGTTGAGAATTTGAGAACATAAATCCTGATGTTTTTTGAAAATTGTTTTTAAAAATTTTGGAGAAAATAATAATAGTACTATTTGGAAGTATTTATGAGTAAAAATATTCTAAATGGATTTTAACGGAGGTAAAAAGCACTGAACTCACCTCTATCGCTGGAAAATAATTTTAGTGATGACTGTAGCATCATTGGCATTTATTTTTAAGTTTCTAAGTGGGGATGCTACTATAGTAATTTGCTATAAGGTTTTTTTTGGTAAAACAGGTTTTGATTTAATCCCAAAGGTACGATTTTATATACAAAAGGAGATATGTATATATTATTATTATTTCAGATAGAGTTGAAGCAAAACCTAGGCGTTTATTTCTGAAGTTTTCAGCTAAATTATTTTATGGGCTCATCTATCATATACATTAGAGTAGTTTGGTTTGTGCATCTTATTATGATATGTTGTTTGGTAGTTTTAATTTTTTAAAATGAAATGGAATTTTCGATTATTTTGGATAATCTAAAACTTCCGAATTAGTTGAGAACTTGAAGCTAAGTATTTGTGAAATTATAGAGGTAGAATTTTGTAACTGTAGAATGGAAAGATAGTGTTTTATGAAATGCTTTATAAATGAATTTTACTATTAAATGAAATACTATTGGGGTAAATAAATGTAAATTAAAAGGTAATTTGTGTAATTAAGAAACTAATGGAATAAACATGTAAGCTGCATGTAGGTCATTAATTCGCATAACTATTCTTGATCCAGATGCGAGGACATGATTTCAAGGTGATTTATACTGATCCGAACAAGGACTTTTCCACTCGATTCTTGATGGCGAACACTTGATACGTATTTTAATATGATCCTGAAGTTTTCTATCATAGTATATGGCTATGTAAAGAGAACAAATGTTTCAAATCAAGAAACTTGATCGGAGTTCGCACTTGGAAAGTAGAGTGAGCGATACTAGTTTAGAAAAGAAGTTTGTGTGGTCGAGCGAGCGATCAGATTTGATACTACGCATGAATGACATACGTACATCATACGAGCTTTAGTATTACTGTATGCTTTTTACCTTCGAAATGCAAGTTACGTAGGTTGATATGACATGCTTCTATGAGATGGTTCTTATATAGGATTTAGCAGGCTTAGATTCATGGTATATGATGAATGAGTAATTGTATTGTTTTGTTTCTCGTGTTTGACTCTATTTTGGGTTATTAAGTGAGATACAAGTACATGGAAGCAAAAGCTTGCTTGTTTTTTTGGGTCTCATGAGTAGATTTTGATTGCCCGCAAATTGGTACATGTTTATGCTTAACGGGTGTGTTTGCTATGTGAAATACACACTCTATAAGGTATATCATAAATATATATTGTTATTGTGTTGTCTCTAAATATGGAAGATCCCAGATATGAGCTTATATTGATATTTTGATTTTTTCGAATCTAGCCACGCAAAAGAGGTGCTGTCAAAATTTTCCATAGAAAGAACTTTATAAAGCTAAAGGTGTAAAGATAACTTTCTTCCTTTGGGAATTACGGGGACGAAATTCTTTTAAAGGGGGAAAAATGTTATAGGTCGAAATTTTTAATGTTTCAGATGAGAATATTTAATTTATTTAAATATTCAAATTTGATTCGAATCTAATAAATAATAGGAAAATCAATTGTTAATAAAACGACTTGATTTTTATGACGTATTTTTAAATGAATTTATAGGATTTTCCTATAATTTTTTATTTGAAAAATATTTAAATTATCGTTTGATGTATTTTGTGGCAAATGTTGTCAATTTTAAAATTTCATAGAATAATATAACCAGTATATTTTATTTTTGTTTTATGATCATGTCGCATTGTTGTACACGATCGTATTTTTATACATGTCATTTGCGGTTCGTACGCGAACATGATATTGTGTAGCGACGTACCATAAATTTTCAAATAAACAAACCCCTACACTTCACTTTTCTTTCCTACTTTATCATTTTCCTCTTTCTCTTATTTTGCCTGTAAAGAAAAAAAATAGCCACCAATTTTAAAAATCAAAATCGAGAACTACACTCAATAATAATTATGAGGTTGGATCCGTTGTGTTTGGGGGAAGGCGAATCTAGGTGGGTTTGCAGGCATGCAGCAATAGAGGACGATGATTAGAGGTCGTCACATAGGGTTTTGATTTACTATCAATTTAGGCGGAGTTAGAGGGAAACGAGTGTGGCGTTATGCTTGTTGTGGGGAGAGAAGTCGGCGGTGATCTTTTGAGGTGCGGTCATCTGTAGGGGAGAATGACATGTGTACGGCCGTGAGTTGAGGAGCATGTGACGATGGCCATGGTTAGATCGAGCATCACATGTTTGGGTAGGACGCGTAGAGATGAGAGGACGGGTTCGTTGCAATCGACTATGGTCGGTTTCATCGATCGAAGTTCGAGCGATGGAGGAGAGATGGTGTTGGTGTGTTGGGTTTGTGCATGTCTGTTGTGTAAGTGCACATTAAAGGGAAAAGGGAAGGAAGATGGTTTTGAATTAGTAATTTAAATTAATTAAGTGATTAGGTAAATAAATTAAATTATTTAATTCGAAAACTTATAAAATTCATATCTTCTCCGTACGAGGTCCAATCGAGAGGCGATCTTTTGCATTACGCTTATAGGAGCATTATCTACAATTGGAATTAATTTCATCGAGTTTTGAGCAAGAGGAATTTTAGGCTAAAATCGAACGCCGTTCGATTTTAAATCGAACCGGAATGCGTAAGTGTCAACTGGAATTTCGGTGAGTTATCTCACCTTTGGATGAATACTATATAATATATAGTAGATATAAACTATTATTTTTGTGGTTGAGTGATTTATTGGTTTGGTTTTGTTGAATTTCGCTTCGAAAAGAGAATGACATATAAAATGAAATACAGAGAATTTTATAGAGGAATTTGGATTCCTCATCACTATTGATTTTAATTTCAACTTATTGTATAAATTGTTGAATGTCAAGACTTGGTAGTTTGGGCATATTGGATATGACTTTGATATGTTGAAAAGTTGAACTCTTTTAGTTGCAGATCTATGGAAATACTTTTTTAAGTGCTATGGAAGCTCCAGGCCTCATTATAGTATTTTAAAATACTATGAATTGCTTTATGATTTGAAAATGGTTTTGATTTGGGAAAATGATTTTAAATATGATTTTGGAATTTTCTATAGTTTTATTTAGAAATGGTTTTTAAACTTCTATATTTTACTTTAACCTCTTAGGAAATGTTTTAAAAAGTATTTTGAGAAGTATTTATTTTATAGAAAAGTTAATATAATAGCGGATGTTTATTTTAAAGGAAAATAAAGAAGAATTTACCTTTTATAATAAAGTGATTCTATGTTAAATGAAGATAGAAGTATTTTGGAATAAATATTTATGAAACATTTTATATAAAATGTTATATAGAAAGATAGATTTATAAATAGTATTTTATAAATAAAAGAATATATTTTTAAATGTTTTTTTATAAAAGGAAAAATTATATCATTTTGATAAATTGGAAAATAAATCATATTTGTGAATTTATAGTGATATATGGATGGATTGTTTAATGGAAAATATTTGGTCCAATCTTGATATCGAAGATTTGTGGTATGTATATGAGATTTATAAATAGAAACGAATTTATAAAAGAAGTTTATAAAAAGAATGAGATTGATTTCTATAAATGATCATTTAAAATTATGGTGGTATAGAAGGTGTTCTTTCATACTTAACAACAAATTCTGAGGTATGGGATGGTGTCCATATCCTAGAATTAAGAATGTATTTTGTGGCAAGGATAGTATGCTAACTTGTCTGATTTCATTGTTAATTGAGGGATAGCACTAGTTTGAAACGTGAAGCGGTGGTAAGTATATCTGGCTTAATTTACATACGATCCATTTACTTACAGAAAAAGGAAAGTGTTTTGGGTTTACCGTTATCAATGCTTTGAATGACATTTGGTTTAACTCAAATAAGTATGGTTTTGAAAGTGAAATTTTCTTAAGGTTTTGTGAATATACTTATACCGTTAAGATAAGTATATGATTAAATTTTCTAAGTATTGAAAGTGTAGTGGTTTGTGAATATACTTATACCAATGAGATAAGTATATTCATATTTTTCTAAGCAGTGAAGGAGTATAAATGAGTAATGAACGAGTAATATATTTGTGCATATCTTTTGAAAAAGGAATTTTAATATGAATATTTGAAATAAGATTTTAGTTAATGAAAGGGTTAACTAAATAGGCTTAGTAGTTTCTTATGTGTGTAACCATGGTTGGTTTCCACATGGAATTAAATCTCTAATTGGACTGTTTGTTTATTTGATAGTTAAATAACCGACTATCAAATCTTGGCAAGTTTTGAAACTATCAATTGTTGGTTAGGAAAGACCATGATCGGATAAGTATGAGTTATCTGAAAACCACTTCGAATCGGCATAAGTGTTCAAATGGAAGATATCTTGAAGATGATGGAATTGAAGATGAAGTTGTTTAAAGTGCAAGGGTTATTTGCTACTAATCTTAAGGATGTTGTAGAAGTAGTGCCTTCGATTTGTTCATATCCTGAACAACTTCTATGGATGAATGCCGACATTACATTGTTGTCTGGAGGGCAGTATTAGCATTGCAAGTGGGATTTGCTAAGAAGGTAAAACATAACCTCAAGCTTCACATCCGATAATGATTAAAATATGGAATATGTAGCAGGGCTATGTGGTTTGCTACCATTAGGGTATGATCATCACTCGATTTAGATCGATATTTATGAATTTATGTATGCTAAGATTCAGTAGTGTTGGCCAACAACCGGGGTGATGACATATTCGATACTATCCAGTAAGGGGTAGGCTGGTCCTGTGTTGGCGGGGGGTATATATGAGCCCCTCAGTACATTTTTCTAGAGTGGTACTGTGATAGGCGAAACCCCCATAGCCTTGTCATTTTGTGGAATCCATTCTCCAATACAGACTTAGTTGTATTCTAATATCTTGGAATGGGAGATGCAAGCATTTCAGCAATGTTATATATTTATTTTAAACCTTATACATTATTATAATATCATTGGATTTGCTAATAAAATGGTTTCGTTATCGTAAGGTAACAACCCATCCGCGTTTAAGTGCGGCGTTGTCTTACAGGATACCTTTATTTTTGACTGGTTTTATAACATTTAAAAACCCATATAATTTGAGTTTCTCACGCTGGTTTACCAAACTGATCTAGGCATTATTTTCTTATAATGCTTGGGTTATCCCAGGCATATTTCCAAATTTAGTTATGGATGCTTTGGAGTTTTAGGAGACGAGCTGGATGGCTCCAAGATGTATACATGTATATGTTATTTCCGTTATATTTCTTATTTTGTAATCATCAGCATTTGTGAGGACAGGCTGTTATGACTGTCCAGGCCGATAATCAGTTAGTTTACTCTGATTGATGTGTGTGTATTATAGTTTTCTTTCATATGATCATGTGAATATTATATATTACTCGTCACGATGTGAGATTCTGTTATGTATTTTATTTTCTTTCACCCCAACAATCTGTCTTTCTAGCACTCGGATGCTCGACACGTGAATACCGTGGATGTATTAGTGTCGTCTTTCAAGGGTCAAAAAAACCGGTTGTTACATACAAAATGACCCACTCAATAGTTTTCTGTTGGTTAATATAACCAAGGTTAAACAAAAAAATATCAACTTGACAATATTACCCAATTCTCTCGACTTGACAATACTATCGGGCTTCAATGTTGAAACTCCACTTTGATCATAGTTAAATCATGGCACGACGTCCGTCGAATGACTATAGTTGGGTTGAATGGAAGCACTGGAAGTGAAACACTATTCAATGGAGAATTCGTCTCCTCTATTAAATGGAATTAGCATCACGGTTAACTGAAGTCAACTCAAAGTCAAAGTCTCTGTCTAGAGCAGTTTGGTTTAATAATTGTTATTACTGAACAAAGGACTTTTTGTTTGGGCTATACAAGTTGAGTGTGGACGATACTGGAATTTTGACCGTTACAAAATTCCATAAGTCCTAACTTGATATAGTTTTGATGAAGAGAATTAATGTAAATATTTTTCATTATCGGGTACAGCATAAAATAATTAAAATTGAATTTTACAGAAGCTATGTAAGTGATGAATTTGGCCATAATGTCACTCCACTTGCTAGGGTGACGTGTGAAAGTTAATATTTGAATTGTTTGGTATTAATCGATGATCGAATTTACACCTAAGAGTCACACATCCAAAATGTCGAATACTCCAACTCTATGCAGTTAAAGCGCCCTGCCTCTCCATAGCGTTTGAGGTGCGAAAAGTTGTAGCAGAGATATATCGGAGATATAGCAGGATATAGCGGACGACTTTAAAAAGAGGAATGATGAACATTATACATTAAAAAGAGGAACACGTATTACTTATTATTTCCCACCAAGCAAAACAAGTTATAATAAAGTACAGATAAACAAAGTTGACACTTAAAAAGTTAGAACTAGTTAAAATAACCAACCACGTATATCATTGTTACATCAACTTTGAAGTTACCATAAAACATAAAAACAAGTCATCAAGCAAAATGCTTATTTATAGGAAGAGGGGATATAGTGGGCCACAAAATCAGGGATATAGCGGATTATTTCCGCAATATCGGGGATAATAGCGATCCTCTATATTGGGCCGCTTTATAGGAATATCGTTGCCCTAAAAGTCCGCTACGGGATATATCGGGGATATATCGGGGCAATATCGGGGAATTGACTACACATCTCCAACTACTACCCAATTTAATTAAATTATAATTGTTATGAATTAACTAATATTTAAGAAATACTAATTATAAAATTTTATTTGATTTGTGTTGATCAATATTGAAAATAGTGCATATATAAAAATTATATACACATATATCGATATACGATATCGATGTACATTTAAATTAGATTTAAATGTATATTATCTAATCGACCTTGAAGCGACATGGAGGCCCTTAAAAGGGCAAGGAATGGCTGGCCACAAGTGTAATTAAGGGGGTTGGATTTGATTCAAAAGGGGTTTTAATTGGTAGAGATATTTTTGGCCATATTCTGTCCTCCTTCTCCTCCATTAATTCAAGCACTAAAAACACAAATTTAAGTAAAACAGGGCAACGGTGCATGGTACTTTCAGTCGAGTAGCTCTTTCTGGAAGGATTTGAATTCAAATTCAGTCGAAGTAAACCAGATTCAACATTCAAGGTGTAATCTCTAGGCTATAGTAAGATAATATTTGTTTACATTATATATATATATATATTCATTGTATGATTCTAGTATAGTTATATATTATCATGAATCCCTATATATGTGTGTTGTCAACATCGGATGTGAATACACACACACACACATGTGTTTTTGTGTGTGTGTGTGTATGTACGTATTGTAATTAAATTATATGTGTACATATATGGATATAATTTTCGGCCAGAAAAATAATAATATTATTTTTCGAATTTAAATAATATTTTAAAAGGGGGTTTTAAACAAATTTTTTTTATAAATATAAGTATATAATATATATACATGTATTTTTGTTAAATCATATACGTAGTATTATTTTCGTGTATGTGTATATCGATATATATCTACTATAATATATATTTAAAATATAATACATTACTTTAATATATATATATATATATTTAATATACATAAAGCTATATATGTTGTAAGATTAATGTTCAAAAACTACTTTTTCAGTTATTTCCATGCAGAAATAATTTAAATAATAACATACATAAATTAAAACCATAATGTTTTAATAAAATAAAGTTGATTTTGTTAAAATATTTTTAGCCATATATATATGTCTATGTGTGTGTGCGTATAATTTTATTTATTTACATTTTAAGTATATATTGTTATTTAATATTTGAGTTCAAAAGACCAATTTTAATACATACATATAGTATATAAATATTTAAAAAAAGGAATTTTATTTCCATAAATATATATATATTTATTTATTTTATTAAAATATAATTTAGTATTTTAAATTTGAAATCTGAAGATATTTTAATATCCAGATCTATATTTGAAATTTGAATTTAAATTCAAATTTATTTGTATTTGTATTTACAAATATTACTACTTTTATAATGTTATATATATATATATATGTATGTATGTATACATTATAAATATAATTTATATCACATTAAATTACATATGTGTGTGTGGGTGTGTGTGTGTGTGTAACTGTGTATTAGACATCATATACGTATATGGAGGGGCTAGTATGTCCGTTGTAGTGTAAATCCCTACACTTAGAAATGGGTATGTTAAACCATGCACACTGTATATGTTGCATGTGTATGTACATGTGTATATGTTATGCATGTACACAAGATAATATCATGATAAAAGTTTATTTACAAATTAAATAAAATAACGATTTTATTTAAAATTAATTTAGATCCGATCTAGGTAAATTTAGACTTCATAGGCCCAATAACATTCAAAATGGCAAAAAAATTGAAATTTACTCATTTAACCCATTACGTGCTGGTCTATATATATAATTTAATTAATATAAGCATTTATATAAATATTTTAAAATATATTTATTTTTTAATTTGAAATCCTATTTTAATATATACACACACACACACATATACATATATACATATATACATATATATATGTTTGTATGTATATAATTAAAATATTGAAAAGTCAAAATTAAGATATTTTGAAATTTTAATTTTAAATTTCAGATCCAGCTTTAAATTTGAACCTTATTTACAAAGTCAAATTAGATATTTTAAATTTTGAAATTTGAAGTGAAAGACTTAGTCAAATTTTGTTTTAGATCTATTTATAAATGATTTTAATTAAAAAATTAAAAAATTAATATATATACACATATTTTATTGTGAAATATTTTATTCATGCAGTTAACCTATATCTAAAAGCCAAGTATATACATAGTAGATGTAAATCCCAACATCTACTTATGTATATATTTAACCATGTACACCCTATGCTATATTGCACGTGCACATCATATACATATGAATACATAATGATGTACTCATAAACTATATAAAATATATTTAATTAAATTCATTAATTAAATAAATCAAATATTAAATAAAATATGATTTTATTTATATTAATTAAATTGGTTCTCAAGCAACCCTTTATAATTCATAGGCCTAGTGCGATCCAAAGTAGGATTTTTTTTGAAATCTACTTATTTCACCCACTTCTTACCGGCTCAGTTTCAAAAATAGTATTAGGCCCGTAATTGTCTATGCGGTTTAAATTAGATATCTTAGGGCCAATTGATAAAGCCTACATATTATTTGGATGTTTAGAATAGTAATGTCTAAGCTTGGGGTTGGATAAACAAGTATTCTCCCCATCCTAGCTACCGGTCTGGCTCAATGATGGAGTAAGTCCAAAAGGACAACTCAACTATAAAGACCCAAATTTGGGTCTTAGGCTAATTTTCAAAATTCAGTTTAATTTTTATAAAATATATTTTTAACTTTAAAGCTTTAAAGTTAAATTTAAATTATAAAACAAATTTTATAGTGCATATAAAATATTTTTAAAAAATTGTTTTTGAAAATAAATTGATATTTTTGAAATTATTTACTAATTTAATTAATTGGATTAATTAAATTATTAATTAATTGAAATACATACATATCGATATGTGTGTGTATCTGCAAAAGTTGTTGAATACATACATACACACACACACACATACATATGTATGCATACGTATGTATCTTAAATTATTTAAGGTTAATTATAAGTGAATATTTTTGAATTTATTAAAATATTTAATTTAAAATTGTTTTTAATTGAATAGACATAACTATTAAATAATTAAATGTTCACTAATAAAATTATATATATATAACAATATATGTATATAAAACTATAAGTGTTGCAGTTAATATTCATCTTAAATTATTTTGGATGAATAAAATAAAATTGTGAATTTTAAAATAATTTGATTAATTAGTTAATTAAATTAATCGATAGAATTAATTAAATATGATTTAATTAATGATGTAAATAAGAATGTTATATAAGTTAATTAAATTATAAAGGTTATAATAAATTAAACTTGTATAGTATGAATGTATAATATAAGTGGATCTGTAAGAAATCCAACTTAAGTTTAAGGAATGCGTACATGTGTTTTATACGTATATTGTGATTTTAGATGTGTCCGACTTCTAAATCACAAGGTTATTTCAAAAGAAATACATTTTTCCCTAAATGAATATCAGCCAATGTGTGTGTTTATTAAAGATTATGGATCCTGAACAGATAAACTGACCTCTACCATTTATATATTAATAGATTGCTTGCATACTCTTTAGTTATTGAGATTACACAAGCTGGGGATGTAACGTTTAGTACTATTAATATATTGACTAGATGACATAAGATACATGCACGTATTAAGACGAATACTTTGGCCATCGTGAAATGGTGGGTATGAGCAAATAATCTCATTTTATTTATTGAGAATCCTTAAGGTCGAATGAGAGTAGGACACCACGGGTTAGGAGTTGTATATGATACAAGCGATAAGGTATTAAGCACCGCATGTGAGCCTATGACTTGTTTAGTATCCCCAAGGTCCTAATCCCAAGTCAAGAAGTCCTACCACCCACTAAAGAAATCAAAAGATTTCAATATTTTTTCTTAAAGTTTTGAGAAACACAAAAGTCTAGTAGGAGCTTATTACATAAGTGAAATGAAAACATTTAACCTGTCTAATAATATAAAAACACTTGGCATGTATAAATGTTCCTATTTTATTAACTTAAGTTTGCAGCACAATGACTAACCTAAGACTATTTTCGAAAAATGATAAGTTCACCAGACGAAACTATATATTCATTGGCTTAGAGAAATTAAGATAGCATTCACATATGAACATTTATGGTCATCAATCAATAAACCTTTAAAGAAATAACCCACTAAGGGCGCTGACACCAAGGCAGTAAAAGCTTATAAGACCTATGTAGTTGATTGCGAAATTGCTCAAATTTTCATGTCGTCTAAATTAGACAAGTTGCTGCAAAGGCAGCACGAAAACATGTATGTCCACAACATCTTCTAAAGCCTCAAAACTTTGTCTAGGTCGTAATCTCATTCCACAAGGTATAAGATTACTAAGAAATTGTTTAATATAAAGATGAGTAAGGGCAATCATGTTGAGGATTTTGTCTTGACCATGAAAGGCTATATTTATATGATTATAGGGCTAGATGTAACTACATTCAATGAACTGTAGGTGGATTTGATCCAAGGGTCACTAACTCCATAGTTTGAGCCATTCATATTGAACTACAATCTGAACCAATTGAGCATAAGCCTCGTCCAGGTGCTCGATGCATTGAGGTCAACCGAGGGATTGTTCTGATAGAGTCAGGGTATGCCCTAGGGGTAATTCTGTAATTTACTATAAATTATTAACTCTATAATAAAATCTTGTTCGAACTAAAAGGTGTTTTTCTTTCTATTATATATTTGATATAATGTGTTATATTATTTATTTATTTATTTATTTAATTTAAGTATTTTTAATAGAAAATCCTTAAATGATATGTTTTTGTGCTAGAAATTACAATATGTTGTAACCATGAGAAATTTATCACAACGAAAATATACATAACATTTTAAATATTCCTAGTCAAGATGTCTCGAGACTGGATATCGATACATCCGTTGAGACAGGAGTACATAACGATCTCCAAATGTTAGGCAGTGTATTACACATGGCTGCTGGAGGCACCAAGGGGTTATGTACTGATAGTTATTAGTTAACCATGGAATGACTCACTCGATAGTTTTCTGTTAGTTACTATAACTAATGTCAAAAAGAAAATATCGACGTAACAATATTACATAATATCTTAATTTTATAATTTAATTATTACAATCATTTTGTTTTAGTTTATTTTCTTCGTTACCGCATGCAACAGGAGCTGTCCTCTTGTAGATATCATCTTGAAACAAACCCTTCAGCCACCCCCTATTTCTTATTTTCCATCCCGCCTCCGACTACTAGGATGAGACCTAACCATGCCGCCATCATCCCCATGCCATGCCGATGCTAACGCTACCCATCGCTCTATCTCCGGCCATCCATAGTGCTACCGCCATCACCCACTTTCCTTCGTCGATTCTGATGCTCTCCGACTACCTTTGGTCGATCAATAACTAGCATAGGGACCTGCTCGATACCCTTTACACGCCCATGGCTTCCGATCGCCTTATAGCCTTTGCTTCACAGTTGGATTGCAACGGACGACCCACATTCATTGAACTTCCAATGCGTTTTCTAATCAACCTATATACTGAATTGACAAACAAACACCACCGATGAATTCATGTCATCAAGAACTATAGTTTTGATATATAATATGCTTGGTTTTGAACACCAATATATTTCACAATTTTTTATTAGAAGTAGATTGATGTTTGCTAATTACAACTAATAAAAAAGTAGATTTTTAACTATTTAGCCATGGCATACCATATCCTATTCACGTACTTATAAAAAAATTGGTTTTTAAATATCAATTACGTTATTTATAATCCGATTTAAGATCATAAGAGGTGAATTACTAAGTCATACCAATATACATATACAAATATGATAAATCCCACTCACCGATTTGTTATGCATCTTTTTCGCTTTGATGTAGATTCTCCTTCTTCTTTGCTATCTAGAAATTCCTTGCTTTCAAAAGCTCCAAATTTCTTGATATCTTTGATTTATTTGCATAGCTATCTTTGCAGTGCTCGATTTCATATATTAATACGTTTAATTTCGATTTGATTTGGTAGATTAGAAATTAATTGGGGGAACCTATAATTATTTTGGGGATTAGGGTTTTAGAAGTGGATATAAGATTATTAGAGAGAAAGAATAGAGTAAGAGATCTATTTATAGGCTAAAAAATATATAGTATCTATGCTATATTTTCAAAATTAATATATTACGAAAATTGGGTTTTGACTTCTAATTTCTAGCCCGTTTAACCAAATTCAGCGAATTATATATGTTTTCTGACTATAAATGACATTCTGCACGCAATGGAATAAGTTTGAAAGTCTAGTTCCAAATCATGTAGAAATTTACGATTTTAACCTTTATGTTAAAACTATAATTTTACTCTTTATGTTACAATTATGATTTTACACTTATAATTTAATTATTTAATTTTGTAAAATTATAGGGTGTTACATTCTCCCCCCTTAAAATAATTTTGTTCCAGAAATTCCAAGTGACGGACAATGCAACTTGCTTCACATCATACAAACATGCAAAGCAGACATAGTTACATCCATCTATCATCCAACATACAATACAAATGAAACACAACCAAGAGTATAATATACGCATGATAGATAAATGATGATATGGTATAAGATGAGTGAAAATGCAACTAAATCGGCCTCCTATATGAATGCAAATGTAGTGCAACCAATATGTATGCATACATCCTAATATATGCAAATATATACTTCTATATGTGTCCATACATCCATATTTAACATCCATATCAAAGTGCAAGTAGGCAAACACGTCCATGAACACAATTACTAAATTCGTAAATAAAGAAAAAATAAATAGCATTCATAAAATTATTTAGCACAACTTAGAAAACCTAACTATGGAAGTCAATCCTAGGATGGAATGTATATACATACAAGCCAACACGGTATAAACTAAACTAGTACAATCCAAACAAAGCAACCAAAACACATCATAAGGATATATACAACCAATCCTAACATCCATGCATCCATTCCTATGTCAACTAGCTAGCTAAAGCAACCATGTAAACAAACAACAAACTAACGAGCAAATTAACTTATAAACTAACCGAAAGGAGAACTTATTAGAAAACAACTCGTGATGGTCAACTCTGACATCTCCTCGAGCTCCATCACACTTCTATCCAAAAAAAATTTCCTTGCCATACTTGGCCAAACTTCATTTCCTTAATTTTTGTATGCTATCACATCAAGTCTTAAGATGTGAATACACATACAGATTATTCTAGACTCCATCTCTACATCCACCTTATAAGTTGACTCGTCTCTACCATAACCTCTAAATTGTCAACATAAGCTCGTAGATGGTATAAAAAGAAAACATGTGTGAATCTTGGCTAACCTTTTAAAAAGACTACTCAAACATACTGACTTCCCTCCTCCCTATAAATCGGAAAAGGCCCAACAACTTATGGCAATAGCTTTCTACATAGCATATCTCAATAGCACGTCCTTCACATACCTAACTATTCACTGCGACCCCTTTATGCATGCCTATCTTAAGCGGTTTCTATCCCTTAGCATATCACTGAGATGTCTCTAATCATATAATATCCAAGTATTGCTTAGATTTAAATATATTGCACTACTGGCATATCTCTATCAACATTTTAAATTTACAAATATTGCAAGTGGATGATTCCTTATTTTCAATAAACATAGTATTACTATAAAAAAATCAAATTCTACAAATTCAAAAATAGTTCAAAAGTCATTTTTTCTGTTTATAAAATTCCATAGAATTCTTTTCCAAAGAATTTAAGTATAAATGCCATCTTTTTTCTTCAAACCAAATAACTTGAATAACATACAAGTTTTATATTTAAAATATTCTTTATATTTAAAATCTTCATTCAAATCAAAACCATATTTTTTTCAAAACCCATAAAATATTCATATCAAAGTTCAAAGTTCAAAATCCATAAAATTTCTTTTCAAAGAATTTTAATATTAAAAACTCCTTTTCTTCAAATTTGAATATAAATTTACTAAAAAAACTTGAAAAAATATTCAAGCTTCATGCTTTTTTGAAATATCATTTAAAAGTTCTCAAATTATTTTATAAAGTCTAACCATAGATTTTAATACTGGCTTATGCAGTATCCTTTTCATATTTAAATGCTCAAAACCATTCGAACAATTTCAAAACAACAAATAATCGAGTTACTGATTAGATAAAACACATATTCAACTTCGTTAGCGAGAAACTTAATCCATATCACTTGTAAGATTAAATACACTCGTTAAATTAAACATCTAACATATCAAAAATAGTTTATTTTCTCCAAAAAATAATATATTTCAAAGTCCCTCTGTTTTCGACGTATTACTTTTAATATTCCCAACATTAATAATTTTCATTAAATTTCCTTAAAATAATAACATTTTTATCACTTTACATCAAAACAATAATATTTATTATAAAAAATTCACAACCATTTTATTATTATATAATTTAAAAATAACAACATTCCTAAAATATTCATGGAAAGTATCTCTTTATTATTATTGTTATTATTCTCATAATACCTCTTATTTATTACTTAAATAATAATAAAATTTCTTTTTCATAAACACCATAAAATAGCAATATTATTATTTTCTCAAAATTAGATATTCTTCCAAAAATCATATTTTTTTTTAAATTCCATCATGCTTTATAAATAATAGTAAATTCCCAATTCAAAATAGATTTTTTTATTATTGCTTCAAAAGTTACAAAATTCATAAATAATACCCTCACTAATTTTCAATACAAATCCCTAAATCGCGTTCACGACGTTCATTTCTAGCTAGTCCTAAGCACACCATATTAACTATCCTAGCTAGTTTACCTTAATCAATTCAAAGTCTATAGGCTAGGCTATGTAATTCTTCTCTAGCTCCAATCAAATTTTCAATTTAAAATATCATAACTTTTCAATTCAATTTTTAAATCAAAATCATTGATCTCAAATATTATTCTTCACAAAACTGGTAAGATTTGAAAACCATAAAATTATCCCTTAATTGTAAATAAACATTCAATAAAATCATAGCAAATATTTTTTTCAAATCAAATTCTTTAAATACCACTTAAATAAATTTTCAAAAAGTTTTACTTTCGATATTTCTTATTTAATCATTTCAAAAGAAATCTTAAAACAAATTTATCTCAAGTTAGTCGCTTCATATCAATTCCTAAGTCTCCCTATACAACAAATAATATAATTTTAATTTTCAAAGATAATTTCTTTTCAACATTTCTTAAAATATACGTTCTTACATATGTTTAACCTCCAAATTCAATCCTTTATAGATTTCCAATTTATTATTAATTAAACTCAAAATATAATTAGATTTGAATTAACTCTGGTTATTTTCTAAATACTCATACTGAATTTTAAAACATTATTTCGCGCGTGTGTGTGTGTTTGTATTCGACGTCATGTTATATAATTTATATTCATTTTATTATATTGTTTGCATCTAAAATAACACAAACACTCCAGAAGAATTTTTTTGCCAAGGCAAGCTGGGTTGACCGGCTCTTACCAGAATTTATTAAAAAAGGAATTACAAGGGATACGAAGGATAGGGAAATCGAAAGAACAAAAAAAGGAAAATTACAAAAGACAGTACAGGAAAAACAACATAAAATGTAAAATGGTAAACATGCATATGCTAAGCCCAACTAGAAGGTCCAATATAACACATTAATGGCAACGCAAAAGGGGTACTATCAGTGTTATATTCTTTCCAGTACAAAAACTTTTTTCTCCATTGGTGGTAGATCATTTTGCTTAGAGCAAGAGAAGAATGCCGCGTTGAAGTGAAAATTCGCTCGTTTCTCTCCTTCCAAATTAGTTTAACTGAAATCTTAAGGAGCGACAAGGAGAGATAACCGCTTTAGGTAAGCACCATCTTGTTGCTTTAAGTAGCATGTGCCATTCAATAATTGTTTTTCTTTCGGGAATATCAAGTCCAGCAAATAGAAGGACTGTTTTCCATGTTAAAAAAGTGTAGCTACATTCAGAGAAAATGTGTGTGTTCATTTCTTGTTTAGTTCGATATAGCAGGTAGAGATCAGTTTCAGTGATACCAGAAAGATCAAGCTTGTTGAGGGTATGTAGTGCATTAGTCATGACCTTCCAGAGCATAAGGTTGTTTCCTTCACTGTCAAAATATGACCAAATATGCTTATGCCAAGGAAAAAGTGGTACTAGATCAAATTCCTACAGTTTGAAGAAGACCTTTGAAATTGTGTGGCTGTTGCTAGGAAGGTGCCATAAGATATAAGTATCACTTTGCGGTATTTTTATCCTATGCAAGGAGTTCCAAAAAACCCTAACAGCGGCAGAGCTAGTGTGTTGAAGATTGATTGAACCGTCTGAGATGTATGAGTTCGCTTTTGCTTTATTTGGAATAATACTAGTAAGTGCTTTAGGGTTGTGATCAATGAGATTGTTTAAAATCAAGTCAGAGGAAGTCCAAGGGGAGTGCCAGAAAGAGCAGCTGTTTGTATTTGATGAAATTACCCTACTGTAGGGTTGGAACATATCTCTCATTTTAATGACATTACGCTATAACCAACTACATATTCGGGATCAAGAGCTACCAAATGTCTTTGTTTTAGATATAGTGGTGTTTGAACTAAGTAATGAGGATAATATTTTTGTTGTGAATGATTTGGTGAATGGTTTTGGAGATTGTCGCTTTATTCCAAACACTGGTGTAAATTAAGCCTAGTCCACCCAATTTTCTTGGAATTTGAATTTTGGAGAAAGCAATTAGGATTAGTTTCTGGTAGTATGGATCTCTATGCCATAGATAGTGGTTGAAACTTGAAAGCTCTCTTGATCATGTTTATCCGTTTGATAGGCAATATAAAGTGGGTAAACCAGAAAGTAGTCATTGCAGAGGCAATTGAAAGAATTATGGTTATTCTGCCTGCTTAGGGAAGTTTTATATACGGCCATTGTTTAACTCTACTGATGATTTTTTCATAGAGAAGCATGCAAGAAGCATTTTTGATTCTGGAGGTGATCAGAGGAACACCTTGATAGTTTGGGTTTGAGTCCATTTCCGTAAACTAAATTTCAAGCATGCGAGTTTTTTGGGTCGTGGATAGTCCAGTAATCAATAGACTAGATTTAGACTTATTTATGCTGAGGCCCATCATATTTCTAAAGTCATCAAGGGTAATTTGAGTTTATTCAGAGATTTTAAATTAGGTTTAGAGAAAATAGTGATATCATTGACAAAAGCAAGGTTGGTGATGAGTGGCTGTTTGCACATAGGATGTATACCCATCATTTATTGATTACTGTGTTGTTTAGCTGTGTGTTCAGTACTTCGATGACACTGATGAATAAGTATGCAGATAAGGGGTCTCCTTGCCTGATTCCCTTAGTACCTTTGAAATAACCATAAGGGGAACCATTTAAGATGATGAAGTAGTGAAGGGTGGATATACAAGTATATATCCAAGCAAGGAAACAGATCGGAAAATTCATCTTAGAGAGTATGGTAATTATTAAAGGCCAAAGTACACTATCAAAAGCTTTTCGGATATCAAGTTTAGTAAGGCATCTGGGGATATAGTTCTTTTATGGTATCTCTTCATGATCTCCTGAGCGAGAAAGTGTTGTCACTAATGCTTCTGGAGTTAAGAAAGGCTGATTGCGTAGGAGAGATGGTTCTATGTAGAATTCATTCTGTTAGATATGACCTTGGCTATGCACATGCAAATGACATTGCAACAGCTGATAGGCCTGAATTCAATTACTTTAACTGGTTGTCCAATCTTTGGAATGAGAGCAATGTTAGTAGAATTTATCCCACTAAGAAGCAGTCAAGTGTTGTAGAAGTTGTGGATGGTTTTTAAGAAATCTTTGGAGATAATATCCCAGCACTTAGTAAAGAAAAAAACATTAAATCCATCCGGTCCCCTACAGCTATTTTGACTGAGGCTAAACAAGGCACTTTTAATTTCAGTGTCATTGATTTTCTTAATAGCATAGTTTTGAAGACCGGACCGTTGATCAAACCGTGTTAGTCCAAGGTTGGAGGTTTTGATGGACCGATCGGTTAGACCGTCAGAACCGTGCTAATTTTTATATTTTATATTTCTAAGATAAGTGTAAGATTGTTATATTTTAAAGCATAATTGAACCTCTCTTTAACTAATATATTGACAAAATATTTTTTTTTGAAAATACGATGAAAATATATAATTTATAGATTAGTTTTACTGCTTCTTTATTATAAACACTGTTAATTATTAAACGTTGCACTCAATAAAACCTGCATAACTCACTTTTCACGTCCTATTATACAAGAAAACCATGAATTACTTTGTAATGCCCAGATGTTTTGTAGGATCGATTTCACCCTAGAGGAGGGGTGAATATGGTGATACTAATAATAATAAAAATTAATGCGGAAATATATAAAATAATTGCAGCACAGATAATAGTAGAATAATAAAGGCAGAAATAGAATAACACAGATTTACCCAGCTTCGGCAAAACCCTGCCTATGTGCTGCCCCCAAGGTTTTTACTAGAAATTAAGTAGTCAAACGCTTACACACGTAAACTCGTGACACCCGCTATCGACTAACCTAACTCTACGCTCAAAACCCTACCACAACTCAGCCATTGAGTTGTGAATTCTCGAACTACACCACCGTAGTTCGTCCCCTAGTCACACGACTAGAATTTTACAAAAGTTTAAAAGAAAAATACAAAATAAAAAACAAAAACAAAAAACTTTTTATATTTAAGCCCAAATTACAAAAACTAGACCGGCCCACTTTTAGAAAATAGCTTGAGAAAAAATGTCTCCCCTTTATTCTTCTTCGGTCGTTCCTTTTCCACTTCAAAATTTATGGTTTGTTTTTCTTTGAAGTCGTCGCTTGGTCGTTGATCGATTTTACTGTCGAAACTCAATTCAGTTTGATGCTTCTTCGATCTTTTTTCTTTGCTTAGCTTCGGCTGCTTCAAATGTGTCGAGCTTGAATGCTATGAATTGGTACATGTTTTTCTATTTCAATTTTGATTTTGCTCGACCTAGATTCGAGTTATTGGTTTGATTTACTTCAGCGATTAGCTCTGGTATTTTTTGTTGAACTCGAATGATTTAACTACCGATGATGATTTGTGTTATATAGGGATCGAACACCCTATATTTACATTCGTATATTTCCTTTTGAATTATTCACATGATTTGCTCTACCATTGATTTTGATTGAACGATGTGATTAATCTTGACTTGTTCATATAATACGTATACTTCGTGAATTTGAAATTAGCTCCGTTCTTTTCTCTGTTGACATCTCTGATTTCGGCATTTTGAATTTTTGAGATAATTGACTTGGTTAATTTCTTTTATGACTTGTTCATTTGTGTTTTACCTGCTAGTTACCTTCCTTGACTGGTTCATGACCCACGACTTGATTTGTGTTCTTTCATCTATGCTGGCAGTTTTGACTTGAGATATTGACATTCGAATTTTTTATAATTGCTTTGGTCAGTTCCTATGGCTTCGGCATGTTAGATCGTAATAATATTTTCGACTGTGACTTTCTTTGTTACTTGACCAATGTTCACACTGCTACTTGCACTGTTTTTGTAAGACTGTAAACTACTTCATGTTATTCATGTTTGATTATTGTATGCATGCACTTGTTCCTCTTGGAGTCTTCACTTGATCACTGTCACTGTTTTTGCTGTTGTATTGTGTGTAGTTGCATATACACATGTCTGGTTCAATTTGTTTTGAAGTTTTGACATGTTCACTTCTGAACTGTAGTCTTGTTTCACTGCTCCATTGCTGTCTCCTCTACTGCATATGTTTTTCACCGTGTATATACATGTATACATGTGTGAACATGCATGTATATATGTATGCTGTGTTGAGGCATTTGTGTGTGGTCTAGTGGTCTCCTTTCACTGGTGTCATGTGTATATTGTTCTCACAAATGACTGTGTACATATTCATGTGATTTGCCATCGTCTGGTTACATTGTCCATGGTTTATATGTGGTCAGTGTTGGTGGTTGTTTTGCATTTTGGAGTCTGCTTGGACCTTGCTTTACAACTGATTTAGTGTGAACTTGTTTTGTTTATGTATCGCATACAAGTCTGGTTCAAGTGTGTTGTTTTGCTTGAAACTTTCTTTTTGAAAGTGCTTTAAAGTTGACTTTGTTATCATGTCCAGTTTGGTTTGAAATCGTTGTAGTAGAAACCATTACATTTGTTTATCATGGGTTGAGGAGCATTAGATTGTTGGCACATGATCCATGGCACACCAACATTGAGTGCCTTGGTCATTTTTGCAGACTAATTGATATATATTTTGCCTGCCTCTCCATAACAATCCATGATGTTTCCATATTCATTCTCAATCTGAGTAAGAATAATCATTGTTTGGTTTAGCCTTTTGATTTATGTGCATAGCATATATATGTATATTTGGGTCTGTTGCACCATGTAGTTTGCTGTCTTGTGCATGCCTATGATGTTTGGCTTACTCGTTCATGACTTTAATGTACATTGTTGACCGGTTCATTTTCTTGTGCCTACGACCCTTTTGTTGCCTTGATACTGCTTTGTTTTCATTGAGTTGTTGAGCTTCTGTTTCACTGGTGGTCTTCACACTCACCTGAAATGTTAAAATTGAAATCTGCACTTGTGATGTGCATGCCCATGTCTGTTGCACTTGCCTTGAGTTTGAATGGTTGAGTTGTTTTCCTGTGTACACATTGAATTTTTGGTCGAGGCTTGTTTTATGTTGGTTTTGGATTCTTGTTGCATGAGAACTTGTACTCGATAATTTTGTGATGTATTTGTATTGCACCTGAGTTGAATCCACTATCGGCTCGAGTTTGACCTTGTGCTCACCCGTCCCTGCATTTTTATCAAGTGTATATCGGAATGCACGGCCTTGTGGCATGTACAGTGATACACTGTGCATGTCACAAGCTGTTCGTGTAAGATGAATTCAAAATAAATAATGATGAACAACCCAAATAACTGAGGTAAATACATTTTCAAAAATACTCATTTTATTTTACACTGCAAAAATATTTCTTTTTCAATTTTACTGCGTCAGTGTTTATTTTACAGATAATTCAGATGCTTGATTCAATCTGGAATAGAGTTGAAGAGCAATTACGAGTGAACGAGTGATATGCAGTGAGGTGCAAATGTATGTAACAATTGTATAGTGAAAAATCGTGTTGTAATTTGTAATTGTATTGTAATTGAATTTTTTTATATATAATGAGAGCTCAAATTTTGTACTATTCAAAATTGTAATAAAATATTTGTTTGAATAAAATATCTGTTTAAATTTAAATTCTGTGTTAGTTATTTTATTCAACAAATATTTATTTAATTATGTAAAAAATAAAATAGTACAATAACAAATACATTTAAATGAATATATATATATATATATGTTTATTATCATCAAACAAAAATCATATACCAGCATATTCAACGTGTGTTAGTTTTTAGTAACTGAATAAATCAAACAATTCTATAATAGTGTTGCATCACTTCTTAGTTTTCCCATTTTCTAATTGTCTGTGCCTGCTTCATGCTTTAGTACATGGAATATGAAAATTTTCAAACCATTAAAGGCCCACATCATCTGTTGTAGGAATAGCAAAGATATTTTCTCTTATAAAATGATGTGTTGTTGCTCCCTAGCAACATGCAGCCTTCAAGATTTTCTGGAGGTTAATGGCTGAATCGGCCTAATTGAAGCAGGTTCTATGAACCGCACAGCTCAATTCAACTCCGGACTGGATTCCATTATAGTTTACGGTTTTTAAGGTTGAACCATCGGTCCGGTCCGGTTTTCAAAACAGTGCTTAATAGTGTCTTTGTTTTCCGTGTTAGATAATTGAGGCAAGATCATAGTCTAAAGCATAGTGTAGTTAAGCTGCGTGTAGTTTGTGTTACCTAATATATCAGAAACGTAATGAGTGAATGTATTAGCAATTTCATCAGTAGTATTGAATATATTGCCATTCAAGTCTTCTATGTATATAATAGTGTTTCTGTTGTGTTTGGCTTTTAGACATTAGTGAAAGTGCCTTTTGTTTTTGTTATTGAAACACTCATATTCATGTATTGATATTTTTGGTGTGCTGCGTCATTCTCCAGCTATAAATGATGATGCAATTCACTATTGAGTATTGAGCATGTGTTCCGAATCAGAAAGAGCCTTATTGGTGGGATCATTAACAAGGCCAATATGCGCTGAGTGTAGAGTGTCCGTATCTCCTCCGATTTTTGTATGCCCCTTCCAAAGTTGTTTTTACTCCATGTTTTTAGGGTTTGCTTTAGTCGTTTGAGTTTCTACTATAGCCTGTGCATGGGGTTCTCTAAAACAGCAGTGTTCCAAGATTCGTGCAAAATAGTTTGAAAATATGGATGGTCGAAACGAAAAGTTAAAAAAATTAAAATAAGGGATGTTTCTCTTCCTATTTGTGTTCCACTTAAGAATGGTAGAGCAATGGTCAAATAGTGTGGGGGGAATATTGTAAGCAACAAGGGCTGGCTAAGTTGAAAGTGCTTCAGAGTTAAGGAAAGGGTGATCAAGTTTGTAGAACGTCCTAGGAGAGGTGTGCGCTTTATTGTTCCAAGTGTACATAGTGCCAAAGGCGTTTAGAGGAACCAGGTTCGCAGTATTGATTCAATGGGCTAGAGGGGAGATATGAGATAGGGAGAGAGAATTACTACTAGTTTTTTGAGAAGTGACGTGCACACAATTGAAATCTCCAATGCAAAGCCAAGGAGTATTCTGGTGTAGGGAAGGGATAAGGTCTAGGAGAGGCTTTCTATGGGAGGAGGAATTCAGCGCATAAATGAAATTAATGAGGAAAAAGGAATTAGTAGAGATGTAGGTTGCATGGTAGTGTATGTGTTGTTGTGAATGTGAGATTTTGAGCATTGTGTATATTGAGCTATCCCATAGCATAATGATTCTACCTTATGGAGCATCTTGTAGGTTGTTATCATGCAACTACGCATGAGAAATATAGTTTAGTGTAGATTTTATTTTGATCTCATCAAGCTTAGTTTCAAGGATGGCAAAAAGACCGATATGATATTCTTCAATGATTCGTTTGATAATAAGATCGGCCCCCCTAATCTTCCAAGCTCCGGTGTTATTACCTATTATTTGATGATGATTGTAGGAGTTGTTTGGCATAAAGGCTTGTGTTCCTTTTTGATGTGTTAGGTGTTTTTATGTCTTTGACCTCGTTTGTTTACGGTGTAGTATCATCAGTTTTGTATGAGATGCTAGAGTCCAAATCTTCTCCAAGAATTTCTTCCAATATAGTTTGGTCATTATGTGTAGTATTTTCCAAGTTACGTCCACTATAAGCTGAGTGATAGGAGGTTTGAGGGTGGTTCAGTTATGTGTGAGGGAGTGGGTTGAGTTGGTGGTAGTATGGTCGGGTGTGTAGGAAGGGTTAGGTGGGTGTATGGGCTGTTAGGTGGAGGAGGAGTGCTGTTAAGACCGGAGATGTCATGCACAGTAAGGTTCATAGCATGTAGGGATTTGGTGGTTACAGGAGGAGAGTGGTGGAGAGAAATTTGGCTGGAAATCAGAGTAGGTGGAAAGGTTTGACGTGGTGAAGAAGGGCATTAGTTAATTTTTTGACTGTTCCATGTGATAAGTCTAGTAGGATGTCATCTTCATTTTCAAGCATAGAAAATTAATTTATTGGAAGTGGAGAGAATGTCGGTTTCATGTAGAATATTTACATTCAGAGAGGGATTTTTTTCAGGAGAGAGTTTCATTTTGTGTGGAGTATGGGGGACAGGGATTTCAAGTGGAGGGATCAGATTGGTAGGCTTGGAAACACTAATATCATTTAAATCAGGGAGAACTTTATTTGCACAAGTGGTAGGGTTCTGTTGGCCTGCAAGAGGAGGGTTTAAGGCAGATGTATTCCTTGTTTGGGAAGCAATTGAAAGCAACAAAAATGTTAAGTCTAATTAAATAAACGTAAAAGTAGTAGAAAAGACATAATTTTTATAGTGGTTTGGTAAATACTGCAACCTACATTCATTTTAATCTTTATTATTGATTATTTTCTCTTTGGATTACAATGAATTCAATTGCATCCAATCACCGTCTAATGGATATGGATTTAAGAGTATCTGGAGTTTTTTGGAGTATATGGAGAAGAAGAAGATAGAAGAGAAATCCAGGTGTCAAAAAGTCATTCTCTAGTTGCTCTAGGTCTTCTATTTATAGGGAAACCACCTAGCAGAACCGAGGGCCCATGAAATATCAAATCCTGGTCCAAGTCTAAGTATGCAAAACTGAGCATCGGGGCCTATACATTGATAAAAAGCTCTCGATACTGACTGGTTTTGGTTGGTGCTGATAGGATTTTGCTACTTACTTTCCCGATCTTTCTTCATACTTGCTCAGCCTTCAAGTTATGGATTTTCGACGACAACTTTTCGACAAGAGGTTTCTGACGAGAGGTTTTCGACAAGAGGTTTTCGACGAGAGGTTTTCGAAAAGATGTTTCCAATAGGTCTTCGACGAGAGGTCTTCGACGAGAGGTTTTCAATAATAGGTTTCTGATAAGAGGTTTTCGACGTGAGGTTTTGCATGTTTAATACTTATCCAAATATTGCCGAGTTCATTCATTTTTGTCATTCTTGGTAGTTTTCAAGCTTCTGAATCTATTCCTTCATTAGTTTGTTTTCCAATTTGCTCGTTTAAGTCCGTTCGAAGAATGTGGAAAATTTTGTTATAACACTTGCTCCAAAGGCACGCCTTATATTTGTAAGGTACTTTGCTCAAGAACTAGTTTCTGCAATAGTCGACTTCTAGTAGTCAGGCTTTCCAACTACCCATCGATTCAAATTATGGTGAATCATCCCGTTCCTTCGGATTCTCCTGCAAATCCATGGTCTTTCCATACCATTATAGCTAAGAACTCTAGTCCTTGCTTAATTATTAGTCATAAATAAGTCAGTCCGTTTTCATTCGGAGTTATCATATCGTATATCAAAATTATCCCTATTCATCTGGATTTATCTATTTTAGTACAATTACAAGGCATTCAAATCTCAAGGTCAAGTCATCATCCACTCCAGGGTCCAATCTTGCCAGACCGTTCATCATCCAAACTAGGGTTCAATCTCTCCGGATCATTTACCATCAAATCTGGGATTCGAATTCTTCAGATCATTTGACATCCAATCTAGGGTTTTATTTCTTCGGATCGTTTATCATCCAATCTGGGTTTCGATCTCTTCGGATCGTTTAAAATCCAATCTGGGTTTCGATATATCCAGATCATTTATCATCCAATCTAAGGTTCGATATCTATGGATCGTTTAACATCCAACCTAGGGTTTGATCTCTCCAGATCCTTGCTGTGTCCAACCCGCTCGATCTTTGGCAAGGGGACTCAACGTCCAAGCAAGTCCATCCGCTTACTCTCTGATAAGGGGACTTACTTTCCTATACAAGTCCATTCACTAGCTCTTCGGCAAGGTAACTTGCACCTTATGGTCATCACCTCGTCTCTCCGGATAGGACTACCATGTTTAATCAATATCACTTATCACGTTCAAGTGGGTTTCAAAAATCAAATATTCAAGTCAAAGCAATCAAGCAAACATCCTAAGCATTCATCTCAAACATCCAACTTAGAGCGTGCCTAGAGACCAATCAATGTCTTGTACATGTGTAAGCGGTCTAAGGTTATAATTGTCTTATCTATTCAATACGAAAAGTAAAACATGGAAAATAAATCCGACTCCCATCCTTCCCGATCATAGGATTACCAATCTCGACCTAGATCCTTGGTCGTGTCTTTATGTATTCGCTGTAGATGGTGGCTGCTCCAGCTGCACCATTGCAGTTTGGTTCCTTATGTACTATTGTAGCCTATTACTCTATACCAACTCTTCCATTAAATCGCAAAGGTGTCTGCACTAGTTCGTTTCATGTCCATCCATCTCATGGAAAAAAAAACTTCCAGCCTCTTTCTCCCGATCTGTGGGTTCCCTCTTAGCTGGCTTTCGGTAGGAGATCTACCCCTAGTGTCTAGGTATATCCTCTCTGGGATTTCATTTAGATCAGTGTAAGAAGAGAATTTTGATTGCCTCCTCCATCGCTTTGGTCCTCCGTAGCCGTCCTCAGCTTTACGCTTTCCTTTATCTCCGCCATATCTTGCTTCGAATTGTCCTCCGTCTTTCACAGCATTTACTTCAGTGTTCTCAGCTTCAACATCCTCCTGACGCAAGTACCTCTCTCTCTCATGGTAGAACTCCGTAATATCCATTGTGGATCCCTTTTCAAAACAATTTTAAAGTCAGTCTTACTTACAATTCCTAAAACTATCGCCATCAGAATCACCAATGGATCCAGCTTATGAACTACAACGGCTGCCGCATTAAACCTAGTTAAGTAACTCCTATTGGTCTCTTTAGCCCTTTGTTTCACGTTCAATAGCATCATCACGTTTTTTGGTCGTGAAATATAAACTCTAAATTGTCTCATGAACTTATTCTCTAACTCGATCTAAGTGCTTATGGACTCGTTCACCAGTTGTTTGAACCATATTACTGCTAAATCTGTTAAACATAATAGGAAGCTTCATCCTATCACCTCCTCAGAAGCACCCAACACCTCCATATGTCGGATGTACTTCATTAGATGAACTATTGGATTTCTCTTTCCATTATACATTTCCAATGCTGGAAGCTTGAAATCGGGAGGATTCCTCGCATATTGGATGTTAGGGCTAAGTGGATTCCTATTTCCAATCTCCAAACTCTAGTCTAGGGGTCCACCTCTCACAATCCTTCTGGTCAACTTAGCTATTCGATTGTCGTCGTCTAATGGAAGTCTTCAATCGATTGCTGCATTTTCTCCTCTGTTCCTAAGGGGAAGCTCTGGCACATACTCCTTCGGCTGCACTTTCGCATTGGGGCCCACACTTCTAGCTTCATTCTACCTCCCGTTCCAATGGGAAAACTCTGGCACATACTCCTTTGGTTGTTGTGCATTCACGCTCTGTAACGACCTGGAATTTCGGGCACTTCGTATTTAAATATCTGAATTATTTAAATATTTGAATTTTGGGTTAAATATTATTAAATTGATTTAATAATCTTATTAACTCCCTTTTAAGTAATAACTAATGATGATAAACTTTTTTAGAAAAATGTTCACAAAAATAGTTACTTTGAAGAAATATCGATAATGTGATGGAAATTGTTTTATCGATAAACAGCTTTTTACTCATCAGAAGGTGTTCAAACTTTTTTTACATACACTTATTTACATAGGAAATCAATAATAAGAAAAAAAAATTTGTCATTTATGGAAAGAAAATATTGATGATATCATGCATCGGGCCATAAAAGATATTTTGTGTGCAAGGGTAAAAAGGTAAATTGCAAAGGATGTAACGATCCATAATTTTCGATAAGTAAATTTATTAATTAAATAAGTTTTGGAATTTAATGTTGTGAAAAATTAAAAATTTAAGATTCAATAATGAGAAGAATAACTAGAATGTAATGTTAGTAATGTTAATTTAAGGTAAGTGATAACTACTTTAGTGCAATTTCAATTAATTGAAATGATTGTAAATATAAAATTTGGTTATAAATTGTAAATAGTAAATAAACCAAATGTTGTAATATAAAGAGAAATTATACGTAATTAATTGAAATTGGGTAATATAGAATGGTTAATCAGTATGTGAATTTATTAGTTTTGTTTGTTAACAATAAACATAGAAATGTGTTTGAAATTGTAAGTTGTAACAACTGTTTAAGTATCATCTCATTATTTAATTCGTTGATAATAAATTGTAAATCTATTGAAATTAATCTAATTAAATATTGCAGTTAATGTGAATTAAGATGATAATTGTAGAATATTTACGTAATAAACGTAACCAATGTTAATCATATCCGTAAGATGATAGTTGAGTGAATAATAAGATATAAATTAAAATAAAAGAATTTGTTTGGAATTTAAAATATAATTAATTGGATTTTTATTACAGTTGAAACTGAACACTGTAATTTGTGTAATATTTAACATTGGATTGACATGGAAATTTATTTTAAAAGATTATAAATTACCAAGTAATCAATAATGATAAAAATTGTTAACTTTTAGATTTAATTTTTAAAGGTGATTTAATCGATTTAATAATAATTTATTTAATTAACGTGAAAATAACCATTTTGGCCACTGTCTTGGATTTAGACGAAACTAGTTTCATCATATCCGTAATGGTGAATTATTGTAGGATTTCAAGTTTCGTAGCGATCGGACTTGTCGTATGATCGTGCGGGCTCGAAACGCGTAGAAATCGATTTATTAAAATCAATTTGAATTAAGCTGATTTTAAATGCTAACTTCTTTATACAATGGAATTAGGACTTGAAACCTGTTCCATTGAATTTAAAGATATCGAAAACTTCTATTTTGATATATGGGATGACCTACTTTCGTTTCGGAAGCAGAACGGGATTTTCGGGTCGTTATTGTCATTTCGAACCAATTCGATATGTTCATTCTTTCTTATCGGGCCTTGTCTATATAAATAGCTTTGTTTCTCAAACCCTAACAGTATTTCTATTATTCTGTACGTACATCAACTCCATCTGTCTGTTCCTCCTTCTCAAATGGCAGAAACCCTACTTCATAGATTCAATTGCAAATCAAAATCAAATCGAAAAATTAAAACTCCTCAAAACTATATCATATTATATATCATTGGAAAGCTCTCGACGAGCATAATCTACTGCAGTAATTCATTTTTCGATTCAGATCATGGTCTGGCCAGAAATTGGCCATTAATTATCAGCCGTTCATTGGGGATTGATCAACAACGACGGATTGTCGAATTGAGGGTACCATCGCGTGGAGAGGAACGCATGGAGTTCATCGGTACGGTTCATTTGGCCATTTGACAGTCTGATCATCGCGAAAAATTCAATTGGGCTCGGTTATTGGGTGGTGGCTTGGCATTTTTAGGCGGCGACGTTGGTCGTGGTGGCCCAGGCAGGGGCGACACGTGTTGTGATGAAGGTCATGGGCGTGGTCAGAGCGCGTGCATTGGTCAATGTCTTGGTGGCAGCGGCTTCTAGTTTGTGTGCTAGAGTTTGATTGAGCAGGTTGGGTCGCGTGAGGAGAACGATGCAGCCACGTGGTATTTGTTTTAACTTGTATATATATATATATATTAATTTATTTCAATTATATTTCCAATCTTAATATCTTTTGCATACGAGCTCGGTTTATGAGCGGTTTATTCCGCTGCGATCGTATCGAAATTCCTGACAATATGGAACTGGTTTGGATGAATTCTGAGACTGTTCAATTTTGAGTCTTTATTTGGATTTTAAATCATCGAAAATTAAAAGGTGGGTGTTTTAACCCACTTACAAGTACTAAATTATCTTATTTTAGTTAAATTGGATTTATGATGTGATTAGAAAATGATTGGGTGTTGTTTGGTATATTAGAATTGTCATTTCAGTTAAATTCGACTTTTATTGAATTTAATTGCCATTTAATTTGATATTGAATTTTAAATTGCCAGTTAAATATCTGTTAATGATAACCAGTTAATTGTTGTTATTTATTGGTTGGTTTGATCGATGATTGTGATGGATGTTTAATGGTTGATATTGGATGACTGAATGTTATGTTATTTTATATATACTGATATCACACTGCAAGTTCCCTTAGTTTATTGTTAGTAAATCACTATGGGTTGAAATGATACATACCCAAACGATCTATAGATTAGGGAAAAACCTTTATGGGTTGATAGACTCGACTGATTTTATGGATTTTGAATTTTAATTCAGGATTGCGGATTGAAATTATATATACCCGTAAATTTAAATTTATTGTGGGTTGAAATGATATATATCCATATCACTTGACCATAGAGTAGAAAATTATATACTGACACCGGATTGGTTAAATTAAATGATTTTTAAATCCTTAAATTTTGAATTCAGTTAAATGATATTTGTAATAAAATTTGATTTATATAAACTAAATTATTTTCGAAAATCCAAGTTTTAATGTTGAAATTGAAATTGGGTCAAATGAATTGTTTAAAAAATTTAAATTGAAATTTCAAAGTTGAATTATGAAATATAAATAGAATTTATCAAAAATTTGAGTTATTGTAAACGTTGAATATTTAACTTTGAAATCTATGAATTTTGAAGTGGTTTAAAATTGTAGTTCAAACATGGATTTGAAATCGATATAAATTGAGATGGTTTAATGAGAAATTTAATTGAAAGTTTAAATTTGAGTTGTTGATTTGAAATCTGGATATGGTCTTGGAATGGAAGAAACAGTTTAATTTTATATCAATTTCAAACTTAATTATTTTAATATAAACTGTTTAAAGATATATTATTTTAACTTCAAATTTATTTAGATTTCAAACTATTTACTATATAAACCATTTCAATAATCAAACCATTTATATTAAACTATTAAAACTATATTTTATCTATTTTTAAACCATTTAAAACCATTTGAACTATTTTTAAACTATTTAATCTATCTTTAAACTATTTTAATCTATTTTAACTTATTTTAACCTATTTAAACTATTTTAATCTCTTTTGAACTATCTTAATCTATTTTAAACTATTTAAACCATTTAAACTATTTAAACCATTTAAACTATTTTAAAGTATTTTTAACTATTTTAAACTATTTAACTATTTATGACTATCTAAACTATTGCTAATAATTCAAACGGTGCAAGGTTGAATTGGTTATATTTAAATCCTTGATTTGAAAGCGAATATGGTTAAATTTAAAAGCGAATATGGTTAAATGATGTTATAACCTACGTTGGAATTTGAAATGATATTTTCTAGTGAAATGACATATTTGAGTAAATATGATGATTTTGAAATGAGAGTTTGACCTATTTGTGATTATGATTTCGAAAGTGAACATAATTTTGAAAGTGATATGGTTTTGATAATATGATATTTTGATATCAATTATGAATCAGTTTTGGAAATGTAAAAGAACCATCCGGTGTGAAATAACAGTTTGGTTGTTAAAGAGACCGGGATCAGATATTGTCATACTCTCTGCCAATACCGAAAACCACTTTAACAACTGTGTACGTGGTGGAGATTCCAGAATAAAGTAGGATGGTTTGGCAAACGATTCTGTATGAGGCATTATCGTAGCCCTGACTCCCTCGAGTCAACTTGATGTGACCAAAACAGGAGCCACATCGGGCCAAGTGAGGGCGCACCTCCGATCGGACATGCTTCTTCGATATCATATTATGACTTTGTGATTGATTTTGGTGGCCACCCCTCAATTTTGATTATGGGAGTGTGTTCTGAGGTGGGCGGTAGTAGCTGCTATGTGTTACCACCAATCCGGATTTGCAAAACGGTAGTATCCTTCCTTGGGCATTGCCTCGCATGCCTTGTCACATGCCTTATCACGCCCATTACGAGTTTGGTTTGTGTCGTACCTATGGAGTGCTCCCTAATAGCTCACTAGTTTACGGTGGAGTTTACAGTACTGTATAGACTACGACATTTATATAAAATGTGTTAAGGGGGATATGGGTAACGCCTTAACGCTATTTTAATACTTTACTGTAGACACTATTATAATAGCGTATTGTATTATGTACTAGTAGCAAGCCCGTGCCGATGGCACGGGTGAAAACTTTGTTCTATATTTAACTTATGACATTGTATGTTGCATTAATGCAAGTTTGGATTAGTGTAAAATGTCTTATGTATAAAAAAATTTGGCACGTACAATGTATTTAAAAAAAATCTATTCAAGTGATGTATGAATTGTGCTACGTATATCATTCTTCTATGTGTTTTCTTCATCTTTTTTAACCTACCGAATGAATTTTAAATTTATTTCCAGGTGGAAACTTTTACACCATCTTTAAGAACTGTTCTACATGGTAGATAAGTAAGTTGATAAAAAATGCATTTAACTTACTTTTGACTTTGTTAATTTGAATCAAATTGCAATATATTTTAAATTAATTAAAGGAATAAAACTTTCTCAACCAAAGTATTTCAAAATAGAAAAAAAAGTTTAATACACAAATGAATTCAACGAAGCATTTCAAACGAACATCTGATAAGCATTATGCGTAGCAAAATATTAGATGTTAAAAAATAATGTGTAGCAAGTTGGAAAATACATAGCTAGTAGATATATCATAAGCATCATTGCACTTTAGTATGGAGGAACACAACTTAACCAAATTAAATTGTCGGAACTTAATGAAGAACCGTGACATATTTAAAATGTCACTAAACTTTAACCATACATAAAAGGATAAGTAAAAAGATGTTTGGTTATATATATATACACACACACACACACACACACACAAATATATATAAGAATTGTAGGTAATACAAAATTTGGATAGATAATAATGGTGATCTATCTTTTGCTTGGACACATGACTTGTTTCGTGAAGTAACTTAACCTAATTAAGAAACGATGCTTGAATTCGAGGCATCTAAAACTTCGAATTCTGTAACCTTTCCCTTCACCTGTTTGGTCCACTCCGTGGGATCTAACACAGTAAGGAAAGAAAATTAAATCAGATGAAAAATAAATTGGTTAATGGTAGGTAGATCTAACACGGTAAACAAAGAAATTTTGGATGTGTTATCATTACTGAGTGCTCTAGTTACGTATGAGGCTTGAAAACACAATGTAATAGGTGTTGGTGGATTGAGTAGTAACATCAATGACCACTCAGACGAAATTCTTACTTGAAATGGAATGGATCTAGGACATCCAATGGGTTTGATGGGAAATTCCTTTAATAATGTAGTGGTTTTAAGGGATACTTTGAAGAGCTTCAGATTGAGAAATAACTAATATAGTGGGTTACCTGAGATCTCCATGAGGAGCAACACCAAGAGTACCCACATATACTGGACTGCGGTGATATATCAAATTAAAATAGAGTCAGTAAAAATCCACAGTGCATAGTTCTTAAGTGTACTGATCTATTTGTCGAATTACTTGCACAATTAGTAAAATATTTAGGTTGCAAAGGGAAAGTATGCAATTGATTCTGTCTGACATGTGTGTTGTAATATTATACATGATTTATATTTACGTAACAATAATCAGATATCCAACCGTACAGAGAAAAGCAATAAGCAAAGAAACCAAAAATATCGACCCAACACAGGAGCATGAGTCCACATCTTGCATTGACTGCATAGATAGCTTCCAAAATTAATGTCAAAAGACGTGTACAAAAGCAAACCCATATTATGCGGTAAAAGTACCCATTTTCTTCAAATGAATAAAAAGAATGGTTATAAAGAGTTGTGTCCAACCAAGAAAGAATTGAGGAATAAAAATGCAAGCACATGAAAAATAGTTAATTAACAATATGAGTAAATGTAGATGATAATTGTATGTATATATACATGGACCGAATTAATAGATTTTTAATATAGAAATTTTAGCTAGAATGTCTTATTAACAATATTTAATGAATTTAACAAAGAATCCTAGATTTGAATGTTATGAATACCTAGAAATGTAACGAAGTAAAGGTAAGAAATTCCTGAATTTAATGACTTTAATGACATATTGAATGAAAAAACAATAGTGAATGACAGCTGTAGTACGATTAAGTAAACATGTAGCATTGTAAATTAATACCTAATACCTAATCACTTTAACAAACATTTATCATACCATTGTATAACATAATAAATAAAACATAGATGTCAAATATTCAGCTAATTGTTGTTATTATGACAGCAACAATAAATAAAATAAGTCATGAGAAAAAAACTAAAAACAACAAAGTGAAACTCTCTTAAACTAAATAAATAAGATATTAGAAGTGCAACAAAATCAACATGGTAAAAGTTGGCATAAACTGAAGATTTGACATCATAAGCCGTGGTACAGCTGCTGTGGTCTATATCATCTATTCACACTACATAAACATGCATCTTAACAAAAGAAATCCAAAGCAGACAGAAAAATATATATGGCTACATAAGAATAATCAATGTGCCAATAACAAAATTAGAAACAACAATAAAAAATCAAAGAGGTAATAAATTTTGAATATATTAAAACATAGATAACCTTGGTATTGTTTCTAGAAGGCAAACATAACCATAAGGAAATAGAAGCAATGTAGTGAAATTTACAAAATAAAAAAGAACTTTCAGCTTTTATTGAACCAATAAACAGTGCATGCTAAAAACATTACTGTATGACCACGATTAAATTTTCAAATAATTACTCTGATAACGTGATAATAGGACAAAGATTCCTTAAAACATGTCTCTAACATAAAAACTAAAAATTGATGATTTCATATTTAGGTATGCAGTTGGATTTCAAAGATAAAAGAAGCAAAACTATGAACATGAAGGTATACAAAGTCATTAGCAATTGGAACATTTTCCCAAACTTATTATGTGCATACAAATATGAGTGAGAAGTAAAAATCGAAAACACCAAAACAGTGGATATCAAGGAATATGAACTCGTTAGAACTAAAACTCGGTAATGAATATGTAATCCAAACAAAACCACGTCAAACTATAGAAAACTCATCACCACTGAAACTCGCAGTTCATAATTTATAAACCGCCATTACCTACCTAGTAGTATCAGTGAATAAAATATAGCAATTTGAGGAAGCAAAAAATATTTAAAATTCATCATTCCTATGAAGAATGGATAGCAGAAAAAACAAAATTTCTATAATGAAATGTGTACTACAACCATAAACAATTATACAAACTGCACGTAACAGAAGATGGAGATTGAAATGGTGAAAAATACCTTTTATTTGGGTTCTATCGGTCAGATTGCAGTAGAACTTCGAAGGAACCACGGGAATAATGAATAGATAATAGAGAAGTCAGTTTCAAAGTGTGGACATAATTTTGAAAAGAAGATGGGCGATCGAGGGGAAGTTATGATATTTGTAGTAGAAGGAATTGAATTCGGTGGAAATGGTGGTTTACTGGGGTTAGTGGATATTGAATTACGGAGATAGTGGAAGCAAAGGGTTAGCAACTTAAATCTTGTTGTATGTTGAACCGTCTGATATGTTTTCTTAATTTAGAGCAGAGCCATCCTTTGTCTTAGCATTTATGTCCTAGTCAGCACCGATGCTTTTTGTTATATAGATGTAGATAGCTTAATGAACCCTTAGGAGATGGAAATCCCGAACATCTCTTAAGTTATTGCACTCACGTTAGACACTGGATAGGAGATGTATAACCCCGTAAACATCTCTGAAGCCGTTACATTCATGTTTATTTACTGTTGATTTAACTTACATAAGATCTTTTAGTTCTGACTCAAGTGTTTTGTCTTTTCATTACGTTCTGGTCAGTCTGAGGTTTTTAGTGTACTGAAGACCATTTTATCTCTAGAGGACGGAGATTTGTATACTATATTATTTCCTATATGTTCCACTGCATCATGCTGTTCCGCTGCATTATTTATTTATTTATGCTGTATGTAACTCTGATATGTATTATAAAAGTGTAATCAAATGTTATTTGTAAAACAGCTTCATAAACTGTTTATTTGATTATTATATTTTTTCATTCCATTGTGAGATTCTGTGTTTTTTTTTCTTTCTTTTCTCTTCCTTTTCTTATTTACCCCATAACAATCCTCCCTTTTGAATGGTTTGAGTTTGACATGTGTGGTTTATTGTCGATTTAAACCGTCCAAAAAGGTGGGTCGTTACAAAGGAGATGAGGTGTAAAGTTAAAAGCAAGCAAGGCACATGTAAGGGGGGTCCTGGCCATGTAAACGAGGGTAAAGGAAGTGCTTGGGCTTGTGTATTCATTCATTATCCACTAAAGCTTGAAAAATAAGAAAAGATCAAAAATGTTGTAAGTGGATCAGTAATAATCCACTTTGTTCTTTACTAATTTCACTAATTAACTCAAATCTCTTCTAAACTTCATCAAACTTTCACCAATACCTTAGAATATCTTAGGAAGCTCAGATCTAAAGTAAAATGTAGGAACATTAAAGAGGATGGTGGGATTCCTCTTTGGGTTGTGAGCATGAAAGGTAAAAGGAAGGTGTGGCTTGGATTGGATGTGCTAAAGTTTGGATCTTTAGGAGTTTGGTGATAGTAGAAAGTGGTTCTTTGATTTTTGTATGTTTGGGCTTATCGTAGGCTTGGATTTGGATGAGTTGTCTCACTATCTTGTATGTATATATTTTGTGCGTGTGTATGTGTGTGTGCGCGTGTGCGCAAAATACACAGTTAAAGTAACATTAATTAATTATAGTTATAACTTTGGACCCCTCTTGCTTTTAAAAGAAAATGACAACTTTATATTGTATAACATCACTTCTATTACCTTCTATAACATGTGGCATGGCCTAGACTATGTGTCTTCATGTTTGGTTAGCTTGTGTGTTGAATTAAAGTATGTTTGAAAGTGTTTGAAGCGAGAATAGTCGCTATAAGTGCATTTTAATATTCTTTAACTTTAACTTGTGTAAATAGAAGATTTATGATCTTAACTTGGTATAACTTGTTTTTGTTATTTTCAACACATTATTTGGTTTATGGGACAGTAAAGAAATGGTTTGGAAAGTTATAGAAATTGTGAAACCAAATTGTGAAAGTTGGAAACGAAAAGATCGCCATGGATGCACTTTGAAAATGCTTTATGTTCGGCGATTTCAAAGTCAACTTTGAGAGACATCTCAGGACTTCTTTGCATTTTAACAAGTACTATAAGTGTACTTATTATTGGAAAAATATGGAAGTTTAATTCATTCACTAACTTGTGAAACAAAGTTGTAAAATTTTATAGCGAGAAGAAGGTCGTTATATAAGCATTTTTAATAAGTATTATATATTTAATTTTTATTGAAAAAAATTGGAGGTAAAAATATTTTTGAATTGGTCAAACAAAATGGCTAAAGTTGGAGTAAAAATGTCGCTAAATGAATGTTCTAGCAAATACCTTGTGTTCGGGTATTTTTCTAATAAAGTAGGAAATATTCTTAAGGTTTCTTTACATGGGTTATAAGTAAAATAAGGGTAGTACTTACTATAAAAATTCAAGTCTAAAATAATTTGTTTAAGTGGTTAAAATTGGTCACAAAGATCGTGCTTTTCTATGTTGTTCTTTATCAAGGACTTTCAACAGCATTAATAAATGTTGTAGTAAGTTGCTTATGGTTTTACGTGTTTAAAAAAATGATATTTAAATTTGGTATTTTTTCTTAATCCTTTTAGGGATGTTTTCTAGCATATTTTGCAGTATTTTAAAGTTGGTTTGAAGTTTAAATATATTTTAATAATTATTTACGAATTTTGATAAAGGGGTTTTATAAAATAAAAGATTCCTTTTATTTATTTTTGTCAAATTATAAATTAATTATTTTAAAATAATAACTTACATAGATATTTAAAACCTATTTATAATCATTTTTAAAGTATTTATATATATATAAGTTTGGAAAAGTGAGTTAAGTGTTTTATAAAAGAACAAAGGAAGCTTTGAATTATAACATTTATGTTATAATAAACGGTTTTGTGAAGTTATGTAAAAGTATATTATGTTGTAAATGAGTATACTTAAACCTTTAAAAAGAATGTTTTAAAGATAATGATAAGTATGGAATGGTTTTGGGTTTGTTGTGACAATGTGTTAACGACATTTGTCTTTAACCCTTTTTGATTATACTTATGAATGTAAATAGATCTTTAAAAAAATATTTTAAAGATAAGCATAACTGAAATGGTTTTGGATTTGTAGTGACAATGTTTAAGTAATATTTGTATTAAAACTTTTGAATTAGATATTTGAATATAGTTAGACCTTTTAAATGGATATTTCAAAGGTAATAACAAGTATGGAATCTTTTGGAAAAAGATAGAAAAGTAAAGTTTTAAAATAAGCAATCTTGTTAATGATTTGTGAATATACTCATACCATTTTAGATAAGAATATGAATAATTTTTGAAGTATGGAAAGAGTATAAATGAATAGTAGAAATTAATAGACAAAGTTTTATTAGATAAAAGAAGTTTTACTAATAAAAGAGGTTTTAATTAATAATAGTACTAATTAAATAAAAAAGGGATTAGAAGTTGCTTATGTGACTTAATCGTGCTTTGCATGAGTTAATCATGATTTTGTGTTTACTCAGTTAGGAAAGTATTTAGTCATGTACTTAGCACTAAAAGCCGATGAGGTAGGCTTATCAATCCGTGAGAGTTAAAAATGAAGTATCGATGTAAGGTTTTGATGCAAGAATTGTGAGAAGCATACGAGACTTGGTTTCCATATATGATCGTTTTCATTGTTGTTGAAATTAACCAAATCCATTGATTTAGTTTTGAAAAAACTGGGATCATTAAGTGTTTTACATATCGAAAACCATTTTAAAACTGATATATGAGTTCTATGTTTTGAAAGCAATTATGAAGTGGAATGCTTTATAGTTGAATTGTCTATCATAAAGTTAAGTCCAAGGGAGAGGTCATCGTTAGCATTCGTTGGAGGACTTATGCTGGAATCTATATAGTGATTCAAGATCTTTTCAAGATGCTTAAATCCATGTAGGGATTCATGACCTGTTCAAGATGCTGGAATCCATTTAGGGATTCATGTTCTTTTTGATTGATGTAGACTCATGTGAAAGATGCCGAATGTGACCATAACATCGAAAATGGCTAGAGATAGAGTAGGCTGCACAACTTAGGGTTTTGCTAACCCTCGACGGGGCATGTCAACTCCAAATCTAGAGTATGCTTATCGAAGCTATGCATGGGAGTTGATGATACTTGGTTCCACATAGTTCATACCAGTGTTCCTGCATAGACCAGCTGTTCTTACCTTATGGTATTTCTATCTAGAGATATATGACACTCGGAAGGTGGTTTTTGATCCTTGTGCATGGATGTTCGCTTCAGTTTACTAGAGACGTCTCCGTGGAAAATCCATTATGCAAACATACTTAGCGGGTTTGATTGTACCCTCAATATTGTTGTGGTATGATCAATGTAAGCATCAAAGCTATTTGATATGATTTATATTCTACACCCTAGACATTATCTATTATATCACCTTATGTACTTATTAGATGAGTGGTCCTTTTGAGGGTATAACCGTTATGGCATTTCGTGCGGCTCAAAAGTATTGTTACATGTTGGTCACATATTTTTTGACTTTCTCATATCAAACTTATGTTTGACACATGGTTTTTATTTTTCCTAAATTCCTCGTGTACTATTTCGAGTAGTCTAAGAAAGGCAAGTTTAAGTTGAATGTTCATTGAACCTTGAGGAGACGGGCTGGATGTTTCACCTACCATAGTATTCTTATTTTCACTGCATTACTATTATGTATGCATTAGAGTTTGTGAGGCTAAGTTGTTATAACTTTCCCGGCTGATGATAGTATTTAGAATTGTAACTCTGAAATACTTTGTATCTAAGAGTGACAGTTTGTACTATCTTTTGATATTATATGATATCATTCTGCCGTGAGATTCTGATACAATATTCCTTCTTTCTTGTTCTATTTCGTTTTCTTTTTATTTTACCAAAACAATCCGTCCTTCCGACACTTGGATGCTCAACACTAATACCGTGGATGTATTAGTGTCAGCATTAGGGTCAAAAAGATTGGTCGTTATAACTTGTTATCAGAGCTAAAGGTTAAGCGAGAACCATGGCTTTTGTAGGGTATGACTCATTAATAAATATGGTAATGGAAAGCCATAGCATAAGTTGTGTGTATTATACATATGAGAGTGTATTTGTATTTTTTATAAGCGTATACCTCAAATGTAATTACAACTATGAAAATTAAAGATCTTATATAAGGTAACTTGTACAAGTATGACTTGTCAAGGTGTAGTTTAATTAATATAGGGATTGATGATGTTTATTCATTACCCCATATTAATTTGTTTAGCCATGCTCGACCAATTTATGAGCATTGCTATCCTTTGTAGAATGATTTGACATGCTCAACCAATATATGAGCATTATTATTATTTGTAGAATTATTAGCTTAATATTTCTCAACTAGTTTACGAGCATTGTTACCATTTGTTGATTGATTAGTCATGCTCGACCAGTTTATGAGCATTGACTATTGTTTGTTGATTTGTGCTTGACCAGCTTATGAGCAGTTTTTCCTTTCACTACATGGGTTGTGTAGATAGTATTTGTAAATGCATTGAAATGAACACCTTGTGAACTGAGTTTCATAGTTTGATTATAAGGCGTTCGGTGATAATGTAGGGTTAGAAGTTAACTTTTATAAAATTTGAATTTAGTAAACGTCTATGATATTTGTAAATAAATATTTGTGAAATAATTATATATAAGAAAGTGATTTTATATAAATATGGTTTATGAAATATGGTTTATATATGAAGAGGATTTAAACTGATATTCTAAGAACTTAAATCCCAATATTATTGAAATTGGTTTTCTAAGGTTTTGGAAAATACTAGTAGTATTATTTGAAAGTAAATAATTAAGAAACTATTTTATGAAATCGAGATCATGATACTTAGTACTATCATACGAAGTATTTGACACCGCTTTGAAAGTGATTTTGGGTTAAGTCTGAAAGGTATGATTTGGATGTATTGAACTCACTTCTGTTTCTTGATAATAATTCTGCCGACGATTGCAGCATTATCGACATTCATTTTCGGGTTTAAAAGTTGGGGATGCTATATAGTGGTTTTGGTACAACAGATTTTGGTTTAATCTCGAAGTATGATTTGATATACAAAAGATATACGTGTGTATTATTATTTCAATCGATTTAAATAAAACCCGATGTTTAGGTCTAAAGTTTTCCTTAAAAAAATTAAAGATAAAATATAGAGTGGTTTAGCAAAGGTTTGGAAATAAACTTTCTATATGGAAAAGATTTGAAAGTATGCTATGTTGGGGGCCTAAGTGATAGTGGCATGGCCCAGAATAAATGATGAAACCTTTTCATGTTTTCCCTTTTTGGTAAACTTCTTTTAATAAATAAATGAAACTTTGTTAAGTTATTTTATGGACGCATGTATCCTAGCATTAGGATAGTAGGTATGTGCATCGTATTATGATATGTTGTTCGGTAGTTTTCATTTGTTAAAATGAAATGGAATTTTTGGTGACTTTGGACAGTCAGAAACTTTCAAATCATTTTAAAACTTGAAGCTAAGTATTTTTGTGAAAATATAATAGTAAAGCTTTTGTAACTCTTGAATTGAGATGGTATTAAGTTAAAACAAGTTTTGAATTTGTTGAACATCCTTGTTAAGTAAAATGGATTTGATGTTTTGTATATACTTTTAGGATGTAGTGGGGTATTATACAAGTATGAACTTAAGTTATAAAATGTTTATAAACTGGAAGTTATGTTTTTATGAAATGCTTCATAAATGGTTTAGTATTGAATGAGATATATTATTAGGATAAAGAAATGTGATAAAAAGTAATAGGTGTAGTTAAGAAACCAATATAATAAATACGTAAGTTGTATATAGATCATTTTACTTGCATGACTGTTCTTGATCCAATATTCGAGTACATGGTTTCGAGGTGATTTACATCAGTCCGAACAAGGATTTTTCACTCGATTCTTGACGACGAGCACTTGATACAGATTCTTAATATTATCCTAAAGTTTTCTATCATAGTTTACAGCTATGTAAGGAGAATGGAGGTTTCTAATAAAGAAACCTAATCAGAGTCTGCACTTGAGAGGTTAAGAGATCTATACTAGTTAGGAACTGAAATTATGTGATCGAGCAAGTAATCAGATTTGATATTGCATACGGATGATCCACGTACATCGTATGGGCTTTAGTATATATGCATACTATGTTTTGTTGGCCTATGGAGAGTTTAAGTGATTACTTTTCGATTTTTTATCAGGTAGAATGAATGATTGACTAAGTAATAACCTAGAGCTATTGAGCGTAAGGTACGCTTAGTAGATGGTTTATCATCCTTGTGCAAGAAGTGGATTTTTTGAACCCGGGCAATCCGTAAGCTATGGTTGCTAGTGATGTTGAATACTGTTAAGTATTTCTATGTGATTTTTTGCTTTATTTTGTTCGTGTTGGAATTTCGAGGATGAAATACTCTACGTAGGGGAGAATGCAACGACCCAGAATTTCGGACACTTCGTATCTAAATATCAGAATTATTTAAATATTTGAATCTTCGGTTAAATGTTATTAAACTGATTTAATAATCTTGTTAACCACCTTTTAAGTAATAACTAATGATGGTAAACTTGTTTTAGAAAAATGTTTATACAAATAGCTAATTTGAAGAAATATCGGTAATGTGACCAAACATCGTTTTATCGATAAACAATTTTTTACTCGTTAGAAGTTGTTCGAACTTTTTTACATACACTTATTTTCTTAGGAAATCAATAATAAGAAATAAAAATATTTTTCCATTTATGGAAAGAAAATGTTGATGATGTCATGCATGCAGTCATAAAAGATATTTTGCATGCAAGGGTAAAAGGGTAATTTGTTAAGAAGATGAGGTGTAAATTTAAAAGCATGCAAATCACATGTAAGGGGGGTCTTGGCTATGTAAAGGAGGGTAAAGGAAGTGCTTTGGCTTGTGTATTCATTCATTATCTCCTAAAGCTTAAAAAAACTAAAGATCAAAAACGGTGGAAGTGGATTAGCACTAATCCACATTATTCTTCACTAATCTTTCTCTAATTAACTTAAATCTCTTTCAAACTTCACCAAACTTTCACCAATACCTTAGAATACCTTAGGAAGCTTATATATAAAGTAAAAAGTGGGAAAAGTAAAGAGGATGGTGGGATTCCTCTTTGGGCCGTGAGCATGGAAGGTGGAGTGAATGTGTGGCTTGTCTTGGATGTGCTAAAGGTTGGATCTTTAGGAGTTTGGTGATGGTAGAAAGTGGTTTTTTGATTCTTGTGTGTTTGAGCTTGTTCTAGATTTGGATTTGGGTATGTTATCTCACTATCTTATATGTATATATTTTGTATATATATGTGTGTGCAAAATAAAAGGTTAAAGTGATATTAACTAGTTAAAGTTATAACTTTGGACCCCTCTTGCTTTTGAAAGAAAATGACAAATTTGTTTCATATAATACCACTTCTATTACCTTATATAACATGTGGCATGTCCTAAACTTTTTGTCCACATTTTTGATTAGTATGTTTAATTGAAGTATGTTTGAAAGTGTTTAAAGCAAGAATAGTCGCTATAAGTGCACTTCGATGTCCCTTAACTTTAATTTGTATAAATGGAAGATTTATGATCTTAAATTGGTATAACTTGTTTTGGTTTTTCTCTATACATTATTTTGTGTATGGAACAGTAAATAAATGGTTTGGAAAGTTATAGAAATTGTAAAACCAAATTGTGAAAGTTAGAAGCGAAAAGGTCGCTATGGATGCACTTTGAAAATGCCTTGTGTTAGGTGATTTTCAAAGTCAACTTTGAGATACATCCTAGGAGCTTCTTTGCATTTTTAATATGTATTATAAGTGTAATTATTTTTGGAAAAAGTATACAAGTTTAGCTCGTTCAATAATTTGTGAAACAAAATTGCAAAAAGTTATAGCGAGAAGAAGGTTGCTATATAAGCACTTTGAAATGTCCTATTTTAGGGAATTTTTGTAATTAATTTGAAAGATATTCTTAAGGATTTATTTGTATTTTAAAAATAATTATATGTTTATTTATTACTAGAAAAAAATTGGATTTTAAAAGATTTTGTAATTGGCCAAACAAAATGGCTAAAGTTGGAGTAAAAATGTCGCTAAACAAACATTCTAGCAAATACCTTATTTTTAGAAAATTTTCTAAATAAAATGATAATTATTCATAGCAGTTTCTTTCCATCATTTTTAAGTACCCAAAGAGTAGTACTTACTATAAAAATTTCAAGTCTTAAACATTTGTTTAAATGGTTAAAACTAGTCGCAAGATCATGCTTTTCTATGTTGTTCTTTATCAAGAGCTTTTAACAATATTTATAACTGTTGTTGTAAGTTTCTTATGGTTTTAAGTATTTAAAAGAATGATATTTAACTTTGGTATGTTTTCCTAATCTTTTTAGGGATGTTTTCTAACATATTTTGCAGTATTTTAAAGTTGGTTTGAAGTTTTAATATATTTTAATAATTATTTATGAATTTTGAAAGTAAAGGGATTTTATAATATAAGACATGCTTTTTATTTATTTTCGTCAAATTATAAATTAGTTATTTTCAAGTAATATTTTATATATATATCTAAAACCTATTTATTAATATTTTTAATGTATGTGTGTATATTAGTTTGGAAAAGTAAGTTAAGTGCTTTATAAAAGAATAAAGGAAAATTTGAATTATAACACTTATGTTATAATAAACAGTTTTGTGAAGTTATGTAAAAGTATATTATCTTGTAAATAAGTATAATTAGACCTTTAAAAAGAATGCTCTAAAGCTAATAACAAGTATGTAACAGTTTTGGGTTTGTTGTGACAGTGTGTTTGCAGCATTTGTCTTTAACCCTTTTTATTATACTTATGAATGTAAATAGATCTTTAAAAAGAATGTTTTAAAGATAAGCATAAGTGAAATGGTTTTGGATTTTTTGTGACAATGTGTTAACAACATTTGTCTTTAATCATTTTTTTATTATACATATGTATGTAAATAGATCTTTAAAAAATGTTTCAAAGGTAAGCTTAAGTGAAATGGTTTTAGGTTTGTAGTGACACTGTAAAGTAAAATTTGTCTTAAACCTTTTGAATTAGATATTTGAATGTAATTAGACATTTTAAATGAATATTTCAAAGGTAATAACAAATATGGAATCTTTTGAAATAAGATTGAAAAATTAAGGTTTAAAGTAAAAAATCTTGTTAATCATTTGTGAATATACTTATACCATTTGAGATAAGTATACGAATACGTTTTGAAGATTGAAAGAGTACAAATAAATAATAGAAATTGATAAATGAGGTTTTATTAGATAAAAGAAGTTTTACTAATAAAAGAGGTTTTAATGAATAAAAGTATTAATTAAATAAAAAAGGAATAGAAGTCCCTTATGTGACTTAATCGTGCTTTGTGTGATTTGATCGTGCTTTGTGTGTTTACTTATTTATGGAAAGTATTTAGTCATGTACTTAGCACTAAAAGCCAATGTAGTAGGCTTGTCTATTTGTAAGAGTTAAGCATGATGTATCTAGGCAAGGCTTTGATGTAACTAGTGCTCTTACTTACCTGGCTTCACTCTTAACTAAAGGCTGATGTAAGTTGAAAAGTTTGGAAACATGATAAGTATATGAGAATTGGTTTCCATATGCGATCATTTCCATTGTTATTGAAAATAACCAAATTCATTGATATAGTTTAAAGAGACCAGGATTGGTAAGTGTTTTACTTATCGGAAATCACTTCAAAAATGATATACGGGTTCTATGTTTTGGAAGCGGTTATGAAGTGGAATGCTACAAAGTTGAACTGTATATCCTGAGGTTAAGTCCAAGAGGGATGTCAGTATTAGCATTTAAACCAAAGAACTTATGCTGGAATCTATATGGAGATTCAAGATCTATTTGATATGCTCAAATCCATGTAGGGATTTGTGATTTATTCGAGATTATGGAATCCATTTGGGGATTCGTGTTTTGCTCGAGTCATGAAGACTCGTGTGAAAGATGTCAAACGTAACCTCGATATCAAAAATGGCTAAAGACAGAGTTGGCCGCACAACCTGGGGTTTTGCTAACCTACGATGGGGTATGCCAACTCCAAATTTAGAGTATGTTTATCGATGTTGCATGCAAGAGTTGATGCTTCTTGGTTCCACGTGGTTCATACCAATATTTGTGCGTGAGCCAGTTGTGTTTACCTTATAGTATATTCTATCTAGAGATATATGACGCTCGAAAGGTGGTTTTTGATCCTTATGCATGGAGATCTACTTCAGTTTACTAGAGGTGTCTATGTGGAAAATCCATTATGCAAACGTACCTTAATGGTTTTGATTGTACCCTCAATATTGTTGTGGTGTGATCAATGTAAGCATTATAGCTATTTGATATGATTTATATTCTATACCCTGGACATTATCTATCATATTACCTTATGTACTTATTAGATGAGTGATTCTTTTAAAGGGATAACCGTTACAACATTCTATGTGGTCTTAAAAGTATTGTTATATGTTGATCACATATTTCTTGAGTTTCTCATACCAAACTTATACCTGACATGTTGTTTTTGTTTTATTTAAATTCCTCATATGATCTTTCGAGTAGTTTGAGAAAGGCAGGTTTTAGTTGGATGTTCATTAGAGCTTGACAAGTGAGCTGGATGTTTACCCTACGCTTTTATAGTATTCTTATTTCCACCGCCTTACTATTTTTTATATATCAGCATTTGTGAGGATGAGTTGTTATAACTTTCCAGACTGATGATAGTATTTAGAATTATAACTTTGAAATGCTATATATCTTAGAGTGACAGTTTTTACTATCTTTTGATATTATATGTTATCGTTCCACTGTGAGATTCATATATTGTGTTTCTTCTTTCTTGTTCTATTTCCTTTTCTTTTACCATGACAATCTATCTTTTCGGCACTTAGATGCTCGGCACTAACACCGTGGATGTATTAGTATCGACATTCGGGGGTCGAAAAGGCTGGTTGTTACACATTTTGATTTGCATTTCTGGCTCCATCATTGTTACACAATCACATCCACAAGTATAGCCGTATGATTTGATAGAGTTTTACATACTAAGATTTTGGATCTTGATTACAATTGATACTATAACTCTTGAATAGCACTTTGATCTTGGCTTGAGTGAGAGAGATGAGAGAAATCAGTGAGTAGATGAAGGAGAATCAAACTAGTGATGATTGAATTTTATTCTGGTTGAATTTCGGCAGAGTTTGGTTAAATTTTGATTTAGAAAATGAGGGAGTGGAAGGAGGAGAGATGAATAAGAAAGTAGATGTTAAAAATTCTTTTGGAAGTCTGGTATATATAGGGAAACAACGGTCGGGTTCATTCGCGAAGAGATATGACGAAAAGACATTTCCATTCAAATTTGAATTTTGAAAATTACGGCCACTATGTTGACATACATAGATAGAGTATGCCGTTATACTCTTCACAAAATTGAAAAACACTTTAAAAATATTATTTTGAAAATCCGTTGATTTGTAATAATTTGATACTTTGTAGAATCATTTAAATATAGTTTATACCCATTTTAATCAAAATATAACTTAATAAAACTTTATAAAATAATTTTGAAAGATTTAATAAGAGTATTCAATATAATGTAAATAATATATATAATCAATATAGTTATAAATTATAAGTAAATATCTAAAATCAAAATATAAATATAAAAAATAAACGTAAGGAAGATATAAACTGGAATACAAAAAAATATAATAGATTAAAAAAATACATAAAAACTTAATATAAATTTTTTGTAGATATAAAAGGTTAAGAAATTATTTTAAGAAATATTTTGAATAGATGTTTAAAAAGATTATTTTGAAAACCAGGATATTTGAAAAATATTTAAAACTTATTTGAAATAGATTGAGTGAGATCAAGAAAGTGCTATCTAGGTTTTAACAAAAATTCTATAACTCTATAACTTATTTGGAATATCTTAAAATCTTGAACTCTTCAATACTCATGAGCCTTCAATTACCAGCATCTTGAATCTACTTTTGATACTGTACAGTCTTCTTAATCTACTCTATAACACCTGTTTGATATCCTGCACTATATACTATATATATCTTGATAAAACGTTAGTATCTATATTTTATATAATGTCCTATGGTTGTTATCATCAAACCAAAACCTAAGGTACTAACAATCTCCTTGTTTTTTATGATGACAACTCTATATACAAAATATAATATTACTCCTCATGGGTTACAAAATTCCCCCTTAATCTATGCCTAAATTTCATATATTTCTCCCTCTTTGTCATCAAAAAAATAACCACCTAAAACTATAACTCTAACACTAACTCATACTCTAATTCTAACTCTAACTTCCCCTAAATAAAATACTAATTGATATATATATATATATAAGAATTATATATAATGATGATGAGAATGATTGTATAAAAACAATAAGTGATATGTAAAAATAGATAATCATGAAAAAATCATAATTAATCTAAATATTCATCCAATCGAACAAAGTTAATGTTGCACACCATTAAAACAAATCCACACAAATCAAACCAATCAAATCCAAATCAAATCAAGTATTATTTATATACAATCAAACCTATTTAACTAGACATTTCGAGGAATTTCAACCCACCCATCAATGCCAAAGATGGGATCCGCTTTAATAACATCCCAATCTTCATCATCTTTGTTGATGGTACACTCTGGAATGGTAGTTGGTTCTTCTTTGTTCAAGGCAAAAATCATCCACCGAATCGCATCGAAATGTCTTTCTTGCTCCTTGATCATCTATATTTGACTCAATTTTAAGTGCCTTTTGTTTCTTAAGTTGAAAGAAAGAATGTTCTTGAATGGTTCAAGAGTTTGTTTGAGGTTTTCGCAAAGTTTTTGATTTGGGGAAGCCATTATTGAAGAGATAAGTTTATATATGAAAAAGAGTGAAGATAAAGACTGAAAATAATGATTTTTTGGAGTGAATAGGTATATATAGGGGTAAGAAGTCGTTTGAAATGAATTGGTATTTGGTAGTTATTATTTTTTTAATTTTAATTTTTTTGAAAACTGGCCGTTATATGTGAACATACATAATTTGCATATGTCAACATATGTAATATATTTTTCAAAACTACTTTATTTTACCATTCTATTGTTTTGGCCTGTACTATTATATTTGTATGACTTTCCAAAGATAATTGACAATGTATAACAACAAGAAATAGAACGTTCATTGATAATAAAGATGAGTACAAGTAATAAAATAAAGATACATGAGATTCAACATAAACTTAAAACTAGAAAATCCAAATACAAAAATAGCTTAAAAATCAATTAGAAAGATATGGATGAAAATAAAGAAGAACCACCAAGCTTGTGTTAGAACCTCCAACTTATGTTTCAATGATAACAACTGTACACTCATATACATATATATACTTTATCAAGATTACATGTATATACTACAAGCATGCACCATGATCGAAAATATTGAGACTCAAAGAGAAACGAAGATTCATTGACCATACTAAGGTTATTCTACTATAAAAGAGTCCTAGACAAAATATTGTTAAGGTCTCCTTGAGTATATATGCATACACGATCACACACAATTTTATATACATAATCTAGTGGAAAACTGCTTTTTCACCTCACAGACATCTGAGGTATATTCACAGACGTCTGTGACAAGTCTCTGGTTAAAAGTTAAAACTAGACACAAACGTCTGTCATTATACCACAGACATCTGTCATGTCAAAAACTGTCATATTTGAAAAGACACTTTTTTTTGAAACTAAAGGAAATCATCTTTCATGAAGAGTTGCAGCCATTAAAAGGAAAAGATTTCTTTGAAGAGTAACAACTCTTCATCTGCACCTCTTCGATTCTACAAACAGCATCTTGATTGAGAAGTAGAAATCACTTACTTAACTTGATTTGATATATTCTTTACTCTCTTGATTTCTAAGCACTCTCTTGCATATACACTGTTTACATACTCTCAATCCACTATAACCAAAATAGAATTTCGGTTAAATCACTTCCTACAACTCAAAGCACTCATATTGATATACTCAAAGGAGATCATAGGAAGATTTGTACTATTAGTCAAAAAATGTGTTATTTAGAACACGAGATTGTCAGAGATACTTTTGTATTAGCCTAGTCCTCCGGGCAAAGTGAGGGTAGTTTGTTTAAAGGAAATACCGAAGGGGAGCTCGGGACTGGACGTAGAACGGGAGGTCCGAACCAGTATAAAAACTCTGGATTGCACGCTTTTTATATTTTACTATTTATTGTCTACTATTGCATTGATTTATATACTTGCATATTATACGCAAGTTAGATAGTATACGATCCACAAGACTTTTAGCTTGTGGATGATCTTTTCAAAGAGTTTATCCATTTTGTTAGAAATTGAGGTAAAACACTTTGAGAATGATTTCTTAAGCTTTCTTTGGTTGTGAATGATCTTCTCTTGATTTTGGAGAAGATCTTTGTTGGATGGGTTAGGTGGCATATTGATACTTTCCAAAGAAGTATGCTCCTCGTCTTCTTGTTCTTCCTCCTCGTTTTCCATTTCCTCTCCTTCCTCTTCCTCCTCTTCTCTTATTTCTTGCTCCTCTTCCCAAGCCAACCTTTGTTCATTTTCACAAGCATTTCATAAGGCTCGAAAAAGGATGAAATATGCATAAGTGAAATGTTGGCGTTGTCAAATATTTTTCGAGGAATTATTTCCTCTTCTTTAAGGTCAACACCAAAATAATTGAAAACACGAGTAAGATACAAACCATGAAATAGCATGTTTTCATGTTTAGAAAGATTTTTTGAAAAAATTTCATCAAAAATGATTTAAGACCAATTTATGTTGTATTGACCATAAATGGTGAAAAGTGCTTTGAAAACTTTTTTTATCGAGTTATTATAATTACCCGTTCTAGGAGTGATACTTGGTTGCAAAAGAAGGCTTAATATTAGTGCTTTCGGACGCAAGTTTTTGTTTTTAAATTCAAAATCATCAACACTTTCGAAAATGTCATGGATTACTTCACAAGTTTGAAAATTTATTTTAAAGTTGAAAGGTCCATTCCACTAGATTTGCATTCAAGAATGTGACCCAAAAGCTCACAATTTAAAACAATTTGTCTCCCCTTGATACTACTCTAAACTTCTCCTTTCTCTTCCACCATAAAACTTCCCTTTTAAATTTTCATAAAACATCTTCACCAATTTTAGATAACAAACAAAATTATTTTGAGAAGCATCAATTAAACCATGAATTTTGTTTTGCAAACAATGATTAAAAAGATCATAAGTAGGAAAATCTTCAAAAATAACGAATCTTCTGGGAAAGACTTTTTCGAAAGATATATACTCAGTATAGGCTTGCATGGGTTCTTGATCATTAAAAGATATTCTTTTGATTTTCTTAGAAAGCCTCATGGTTGCCTTAGTATTGCTTGAAGATGCCATTGTAGAGTAGTTTTAAGAGATATGAGAGTTTATGATTTTTGAATTTGAAAATGAAAGTGAAAAATAAATGGATGGAGATAGAATAAATAGAGAATCAAAGGACATGTTCTCTGGTCAAGTGACATCTTTTCATAACATATGAGTTGGTGAAAAAGTGGAGGGAGATTCAAATTTGGAATTTGAAATTGAAAATCAAAATCAAAATCTGCCTAAGTATGTCGACATATGCTATGGATGTATGTCGACATACATGTCGAATTTTGCAAAATTGATTTCTATTCAACTATATCCTTATTTATTATATATATACTTATCTATACTATAAAGCAAAACCTTGGTCAAAGCGGTCAAACTGAAGCCTTTTTTGCATTACCCAAAATGTCCTCTACCACCCACGACAGCTAGCACAAAATGAGGCTATTACCGTCTTCCTTCCTTCCACCATGTTCTCAAAGCAGTTGCCATATTCCATTTCAACCCCGCTTCAACTTTTTCCTCCCCCTAACCCTAAAGAATCGGAAGACATAAAACCGTTCATTACCTCATCTACCAACTCTCCGCGACTTACGACTCAACCAGTTGTGTGCTACCGTCACGGCTTCCTCATCTATTTCGAGATTGTTGGATTCGACAAGAATCGTTGACTAATGGTAGAAGATGATTTGCGTACGTCTTTTCCGATTTTACGACTCCATTCACCCAATTTGAAGCCGACAGCAACAACGTCTTCGAAACTAGGCAACGATTGAGGATGCAGCACACCGACATCCGAAGATCACCTGCTGAACCCACAACTCACGTGTCCGCCGACGCCTAAAAAGCCGAGAGCGACGAAGACGAAGACTTTCTCCTCCGCCGACGAACCTCTATTTTTCCCCTTCCTCATGTAAGCTTTTACTGCTTGATGGAACATTTAGCTTTTCTAAAATGCAGTAGATCTTGCACTTTGCTTTATTAACTGAGAAATTAGTATTTGTAACTCACTTGATGGTTGGATGATTAAACTGATATTGATGAAGGAAGTAGATATGTTGCATCTGAATTATAATAATTTGATTGACTTTTTTTAATTTTTTTCCTCTTACATTTCAAACATTATGTTTTCATACTGAAACCAAACCTATTTGTCAAAACAGTAAACAAACACAAATATTTCTCAACTTTAAACCATGAATTGGGTTCTATTTTCTACCAGTTTCATATGTCATGCATGATTGCGTATGTGATGTTTGTCTTCTGATATCTCAGCCGCATCTGATGAATGAAATAGAAGCAGTATTAGCTAAAAGCGATCATGTTAATTAGTCAGCGTATTGAAAAACTACTGATGCAGTTGTTCATTTACATCTGAATACTTTCCTATATTACTGCTGTAGTTGTTTATTTGCATCAGCTTGACATACACGACACTTAACTGTACAAAGTCTACATATATACACCCTATTACTGTTCAACCCAACCCTATGTCGAAAAGCTGGATTAGTGGGAAGTAGGAAGTAGACCCAAAAACCTATGGCAATATATACCACTATATAAATTGATATCAATAGACTGAAATGCATGGACGACGAAATTGTCAACAGCGTCGTCTTTTATCTCACACATATTTCACATAATGCTTCAGTTTTATTTCACTAAAATCAATTTACTGCAACCATACAATCATCTCCTATGAAAGAAACAAGGTTATTAAATTGGTTAAAATACTTTCTGCTGAAAAAATTCCATAAAAATCTTATGCCATTTATATTTTTTTAGTACTGGAATCAATAATCTGATTGAACATGTTAAACACTGCATTTGTTCATATTGCTGATCAATTCTTTTTTACTGTTTTGTTCAGGTAACCAACTTTATTACCTTAATTTGTAGATTATTCTACTGCTTTGGTTCACACAATGAAAAGCTTCCCCCCACAGATTCATGGTCACCATATATATGAAGAAGTATGGAAAAGAGGAAAATGATGTGGTGACTGTTCTTAAACCACCAACAAGCGACTCCGACTGTGTTCATCAGTTGATTATGTTCAGCGATGTCAAAGTTAGCCAGTGTCGAATCGATGGTAATGGATATCACCAACAATAAAAGAAATCAACGTCACCAATTGGCGCCGACCAAGGTCAGGGCTCACTGTTACGTGAGTTGCCATTCGTATGTTCAAAACTGACATCTCAAGGTATGCGACTTCAACTCTTTTAAAAATCTACAACCTTTAGAAATCGATTATAAAAGATAAACTTTCAAATACTTCAGATCTTGAAAAGCAATGCTTTAAGCTTCAAAAATGACATTTCAATGTTTGGAAATATGTACCCTAAATTTCAAAAATAAAGTGATTTCAAAGGAATATAATTTCAAATAGATTTGATTTCGAGATTTAATTTCAAAAGGCTTTCTGTTTTCTTACTGACTCCAAAGTCAAATTATTTCAGACTTGCTCGATTTTTAACTGATATCAATAGACTGCAATGCATGGACTATGAAATTGTTAACAGCGTCGTCTTTTATCTCACACATATTTCACGTAGTTCTTCAGTTAAATTTCACTAAAATTAATTTACTGCAACCATACAGTCATCTCCTATTAGCTAAAAGTGATCATGTTAACTAGTCAGCATATTGACAAACTACCAATGCGGTTGTTCATTTACATCTGAATACTTTCCTATATTACTGCTGTAGTTGTTTATGTGCATCAGCTTGACATAGAAAACACTTAACTGTACAAAGTCTACATATATACACCCTATTACTGTTCAATCCAAGCCTATGTCGAAAAGCTGGATTAGTGGGAAGTAGGAAGTACATCCAAAAACCTATTACAATATATATCACTATATAAACTGATATCAATAGACTGAAATGCATGGACTACGAAATTGTCAATGCCGTCGTCTTTTATCTCACATATATTTCACATAATGCTTCAGTTTTATTTCACTAAAATCAATTTACTGCAACCATACAGTCATCTCCTTTGAAAGAAACAAGGTTATTAAATTGGTTAAAATATTTTCTGGGACACAATTTTTTACACAACTGCAGCTCGATTTTTATCTGAACTAACCAGTTACCTAATTGGCAACATAATTTATATGGATGATCCATATAATGATTCAAAAGTAATTTGTCTTTTGCTTTAGTTTTCAATCTAAAAAAATTTGGCTCCTTGATTGTGCCAAGGTGACATGTACTTTCTGCTGAAAAACTTCCATACAAATCTTATGCCATTTATATTTTTTTACTCCTGGAATTAGTAATCTGATTGAACATGTTAAACACTGCATTTGTTCGTATTGCTGATCAATTCTTTTTTACTGTTTTGTTCAGGTAATTAACTTTATTACCTTATTTTGTAGATTATTCTACTGCTTTGGTTCAAAGGATGAAAAGCTTCCCCCCACAGATTCATGGTCAACATATATATGAAGAAGTGTGGAAAAGAGGAAAATGATGTGGTGACTGTTCTTAAACCACCAACAAGCGACTCCGACTGTGTTCATCAGTTGATTATGTTCAGCAATGTCAAAGTTAGCCAGTGTCGAATCGATGGTAATGGATATCACCAACAATAAAAGAAATCGACGTCACCAATTGGCGCCGACCAAGGTCAGGTCTCACTGTTACGTGAGTTGCCATTCGTATGTTCAAAACTGACATCTCAAGGTATGCGACTTCAACTCTTTTATAAATGTACAAGCTTTAGAAATCGATTATAAAAGATAAACTTTCAAATACTTCAGATCTTGAAAAGTAATGCTTTAAGCTTCAAAAATGACATTTCAATTTTTGGAAATATGTACCCTAACTTTCAAAAATAAAATGATTTCAAAGGAATATAATTTCAAATAGATTTGATTTCGAGAATTGATTTCAAAAGGCTTTCAGTTTTCTTACTGACTCCAAAGTCAAATTATTTCAAGCTTGCTCGATTTTTAACTGTATCAATAGACTGCAATGCATGGACTACGAAATTGTTAACAGTGTCGTATTTTATCTCGCACATATTTCACGAAGTTCTTCAGTTTAATTTCACTAAAATCAATTTATTGCAACCATAGAGTCATCTCCTATGAAAGAAACAAGGTTATTAAATTGGTTAAAATATTTTCTTCGACACATTTTTTTAACTAACTACAACTCGATTTATATCTTAACTAACCAGTTAACTAACTGACAACATAATTTATATGTATGATCCATATAATGATTCAAAAGTAATTTGTCTTTTGCTTTAGTTTTCAATCTAAAAAGATTTGGCTCATTGACTGTGCCAAGGTGACATGTACTTTCTGCTGAAAAACTTCCATAACAATCTTATGCCATTTATATTTTTTAGTAATGGAATCAATAATCTGATTGAACATGTTAAAAACTGCATTTGCACATATTGTTAACCAATTCTTTTTAACTGTTTTGTTCAGGTAACCAGCTTTATTAGCTTAATTTTTAGATACTTCTACTGCTTTGGTTCAAAGACTGAAAAGCGCTTCATTTTTCTTCGTTACTATGTCATTTGTTTTTCCTTTACTGCACTTTTTACCCTTATGCAGCTGTGAATTTTCTACATCTAAAAATATCAGCTACTCCTTTTTCCATGTTTACAGTTCCATATGTTACAATCGTTATGTTTATCTTCCTGCAATTAGATATTGTTTTACTTTTACCTAACCACTGTTTACGTCTTTTTGGCAGCTAGAGCATCACAGCCAGAACACCTGCCCGACGAACATAGTAGACAGAGGGTAAATCAATTTTCATCTCATATTCAACCTCACAGATCAAAGTTTGTATTTGAAGGTAAATTGACTGCTTCTGTCTTATCTTCCTTAACAAAATGTATACATGGATGGAAGTTTTTAGTACGGCATACTGTGCGTATTCTAAGAAATGGTTTACTGTTAAATGCCTGAGAATTTTGAATAAATTCCAAACATTTCGTACTCATATTCACACTTAATTTATATCCAAAATTGTGAAAGGAAAGAGATGTAATCAGTCATCTTTATATATCCAAATACTTCAAACACCCTTTTAGAAAAAATAAGTAGGCAAAGTAACACAAATTAACAATCTAGCGGCAGCATTTAATTCATAAAAAATGTTGACAGTTATAAAATGTTGACAAAGTAACAACATATCCTGAAGTTAACAGTTATAAAATGTTGACAACAGTATTAGTGGCAGATTTTTCATGTTGCTCAGAACATACTACACAACGACATAAACAATTTGCTGCCTCTTTTATTACACATTTTCTGCTTTACTTTCCCACATATGTAAATTTCTGTATTTTAACAAATATTTTATTTATTCAATTGGGTAATTACTATTTCGTATTTACACTCATGCCCTTTTATTTCTACAAATTTGCACTTTCCAAATTTGTGATAGTTGATAATAAAAGGTTATCTATTTGACTGCACCTTCCTCCTTAACTTACTGTACCTAATCAACCTCTATAACTCTGACTACTTCAAAATCTTCACCCTACTAATACGTCGGTTGCAAAATATCTACCCTACCAACCCCTATAAGTATGCAATTTCCAATATCCACTCCCCCAACTTTTTCCCCTCACTACTACGTTCTACTTAACTTACGTTTCAATAAACACTTTTCCCTAACATCACTTCCACTGCCCCACCATCTTAAGACATCTCTTCCGCCCAACTCATTTTTCCCTGTAACTTTATGAATCAGCGACAAAGGGAAAGACGGCGTGTTGCTCAACGTGCAAGGTGTCAACAATCTAGAGAGTCCGCCATCGCAACTAGAAGGACAGCGGTCAGTGAAAACCAGCAGCAATAATATTCGACAGGTACTTTTCCCCTTCCTTCAGCATTACAACTGTGTACCATTTTAACACCTATGTTTCAGTTTACATAAGTACACTTCACATGTATATACCGTTTCTGGATTCTATGCTCTCACCCACTTTTACACAGATAGCCTGTTGTTACTTACTACTATTTATTACTGTTGTTCTTTATTACTATCTATCCCTGTTTTTATTTTTTGAATTATATACAAAAAAATACAACATTTTTTTATCCATCCTTTATTTTAAAACATGACAGTACTTTTATTTTTAAAATAAATCTACAAGTACTTTGCTGCATGCGGTTGTAAATACATTGCTGCATGTCTTACCAATGTTGACACCACTTTCTTGACGTACAAGTCCTTTGTTTGACGCAAAAGTATACATTGTTATAACCAATATTTCGTCATGTCAGATTTCCCATACATTTTTCTTAATGTCTACAGAAAATAATGTCATGTACTACATGACATTCCTATTTTTTCCAATATACACGAACACGTACCTACGCTGAATCAATATTTGTGGTGGACATTACATTTCTGCAATTGTTAAGTATATTTAAATAACTTTTGGATTACTGTGTTCTTCTTCATTACAATTTATTACAGTTTTTATTTCTGAATTTATATAAAAAAACATTTCTTATCCATCCTTTATTTTACAACAGGACGGTACTTTAATTTTTAATATCAATCTACAAGTACTTTGTTGCATGTGGTTGTAAATACATTGCTGCATGTGGTACCACTGTTAACACAACTTTCTGAACCTATAACTCCTTTGTCTGAAGCAAATGTATACAATGTTAAAACCAATATCTCCTTCTGTCAGATTTTCCATTCGTTCTTCCTACTGCCTAAAGAAAATATAATTATTTACCATTGGTTGATTTTAGTTCAGACAAATTAATCTTCTATTTCTAAATAATTCATCCACTTTGCTGTTTACTACTTCTGCACTTAGTGCTTTCAACCAATTTTTCATACATACACAACACATAAACTTTTTCAACCTTCATATATCTTCAATCTGAACTTATGTTTCAGTTTACATAAGTACACTTCACATGTATATACCGTTTCTGGATTTTATGCTCTCAACCACTATTACACAGATAGCCTGTTGTTATTTACTACTATTTATTACTGTTGTTCTTTATTACTATTTATCCCTGTTTTTATTTGTGGAATTATATACAAAAAAATACAACATTTTTTATCCATCCTTTATTTTAAAACAGGACAGTACTTTTAATTTTAAAATCAATCTAGAAGTACTTTGCTGCATGCGGTTGTAAATACATTGCTGCATGTCTTACCAATGTTGACACCACTTTCTTAATGTACAAGTCCTCTGTCTGACGCAAAAGTATACATTGTTATAACCAATATTTCGTCATGTCAGATTTTCCATACATTTTTCTTACTGTCTAAAGAAAATAATGTCATGTACAACATGACGATCCTATTTTTTCCAATATACACGAACACGTACCTAGGCTGAATCAATATTTGTGGTGGACATTACATTTCTGCAATTGTTAAGTATATTTAAATAACTTTTTGATTACTGTGTTCTTCTTCATTACAATTTATTACTGTTTTTATTTCTGAATTTATATAAAAAAGCATTTTTTATCCATACTTTATTTTACAACAGGACAGTACTTTTATTTTTAATATCAATCTACAAGTACTTTGCTGCATGTGGTTGTAAATACATTGCTGCATGTGTTACCACTGTTAACACCACTTTCTGAACATATAACTCCTTTGTCTGAAGCAAATGTATACAATGTTACAACCAATATCTCCTTATGTTAGATTTTCCATCCGTTCTTCTTACTACCTAAAGAAAATATAATTATTTACCATTGGTTGATTTTAGTTCAAACAAAATAATCTTCTATTTCTACCTAATTCATCCACTTTGCTTTTTACTACTTCTGCACTTAGTGCTTTCAACCAATTTTTCATACACACACAACACATAAACTTTTTCAACCTTCATATATCTTCAATCTGAACTTATGCTTTTCACACATAACAGCCGATGCTAATTCTAATGCACCGACTGCTACATCTCATCCCCAGCAACAACTTCTGCACCAATCTGCCCTTACAACCCGTTATAACTACGGTCGAAATTTTACTGCTTCCCAACCGTTCCTCCGCCATATCCTACCTCAATCAACTCAGTGCCGACAGTGTGCTGCAAAATTATTTCACCGTGAAACAAGTGGGAATTGTTGCTCAAGTGATAAACTTACCACTTCTTATCCTCCACCACCTCTTGAACTTTTACCTTTATTCACTGAAGACAATGAACGAGGATTACATTTCCGAACCAACATTAGATCTTACAACAATGCTTTCGCATTCACTTCTATGGGCGCTAACATCGATCAACACTTGTCTTCCGCTCGGAGCGGAATATACTCTTACCGTGCACAAGGCTCCATCTACCACAGCATCGGAAGTGTTCTGCCTCTGCCGGGTAGTAGACCTAGATACCTCCAACTGTACATCTACGATATTGATCATGAGGTTGACAATCGACAACAGGATAGTACAATATTAAGAGCAGACATCCTACAAACGTTGCAGCAAATCTTAGATTTTTACAACCCATATGTACATGTGCTGCGCCAGTTGGGGCAGCGCACTGATTTACAAGATTGCAGACTGATAATAAAAGAGCTTACAGTTAACCGTCATTTTCACCAACTACCTACTGCAACACAAGTAGCGGGTATCATTGTAGGCGACGACTGCTCAAATAACTCAAACGACAGAGATATTATAGTTGAAACAAGATCAGGAATGCTGCAACGAGTTGCGGATACAGCAGGATTTTATGACCCACTACAATACCCACTTCTCTTCCCACGAGGTGAACAAGGATGGGATTTGAACATGCACAATACCGGACATAACCTTATCAGCTGCAGAGCCTACTACTCTCATCTGTTACAGGTTTGTAATCCCCCACATTCAACGGAATATACAACTTCTGTATGCATACCTCACATACATTAACTTTCTCATATACCCCTATTCTTACCACTTCGTACTCATCATAGGTACGACCTACGGAGCTGTCTCTTCTGCTACTTGGTGGTCGCCTACTCCAACAGTTTGTGGTTGATACTTATGTCAAAATTGAAACTATGCGACTACGCTATCTTCGAGACCACCAAGGTACTATTTGAGCTGACTTATACTAGGGTTTACAAGATGCTTTAGCCAGTGAGGAGACAACTCCCGGTTCGTCCTTTCCATCCCAGCCATTTCTTCCTTTTGACAATATACATTACATACTTCAAATTTTCACACACCTCTGCTTTTTGTAGCAAATGTTGGGGTTCGAAAAGTACTTCCATCCTCCCATATTGGTAGTCCATGAGACATGCACCAACGGTACCAGGACGCAATGGCAATTGTGCGAAGGTATGGAAAACCCGACTTATTTATTACTGTAACCTGTAATCCTAATTGGACTGAGATTACAGAGGACCTATTTCCCTTTCAACAACCATATGATCGTCCTGATTTGACAACTCGAGTTTTCCATGCAAAATTGGAACAACTTAAAGTTGATTTATTTGATAAACATGTCCTAGGTAAAGTCATTGCACATGTTCATGTTATAGAGTTTCAGAAAAGGGGATTACCGCACGCTCATATCTTACTTATTCTTGCTGACACTGATAAACTAAATACTGCGGACGATTACGATACTATGGTTAGGGCAGAAATTCCAAACATGGAATTAGAACCAGATTTGTTCACGTTAGTTATTAAACACATGATTCATCATCCATGCGGCAATTTCAACCCCACTGCCGTCTGCATGCACGATGGAATGTGTAAGAAGGGATTTCCTAAACCCTTCGCCCCATCAACCTTACAAGGAACTGATTCGTATCCCATCTATAGACGTCGTGACATAGGAGTACAAGGTCAAACAAATAATGGTGCAGTTGACAATCGTTGGGTCGTTCCTTATAACCCTTATTTGCTTCTAAAATATGACTTGTCATATAAACATTGAAATTTGTTCCAGTATTAAATCAGTTAAATATCTATACAAGTACGTTTATAAAGGATCAGATCGCGTATCCGTTAGTGTGTCTTCTTCATCATCCACCACTGATGAAATTTCTTAATTCGTTAATGCCAGATGGGTCTGTGCACCAGAGTCCCTATGGCGGATATTAAGTTCCAACTTAGTACCATGTCTCCGTCAGTAATAGGACTACAAATACATCTGCCTAACAAGCAACATATTCAATTTAACACAGACGAAAGCTTACAATCTATTGTCATTGACGAACACAGAACAAAAACTATGCTTACCGAATTTTTTTCCCAAAATTTAATAGATGAGGACGCATGACAGTACCTTTACCACGAATTCCCTGAAAACTATTGGTGGAATAATGAACATAAACAATGGGTTCGTCGACAAATACACCGTAAAGTAATTGGTCGGCTATACACCGTACCTCCTACCGAAGGTGACCGCTACTACTTACGATTATTACTCAATCATATTCCAGGTCCACTTTCTTTTACACACTTACGCACTATCAACGAAACTGTTTACACTACATTCAAAGAAGCGGCCGAACATCGAGGATTTCTCGAAAATGATAACAGTACTAAGGATTGTTTAACTGATGCTTCGAACACCCATATGCCTCTTGCTTTACGGCGATTATTTGTTACCATTTTAGTTTACTGCGAACCATGCGGTATCCGTGACCTATGGGATGAATTTTGGCCTTTTCTAACTGAAGATTACCTATCCACTTCTTCTGCCTCACTATCTGCTACATATTTAATCGGTCGATGTCTTTTTGATCTTAACAACCTTCTAAAACAGTATAATAGAACCATATTTGATTATGATTTTCCACATAACTGCGTACTTTCAACCGACGAATACAACAATTCAATACTTCTTTTGGAAGAACAATCAATACAAATACCATTATCCGATTTACAAGCAATAAACAAGTTAACCACCGAACAAAAGGAAGCTTTTGACGCGATCATGTTTACCGTAGATTCGAAAATCAGCTCCATTTTTTTCATCGACGGGCCTGGAGGGACAGGAAAAACTTTTCTGTATAAAGCAATTTTAGCTCAACTACGAAACCGAGGTCTTATCGCAATTGCAACCGCTACTTCTGGAATAGCTTCTATTGCGTTGCCCGGTGGTAGAACAGCACACTCAAGATTTAAAATTCCTATTAACTTAAACTCTTCGTCCATATATCATATTACCAAACAATCTGATATCGCGAAACTTCTATCCACGGCAACCGTTCTACTATGGGACGAAGCCACCATGGCTCACCGTCACGCGTTCGAAGCTTTAGACAGAACATTACGAGACTTGACCAATGCCGATGTTCCATTTGGAGGAAAAATTGTTATATTAGGCGGTGATTTTCGTCAAGTTTTACCGGTTGTTCCAGGCGGTACTAGAGCTCAAACATCTAACGCATGTATAGTTCGGTCATATTTGTGGTCAAATGTTAAAGTATTTCAGCTTACAAAAAATATGCGGGCACGAGCTTACCAACCTTACGCTGATTTTGTTTTGCGCGTTGGAAATGGAACTGAACCCACCGTGCATGACGACATGATCAAACTACCATCGCATATTGTGATACGATGGGACGGTCTACGTTCGTTACACCATTTGACAAACGAAATCTTCCCCGCATTACATGATAATTTTAACAATACAAACTACATGCTAAATAGAGCGATATTATCTCCAACAAATGAAACTGCGGATGAAATTAATAACATGATAATAAACCAATTTCCCGGCGACCATCACATTTACTACTCTTTTGACAAAATAGAAGATGACCTATCAAACTTATATCAAACTGAGTTCTTGAACTCGCTTAACCCAGGTGGTATGCCACCTCATAAGTTGACTCTTAAGGAAGGATGTCCAATAATGTTATTAAGGAACATTGATCCACGAATTGGGTTATGTAATGGGATGAGACTAATCTGTCGTGTCTTTCATCGAAACCTTATAGACGCTGAAATTTCTTTCGGTCAGTTCCAGGGTACAAGGGTATTCATTCCACGTATACCGTTAAAGCCTTCTGAAAACATAAAGCTACCATTCAACCTTATCCGTAAACAATTCCCTGTGCGGCTTGCCTTCGCCTTAACAATAAACAAATCACAGGGACAAACCATTCCACATGTTGGAATTTACCTTCCCAACCATGTTTTCAGTCATGGCCAACTTTACGTCGCTTTATCCCGTGGGATTTCAAGCAAGACAACAAAAATTTTGGTTGCAAATGAACAACTTCGTCGCCATACCGAAACACACACTCGAAATGTTGTTTACCACGATGTTTTGCATGCATGCTCTCAAATTATGAATGTCCCATAAACACAACTTACCGACCCCACTTTTCAACCAACCACCCACACGCTACTCACTTCACCCTCCCCACCTCTTCCTACCCCCCTTTTGCACTTACTATGTTCTAAGTTACATTCCATTTCATTTTTCTTTCACCGCATGGCCTCCTGTCTTTACCATGCATTTGCATTACAAATTAATAAAATAAGCAAACATTATAATAAAACTGCATTTCATTCTTCTCATCGCACCCACGAAGTCCATTTGTTTTATGTACAAATACTGTTGTCTGACTTTACATTTAACATATGCCTTTCCAACTATTATACTTCTCTGCTTCTCTGCATACTACCAAATTTCCTTCTCCCTTTCCTACATAACGAACTCCTGTCGATTTACTTGCAACCTACGATTTGATTTCACGCTGTCAACTCGAGCGAGGTGCCTAACTAATGAACTTAATATATCAACGGGACTAAGTACGAATAGTTCACACAACCATGCTACTCCACCGACGCTGCTTTCCACAACACAACTTCAACAACTGTTCTCAACCTAACTGAATTACACAAACTGTAAGTGCTCAAACCGTACTATTGCAAATTTTACACATTATACAGATTGTTCTTCTAACACAATATTTTGTGATTTATTTCCTCAGCACGCATGATTTACCTACTGTTCTACAAGGGCACAACACAAAGATATATACATTGCCTTTCAATCCACTGAAAATATCATGGTATGCATCCACTTAATAACCATATCTTCAACCACTATATTGATAGTTTACTTATACTATTTCACTAACACTTTCTCCAACAAGTTGACACATTAAAAGCAAGCCTTATTCCACTTCTGAGGTTAGCGGCTTATTTATTTCAGCAAAACAATAAATGTTGTTCTTCCTCCATTTCATATACTTATTTTTCTTTCACATTTTTGCCTCCCAACCAATCAGACACGTGTTTGTGAATGAACATTTCAAATATATTGCTTTTTTTTCCAACTGCTACCGCCTGCCATTTTACTTCCACTTATATCCTCCCCTACTTCATGCATATTAGTTTCGACCTGACACTGACTACTGCACACTGACCCTACCATAAATAAAAACGACGCTCATTTAACAACAGCCACATTGAACTGTTATTGATTTAATGCATTTATCACTGTTCTATGATTGACATCAACTCCACTATATGATTCATAATATACAGGTACACAAGACGAACACTGTTTGCATTGAGAAGGAAATGGAAAACCTGGGCATGTTTGCGCACGGAATTTGTTGTCATACTGCAAGTTATGGAGCATTGTTGGGTTTTTGACGATAACCTGTATACTGCCCGCGACAATCTTCAGCACAACATAATGCTTCTTCCGGTTATTAACCCTCTTTCCACATCTTCATGTGAAACGCCCGTATGCTGCCCAACAAACTGAATAACATATGGATAGGTGGTACCTTAGGATAAATTGATCCTTCCGTTGTAATTGTACACTTTGCTTTTATATTCTGTATTTCAATATGATGAAATATAGTTTTCAACACTCCAATAGAATTGCAAACTATGTCAGCTGTATCACGTTCACCCTCATTGCAGTCCTTTACATTCAGACCTTTTTCATACTTTTTCATACGCATACCACATTATCTAATTTCTTCTGTCAATTACTTCACATTGGTATTTACTCAAATATTAACTCCTACTACCCTTTAATACACTTCCTCATCACTATCTGTCACGCATAACAGCCCTCAACACACATGGTTGCCAACTCCCCTAATTATAACCGTAAACACGTTTTATCGGTTGTTAACAACTCCCCTAATTATATCCGTAAACAAGTTTTACCGGTTGTTAACACCTCCTCTGATTATAAACGGAAACAAGTTTTACCAGTTGTTAACAACTCCCGAAATTTCATCAGGTATTACCGTTGCATACAGTGTTTGCGCACAGTTTATTGCATTTGTTTTGTTGCTGATGTGCAGTACAGTTGGTGGTACATGCTAATAGTAGAAAACTGTAGTACACAATGCCTATTCTTCTCCATATTTCCATACGTACAAACTAATACAATACAACTGCAATACACAATGCCCATCTCTCCACTTCACGCTGTCCCATGCTACAACTGCTATGACATGCTGTGAATACAGCTATCCTCTGTATTTTACAGTACTTACTGCACACGTTACCAATGAAGTATCGTTCCTTAATAATGAAAAAAAATTCACCTTAAAACTGAGGTCCCAACCTTCAATTGCACATATATGTTATCTGTTTTATGTCACCGTACTTCTACATACTAAAAAAGGACAGTGCATTAAAATTATGTCATCAACCTTTACACGCACGGATAGGCGGACCGTGCAATTTTACCACTTGCAAAGCAGCTAGATCAGTTACTACGTTTAGCACATACTACTTTTTCCACTTACTCCACACTTAACTGTCCTGCTGCCAACAAACAATTTTACGCATTCCTGTCCCCTCCATAACAGTACAACCTCCTGCCCCATATTTCTCCCTCATTTACTCCTCTACCTTCCCTACTCTATTACGTGTCCACTATTCCTCTACATTCACTTACACCCTAACCCACATATAACCTCTTCCCCATCCAAATATTTGCACACCCTGAATCCTTCGCGCAACAAGCACAATGAAAAAGGTAAATTTTCAAACTAATATTTCCTTACCACCTTTTACTTTCTGTCTTTTTTTTAAGGACTTCACAACATATTGCTTATTCCTTTGAACAACTTTTAACTCTGTCTTTCACTTACTGTCCGTCCATCCCACACGTCCCCAACTCTAACTCAACTTCCCCCATCCACCATTATTACTACCAAATTTTAATACCCAATACGTGTACTTCTGCCCAATAGAATGTTTGCACCTTTTTTCATTCACTGCAACTAACTCCTTCACCCCCCTCCCCCGCAGACCAAATGTTCATCAACCATTGAAAAGCCTCCGGTTGCCATTTCCACGGACAAAGCTAGGCGAAAATGCACCCGTGCGTCAAAGCTTCTAAAACAACCTTCTCCTGAAATAGTTGCTGCTTTTGACCTTACAACACCTCCCCCAGCTTCAGAGGACAATTCAAACAAAAGTACCAATGAAAACCGCCTGCTTTCGCTTCCCTCCTCAATAACATCACCAACTACTGCGCATCAACATTTCAAATCTTCCGTACTATCACCTACTACTGCGCATAAAAACAGCAATTTAAAACAACCGTCTACATTTGCCGAACAACCGCAACTCCGTAACGACCAAAACATTTTACATCTTCTCAACCATACGACAACTGGGATGCTTTCTTCATACCAGAAGTGGTATGCTGCACATAACTCCCTGTACTAAATACATACTCCTATTTGTCAACAAATATATGCTTATTCTAATTTCCAACCCCTTTTACCTTATCCCACAGATTGAAAAGTGCGATAAAGCCATTGAGCGTTTTCTTGCAGAACATTCGCATACCTGATCGTGCTGCATGCTGCTACAACATTTGGCGCTCCTACTCTACCTCATTTTTCTTCGTCTGCAACTACCAATAACTAAGCTACCATAACTCCTCTGCTTTATAACATTTACTACTCTGTATAAATTCCTTTTCGTCTACCGAACTATTTACTGTACCGTTGCTTATTTTTTTCGACAACATTAACAAGCAATAATCTGCTCTATCAACTTACGTTTAATATCAACACCACGCTTCATCTCTGATTATTTTGTTCTACATAATCTGGATTTCCCGTCTTTCTTTCACCATATTTCACAAAACACCGAACTAACTCATCACATCAACAAACTTTTAAACCACTCTCCAACCACTTATTATCCTTCATTAACCCGCATATTTTATACAGCACAAACAAATTAAACTAAACAATTAACAGCAATTACAAATACATTTCTCAATGGTAAATTATCACAAACAAGCAAATATGAAATTGGGTTGAAGTTTGGCCAAATACTCCACCTACCCACCCACGCTGTAACATTGTTTATACAATAATACGTCAATTAATTCAGACATAAAATTTACTTCCACTATAACTTAACACTATATTACACTTTGGTAACCATATCACTTCCTCCTTTTTCCCCCTCTATCACACCCTTTACCAAACTCTCTACCAACACGAGAAATGTAACAGAGACAAAATTTGCTCTCTGCCTGTTACTCACACGTCCAACGGACGTGCCACCATACTCGTATCTATTTATAGTAATTTCTATTTTCAAAAAAAATATTTTTAAAAATATTTTATATTCAACTATATCCTTATTTATTATATATATACTTATATCTATTTATAGTAATTTCTATTTTCAAAAAAATTATTTTAAAAATTATTTTAAAATTATTTTATATTATTATTTAAATTTATAGTATAATCACATAATATTCAACCAATATTATTATTAATCTATAGGATATTCCTAACAACCAATAAAGCAACCAAAAAATATTCATTTAAGAAATTAAAACTTTTCATATATTAAAAGCATACCTTTTTCTATATTAAAAGCGTACCTTTTTCTAATCCATTTCACCATTTTATTCTGAATTATGTATTGCTGTAAAGTACATGTTAACAATTTATGTATCTGATTCATTATCACTTGAGGATGTGTCTAAATCTTCTAATGTTGAAGTATAGGTTCTTCTCCATTTTATGGATGAATCAGTGTTTGGTGTAGTTTTCAGTTTATCGAAATATGGGAAGTTTTGTTTTAAATGGCCAGGTTCATCGCAGTTATAACATCTAATGCCATTTCCGCTTCCTAGATTTTTGTTGTCATTTCTTTTGAAATTATCCGTCTTTCTATATTTTAGAATTTTTCTGAAGTTTCTTGTCATGAAAGCAATTTTTTCCTCTTCATTGTTGTTCGAATCTAGATTATTCGTCATTGCATTAAAATCTATAGATTACTTCTCTATTGCTTTGCTTTCTCTCTTGCCCTACATTTGTGCTTCAAAAGACATTAAATTGCCAATTAACTCTTCAATTTTTAGAGTGCTAATGTCATTAGCCTCTTTGATTGCAAGAGTCTTTTTATCACATTCAAGAGTAAGTGAATTGAGGATTTTTCTAACTTGATCCCCATCAAGAAAACTTTTACCCAGTGCAATAAGTGAGTGTACTATATCTTGGAATCTACTATACATATCATATATGGACTCATTTGGACTCATTTTGAATAATTGAAACTAGTTTGTTAACATAGAAATTTTGGTCTGTTTAACATTACTTATGCCTTCATGTGTAACTTGCAAAGTTCTCCAAATTTCAAAGGCAGACTTACATATAGGTACTCTATTAAATTCTTTTCTATCTAGTGAATAAAATAATATATTCATAGCCTTAGAGATACTTTGTGCAACTGCTTTTGGTCGTAGTCCACTGTGCAAAATTAGTCTTGGGTTCAGTGTACTCAGTTTGTGTGATATTCCAAGTGCCTAAACCAGTTGACTATAAATAATTTTTTCATTCTACATAACCAATATGTGTAATTGCAGCCATTAAAAAGTAGAGGTCTAGCAGTAGATTGTCCTTCGACAAATGAGTTACTAAGAAGTGTATTAATATCAGTATTACCAATGTTGATAGTCATTTAAGATTTTTCAAAAATCTGATGATGAATACTTTGAAAACCAATGCGCTGTTACCAAATGTGAGTCAGTAGAATAGGGGATCTTAAGGCTTAATGCTGAATTAACACTGGAGGGGAGAGGGGTGAATAGTGTTAAATTGATTATATGAATATTTTTCAAATTTTCTAAGATTCTACTTTGAATGATGTAATTAACAATCACAGTAACAATTACAGAATCAAAGTGTAGATAAATGTAAACGCAGTAGAAGTAAAAAGGAAAGAACACACCAGGATTTTATGCTGGTTCGGAGTTACCCTACATCCAGTCCCACATAATTCCTTGTACGGATTTCTTTTCAACTAGTAAATGCAAATACATTCTCGATTTCAAGGCTACGAGACAGACCCTCTAGAATCCCAACCTCGGCGTAGAGTTACTTGATTTCCAGGCTACAAGCACACCTATTAGATTTACGGGCTACTAAGCACACCTAATTTAATTTTACAGGCCATAATCACATCCATAAGTATAGCAATATGATTTGATAGAGTTTTACAGACTCAGATCTTCGATCTTGATTACAATTGATCTAATAACTCTTGAATAACACTTTGATTTTTGTTTGAGTGAGAGAGATGAGAGAAATCAGAGAGTAGATGAAGGAGAATCAAACTAGTGATAATTGAATTTGGTTCTGGTTGAATTTCGGCAAAGTTTAGGTATATTTTGATTTAGAAAATGAGAGAGTCGAAGGAGGAGAGATGAATAAGAAAGTAGATGTTAAAAATTCGTTTGGAAGTCTGATATATATAAGGAAACAACGGTCATATCCTTTCGCGAAGAGATACGATGAAAAGACACTTCCATTCAAATTTAAATTTTGAAAAGTACAGAAATTATGTCGACATACATAGATAAAGTATGTCGACACACTCCTCAAAAAATTGAAAAACACTTTAAAAATATTATTTTGAAATCCATTGTTTTGTAAAATGATTTGATACTTTATAGAATCATTTAAATATAGTTTATACGCATTTTAATCAAACTATAACTTAATAAAACTTTGTAAAATAATTTTGAAAGATTTAATAAGAGTATTCAATATAATGTAAATAATATATATATATATAATCAATATAGTTATAACTTATAAGTAAATATCTAAAATCAAAATATAAATATCAAAAATAAACATAAGGAAGATATAAACTGAAATACCAAAATATATAATAGATTAAAAAAACTTAAAAACTTAATATAATATCGTTGTAGATATAAAATGTTAAGATATTATTTTCAGAAATATTTTGAATAGATGTTTGAAAAGATTATTCTGAAAACCGGTATATTTGAAAAATATTTAAAACTTATTTGAAATAGAGAGAGAGAGATCATGAAAGTGCTATCGGGGTTTTAAAAAAAATTAGATGACTCGATAACTTATCTGGAATACCTTGAAATTTGAACTCTTCAATACTCAAGAGTCTTCAATTATCATCATCTTGAGTCTACTCTTGATATCAGCATCTTGAATCTACTCTTGATACTGTACAGTCTTCTTAATCAACGCCTATCTAATATCTTGCACTATACACTATATACTATATATATCTTGATAAAACATTAGTATCTTTATTTTATATAATGTCCTATAGTTGTTATCACCAAAATCAAAACCTAAGTTATTAACACCACGTGACAGACCAACAACAGCCGTCAGAATTTGAACATTCTAGCCATCAGTAATATGACCACCCCACCACCAACATCATCATTTAAGCCTAAAACACCTCCTGCACCTACGCCTTGTCGATAGGGTTCGGTACCGATCCTTGGGGATAGGTAAGTACCGACCCTTGCTCTTGTACCTTCAAAATTATTCAAATTGCCTTTTGAGGATCCGATATCCTTTCCCTTTATTTTTCTCTTCCGTTATCTGTGTTTCTTGCCAGATGATGAGGAACTATCCCATCTTCGGAATTGAAAGGTGACATCTCTCTTCTGTTCTTTCTACGACTATGGGTAATTGGTTTAGTAGAACCAAGCTTTCCTTCATCTGTTTCCTCATTTCTTTCCGGCTTTTATATAGCTTGTCATTCAACTCCTTTATCATCCTATCCATCTCAATCCATGTTATCATGTCTAAGGGCTCTGAATTTCAGCAACATTGGGTTGAGCGACTTCTTCAGTATGTTGAAAATTAGCGTTCTCAACATCGTTAGCAGGCCTGGAGGCAGTGGATTTTTCTCTAGTATTTCATGGAGCCATCACTTTGGTTAGTCCTATGATAGATTTTTTAGAAACCTGAAAAGTCATGGATTACATGAATGAAACTGATGGATCTACCTCATGAACTAAAGTCATCCAAAAGTAGAAAATAGATCAAAATAGCTTGAGATTAATATTCTCTCGGTGAAAGCACTGTTATTTAGCGGAAGATGGATCTTAAGGCTAATTTAACACTAGAGGAGGGGGGGTGAATAGAGTTTTCTAGTTTTTGTGAGTTTTTTGAGTTCTTTTAAGATTATAGTTTAAAAAATGCAATTAACTATCACAGATTCAAACACAGGTAAATATAAATGTAATAAAAATAAAAAGGAAAGAAAATACCAGGATTTTATAATGGTTTGGAGTTACCGTACATTCAGTCCTGTACAATTCCTTGTACAGATTTATTTTCAAATAGAAAAATTAAAATAATCTCGACTTTAAGGCAATGAGACACACCCTCCAAACTTTTCGAGCTCTGGGTAGATTCACTTGATTTATACGGGCCATAAGCACACCCACTTGAATTTCAGGTCACCAAGCACACCTAATGGATTTACACGGGCTACAATCATGTCCACCAATATATGAGTATGATTTGATAGAGTTTTAAAGACACAAATCGTTAATCTTGAATACAAATGATCCTATAATCTCTTGAATAACACTTTGATCTTCTTTGAGTGAGAGAGACGAGGGAAATCGAGTAGTCAATAGAGAATCAAATCAGTGGAGTTGAATTTGGTTCTGATTGAATTTGAGTAGAATATTTTTCAGAAAACAAGAGAGTGAAAGAGGATGTGACAACATGAAAATCCATCCCGTTTAGAGCTGATAATAAACCACACATGTCCAACCTAAACCAAATGGAAAGATGGATAATCATGAGAAAGAAGGAAGAGTGAAGAGGAGAAGAGAAGAAGAGAGAAAGAAACAAAAACAATTACAGTATCTCATAATCACAGCGGAACAACATATAAGAAAATATCAATGATCTTTAAAAAACAGAAACTGTAATATACATACATCCATCATAGTACAACAATCAATCACTAATCATCAGCCTGGACAATTATAATAACATGTCCTTACAATTGCTGATAATTTAAACAAAAATGCAGTGGAAAAATAAACATATACGTGAATACGATCAGAGGAACTCTAGCTCGTCTGCTGAAGCTCCAAAGCATCCAAATCTACATCTGTAAATATACTCGGTCTGACCCGAGCATTGAAAGGGAAGAACACCCAGATCAGTCTTGTAAACCAGCGCGAGAAAACACATCTCAGCTAAATTTATTTTAATGCTATAAAAACTTCCCTTTATCAAAACAAAGGTATCTCGTAAGACCACACCCACACGTAAACATGGATGGGTTTTTACCTTACGATAACCAAAACATTTCATATCAAATCCTATTATATTATACTAGTGTCCAATATAAAAATAATATGAATCATAGTCGAAATGGTTACATTTATTAAATTCAAGCATACTAGCCACAATCGTGGGTTCTACAAACAAAATGGCAGGCACGTAGTGGAGAATGGATTTCCATACAAATAACCAGGTGAAGGGACTACCTTCCCACAGTACATCTCTAGAGGAATGTACCGAGGCTCAACTGATGGTCCTCTGCCAACACAAGACCGGCCTACCTCTAACTAGATAGTACCGAATAAGTCATCACCCCGGTCGTTACCGACCTATCCGAGGGCCCTAATAGCTTACATCTACAATAATTTAATAACCAAACATCATAGCAGGAATAAATATATCTAGAAGGGGATGATCATATCCAAATGGTTGCGAACCACATAGCCTTGCCGCATCTACCCTGTTTCAGTCATTTCCGGGTGTGTGGCCTGAGGTCACATTTTCCTTTCACATAGCACATATCCTTTCCACTTTGAATGCCATACTGTCATTCCTTCGATTATTATTGACTTTTACAAACATACAACCTTTGAGCTCGTACGTCTCAAAGAAGGGTGTTAAGCTAAGAGAAGTTTCCTTCTCTCTGCCACCAAACAGATGTACGTTTATAAAAGCCAACGATGTAATCTCAAAAATGCAATGTCAGACATCCATCCATACAAGTTGTCCAAGAACAGGACAAACCGAAGGCACTTCTCCTACCGCATCCTGTCGGGAATCACCCCTAGGATCAGTAGCGATTAGTCCTTGCATTGGATATTTCATAATGAAGAGACCATTGCTACTATACGTATATAAGGAGTTTATCCCCAAATGATCAACAAGCAGTCCTTCATTATGAAAATCCCAAATATCAATGTCTTCCAAACTTGCACATTCGAAAGCATATACATTGGTCCGAAGTGGTTCTCAAATAAATCCGATCTCGGTCTCTCCAGACCAACAACGATAAAAAGGCCAAATTTGATAGTTTGTTATTTAACTATCAAAGTAAACAAACAATATCTAGCACCATAAGCAGTCATTAGGCCCAATTAATTAATCTTTTATTTATTAAATCAATCTCCAAATATTTGCTTCAAATTATCTTTAAAAAGATATATCTCAAAATCATTTCAATCTTTCTATATTGGAAAACATTTCCATTTGCTTATATCAACGATATAAGCATATTCACAAATCACTTCATTTTCAACACATAGAAAATATTTCATATACTTATATCAACGGTATAAGTATATTTAATAACACTACCATTTGGAGGCACGCGAAATAATTTCTGTAACCGTACAACTCCAAAGTTCATACGCCTCTGAATGGGTGTTAAGTATAGGAAGAAATGCTCCTACACCACCAAGCCTTAGTATGATCATAAGAACCAATTCATGTATTTCACAATGGAAGGTCAAAACATAATTTATTGGGTCAAAACGAATGTTGCGTAAAACATCGTTACGACAACCCAATAACATTAATATAGGGATTCGATTAATTAATATATATACATATAAATATACATATATACATTTACATACATACATACATATATGTATATATATATATATAAATCTCGTATACTATATAAAACGTTCCCTTTCGAAAATCATTTACTATAACAACAGTGTTATTGTCCATGCCTTCCATACTTCTCCCAAAATGCCTATTACAACAATAATGTTGAAATCTATGTTTCTGTTACTTATCAATTTTAAAACATCTTTCAAACCATTAAATTCCATTTGGAATTATTATATTCCAAAACCTTTACTTCAAAAAGATAAATTACCTTTAACCATTAACTCCATCAAAAACATTACTTTCAAAACTCCTTTAAATAAAATCCATATTTAAATCTCAAAATAAATCATTTCCATATTTATAAATCTATTTTTACAAATCTCCTTTCGATTTTATAAAACTTCTATTTATTAAAATTCCTTTATTTATAAAATTCTATTTATAATTCATTCTTTTATAAAACTAATTTTTTACTTAACAAAATCCATTTCTTTATAAATCAAATTTATTTATAAAATCCATTTACTAAACAACTTCAAATCCATTTACAAAATGTTTATAAATTCCAATTATAAATCTATTTCTTATTTATAAAAATATCACCTTTATAAATCTTTTATATAAACTTATTCCAAAATCTTTATTCAAAGTATTTCTCAAAACTATATTTTTATAACATCAAAAATCATAACTTTTTATTTCTTTAAAACAAATCCATTCCTTTTAATAATTTAAAAATCATTAAAACATATTTATACTTTTGAAATCACTTCGAAATCCTTTTTAAATCAAATTCATCATTTTTAGTATTTCAAAATACCAAAAAATAAAGCCTAGTGCTACTATAGCACTAAATAAGTCAAATCATGTCAAAGACATCAACATGGCATCAAATACATCATATATCTTCATATATATGAAAGTTAAGTCGACAGTGGTGAGGAATCCTATTGCATCCCTCCAACCTATCCCCTTGCACCACAGACATCATATAATCAAATAATATAAAAATCAATCGCTTCGAGGTGGGATTCGTATACAAAGGGTCATCCGCTCTTACAGGGAACGTAATATGTTGTCATCCACTTCAATAGTCAGAAATATATCCAAACAAACTAATATATATAGTATATCATCCAAACAAACAATAAACAACATAAGTAAAATTTATTCCCACTGGTATAAAAATATAAGCAAGCCAGAGAGGCGAGTTTACTCACAAAAATGCAGAAATCGCCTAAGCGCTTCGGTTTGAATTAAAATTGAACGGTCGTTCAATTTAACTCAAAATTCCTACTAGCTTTGAATTCGTCCAATCCAACTCAATAGCGTAGTGCTCGCTGATACGAACGCAATGCAACTTATTGCACTCGAAACGAACCTCGTACGAGAAGGTTACGGATTATTAAACATTTGAAGTAATTATTTATAATTAACTTAATAAATTAAGCATTTTAAACTTTACCCTTCCTCCTCGTTTCACAGGCTCGCGCACGCATATTTTCTTTTTTTTGTTTCGTTCGTCGATCGTCGATCGTGCACCCATCACCACGAACCACCGCCGCACCTCCGCCTTTGCCTACGAATGCACCATCCCCCAGTGCCACCTAACCTCCATCACGCGTGCGTACGTGCGACAAAAACCATGGACGAATCCAAAAAACGTAGACGAACGTGAGCCATTTTCGACCACCATGTGATGCATGACGATGATCCGACCGTTGATTAGCATCGTATGGATGCTCTCTACATTACTCTAGTTAAAGTCGTTGGCTAATTCGACCCTTAGAGGCTCCGATCGATGATAGCCATTGGATGGTAATGTTTTTAATGGCGGCATAAATAAATTTAGGGTTACGGTGCAATTGGAGCTGTGACGCCCCACCCCGAGACCCACATTATCAAAGAGTATTACTGGGTAATACTGTCTGCTAATGCAGAGAATAGGGATAGTTAGGAGCGACCATCTATAGTCTTATCTTAAATATCTATTGAATATGTCGATTAGTGCTCTATATTATTATTATTATTATTATTTTCTTTGATATCTCAAGTGGATCGACATATCCAGTAAATGCTTAATACAAAACTACAGGTGGCTATAAGATCTATTAGAACAAAATACAACAACTCAAATGCATAACACATCATAGAACAAAAAATAGATATATCTATACTATAATGCAAATACCTGGTCAAACCGGTCAAAGTGAAGCCTTTTTGGCACTTCCCAAATTACCCACACCACGCAAGTGGAAAATGAAGAAAACTTTAAGGGTACTTTTGTATTTTACACACCATCTCATCCACGTTTTACTGACTGATCTTCCCACGTTTCCCCCATTTCCCTTTCCTCTCGGTTGGAAACCGCTTTACTTCCCCTTCCCCAATTGCAAATGACAATGAATTATTGCGATATCCACCTCGAAATGTTCAACAGTTTCATTAGACGATCCATTGACAAGACCCCTACGGCGAAGACGATGGAGCCCTAGGGCTTACTCACTCGGTATTGATTTCTAATTCAACTGAAATTTATATTCTTTACTCTTAATTTTTTAATTTTCAAACTCTATTCAATCGATGTTATTTCCGCACACAAAACAGTGATTCAGATGGCACTACTGAATTGCCGAATCACATCTTCAGCTTTGGGATCGACTTGCGGATATGATGCTCAAAGACCTAGGTAATTTCTTTTTTTCGGTTTCCATAATTCCATAAAACTATTAATCAAAGCAACCGAAAACTTGCCCATCGCTCACTCCTATTTCATGCGCTATTGAATCGCTAAATCACATAGGTCAGATTTTGGGGATCGTTTCTTTCTGATGTGATGTTTTACTTGAATGCAGTGGTTTTCCACCATGTGTGCTAATTTGCTCCTAAATGCATCTGTCACTTAATTTAAACTGATTTAACTCTATATGTATATAAGAATGCCGCTTTTAGCTTCATACTATTTTACTTCTCTGAAGCTTTAAGTATGCATTGACTACATATACATAACTCTCACACATGATTTGACTACTCTCCATATATACTTTCTGTATGTTATAGTCTCATGTAAATCGATACCCGATGAGTGGTTTTAAAAGTAACTGTATACTGCTATTTAATACGCATTAGATTCCCCTTTCAAATATATGAACATGCTGGATTCGAATTCTTCAGAAATACCAAACTGCAAACTTACAGCAGCACCAAGTATGTATATACATACATGGAAATAAAGTGACGATCATATCTAAATTCGAAAATGCATATAACAATTCTAATATGTTTAGTTCTACGCATATGTATGGTTTTTAATGTGTGACACTTTCAGATATATGTTTAATTTCAACTCAGTATAATTCGCATGTATACACGAATTTTGAATTTCAAGCTTTTCAGCACTTTTAAACACTTTGCTTTTTGTAAAACATAAATCTTGAAGCTAGAAACAACAGTTTGAAATGCAAAAGTTTTGACTCATTGTTCAACCTCGCTAAAATTTTTGCACCATGGTTTGGAAAGGCAAAAAATTTCAGTCGCTTCACACCACAACATGTACGATTCTTAAAATATATGTATGTTATGGAAAAAAAATCCTTTTGGGATCTATGCCTACTTCGTCTGTGTGTCCATCAAATAAATATATCAGTTTAAAAATGAATACAAATGAAAGGCACAAGGTTTCAAAAGCAAAATTTTCAAACTATGTAGTATATATACCTATTTTTACGCTTCATATATGTTAACTCTGACTACATCTCCGATGCTGAACTGTTTTATAACTATATATTATAAGTTTTCTACACTTCTAATACATATATATGTAGTATGTGATTAAGATATATGTTTGATTTTAAAACAATATATAATTCAGATTATACATGAGTTTTGGGTTTACAACTCTTAAGTAGTTTTGTACACTTAGCCTTTTGAAAAATATATATTTGAAGTTACCAACACAAATTTGCACCGTACAATTTCAGATCTTAAGCAGTTTTGTACAATTAGCCTGTTGAATAATATATATTTTTAGGTTACCACAATCAGTGTGCAATGTAAAATTTTGAACCAGTATTTACTCTGACTTAAATTTATATAACATGCTTTCGAGAGGCTAAAAGTTTCAGTGGATTCACCTCACGACATATATACTGTTAAATATTTACAGTTAGCCTTTTGAAAAATATATATTTTGAAGTTACCAACAACAATTTTGAAAAATATATATTTTTAAAATTATATATACACGAGTTTTGGGATTACACCTCTTAAGTAATTTATACAGTTAGGCTTTTGAAACAAACATATTCTGAAGTTACCAACAACAATTTGCACTGTAATAATTTACCTCCTGCGTAATTTTGTACAGTTACCCTTATTAAAAATATATATTTTCAACTCTTGAATAAGTAAATATAGGCTTTATGTATCTTGGTTTCAAATTTATATAATAAGTTTCTTATGAGTTTCGTAGCTTTTGTATGTACAAACAGTTTGGTGTATGAAGATTTCAAAGTACATGTCACTTTTTAAGTACATATAATTTTGAAAGCATAAGTTTGATAAGCTTTTAATGCACAAATTTCAAGTATATTATTCTTTCAAAATGAACAGATTGCTAAGTTTTGAATATGTTAGCTTTCACACTATATTAAGTGCATAAAGGTTTTATCTATATGTTTTGTGCATAGTTTTATATGGGCATACATAGCTTTAAGCATAAATAAGTTTCAGACACATACCAGATTTTAATATAACAGACTTAAACATATGCATGAGCCAATGGTGAGCCCTACATATGCCAAGTTCCAGAATCTTTCGCATCTATTGCTTGACTTGACTCCGAAAAACTCTTCATTGGCTTTGTAGTGCACGACATATGTCTTTCTTAAAAAACTCTTAATCGAGATAAAGTCGCTTGCCAGATCACAAACTCGGTATTTTCAATAACGCTAATTCTTTGTGCTCTTCATGCTTTGATTTCAATTTTTGATGTTTTTTGTCATAAATTTGTTTAAATGATTACTAAAAATACAATGACTCTTAACCTAATCTTCCTTTTTTTGAGTCGTGAAAGTGACACACTAATCTATGTTTGATAAGGTGTGTTATTGTGAAATTTGGGTTTTATAGCTTTATTTTATTGAATATTAATAAAAGGTTTGCTATTTTAAAAGGTTAATTCAGTATGAGTTACTCAATACTACGGTGTGAAGCTTTATTGAATTCATAATTGGGAGGTAGAGCCAAAGGTTGCCTTCATCCCCTCAAAACCGGTTGAAAAACTATGAAAATTCTCCCTTCTCTTTCTTTTTCTAAAATTGAATTTGGAAAATATTGCAATTTATTTTATTTGTTGAATTTGGAAAATATCAAGTATGTTCATACAAAATTGTACGTGGAAAATTCCACTTACATAACCAAGCATACGAACGATATCTTAAAGGAATTTTTGTTATGTTTCCTCCTAGACCATGATTAGCATGCTCCTCCCCCTGCTATTCTCATATCATCAAGTGCGTTCATACAAAATCGTACGTGGGAAATTCCATTTACAATAACCAAGTGTACGAACAATATCTTAGAGGAATTTTTGTCATTTTTGCAGTTGCTATGTGTAATCCAAATAACAATAAAATCAAGTAATTTTTGTACTTAGAAAATGGAAATTAATTCAGTCTCTTGAACTTCCTTGGTTTTACTCTTAACTAGAATATACCCCTGTCTTCAGTAATTTTCCGCATGCTTACTTCTTTTTGTTTCTTATACACATAGAGATTTATATGCATGTATGCATATATGATAAATTTTAGAATTTGTTGTGACAGGATTTGGTTCAAACACATCAGGTTTGGAAACAATTGGATAAATTAGCTTCTAATGTCCTAATGACTGGAATCTGCTGAAAAATCGCCTCAAGATCTGATTTCTTCCTCCTCCAAGAGGCAGACTCGCATTGCAGAATTTTTTGGTATCAAGTGTAACAATCTGATGATCATACGTATCCAAAAGCTTGCATTTTCTAGACTGAGTTTAATGTAGTCTAGAACTCTTGAAGAAACTTCTTAGTTCGTGCTCCATAGACACTCAACCTGATCAGATTCATTAATGCAATCAGATTGGTTATTTTGGAGGTATTATTTTTGGTTCTGAAGTCCAATGTCATGTGCTTGACCTTTTCTTCTCATCAATGTCATTCCACTACGTTTCTCAATTAAAATAAAAAAAATAAATAAATCATATTTTTACTCGATTATAAGTATATTGTGAATCGAACACCATATGATTCACGATTTGTGGTATTACGACATTTAGTCGGTTGGATCTTCTTGGTTTGAATGGATTCCTTTATTGTATGATAGAAGAATAAACACAAGGATACAAATTTGCAAAACTGCTGTTAGGTAAAACAAATTTGTATACCTTCCAATACAACTTAAACAACTTAATTTCAAATATTTCACCATCCAACGTATAACTATTTATGCATAATACAAACTTTTGGGAATCAATAACATTTCATTAATACGGCAACGTAAACTCCTAAATACTCCTATGATTTCAATGCCAATATTCCTTATAGAATTTGCATTTTGATTTCGCCTCCTTGAGATGTTATTTACGGGTGAATCTTTCATGTTAGATTCTTTTCAATGTAGTCAATACTGAATCCCTTAATAATACCACTTAAGAATGAGATTGCTGTCATTGGGTTCCCAGTATAATTGATCTTTCAAGTATTGGCACTATGTATTGTATAACTTAATAAAGTATCCCTCACTGGAAACAATGGTTTATATAATGGATTTTTACGAGTTGTATTGAAAACAAAAAACACACCAAGAGCTAAGTCTTTTCTTAACAATGTATAATAATTTGAATTCAATGATCATTTTAGGACTTCAATTTAAACTTCTAAAATTATTTGCTTCCTTGACCAACATAAAAAGAAACATTGGTTCCTGTATGTTATTTTTGATTAATTGATATTATTCTGTGGCATGTTTTCAATTTCTGCTTATTTTTGTAGATGGTCCAAAGATATGTGAATGAAAGAGTTGTGTGGAGAGAGAATATTTACATGCGACGTGACAAAACTTGCTTGCTGCATGGAGCAATATGCATCCAAAATGACTTAGCAACGACAAAGGTTATAGTTATGTTGTTACCAGGCCTTCCTTTTTGTTCCAAACAACTGCAGTCTTTTTTTATAACTTTTTAGGTCCTACCACTTATGTATATTAATTTTCTCAACTTGCGAATATAGTGATTGGCTGCATACTGTTAATATGTTGTAATTATCTTATTTTAAATTACATGCATATTTTGTATTTTTGATTTTATACTAAGTAAAAATTAGTAATATACAGACGCATTCTACCTATTGAAAAATTATTGATACATCATCATGCATTTGTTATGAATTCTAATTTAATTTCATGTTTGTATTATCATGTCCACGGTAATTAAACTGTAGATTGTAATAACTGGCGAAACGAGATGGATGAGTGGATTACTGCTGTAGATTTTGAAAATGACATAAAATTGAGTGGCAATGGAACCGATTAAGATGCCTTTGGGGAAAATGCCAAATCTACCGTTGGTATGTAGATAGTAGGGAGACTTTTTTTTCAAACTATTGAAAGTGTGTGTTTATTTTTGCTCAACACGTATCGTGTTTATGTGAAAGTAAGATATTTTCATGTTTATTCTTCACATTTGGAGATAAAGAGTATTTAACTGTACTATTAACCATCTCTGTATTTCCGTACTTAGTTTGTGTATTGGGACAAGCCACCTAATACAGTTATTTCACGTCCAGTAGCCTATGTATATCTGATAAAATTATTCGCCTATGCAGCACTATAGCAAAGATGAGAATGGTTAATAATAAGAAATTTATTTGTACGGTAAGAATTTTTGCAAGAAATAAAAGATATATGCAAAAAATTTGAAATGTCTACAATGCCATTTCAAATTATGCCATATCATAATGGTATTTTTGTCATTTTAATTTATCATGTTCTTAATACACTTTATCAAACATTTTCCTTTTCGTGCCCTAACGCCGCATGATTTCCAAACCGTTTTCAAAACCAAAATTTTCCCTAACATAATCCATACAATATGCAATCGATCAATTTTCTTTTCTTTCGTCAGATTCCTCTCTTTCCCTTTATGGAGATCCAAGAGGTACAAAACCTAAACTTTTCAAGGGAAGAAACATAGCTCAAGAGTTGAGTGGTAACAGTGTTTTTGTTACTAATTAATTTAAAACTTGAACAGTGATTTGTTAGTTGCTTTTAAGTTGGTTCTCTTTGTTTGAAGTAGGTATTGGATTCAATTTGTTTAAAAAAGATCATTATGATACAATACAAGATATTGAACTGTTATTGTACTTTTGGTGTTTGTGAAAATTATTAGGAGTTCTGCAGTCTCCACCATAAACTGCTGGCAGGAAGTACAGGATCCTTGGGCAATGCATAATCTTTTAAGTACATATGCGACTGGAGATTTACATCTGCTGATCACCATGATAGGTTTAGGTTAGTTTACTAAATAACGGAACAACATTATTCATTTTAACTATTGTTTCTATGTTTCCACTATTGCTACAATTGGGTTATAAGGTCAATTGTTACACAAAATGTACCCCACTTACATTTGTTGTTGCCATGTTCGTTTATTACACAAATTCAAACTTTTTATTGTTGTGTTTTGTTCTTAATTCATTCAAACAGCTGCAATATTTTCACACAAATGCATCTACATCTACACAATTTTGACACCATGTGAATATTTTTCTTATACAAGCCTCAGTCATCTTTTATATTTTGCCTTAAATTTTTGTATGAATCTTTTATACATCTTTATTCCTATGTTACACTACTTTCTATACGTGTTTCCATAAACTATCTGTGGCTATAATCTGGAGATAAAAGGAGAATATTATTAAAAGTTAAATAGTAGAAATAAAATATTATAAATTTTGACAGTCTGATTATTTTATTTGACAGCCTGATTATAAACCAATGTAATTTCACAGCCAAATAAAATCAAACATAAAGAATAAGCTTAATCAATTTATATGCTTAAATACTACTCACCACTGCATTAGTTTAACCCTAAATAAAAGTAAATTTGTTATACTGTAATCTCTCACAATATCATAATTGTAACAAAGACAAAATACGCTCACTTCCTTCTTTGCACACGTCCAACGGACGTGCCACCATACTCGTATACATATATACTGATACATCCCAATACAATACAAATAATGCATCATATGTGGTATGCCGACCACAATATACACAAGAGTCAAAACAATATACATATCAGAGTAACGACAAAAAGACTACAACAAAAGGGCTAGCAGATAAGTCCATGCGGAAGCAGAATTGGTTAAATTCAAATGTACCTAACCTGAAACACCTCGGTCTGACCCGAGTATAAAATACACGGGTCAGTCTAGCTAAGCAAATCAGTTTACAAGGATAAGCGATAATATGAGCATAAGGATAATGTGATAATATTCTCAAGTGAGAAGGAACAATTAAAATGTGTGATTACATCAAGTGATAATATGGTATCACTACACAAATAGGTAATCTCAAAAGAGATAAAATAACCCATAAAACGCTAAAAGTAGCGAGCCTCATATCATCGGCATTCATAAAACATCAAATACGGTTTAGGGGAAAACCTAAACCCGCCATCTTGGCAAACCCAAAACATGCATAAAGAGATCACATCTCAAACACGCCATAAGGAAAATATATCTCCAAAGAGGAGAATAAAATCTCATGTAAATGCCAAAAGGCAAATCTCATATAACGCCAGTGTAGGCAATTCAAGTCTCAAAAATAGAACTTCCAAGAGTTCAAATTCCCAAAAGGTAATCGCCATAAAGATATATCGAATGGTTCAAAGGACCAACTTCGGAAAGTTGCAAACACTAGGGAAAATAGTCAAAGAAACCATCTCAAAAGTGTTTGCACATGCATGTGGCCGAAGCCTTGCCAAGTACTGTTATCTCAAATAGGTACCTCGTCCGAAGGCAAAATGTCACAATGACAAACACGCCGCAATGGCAAATACGCAGCAATGGCAATTACGCCGCAATGGTAAACATCTCGAAGAAAAATACGCCACAATGGCAAATGTCTCAAAGACAAATACGCCTCAAATGGCAAACTCCGCAATGACAATGACCCGTAGGTCCAGTACTGGCATGCCGCAATGGCAAATGTGTCACAAACTCTCGAATAGGAACCCGAATAGTGTTAACGTGCGTCCCATACCACACGTTCGCACTAAACGGTTTACTAATCTCCAGTCAATTTCACACTCAAAGCAATAAAATGTTTACCTTATCTCATCGGTAAACTTGACCAGAAGGTCAAAACGATCAAACAAACAAGTCGGGAATTAACCAATAAGATAAACGCACATGTCCCATACCATGTGTTTTACCAAACCGTTTAATTCTTCTTCTCATTCGCTCGAATAGTGCAAAATTGTGTATTTTATATATAAAATAATTTATTTGAGAAAACAAGCTTTTAAAACCATTTTTCGAAATCAATTTTTGAAGACGATATTTGAAAATTCCCTTATTATAGAGAATAAATAGTTTTGTAGGTTAAAATAATTTAAAAATATTACATAATAATTATTTTTAATGCCAATTTATTTTAAAAATTATTTCGAAATTGTTTGGAAAAATCTGTGCTCGAAATCAAAGAAATCACTCAAAATTGTCATTCAAATTCAATTCAAATTTGAATTTCGAATTCATCAAAACTTGGCTAGCCTATTGATAGGCATCATAGCCCTCAAAGTATTTCAGAAATATCACAAAACATGAAGTAAAAGTCAAAAATCGGACGGAAAATGAACATAAAAACACTTGGGCAAAATAATACCCAGATCTGAAATCTTCTCTGGGTTCAACATTCGGACATAAAATAGGTGGCCGAACGACCTTTAATTGAATTAAAAATTGGTGTGCATAAAGTAGAAAACTTCATATTTCAAACAAAAAAGAATCAATGAATTCCAAAAGAAAATGAAAAAGTTACGTTGTCTTAAACATGAACTCAGACCATGTTTGTAACAGTTCAACAAGAATGTGCCCAGGCCTAAAAATACATTCTATGTTCAACTTCCAGGCATAAAACAGAGCAACAAACGGCATCGGATTGAGCTCAAAATTGGTGTGCTTATAGTAGAAGACTTTATCTTTCAACAAAAATAATAATGCAATTTGGATAAAGTATGATGAAGTTATGATGTTTCAAAGTTGAACCCAGGCAGTGTTTTCACTCTAAAAATCTGGGCAAAAACATGCTCCGAGTCAAAGTTCGGTAGCATATTTCTATAAGCTATATACGTCGAAATCACTTGAAATTTGGTATGCTTATATTAAAAAACTTTATCTTTAAAACGAAAAAATCATCACCCAAGTTCAGTAAGAAATGAAAGAGTTATGCTATCTCAAACATGCACTCAGGCCATGTTTGCAGCAACTCAGAAAATAGAGTTTCTACAGGCAAAAATCTGAGTTTTGTTGATTTTGCAGCAACGGTTTGAACAATCAAATGACAATATTTTTCAACTAAATTTTGCAGAAACAAAGTTCAACATATAAACATGACTCAGAAAAAGATCCGGCTGCATTTCGTTGCCGGAGATGAAAGTTATGGACAGCTAAAGTTGGCACTTGAGGCCAGAAACGAAAACAAGAACAGCAATGAACAAAAACTTGTACAACCAACGAATTTAGCTACTGATTCAATATTTTTGGCCAGTAGATGTGAGATTTTAGTCTCACCTTAGCTACTTACTGAAATACCAAGGTTTAGGCTAGCAAGTCGGCGACTTTAGCTCGATTTGCGGCTGGAAACACCTGCTAGAAGCAAATGAAGAACATGCAAAACCATAGACAGTAAAAATTAGAAAACTTCTTACTGTAATAAAAATTTGGTGATGAAATTCAGTAGTTTGGAGAGGATTGTCTTAGATTTATCACTAGCTTGCAAAAAGATTTGAATTTGGTGAGTTTAATTGAAGATTTGAGCTTGATTTTGCAATTTGAGAAATTTGTTTACTGTCTTTTTTTCTTTTCAGTTGAAGGAAGAAGGAGGTAAGCAAATGAACGTACAACAACTCTTTTTTTTCTCCTTCTAACCAGGCTTAGTGAGGTAATGAGCTGAATTGGACCCAAATTAAAAAGAAAATAAGGTGGCTTAAGATTAAAATCAACACTTAGCCAAAATATGTGTGCATATCACATACACACACAAATAAAATTCATTTTCTCACAAGTTTTACACAAGAAGATTATGCAAACTTGTATACATATAAAATAAAACATTTTCCATCATATAAAAAAATTAATTTATATTTTTAAAACACTTTTTATTATTAAAATCATTAATTTAACAAAAATACATCATTTACTCAAATAAATGAATAAAACATTGTTTTTAACTTCTAAAATTCCACAAAATTTATTTTCTCACTAGGAAAAATATTTCAAACTATTTCCAAACGTAATTTATAGCCAAAACTTATTTTTAAATCAAATTCCACCATTTTTTATTTAAATAAACAACCTTTAAAAATTAAATACTTCCTTTAAAAATATTAAAAGAAGTAATTGGCAATAATTAATAAAATTATTGCATTTTCTCCAAATATAAATCATTTTCCATTCATTATTAACCCAAACAATAAAATAAAGGTTTTAAACTTTATTTTCACATTTTATTTCCCAAAATTCATTGTTGATTCCAAATAAGCAATTTAAAATCTCCAATTTTAATTTTAGTTCACAATATTAAATCATAACTACCGTTATAATTTAATATTTACAGGTAATCTCCAAAACCAGGGTTGTTACAGGAGAAATGGAGGGTTATTTATAGAAAATTTTCCAAACCACTATTCATTTGTGAAAATCTTAAACTCCAAACGAAGCGTGCCGCCTAGCGTGCTATATATTATACCCCTATTCTGAACATAATGGAACAAATATCGGTAGTCAATTCCATCATATACAGAAGATAGCTTTTCAAAATAAAATTATTTTAATTTAAATTCCTTTAATTAATTTCTACGCGTTTCGAACTCGCACGACCGAACGATACGTCCAATCGCCATGAAATTCGATAGCATATGATAATTCACTATTACGGATCCATTGAAACTAGTTTCGTCGAAATCCGAGATAGTGCCTAAAAGACTATTTTTACACGTTAATTAAATCAAGTAATTTCCAAAATCAATTTAATCACTTTTAAATCAAAATTAAAAGTGTACTCTCTTCATTCTAATTCAAATAGAATTTAAATCAATTTTCAAAATCTTTTTCATTCATTTTAAATTCAAGATTCCATTATTTAAACAATTTCAAATATTAAATTAAATAATTTAATTTTCAAATAAATCGCTATATTTGAAATATACACTTATAAATTTAACTTTTCAATATTTAAAATCAATTAAATATTCCAATTTCGAATGACTAAAATTCTGGGTTGTTATAGACTCCCCTCCTTAATAAAATTTCATTCCCGAAATTACCAAGTAAGAAAAATGCCCCAAAACCCATTAACTTTTCAAAACAATTAGTTGAAATAGGTTACAAATTCATTTAAACCTTTTAACTTTTCGAAATCAATTAGTTAAACTTCTTATAAAAACTTTTCTAAGCTTTCAAATTCATAATTAACTTTCCAAAACCAACTAATACGATCCATTCATTCTTCCCAACTTATAAATAAAAATCAAAATTTTAGTTATCAAAAACTTTTCCTAAAATTCTCAAAAAATTTCTAGTGCCTTAAATTTACAAAAAATTTCACTAGCGTCTCCTTTGCGCGGTTCGATCGTAGAAATTAAAATGTATATATATGTTCAACCATTTTAAAATTTGGTTTTACTTTCCTATTCAAATTATTTTACAACTTAAGTTCATATTTAATTTCTATCAAACAACATTCTAAAACATATTCAATTCATTTTATGACTAATTTGAATTACATTTATAACTAAAGTTCATTTTCATTTCAAAATTCAAATGTTATTTCATTTAACTCGTTTTTATCCCACTTCACTGAATCTTGAGTTAAATTTTATTATACAATTCAAATTCAGATTTAGATTTCTTTTCTTCTTAACATTCACATCTAAAAATTTTGAAATTTATTTTTAGCTTAATTTTCTCAAATTTATAAGTTAGACAAACTCATTTACTTAAAATTTCATTTCATTATTTTATCTAATTCATTTCAAATACGATTCACTTTCATTTAACTTTTCTTAAGTTAAACTTCATTTCATTAACTCAATTTATTTAACTTTACTTAAATTAATTCTTTTTATTTCATATCTCAGATTCAAATTTCCTTTTGTTTGCTTAACCAATATGTTCAACCATTTTAAAATTTGGTTTTACTTTCCTATTCAAATCATAAGTTGTAAACTTATTTCTTATCTATACTATTTAAATTATAAGTTCAAAAACCTATTTTTTATTTCATACATTTATCAAATCATACTTGGAAATTTTTTACAATCAAAACTTGTTTTATCAAAACAAAACTCCAATAGTAAATTATTAAGGTAGCAATTCATCATTTAGAAACTCGAAAATGAATATCGGTGATGGTGCAGTCATCACCCGAATTATTTTCCAGTTACTAAAGTGAGTTTAGTGTTATTTATATTTCTTTTAAATTATATTTTAGTTTATAAATCATAGTTATAAATTTTACTCATATAATTTCACTTATTTCACTTTGGTTATATTAAACCATTTCTTATTTGCTTATATTTATTTATATTTATAATAATAACTTTTTATTAAAAACACAAACAACAAATGATAAATGATAATGATCAAGTATTACCATTCACTAACAACCAACATACCATATACAACTATAATAATTTCTAAAAAATTATTCCTTTATATATATAATATAATTTAGGTAAAATTATTTCAGTTACCAACTTTTAAAACAATACCGTATTGGTTTGCCTTGTTCAAGCATTTAGAAATCCCTATCGATAACATGGCGTCCCACATATCGACTAGAATTCATAAGCCACTTAAACAGATAAATTAACACAATATATAACATTTTTATAATCACTAACAAATACGCTCTCATATATATACACTCAAACCCAATCTAGGGCATTACTAACCTTATCTATAATGAGTACCCGTCAAAGCCTAGGTGTATCGCAAAATCCTAAGCTCCGATACCAAATGTCACAACCCGCAAATCCACCCCATTTACAGCAGACAATAAATCACACATGTCCAACCTAAATCGAATGGAAAGACGGATAATCATGAGAAAGAAGGAAGAGAGAAGAAGAGAAGAGAAGAAGAAGAGAGAAAGAAACAAAAACAATTACAGAATCTCTCAATTGCAGCGGAACAACATATAATATAATATCAATGATCTTTACAGAACAAAAACTATAATATACATACATCCATCAGAGTACAACAATCAATCATTAATCATCAGCCTGGACAGTTATAATAACATGTCCTTACAATTGCTGATAATTTAAACAACAATGCAGTAGAAAAATAAACATATACGTGAATACGACCAGAAGACCTCCAGCTCATCTGCTGAAGCTCCAAAACATCCAACTCTACATCTGTAAATATACTCGGTCTGACTCGAACATTGAAAGGGAAGAACGCCAGTATCAGTCTGGTAAACTAGCATGAGAAAACACATCTCAACTGAATTTATTTTAAAGTTATAAAAAATTTACTTTATCAAAAAAGGTATCTCGTAGACCACCGCCCACACATAAACACGGACGGGTTTTTACCTTACAATAACCAAAACATTTCATATCAAATCCTGTTATATTATACTAGTGTCTAGTATACAAATAATATGAATCATAGTCAAAATTATTACAATGATTAAATTCCAGCATACTAGCCACAATTGTGGGTTCAACGAACAAAATGGTAGCCACGTAGTGGAGAATGGATTTTCATACAAATGACCATGTGAAGGGACTACCTTCCGACAGTACATCTCTAGAGGAATGTACCAAGGCCCAACCGATGGTTATCTACCAACACAAGACATGTGTAGCTCTAACTGGATAGTACTGAATATGTCATCACCCCGGTCGTTATCGATCTATCAGAGGGCCCTTATAGCATACATCCACAATAATTTAAAACCCGAACATCATAGCGGGAATAAATATATCTAGAAGGGGATGATCATATCCTAATGGTTGCGAACCAAATAGCCTTGCCACATCTACCTTGTTTCGGTCATTTCCAGGTGTGTCACGGCCCAAATTCCAGCATTCGAAAATCAGCACCCGTACTTCACTTGTACTCGTATGCCGCAGATTCAATCGTTGAAATTCGACTCATGCCGGAGCTTATAACACAGTAAGTATAACAACACATCGGAAGAAAGAAATGGATAATATCATATACAACTCCAATGAATACAATATCGAAAATGATATACAACAATGATATCTATATGATACAAGAATATCAGAGACATATAATGATGTTACAGCGGAAACAACAGAAGTGATAACTCCAAACGATCTTTAAAAGAGAATGAGTCCAACAACCCCAACATCAAGCTCGAACCACCATCACGTTGCACCAAGATAAGCAACGTTGGTCCTTCGTGAACTCCAAAAACTGAACTAGCTCCCGATAATCTACTAAACCTGACTATCTAAAAAAATCCAACTCTAGACTGCCCGTGTGGAAAATTGTGGACACCCAGAGTTTAGGAAGGGAATAATAAACTCCGAGTCAATCATGGGACTGGTATGAGTAAACAAAAATAGTTTATCTTTAAACAAACAACAACGAAATTTTAAACATTGAAATCCGTAATGCGTTTTGGAAAATGAAACTACCATAAGACCTCCCACCACACACACAATGCAATCGCAGACTTGAAGGAGATTTTTTCTTATGATAGTCAAATATGCTTAATACGAGAAAACTCTTTTGATATTATTACTAGTGCATAGTGTGAAAATCCTTTCGAAAATATAATATTAATCTTAGCCAGCATAGGTACCATTATATTATGCCTACTATAGCTGCCACCTGAGGAGACAGGTTATACAACTGCAATCGTAAAGGGCTCGTATTGTTTCTTTGGATTTCAAACAAATGGTCAGGCTAAGGAACTTCCTACTGCACATGTGTATGTCTCTAGAGGGACGTCCCGAGAACTTAACCAGCTCTCTGCCAACACAAGACTGGGTTACCTCTTTAACTAGGTAACTACTACACGAGTATGCCACCCCCGGTCATTTGCGACCTTTATCCGAGGCGCCTCGATCACAAAGCAACAATCACACAGTAAATGAGATTAGAGCAACCACACAGGTAAATATTTGGACTCCATACCATGATATCACTTTTTTCCAGAAGGAAATGACATACCCTATAACGAACTACAGATTTTCGCGCTCGAAAATCGATATCCATACTTTACATCGTACTCGAATGCCATAGATTCGACCGTTCAAATCCTAGTCGCCGGAGCTTATAACATAGTTAAGTAAATAACACAGCGGAAGAAAAAGAATAATACATTGATATACAATATCTGATACAATATCTGGTACAACAGAGTGATACAATGAATATCAATATACATCAGAGATATGATACAAGAAATAGCAGCAGAAAAGAAAATGATAACATCAGCAACGGATAATCTCCACCTTCAAAGCACCAATCCAGAAATAGCTCGAACTCCCAATAACGATGCACATAGATAAGCAAGTGCAGTCCATATCCAAAGACTGAACTAGCTCCAGATAATCTACTAAATCTGAATATCTGAAAAACCCAACTTTAGACTGCTCGTGTAGAAAAAATTTTTAGCACCCAGAGTTTAGGAAAGAAATAATAAACTCCGGATCAGTCATGGGACTAGTGTGAGCAACAAAAACAGTTTATCTTTAAAACAAATAGCAGAGAATTTTAAAGTCAATTCGCAATGCTTTTGGAAAATGAAACTACCATAAGGCCTCCCGCCACACACACAATGCAAACGCAGAATTGGAGGAGATTTGTCCTTATGATAGTCAAAGATGCTTACCACGCAAAACAAATCATTTTTGATATTATTATTAGTGCATAGTGGAAAAAGTATTTCGAAAATAGAATATCAATCTTAGCCAACATACGACCATTATCGTATGCCTACTATAGCTACCATCTAAACAGTGGTGACCACCGTACGTAAATGGCAGGTTCTACAACTAATACCGTACAAAGTTCGTATTGGAAGATGGATTTCCAACAAATGGTCGGGCAAAGGAACTTCCCGAGTAAAATAGAACGCCTCTGGAGCGACGTTCCCGGATCCTAACCGGATCTCTGCTACACAAGGCCGGGTTACCTCTAGTTGGGTAACTACTGACACGCGTATTCCACCTCCCGGTCGTTAGCGACCTTTATCCGAGGTACCTCTAATCCAACAACCACAATACAATAAGTCTGCAGCAACCACAAAGTAAGTATCTAGGCTCCATACCATGATACCACTTATAATCCAGAAGAAAATGGACATACCCTCAGAGGGCGCTACCCTCAAATAACCTTGCTGCCACGATTTCTGTTTCGACCATACCGGGTCGTGAGGTTCGACGAAGTCTCGTCCACAAAGCTACGCTTTGGCACAAAGCCGTTCTTTGGGTCAATAGATGATCAAAGTAATGATCACAAAGATAAATGATCAAACAAATGATCATATCACAAATGATCAAACAATGATCATCACACAGCAACACTCAGCATGTCACATTACCAAATTGGGAGTATATCGCTGATAAATTTCAACTACATAACCTCTGAGCTTGTACGTCTCAGAGAAGGGTGTTAAGCTAAAAGAATAAATTCTCCGCCACCAACAGAAATGTATTTGAAAGAAATCAGCTTTATATCTCAATTTGTAATGTCAGACATACAATCCATACAAGTCTGTTCCGGGATCGAACAGAACCGAAGGCACTTCCAAAGAAGCCCTTGCAAATCCGGATAATTTTCTAATCACGTCCGGACTTCCCATCACAAAAAGAGTGATATAAATCTCTATACCGGAGCAACTCGATGCAGAGACATTGACAGGTTGTCCTTTCATTTTCAAAAATATCTGGTCTTCACCACCGGTCTTCAAATGCTATCCATAACGTCAAATCACATATTCGGAATGGGATATATGACACAAAGGTCCTCTCCCGGCTAAACCGAATGGTGAGCGCAATATTTACAAGAAACATATGGATATTGGGATTTCAATTAAGTCACAACTTATTACCTAAATTTTTTCTTCAAATGGTTTAACCAATTACCATTTTCAAATCTTTAAACAAAAAGATTCATTTTAAACAACCTTCAACGGTTTAAACAATTTCCACATTTTAATCTTTTAAATAAAAGATTTAATTCATAAAGTTCACCCAGTTTCACAAAGATTCATTCACAGATTTTCCCAAATCAATTTCCATTTCAATTGGATTAACTCGTTAAATCTTTAAAACAAAGATTTAACTGATAGCTTTCAAACAATTTCATTTCGAACGGTTTAAACAAAACATCATTTTAAATCTGTTAAAAATAAACAGATTCAATTCATAGCTTTCGAAAAGAATTCATTCATAACTTGGAAAACCATTTTTCAATTCAATCTTGAAATTTCTTTAATTAAACTGGAATTTCATTTCTTATCTAAAAGCTTTTATTCCTTTAAAACAAACCGTTTTCATTTTGGAAATCTGATTCATTAATACAAGTTAAAGTCTTTGGGTTAAATCCAAATTCTCAAAATTTTACTTTTAAATGGTTTAAATTCATACAAACACATTTATATCATCTTTAATCCCTAGTTTCAAATCATAGGATTCAATTTCAAACTTGAATTCAAATTTAAATCAAATTATTTAAATTTTCAAAACTCGATTAAGTTATTCAAAATAACTTTTATCTTTGAAATTCTATTTCAAAAGCTTTAACATTTAATCCAAATCCATTTTCAAAATCAATTGAAATCAAAATTTCAATTTCAAAAATATTAAATTTTAAATCATCTGTGACTTAACCGATTTCCACGTGAAATCCATACGTGTGTGTATAAAAGTGTGGTCCAGGGGTTTTACACAGTAGTGCAACATCATACAATCATCACAGATCAGAATACAGAAATATAGTTGATAAGCGGTATTAACTATCACGCTTATCGTTCATTCACAGATCAAAGGTATATATCACAGATAAGTAAATTATAGATCACAACATAAATCAGGGTATATCACAAAGCATCACATATACGGGATATCAAACAATTCACATTCAATAGAATCCAAACATTCATAAGTAAGACCAGTTAATTGCCTGATTAATTCAAATCAGATTTATTTCTTATGAATTTCTAATCCTGGTTAATTTACATTAATAAATTACAAATCATTTTGATTAATTATTCTTTAAATCATTTATTAATTAACCATTAATTATAAATTAATTAACCTTTAATTATAATTCATCAACCTTTAATTATTAAATAATTAACCTTTAATTATTTAATTCACCATTTAATTAATTATCTTCAATTAATTGCTTTAATTAATTATTCCTCAATTAATTATCATTCCTTCATCGCCTTCATTAATTAACCTTTAATTAGTCTTTAAATCAATCATTAATTTAGTAATTATTCCTTAAGTAATTATCCTTTAATTACTTATCATTAATAAATCACCCTTTAATTAAGTAATAAGTCAACCTTTAATTATTTGAATATCCTTTAATTAATCACCTTAATTACCTTATTAAGTTTATTTAAATAAACTTATAAAGATAAAGGTTATATAGGTATATAAAACACTTTAAAACTAAATTAATTAGAAGTAAGTTCTTTAAAACTTAACTAATCCCAAAATTTAAAATAAACATTTATTATTTTAAAAGAATTAACAAGAAGTTGTTTAAATTGTTTTAAATTTAAATTTGGAAAAACTTGTTTTAAAACAAAAACTGTTTTAAACATCAACTCGAGACATCCCCTAATGTTACCCGAGCTAACACGTCCCTTACTTCGGGTCTTTCCCCAAACCAACCCGTATTTTCATTTTTTTCTTTCTTTTACTTTGATTTTCGTTTAAGTTTTTTTAACCTGATATGCACTCGAGAATACACAGACTAGAACTCCAGCCAATACACAAATTTCCCGAGCCAAACTTCAAATTCCCCGAGCCCTCCTCCTTTCTTCCCCGTGCACTCTTCTTCTATGTTTCTTCTTTTTTTTTCTTTTCTGTTTAAGTTTACATCAAGCTTAAATTAAGTAACAGGTAAACTCGAGTTCCATATGAAGTTACGCGTGCGATTTCTTAAGTTCCAACTCGAGTTTCCAAACTGTAAAACTCCTGATACCCAAAAAACGTCGTGCACGTGCACAAATGCTCCGCCTCACTCCGATCCTCGTACCGACCTTCAACACATCGGCGACGACCACCTCGACCCAAACGACCACCCAGCATCCTCAATTTCATCGGCAATCCAAATCGAACATTTCGACATTACTGGAACTCAAAGTTCGACTGACCAAATCGCCTCGTACCCCCACCGCTGATCACCAGAAAATCGGCAACTCCGGCCACGACCTCGTCTCCAACCCAGCTTCCATCACCCAGAGATTCACCGCGCTCGATCAATCATAGGTGACACAATCACCTCGAAGACAACTGCTACCCAAACTGACAGTTAAACCCTAAATCCACATCATCCCAACGCTATGTTCATTTATAAATTCGATTTGTATTTTTCCATTGACCCCTGAGTACTCCTCCTTCTTTACGAGCAACCCCGACTCCGGCCATCGCATCGATGATCGACCATGGCCAAAAACTCCAAAATTGATCATTTCAACCTATCTCAGTGAATACTAATTTAAAAATCGTAATTTTACTTCTAAAAATCATGGTTTAGTATGGGGGATAAATTCATGTTACTGAATTGTTAAATTAACAAATTTGAATTTTCACAAATTCAAACCTCCCTGTATTTTTTTTGATTCCCAGAACAAATTCAAAGTTATTTTAACTTAATTAAATTTTAAAGCTTAACTTTATAATCAAGCAAACACATCTTGTTTAGATCCTAGGTCAGAACAACATGTAGATCAAACAAAGTTGAACTTTTAAATCAACCCTGAGTTTGGAATTTTAAATACAGAGATGTATTACAGGATCTTACAATATGCAGATATCCTATTTCAAAAACACATAGAATTTTAACCATATATATACCCAAAAAAAACATCATTATCTTCATACTTAAATCAGGCAACCAGATACTTGAGTATTTAAAAAAAAGGTTACTCACTTGATTTAAAAGAGAGAATAGAGCTTTGTTTTTGAAACAGGCTTTGATTTTCCCAGATTTGTTTAGCTGTTTTGATCTTCATCTAATTTAAATTGTTGCCTTTGATTCAATTATTTTATCTCTTGTTTTCCAGGTTTGCTCTGGAACTTCACTTAATTGTTTGATCTGGTTTTGTTTCCTTGTTGAATTGAATTTGAGATCATATTGTTTTTCTGTTTTGCTAAGTTTTGAAGAACGAATAGGGGAATGATATATAGAAAGAAAAGTTACAGAACATACATTTTGTACAAGAAATTATATTGTGTTGTACCGGGTGATCATTTGTTTATAAAATGGGCATGGCTGAAAGAAAATTTTGAATAGATGGCATTTAATGCCTTGCCTTGCTTTGTACGTGAGTATACTTTACTGTCTTGTTCCCATGGTTAGCCCATACTTATGCTTCATACTTATCTCTTTTATTTTTCTAACTCTATAGGCTGCATATTTGTAACGACCCGCCTTTTTGGACAGTTTAAATCGACAAATCAGACACACATGTCGATTCTAAACCATTCAAAAGGGCGGATGGTTAATGGGGTTAAATAAGAAAAGAAAAGAAAGAACAGAAACAAACTCAGAATCTTGCAGCGGAAGGAACAAGATATAATAATAAAATAACAGTTCATGAAGCTGTTAAATAAATAAATTTGATTATTATTATACATCATAAATCAGAGTTACATACATATCAGAGATAACACAACAATGCAGCGGAAAAATAATACAGTAGTAGAATACAAATGATGTAATACCAAACTCCGTCTTCGTCCTCCAGAATAGATCTTCAACCTTATCTGAAATGCTCAGGCTGACCCGAGCGTAATGAAAAGACAAAACACTCGAGTCAGGACTAAAATATCTCATGTAAGTCAAATCGGATAAGAAAATATGAGTGTGACGGCGTCAGAGATGTTTACGGGTTTTGACATCTCCTATCCAGTGTCAACGTGAGTGCAATAACTTAAGAGATGTTACGGGATTTTCCATCTCTCAAGGATCCGTTAAACTATCTACTATGTAGTACAATACGCTATTATAATATGTCTACACTAAAGTAAAAGTATTAAAATAGCGTTAAGCCATGGCCCATTCCACCCTTAACACAGTTTATATTCCCAAGAGCATATACAAGACCGTAGTTTCCCCAAAACCGGAAGTCACCAGAGGGCAATCCATATACTCAAGGTACAAACCAAAACGTAGTGGTCGCGAATAGGATAATCAGTATGACAAGGTACATGAGGCAATACCAACTAGGATACTAGTAGTTGCGTGATCCGGACTGATGTTGGGCATAGCAGCTACTACCCCAACACCGCGAAACAACACTCCCAAATCGCGGGGTGCACCCAAATCGAATCACAAAAGTAATAGACATGGTATCGAAGGAGTGTGTCCGCTAGAGATGGCGATCCTCAATGGCCCGGCGCGGCTCCTGTTTTAGTCATGTCAGGGGTCATCCAAAATTGTTCTCTTTCTTCAGTCAACACGTTCATCAAACCATCCACTTCATTCTGGATCAACACTCCACGAATATAGTTATTAAAGTGGTTTTCGGTATCGACAGAGAGTATGTCCATATCCGATCCCGGTCTCTTTAATAACTACGTTATATTTTTCACATCGGTTTGATCTTTTACATTTCAAATCGATTCATAATTGATATCAAAATATCATATTCGCTTCAGAATCAAATCCATTTCAAAATCATCAAATCTACTCAAAGTATACAATTTCATTTCAAAAATCATTTTCGCCTCAATACCTCATTTCGATTTCAAAATCAATTTTCGCCTCAATATCTCATTTCGATTTCAAAATCATTTTTCGCCTCGAAATCTCATTTCGAATTTCAAAATCATTTTTCGCCTCAAAATCTCACAAAACGATTCACATAAACTCGAATTCCAAAATTTAAAATTTAATCAAATTTCAAATCATCAATTTCAACTCGATTCAGCTTCTCAACAAACCATTTCAAATTATCAACTTCAAATACATATTTGAACCACAAAATAAGCCATTTCACTTTCAATATATTTCGAAACTTTAAATATTTCACATTTCAAACCGTTCATATATTTATATAAGAATATAAGATTCGCTTTAAAACCATTTCGTATTCAAATTAGAATATACTTCAAATTAAACATCCGTATTAAGTAGTTTACTTAATTTCTGGAACAATTCCAATTCAATAAACTTAGATTAACATTCGGATTTCAAGAATTCATTCAAGTATTACATTCCAAATCAATTTCAGTTCAAATCCTATTCAAATCAATTTTGTCTTCAAATTTAATTCAATAGTTTCAATTTAGTCCAATCCACAAATTTCTTTGAATTTCAATTAAATTCCAAATTAATTAAATCTCAATTTCAAATCAATTTTCAATTCCAAACTCAAACTTGAAATATCATTTCATATAAATTTTCTTAGAAATATTCATAGTTCGATTAAAAGTCCAATCTTTTAAAACAAATCAACTTTCGAAAATTTACGTCGTATTTCAATCTTTTTTTTTTCTTAAAAAAAATCTAAACTTTGAATAATTAAACAATTTCATTTACTAAGTTTAAATTCCAACATCTCGAGCTTCAATTCAAATTAATTCAATTTCCATAAATTGGATTTTTATTCCTAAAATCAATTCATTTAAATAATTTCAAAACAACTTTTAAAATCATTTAATTTAACCAACCCGGTGTCCGTATATAATTTTCTAACCTACGGCCAAGTGATTATTTATTTCAATTAAATGTCAGGGATGAATATATATCACATAAACCAATCACAGTGTCATATGTATGTATAACAGGATACATAAAAGCAAATAAACATCCAAACATTTAAATATCAACCAATAGCATCCATCGAAATAAATCATCCAATAGACAATACAATTCATGGCAATTTCATAGTTATCAATGTCAGGTAATTTAATCGCAATTCAATTTTAATTTCAATTCGACTGTCAATTTAATTTTCAACGGTGAATTCAAATGACAATCTATATGACAATTAATTTTTTTTCAAACAACGACAAATAAAATTCATATCACTTCATAATGTCAAATTTAACTACTATAAATTATTTTAGTCAATTGTGAGCGTATAAACACTCACCTTGATTTTCTGTTGTCGCCGAGACGTTCCGGTTTGGAACTGAAACTGGACGACGCCCAACTATAGCCCAAATTTCCAACGTCTCCAAATCCATCCAAACCAGTTTCATTTCGAAGCTCTCATCATTACGATCGCAACGCAAAAAGTTTCGTCCAAAACGGACCTCGTATGAAGAAGTTATGCTATTTTAAAGTTTGTACATGTTTTAATATAAATAAATTACAATTTTCATTTCAAAATTTAAACCTCATCAGATCTGGGCCCTTGATTCTGCTTCTACCAGATCTGGCCACATGCTTTGCCTTCTTCCCAAATCGCTCCTTCCAGTAAAACACGTACAAAACAAAACCCATCTCCATTAGCTAGGGTTAAGTGCCACCGCCTCCACGCTTGACGAAACTTCATCAAACTACCGCCATTCGAAGCGCCTCGGCCACCACCACCCACGCCTACCACCATGATGAACTCGGCCCCACCATTTGCACGCAGCTCGAGGCCAAACGGCCACTGTTCCAGCCCCCATAGCCTCCACTACGTCGCGCCATACCCCCATCATCTCCGTATGGATTGAAAGCTCTCGACGAGTGCTACAACTTTGTAGTTGAACACTTCTTCTAATTCTTCACGGATTGAGAGAGATTGAGGAGGAAAGAAGATGAATTTCTGGCCTTAAAATGTGATAGTGGCGGCTGGAGCTATTTGGATTAGGGTTTTGGGCTTTTGTTTGCAAATTGAAGATGTGAGGTCCTTATATAGAAAATTGGCAAAACACTATTCATCGAAAATTTTCCGAACTCCAAACGAAGCGTGCCGGCTAGCGTTTCTAAGGTTTACCCCACGTTCCGAATGCAATGGAACATGTTTCGGAGGCTAATTCGGTCATCTGGGCGAGTTACGGAGAAAAACGATCAGTTTTAAATTAAACCGATTTAAACCGATTTCGATGCGTTTTGGCTTGCCCCGGACAAACGGTACATCCAATTGACACGAAATTTAAAACCATACAATAATATGACATACGGATCCGATGAAACTGGTTTCGTCGAAATCCGAGACTTTTTGAAAAATGACTATTTTCTCTCGCCGAATTAATATTAAAAACAATTCGATGCGTTTCGAGCTGCCACGGTCAAACGATAACTCCGATTGCTACGAAAATTGAAATCCGACAATAACAAACTATTACGGATCCAATGGAACTAGTTTCGTTCAATTCTGAGACTGTTCGAAAAATGGCTATTTCTCAATCGATAATTAAATATTAAAATATTCAATTTTCACAAATTAACTTTAAATTCAATTTTAAAAGTTCTATAACATTACTATAACTCCAATATGATAAGATAAAATTTTACAAATCATTTTCAATCATATCAGCTCGATTTACAATTATTTCTGAAATTTACCTTATTAAATTATCGATTTAATTGTCTAATTAAATCCAATATTCGAAAAATAATTTATTCGACTGTTTAATTTCAATTTAAAATTCCCAATTTTAAATTATTAACTTTTAAATCAAATTTCAATTGTTCACAAATTCCATTTTTAATTTCACAGTAATTAACAATCTTTTACAATACAATTTTCCATTATAAATCCAATATAAAAGATTATATTAGATTCCACGTTCAATTATATTGTAATTCAAATTCAAGTTATTTAATTTCAAATGAATTCTTTTATTTCGATTTACACTTTCATTATTGAATCAACCATTTTATTTATTCTTTGTTTACAATCATAACCAATTTGGTTTACAATCAAATTCAATTCATTATTTACATTCACTACAAGTTAACATCCATATTTAATTTACAAATAAGTTATTTCAGAATTCAGTTTTGTATTTTAACTTGTAATTCACATTTAACAACACAAAATTTTATTTCCTTCGGATTTTTATCCAAAATTTTCATTTTAATTCGTATTTTTAAAGTGTTAAAAATACGGGTCGTTACATTCTCCCCCACTTAAAACTTTTCGTCCTCGAAAAGGAACGGAGAAGGGGAAACCATCATTTAGATATAATTCATTCAAAAATATTCTACTTATTTGCAAAATTTAGTTATAGGATTTTTTTTTTGTCACAAAATTTTCTAACTCCCGGATTTTTGAAAAATTTCGGCAGCACCTCCTTTGCGCGGCTAGGACCGAAAAATTTCACAGTAGTAATAATTGCATGATATACATCTCATTACAAAAATGAGGCATCCCAAAACATGGGGAACACAATAATATACCACAACATAAACTGTAATCCGAGAACATACCTTTTATTTAGCGTTTATTAGCATTTTAACTTATATTTTGCATTTAGCGCAGAAGCGAGCTCCAAAAGCGAAGCGCAACCCCTTTGCTACCTACTAAAATTCTCAATAACCAAGTTAGAACCATGCATATAAAGATAGATCGATATACTTAGCATAAACAACATACATATAACATGTTTAGCTTCAAAACTGAAATTTCAATTCCAGGACAGCAAACGAATCTCAGTTTTTGGTCACCTAAACGATAAAATTTGACGATGGAATCTAAACAAAAGTTGTTGCATTCGTTTCAGGCTTTCCGGAATGTCCAAAATCATCAAATTCTGACCATCCGTTCAAAAGTTATGGCCGTTTTACTAAATGGATACGCCTCAGCCTGGGCAATGAATTGCGCAGGTCAGCGACGTTCCCTCACGTTTTTGACCCTCTAAATGACAGAAAAACACAAGACATTTAAAACAAAAGTTTTAGCTTTAGTTCTAAGCTTTCCAGAAAGGGCAAGATCGTCAAAACCTGATACACCAGTAAAAAGTTATGGTGAAAATACTAAGGGTATGTGCTTCAGATTTTTACTTCGCCCAGGCCAGCGACTAATATTGGTGTTTTAAGCCTAGTGGATGAAGGTATTTATTAAAACATTCTAAACAAAAGATGTAGCACAGTTTCTAGGCTTTCTGAAAAGTCCAAGATCGTCGAATTCCGTCTGGCCATTTAAAAGTTATGGTTGTTTTCGTTTCAGCATATATTGGACAATTTTGGATTTTTCCCAAAATTTGCTTTTATTTCTTTCAAAGTACAAACCATCAAACTTCAAATTTTCTAAAGAACAATCATAAACACAAAGTTGTTTATTTTCTGATTTATCCATGAAATAAGTTTACATTCGATTTGTTTCCGATTTATTCAAGTTTGTTTCATTCATAATTTAAATTCAAGTCAAATTGCTCAAATTTAATTTGAATTCAATTATATTTAATTTCACTTTGCTTCAAATTTGAATTTAATTATTAAAAAAATTATTCCGTTTATTCAATTCCATTTACACTAATGAATTCTATTTAATCAATTATCATCCATCTAACAACCAATGCATATCAAACATTAACATCCATCCAAAATCTACACTAAATCAATTTTACATTTCCAAGTCAAAATTTTAATTTCATACACTTCCAAGTTTATTGACATTTAGTTTTATTCAAATTTTAATTAGTTTCCATTTACTAATTCTATATTTAATTAATTTTAAATTTAATTCATTTTACAACTTAAATTTCCTTTATATTTACAACTATCAATAGATCTTCACATTTTATTATTCGCAATCACACTTGTACATTATTCATTTACTTATCCATATTAGCATTTTAAACTTTTTAAGTATTTGGTAAGTTATAGCTTTGCAAATAGAATGTAGTTAAACAATATACAACTTCTTTTCATTCAATTTGAGTGTTATACCTATTAAATAAATTTCCAATTTATTATTTTCCAAATTAAGGGTTACTCCTACAATTTTAATAATTTTTTTTTTAACACTTAAATTCAATTTCACCCTTTTCAATTCATAAGTTTCTAACAATTCAAGATTTACTTTAGTTTAATAATTAAAATCATTCCTTATTAGAGAACTTAAGAATTTCAACACCGGATTCGATTAAACCCCTTTTTTTTTATAAATATATATATATATATATATATATATATATATATACTAATATCTTTATATCTCAAATCATACTTTTAGAAAATTTTTAATCAGCATTGAAATATATATATATATATACTTATTTTCATTACATACTTTAGAAAATCTCAATTCAAGTTCTATTTAATCCAAAAGAGTACAGTTTCTAGTTTATTTCAATAGTTTAAAGTCATTAAATATTAAAGAACTTAAGAATTTCAACTCCGGTTTCATTTCAAATCAAGTTTGAAATAATATATACTTATATTAATATATATCAAGTCATACTATAGAGAATACAAAATAAAATTCAATTTTAATCAAAACAGGGTTTAGAAAAACTATTAAGTGATCTCCCCCACTTAGACTCTCGAAAATAAAGTCGATGATGCGTGCACTCATCACCGGAATCATTTTCTAGTGTCAAGAGGGGAGTATAACACTTACTTCATTTGAAAATCCTTTGAAAACAATTTCTAATCGAATATACTATCATATAATACTTATATTATACATTTCAAATTTTTGTTAATAAATTTTCAAAACACCGGAATTTAAATTCTCCATCTTAATTTAAATTCATTTTTATTTCATTTTATTTACCATTTATATTCATTGTCAATCATATTTACAAGTTTCATTTCTTAAAATCATTCAATAGTCAATAGTTAGAAATATTGACTAATCAACAATAAACGATGATAATCTAATATTATCATCTCTAACCAATACAATCAAAATTTATAAATTTTCAAGATAAGTCTTTTATATATAGAATATAATCCAAAACAATATTATGTCAATATGTCCTATTCGAGTGTTTAGAAATTCCTATCGATGCCTTGGCGTCCCAAGTACCAACCAGAATTCATAAATACTCAACGGAACAAATTAACACAATATAAAATCATTTTTATATCAAAATTACAAATACGCTCTCTCATATACACTCAACTCATTCATATAGTTTACCTCTATTTCAATGAGTTATTCCCCACTAGAGCCAAGGTTTATCGCTAAACCAAAGCTCTGATACCAAGTGTAACGACCCGCCTTTTTGGACAGTTTAAATCGACAAATCAGACACACATGTCGATTCTAAACCATTCAAAAGGGCGGATGGTTAATGGGGTTAAATAAGAAAAGAAAAGAAAGAACAGAAACAAACTCAGAATCTTGCAGCGGAAGGAACAAGATATAATAATAAAATAACAGTTCATGAAGCTGTTAAATAAATAAATTTGATTATTATTATACATCATAAATCAGAGTTACATACTTATCAGAGATAACACAACAATGTAGCGGAAAAATAATACAGTAGTAGAATACAAATGATGTAATACCAAACTCCGTCTTCGTCCTCCAGAATAGATCTTCAACCTTATCTGAAATGCTCAGGCTGACCCGAGCGTAATGAAAAGACAAAACACTCGAGTCAGGACTAAAATATCTCATGTAAGTCAAATCGGATAAGAAAATATGAGTGTGACGGCGTCAGAGATGTTTACGGGTTTTGACATCTCCTATCCAGTGTCAACGTGAGTGCAATAACTTAAGAGATGTTACGGGATTTTCCATCTCTCAAGGATCCGTTAAACTATCTACTATGTAGTACAATACGCTATTATAATATGTCTACACTAAAGTAAAAGTATTAAAATAGCGTTAAGCCATGGCCCATTCCACCCTTAACACAGTTTATATTCCCAAGAGCATATACAAGACCGTAGTTTCCCCAAAACCGGAAGTCACCAGAGGGCAATCCATATACTCAAGGTACAAACCAAAACGTAGTGGTCGCGAATAGGATAATCAGTATGACAAGGTACATGAGGCAATACCAACTAGGATACTAGTAGTTGCGTGATCCGGACTGATGTTGGGCATAGCAGCTACTACCCCAACACCGCGAAACAACACTCCCAAATCGCGGGGTGCACCCAAATCGAATCACAAAAGTAATAGACATGGTATCGAAGGAGTGTGTCCGCTAGAGATGGCGATCCTCAATGGCCCGGCGCGGCTCCTGTTTTAGTCATGTCAGGGGTCATCCAAAATCGTTCTCTTTCTTCAGTCAACACGTTCATCAAACCATCCACTTCATTCTGGATCAACACTCCACGAATATAGTTATTAAAGTGGTTTTCGGTATCGACAGAGAGTATGTCCATATCCGATCTCGGTCTCTTTAATAACTACGTTATATTTTTCACATCGGTTTGATCTTTTACATTTCAAATCGATTCATAATTGATATCAAAATATCATATTCGCTTCAGAATCAAATCCATTTCAAAATCATCAAATCTACTCAAAGTATACAATTTCATTTCAAAAATCATTTTCGCCTCAATACCTCATTTCGATTTCAAAATCAATTTTCGCCTCAATATCTCATTTCGATTTCAAAATCATTTTTCGCCTCGAAATCTCATTTCGAATTTCAAAATCATTTTTCGCCTCAAAATCTCACAAAACGATTCACATAAACTCGAATTCCAAAATTTAAAATTTAATCAAATTTCAAATCATCAATTTCAACTCGATTCAGCTTCTCAATAAACCATTTCAAATTATCAACTTCAAATACATATTTGAACCACAAAATAAGCCATTTCACTTTCAATATATTTCGAAACTTTAAATATTTCACATTTCAAACCGTTCATATATTTATATAAGAATATAAGATTCGCTTTAAAACCATTTCGTATTCAAATTAGAATATACTTCAAATTAAACATCCGTATTAAGTAGTTTACTTAATTTCTGGAACAATTCCAATTCAATAAACTTAGATTAACATTCGGATTTCAAGAATTCATTCAAGTATTACATTCCAAATCAATTTCAGTTCAAATCCTATTCAAATCAATTTTGTCTTCAAATTTAATTCAATAGTTTCAATTTAGTCCAATCCACAAATTTCTTTGAATTTCAATTAAATTCCAAATTAATTAAATCTCAATTTCAAATCAATTTTCAATTCCAAACTCAAACTTGAAATATCATTTCATATAAATTTTCTTAGAAATATTCATAGTTCGATTAAAAGTCCAATCTTTTAAAACAAATCAACTTTCGAAAATTTACGTCGTATTTCAATCTTTTTTTTTTCTTAAAAAAAATCTAAACTTTGAATAATTAAACAATTTCATTTACTAAGTTTAAATTCCAACATCTCGAGCTTCAATTCAAATTAATTCAATTTCCATAAATTGGATTTTTATTCCTAAAATCAATTCATTTAAATAATTTCAAAACAACTTTTAAAATCATTTAATTTAACCAACCCGGTGTCCGTATATAATTTTCTAACCTACGGCCAAGTGATTATTTATTTCAATTAAATGTCAGGGATGAATATATATCACATAAACCAATCACAGTGTCATATGTATGTATAACAGGATACATAAAAGCAAATAAACATCCAAACATTTAAATATCAACCAATAGCATCCATCGAAATAAATCATCCAATAGACAATACAATTCATGGCAATTTCATAGTTATCAATGTCAGGTAATTTAATCGCAATTCAATTTTAATTTCAATTCGACTGTCAATTTAATTTTCAACGGTGAATTCAAATGACAATCTATATGACAATTAATTTTTTTTCAAACAACGACAAATAAAATTCATATCACTTCATAATGTCAAATTTAACTACTATAAATTATTTTAGTCAATTGTGAGCGTATAAACACTCACCTTGATTTTCTGTTGTCGCCGAGACGTTCCGGTTTGGAACTGAAACTGGACGACGCCCAACTATAGCCCAAATTTCCAACGTCTCCAAATCCATCCAAACCAGTTTCATTTCGAAGCTCTCATCATTACGATCGCAACGTAAAAAGTTTCGTCCAAAACGGACCTCGTATGAAGAAGTTATGCTATTTTAAAGTTTGTACATGTTTTAATATAAATAAATTACAATTTTCATTTCAAAATTTAAACCTCATCAGATCTGGGCCCTTGATTCTGCTTCTACCAGATCTGGCCACATGCTTTGCCTTCTTCCCAAATCGCTCCTTCCAGTAAAACACGTACAAAACAAAACCCATCTCCATTAGCTAGGGTTAAGTGCCACCGCCTCCACGCTTGACGAAACTTCATCAAACTACCGCCATTCGAAGCGCCTCGGCCACCACCACCCACGCCTACCACCATGATGAACTCGGCCCCACCATTTGCACGCAGCTCGAGGCCAAACGGCCACTGTTCCAGCCCCCATAGCCTCCACTACGTCGCGCCATACCCCCATCATCTCCGTATGGATTGAAAGCTCTCGACGAGTGCTACAACTTTGTAGTTGAACACTTCTTCTAATTCTTCACGGATTGAGAGAGATTGAGGAGGAAAGAAGATGAATTTCTGGCCTTAAAATGTGATAGTGGCGGCTGGAGCTATTTGGATTAGGGTTTTGGGCTTTTGTTTGCAAATTGAAGATGTGAGGTCCTTATATAGAAAATTGGCAAAACACTATTCATCGAAAATTTTCCGAACTCCAAACGAAGCGTGCCGGCTAGCGTTTCTAAGGTTTACCCCACGTTCCGAATACAATGGAACATGTTTCGAAGGCTAATTCGGTCATCTGGGCGAGTTACGGAGAAAAACGATCAGTTTTAAATTAAACCGATTTAAACCGATTTCGATGCGTTTTGGCTTGCCCCGGACAAACGGTACATCCAATTGACACGAAATTTAAAACCATACAATAATATGACATACGGATCCGATGAAACTGGTTTCGTCGAAATCCGAGACTTTTTGAAAAATGACTATTTTCTCTCGCCGAATTAATATTAAAAACAATTCGATGCGTTTCGAGCTGCCACGGTCAAACGATAACTCCGATTGCTACGAAAATTGAAATCCGACAATAACAAACTATTACGGATCCAATGGAACTAGTTTCGTTCAATTCTGAGACTGTTCGAAAAATGGCTATTTCTCAATCGATAATTAAATATTAAAATATTCAATTTTCACAAATTAACTTTAAATTCAATTTTAAAAGTTCTATAACATTACTATAACTCCAATATGATAAGATAAAATTTTACAAATCATTTTCAATCATATCAGCTCGATTTACAATTATTTCTGAAATTTACCTTATTAAATTATCGATTTAATTGTCTAATTAAATCCAATATTCGAAAAATAATTTATTCGACTGTTTAATTTCAATTTAAAATTCCCAATTTTAAATTATTAACTTTTAAATCAAATTTCAATTGTTCACAAATTCCATTTTTAATTTCACAGTAATTAACAATCTTTTACAATACAATTTTCCATTATAAATCCAATATAAAAGATTATATTAGATTCCACGTTCAATTATATTGTAATTCAAATTCAAGTTATTTAATTTCAAATGAATTCTTTTATTTCGATTTACACTTTCATTATTGAATCAACCATTTTATTTATTCTTTGTTTACAATCATAACCAATTTGGTTTACAATCAAATTCAATTCATTATTTACATTCACTACAAGTTAACATCCATATTTAATTTACAAATAAGTTATTTCAGAATTCAGTTTTGTATTTTAACTTGTAATTCACATTTAACAACACAAAATTTTATTTCCTTCGGATTTTTATCCAAAATTTTCATTTTAAGTCGTATTTTTAAAGTGTTAAAAATACGGGTCGTTACAATATTGTACTTACCAAACACAATTGCCAACGAGATGACATTGTGGTATGTTAGCATTTATTATACTTGATATATTTTTTTCTTTTGTCTTGATTTATATTTATCTTTCTTTCTATTTTGTCTTTATACTTAAACTTTGCCTTTACAATACTACTTTATAATATAATTAAATTTCTATTTTAATTTGTTGTTAAATTTCTCTAATGTATTCACTTTATATTTTTACAAAGTTTATTAACATGTTATTTGAATTTATCTATGTATTCATTTTATTTTATTTTATAAAACTATATATATATTCATTTCAAAATCATTTATTTAAGATTTTATTTCAAATCCAATATATACATATATATTCACATATATACAAATTTTCAAATCCATATGACTTTATATATTTTCTATTTGAATCAGGGAAACTCCCTTCCATTTATAATTAATTTTACAATTTTTATTAAAAAATTCATTTAATTATCAATTTAAATTTAATTAAAATCTAGGGTCGTTACATACACTAAAGGGAGCGACCCTCATAACCTTGCCGCATCTTTCCTGTTTCGACCATTTCCGGTTTGTGAGGTCCGATGAGGTCTCGTCCACAAAGCTACGCTTTACACGAAAGCCATGCTTTGATCAACAAATGATCAACAAATGATCAGCAACACACATCAACACTTGCATGCCACACTACCAAATTAGGAGTATATCACTGATAACCTTCAATTACATAACCTCTGAGCTCGTACGTCTCAGAGAAGGGTGTTAAGCTAAGAGAATAAATCTCCGCCACCAAACAGAAATGTATTTGAAAGAAATCTGCTTTATATCTCAAAGTGTAGTGTCAGACATACAACCAAACTAGTCTGTTCCGGGTTCGAACAGAACCGAAGGCACTTCTAAAGAAGCCCTAGCAATCCGGGTATCCACAATCCCGATCGGACTTCCCATCACATATGGAGGTCTCTATACCGGAGCAACTCAGTGTAGAGACAATCGATAGGTTATCCTATCATTCTCGCAAACACCTGGTCTTCAACACCGGTCTTCAAATGCTATCCATTTACGTCTTATCACTATTAGGAATGGGTTATATGACACAAAGTCCTCTCCCGGCTAAACCGAATAGTGAGCGCAATATTTTAAAACATATGGATATTGAGATTTCAATTAAGTCACAACTTATTACCCAAAACTTCTCTTTCAAATGGTTTAAACATATTACCATTTTCAATCTTTTACAAAAAGATTCATCTCACAAAGTTCACCGATCTTTCACACAGATTCATTCACAGATTTCCAAATCGATTTCCATTTCAATTGGATTAACTCATTAAATCTTTAAATCAAAGATTTAACTTATAGCTTTCAAAACACGTTTCCAAAGATTTATTCGTAACTTGGAAAACCATTTTCAATTCAAACTTGAAATTCCTTTAACTTAAATTGGAATTTCATTTCTTATATGAAAGCTTTTATCATTTGAAAACAAACAGTTTTATTTCGGAAAAATCCGATTCATTTATACAAGTTAAAGTCCTTGGGTTAAATTCAAATTCCTAAACCAATACTTTTAAAAATGGTTTAAAAACCCATATAAACCTGTATACCCTTTTTACATCATAATTTCTCAACATAGAATTCAATTTCAAGTTTTAAATGCAAATTTAAATCAAATTTCAAAACTAAATCAAGTTATTCAAAAATAACTTAAATCTTTGAAATCCATTTTTCAGAAGCTTACCACTTTAAATCCGATCTATTTTCAAAACCATTTGGATTCAAAAATTCAATTTTAAAACCATTTCAAAGATCTGTGACTTAACCAACTTCCACGTGCAATCCATATTTGTGTGTGTATGGTGTAGTCCATGGGTTTAACACAATAGTGCAACATCATCAGTCATTACAGATACAATCACAACAATATCGATAAGCGGTATGATTTATAACGTTTATCTTCATTCACAGATTCATAGATAAAGTAAATTACATTCATCACAGCTTGAATTAAAACAATTCATATCACACAGCATCACATAGTAGGGATATCAAACAATTCGCAGCATTCAATAGAATATAGTCATCCATAAGTAATGATTTATTAATCATCATTCTCTAATTAATTTAAAATAAATTAAATTAATTACTTTCATCATTCTAAATCTTGCTTTCTTAACCATTAATTAATTATAGATTAATTAATCATCCTCTAAGTACTAATTAATCACCCTTGATTAATTATACTCTAATTACATTAAGTAATTATCCTTAATTAATCACACAAATTAATTATTCTTAACCAATTACAGTAATCAACCTTTAATTACTTCATTAATTAATTTACTAAAATTAATTAAATTAATCCTTAATTAATTACATTAATTAATTACTTCACAATCACTTATCATTGATTAATTAATCTTAATTAATCAACCTTTAATTACATCATTAATTATACTAATTAATGATCTCTAATTACTTCTTTAATTAATTACTTTATTTACATTAATTACATTAAGTAATTAATCTTTAATTAATCTTAACAAATCTCATTTATTAATTAATCCTTCCTTTACAATTTCAAATTCCATTAAAAATTCAAATTCTTTTAAATACACTTTTGATTACTTGAACACTTTTGTTAAACAATTTAAATTTAAAAGCTTTATTTATTACTAAACTAAGATTGAAACTAAACTTGAAATTCATATTTAAACTTTTGATTTAAAACTTAGTTTTAATTTTGCTTTATAAATTCAAAAATGAAAATTTTAAATTGTAAAAACAAAACAGGTTTAAAACCTGTAACACAGTTCTACCCGAGATTCAACCCTTCCTGCTTCGAGTCCAACATCCAAAATCTCGAGTACAACTTCGAGTCAAACACGCGAGCACCTGGCTTCATCTCAAACTACTCAGGCTTTTTCCAGGTTCCAGAACTCGTGCATGTTTACGTGCACGGCATCGCCGATCAACTTCAGACGTCGCCTCGACGTCGAGCATATCGGCGATCACCCATACTCCTCTCCCCGACCACCAGAACCCAGCCTCCATCTCAAATTCGAAATCGAGCGCGAAATCGAAAACCTGGAACAACCATCAGGTTCCACCATCAACCTTGTCAACGCCTCGTTCTCGCCACCTCCACCACTAGAGTTCATACGACTCTGGCCATGAACTCGTCTACGACCTAGCTACCTTCACCCAAAAGCCCATCACACTCGATCGATTGACGACGACGAACAAATCAACAAACTAAACCTCCTCAAAACTATGAGTTAAGCCCTAAACCTCCCTCGTCCCATCATCCCTTGCAATAGAAAAATTAATCAACAATTTTCCCGATATAATCGATTGCCAAACTTGCTTCGAGCAAAGTTTCAGCGTTCAACATTTGATCGATCGCTGGAAATAGATAAAAAGCATATTCTGTTCAACTAAGAACTTCTCTGAACGTACTTAACTAAAATTCACCATTTTAGCTTTAAAAATCCTATCTTGTATTCAAGATATGAGATTGAATTTATATTTCAAGACATTCGAACTTCCCTTAAGTTTGAGTTTATTCGGTAAAAATCAAGTTTTTGCATACCGTATATCACTATTTCACTTGAAACTATTTTTAGATATTAACTTATACTTAAACATACATATTTGTTTTTAACACCAAAGCCTGATACTGATTAGATAATAGGAAATTGGATTTCTTATTGGATTCTACCCTGAAATTCAAGAAAAACAGAGAAGAACAAATAATTCCTCAGCACAGTAAATATGAATATATATATATATATATATGCAGAGCATTATACATAAATATATACACAAAACACTATATGTTTATGCAAAGATTAAATGATACTTGTGTATTATAAGATTGTTTACTCACAGTGTTTTTGTGAAGATGAACAGAGCCTGCTTCCTTTTGACACAGGCTGGAAATTACAAGCTGCAGCTCTTATCTTCAACCCTCTGGTTACATTGATTTGTTTTGATGTTTAAGTTGAATTCTTGTTTGAGTTTCAGCTGGTATATTCTTTCAGTTTTTCACAGCTTGAAGTGGAACGAATTTTAAATGAGGATGATGGAAAGAAATGAAGTTTACAGTGTGTTCATTTGTTTTAGTACTGGGTGATAAAAATGTGTTTGTACAATTGATCAGAGAATTTTTTTCTATAATTGATTCAGTTGATATTTTATTTGGTGGCTGAAGTTTCATGCATTAATTATCTTTTGCAAATGAATATTTTTTTCATGTCTTCCTTTGCAAGCTTTTAGATATTTATATCTTTCCTCTTTTGTTCATACTTATCCACTTTAGTTTGTACATAGATATTTATAATTGGTTATCATCATACACACTTATATTTATATCCATACATATATATATTTTTCCTTTACTTATATGTATGGTTACATACATATCTATTTAATGGTGATGTTACTCACCTTAACATTCTTACTTTAAAAATCCTATTTTTCATTGAAGATTTAGGTTATGAACTTGAATGAGTATTTTATAACAATCAAATTTATCACAATATTTCTTGTTTCCCTGTAAACAAAATTTCCAGAGACATTAATAAGTCATTTCTACTTAAATAAATTTTATAAATTTAGTTCATAATCTAACAAACAACTTTTGTTTATATTCTAAAGTTTAATAAGAATCAAAGGAGAAGGATTTGGATTTTCAAACAGGTTTTGAAAACCTGTTATGTTTAGAACAGAGAACCATGTCTGTTCTCTGACATGCATAGACAACTCATACTTATATCTATACATACTTGCATGCATACAATACTTCATCACTTTTTACTTCAACATGATTATCAAATAATTAGCTAAAAATCCAGATTCAAAAGTTTACTCACCTGGTTCCAAAAGAAGACATAGTTGCTATGTTGAACATGCTTGAAACTTTTGTTTGCTGAAGTCTTCTTTTTTTCTCTCTGGTTGTATTGTCTGGTTTCATTCTTGAGTGTACTAGTATTTTCTATTATGAGCCTTTATATATATATATATATATATTTGTTCAATTTGAATATATAATGTTGTTTGTATTTTCTTCTTTTGTTTGAATGTATATGTTTATTTTACACTTATGTTTACATATTAGTAAGATATAATTTAGAAATTCAAATTATTTAACATATATTTTATTTGAATTTGGAGAAACTCAAATCAATTTACCAATTAATTTCACAATTTTTATTCAAAAATTAAATTAATTATCAATTTAAATTTATATAAAATCCGAGATCGTTACAGGTTCCCCCCTTAAGAAATTTCATCCTCGAAATTTTCCAGGGAGACACAAAGATAGATGAAGCATATTTCATCAAATTAACTGAACATCTATTCTGCATTTGGCTTACCAAATCAGAATATCAATAATAGATACGAGAACCAATCTTTTTAATTTTTCACAAGGTACTTAGGTAATCTGGATCTACGAAGTATGTAGGGCATCAGTTAGATCGAAGGGATAACTAACCATTCATAGAATATATTAGGACCCGAAAATAGACAGATATATGGATACAATTCCAAAACTTTTAGTTTAGAACTAAAGTATACCTATCAACCATAGCAACCATAACAACCAATTCATCCAAACAAACAATTCTGACCTATTTGGAGTTTATGTCTCATGCAAACATATCAAATCTTCTTCCTGGATCTATCAGGAACCATCAAAGAATTGAGAAGAGATGTTGAACAAAAGAGATTGATAGAGAAAAGATTGTTTCCTTGTTGTTAAAGGGTATTGACCATTTATTCACATTCCCCTGTCCCCTATCTCATCCTCTTCTTGCACTCATACTTACTATCAGTGGATAGTAAGAGAATTTACTGAGGCGTTCGAACGGATATCTTAGGGATTACTCATTCTAGGGTATACTTCACTCTATCTCTAATGAGCTACTTAATGTGTAATACTCCTAAGCTAAAGTTCAACCTTAGCTATGATACCAAATGTGATGACTCAAGGCAGTGGAGACCGGTAGGCTTTGCAACCATCCCAGACCCACCGTTGCAAACATTGGTACCCTACCCTTGCATTTACGGCCAGTCTTTCGACTGTCACACCTTACGGCTAACCAACCCCACAAAGAGGACATGTATGGGTAAGAGTCTCCCATTCGCCACTAAACTGCGAAGCGAGAACCCCCTATCACATTTCATAAAGATAAGCAAGGTCAGTCATGTTTGAACTCCAAAAACTGAACTAGCTCCCGATAATCTACTAAACCTGACTATCTGAAAAAATCCAACTCTAGACTGCCCGTGTGGAAAATTGTGGGCACCCAGAGTTTAGGAAGGGAACAATAAACTTCGAGTCAGTCATGGGACTGGTATGAGTAAACAAAAACAGTTTATCTTTAAACAAACAACAACGGAATTTTAAACATTGAAATCTGCAATGCTTTTTGGATAATGAAACTACCATAAGACCTCCCACCACACACACAATGCAATCGCAGACTTGGAGGAGATTTCTTCTTATGATAGTCAAATATGCTTAATACGAGAAAACTCTTTTGATATTATTACTAGTGCATAGTGTGAAAATCCTTTCGAAAATATAATATTAATCTTAGCCAGCATAGGTACCATTATATTATGCCTACTATAGCTTCCGCCTGAGGAGACATGTTATACAACTGTAATCGTAAAGGGCTCGTATTGTTTCTTTGGATTTCCAACAAATGGTCAGGCTAAGGAACTTCCTACTGCCACATGGGTACGCCTCTGGAGGGACATCCCGAGAACTTAACCAGCTCTCTGCCAACATAAGGCCGGGTTACCTCAGTAACTAGGTAACTACTACACGAGTATGCCACCCCCCGGTTGTTTGCGACCTTTATCCGAGGTGCCTCGATCACAAAGCAACAATCACACAGTAAATGAGATTGGAGCAACCACACAGGTAAATATCTGGGCTCCATACCATGATATCACCTTTTTCCAAAAGGAAATGACATACCCTAAAGGGAGCGACCATCATAACCTTGCCGCATCTTTCTTGTTTCGACCATTTCTGGTTTGTGAGGTCCGATGAGGTCTCGTCCACAAAGCTACACTTTACACGAAAGCCATGCTTTGATCAACAAAAGATCAGCAACACACATCAACACTTAGCATGCCACACTACCAAATTGGGAGTATATCACTGATAACCTTCAACTACATAACCTCTGAGCTCGTACGTCTCAGAGAAGAGTGTTAAGCTAAGAGAATAAATCTCCGCCACCAAACAGAAATGTATTTGAAAGAAATCAGCTTTATATCTCAAAGTGTAGTGTCAGACATACAACCATACAAGTCTGTTCCGGGTTCGAACAGAACCGAAGGCACTTCCAAAGAAGCCCTTGCAATCTGGGTATCCACAATCCCGATCGGACTTCCCATCACATATGGAGGTCTCTATACCGGAGCAACTCAGTGTAGAGACAATCGATAGGTTATCCTATCGTTCTCGCAAATACCCGGTCTTCAACACCGGTCTTCAAATGCTATCCATTTACGTCGTATCACTATTCGGAATGGGTTATATGACAGAAAGTCCTCTCCCGGCTAAACCGAATAGTGAGCGCAATAATTTAAAACATATGGATATTGGGATTTCAATTAAGTCACAACTTATTACCCAAAACTTCTCTTTCAAATGGTTTAAACATATTACCATTTTCAATCTTTTACAAAAAGATTCATCTCACAAAGTCCACCAATCTTTCACACAGATTCATTCACAGATTTCCAAATCGATTTCCATTTCAATTGGATTAACTCATTAAATCTTTAAATCAAAGATTTAACTTATAGCTTTCAAAACACGTTTCCAAAGATTTATTCGTAACATGGAAAACCATTTTCAATTCAAACTTGAAATTCCTTTAACTTAAATTGGAATTTCATTTCTTATATGAAAGCTTTTATCATTTGAAAACAAACAGTTTTATTTCGGAAAAATCCGATTCATTTATACAAGTTAAAGTCCTTGGGTTAAATTCAAATTTCTAAACCAATACTTTTAAAAATGGTTTAAAAACCCATATAAACTTGTATACCCTTTTTACATCATAATTTATCAACATAGAATTCAATTTCAAATTTTGAATGCAAATTAAAATCAAATTTCAAAACTAAATCAAGTTATTCAAAAATAACTTAAATCTTTGAAATCCCTTTTTCAGAAGCTTACCACTTTAAATCCGATCTATTTTCAAAGCCATTTGGATTCAAAAATTCAATTTTAAAACCATTTCAAAGATCTGTGACTTAACCAACTTCCACGTCCAATCCATATTTGTGTGTGTATGGTGTAGTCCAGGGGTTTAACACAATAGTGCAACATCATCGGTCATTACAGATACAATCACAACAATATCGATAAGCGGTATGATTTATAACGCTTATCTTCATTCACAAATTCACAGATAAAGTAAATTACATTCATCACAGCTTGAATTAAAACAATTCATATCACACAGCATCACATAGTAGGGATATCAAACAATTCACAGCATTCAATAGTATACAGTCATCCATAAGTAATGATTTATTAATCATCATTCTCTAATTAATTTAAAATAAATTAAATTAATTACTTTCATCATTCTAAATCTTTCTTACTTAACCATTAATTAATTACAAATTAATTAATCATCCTCTAAGTAATAATTAATCACCCTTGATTAATTACACTCTAATTACATTAAGTAATTATCCTTAATTAATCACACAAATTAATTATTCTTAACCAATTACAGTAATCAACCTTTAATTACTTCATTAATTAATTAACTAAAATTAATTACATTAATCCTTAATTAATTGCATTAATTAATTACTTCACAATCACTTATCATTGATTAATTAATCTTAATTAATCAACCCTTAATTACATCATTAATTATATTAATTAATGATCTCTAATTACTTCTTTAATTAATTACTCTATTTACATTAATTACATTAAGTAATTAATCTTTAATTAATCTTAACAAATCTCATTTATTAATTAATCCTTCCTTTACAATTTCAAATTCCATTTAAAATTCAAATTCTTTTAAATACACTTTTCATTACTTGAACACTTTTATTAAATAATTTAAATTTAAAAGCTTTATTTATTCCTAAACTAAGATTGAAACTAAACTTGAAATTCATATTTAAACTTTTGATTTAAAACTTAGTTTTAATTTTGCTTTATAAATACAAAAATGAAAATTTTAAATTATAATAACAGAACAGTTTTAAAGCCTGTAACACAGTTCTACCCGAGATTCAACCCTTTCTGCTTCGAGTCCAACATCCAAAATCTCGAGTACAACTTCGAGTCAAACACGCGAGCACCTGGCTTCATCCCAAACTACTCAGGCTTTTTCCAGGTTCCAGAACTCATGCACATTTACGTGCACGGCATCGCCGATCAACTTCAGATGTCGCCTCGACGTCGATCAAGTTGGCGATCACCCATACTCCTCTCCCCGACCACCAGAACCCAGCCTCCATCTCAAATTTGAAATCGAGCGCGAACTCGAAAACCTGGAACAACCATCAGGTTCCACCATCAACCCTGCCAACGCCTCGTTCTTGCCACCTCGACCACCAGAGTTCATACGACTCCGGCCATGAACTCATCTACGACCTAGCTACCATCACCCAAAAGCCCATCACACTCGATCGATTGACGACGACGAACGAATCAACAAACTAAACCTCCTTAAAACTATGAGTTAAACCCTAAATCTCCCTCGTCCCATCATCCCTTGCAATAGAAAAATTAATCAACAATTTTCCCGATATAATCGATTGCCAAACTTGCTTCGAGCAAAGTTTCAGCGTTCAACATTTGATCGATCGATGGAAATAGATAAAAAAGCATATTCTGTTCAACTAAGAACTACTCTGAATGTACTTAACTAAAATTCACCATTTTAGCTTTAAAAATCCTATCTTGCAGTGTGAATTCAAGATATGAGATGGAATTTATATTTCAAGACATTCGAACTACCCTTAAGTTTGAGTTTATTCTATAAAAATCAAGTTTTTGCATACTATATATCACTATTTCACTTGAAAATATTTTTAGATATTAACTTATACTTAAACATACATATTTGTTTTTAACACCAAAGCCTGATACTGATTATACTGATTAGATAATAGGAAATTGGATTTCTTATTGGATTCTACCCTGAAATTCAAGATAAACAGAGAAGAACAAATAATTCCTCGGCATAGTAAATATGAATATATATATATATATATATATGCATAGCTTTATACTTAAATATATACACAAAACACTATATGTCTAAGCAAAGATTAAATGATACTTGTGTATTATAAGATTGTTTACTCACAGTGTTTTTGTGAAGATGAACAGAGCCTGCTTCCTTTTGACACAGGCTGGAAATTACAAGCTGCAGCTCTTATCTTTAACCCTCTGGTTACATTGATTTGTTTTGATGTTTAAGTTGAATTCTTGTTTGAGTTTCAGCTGGTATTTTCTTTCATTTTTTCACAGCTTGAAGTGGAACGAATTTGAAATGAGGATGATGGAAAGAAATGAAGTTTACAGTGTGTTCATTTGTTTTAGTACTGGGTCATAAAAATGTGTTTGTACAATTGATCAGATATTCTTTTTCTATAGTTGATTCAGTTGATATTTTATTTGGTGGCTGAAGTTTCATGCATTAATTATCTTGTGCAAATGAATATTTTTTTCATGTCTTCCTTTGCAAGCTTTTAGATATTTATATCTTTCCTCTTTTGTTCATACTTATCCACTTTAGTTTGTACATAGATATTTATAATTAGTTATCATCATACACACTTATATTTATATCCATACATATATCTTTTTTTCCTTTACTTATATGTATGGTTACATATATATCTATTTAATGGTGATGTTACTCACCTTAACATTCTTACTTTAAAAATCCTATTTTTCATTGAAGATTTAGGTTATGAACTTGAATGAGTATTTTATAACAATCAAATTTATCACAATATTTCTTGTTTGCCTGTAAACAAAATTTCCAGAGACATTAATAAGTTGTTTCTACTTAAATAAATTTTATAAACTTAGTTCATAATCTAACAAACAACTTTTGTTTATATTCTAAAGTTTAACAAGAATCAGAGGAGAAGGATTTGGATTTTCAAACAGGTTTTGAAAACCTGTTATGTTTAGAACAGAGAACCATGTCTGTTCTCTGACATGCATAGACAACTCATACTTATATCTATACATACTTGCATGCATACAATACTTCATCACTTTTTACTTCAACATGATTATCAAATAACTAGCTAAAAATCCAGATTCAAAAGTTTACTCACCTGGTTCCAGAAGAAGACAGAGTTGCTATGTTGAACATGCTTGAAACTTTTGTTTGCTGAAGTCTTCTTTTTTCTCTCTCTGGTTGTATTGTCTGGTTTCATTCTTGAGTGTACTAGTATTTTCTATTGTGAGCCTTTATATATATATATTTGTTCAATTTGAATATATAATGTTGTTTGTATTTTCTTCTTTTGTTTGAATGTATATGCTTATTTTACACTTATGTTTACATATTAGTAAGATATAATTTAGAAATTCAAATTATTTAACATATATTTTATTTGAATTTGGAGAAACTCAAATCAATTTACCAATTAATTTCACAATTTTTATTCAAAAATTAAATTTATTATCAATTTAAATTTATATAAAATCCGGGATCGTTACAGGGTGTGAGGCCTAAGGTCACATTTACCTTTCACATAGCAAATATCCTTTCCTCTTTGAATGCCACACTGCCATTCCTTCGATCACTATTGACTTTTACAAACATACTACCTCTGAGCTCGTACGTCTAAAAGAAGGGTGTTAAGCTAAGAGAAGTTGCCTTCTTCACTACCAAACAGATGTACGTTTATAAAAGCCAACGATGTAATCTCAAAAATGCACTGTCAGACATCCATCCATACAAGTTGTCCAGGAACTAGACAAACCAAAGGCACTTCTCCTACCGCATCCTGTCGGGAATCACCCCTAGGATCCGTAGCGGTTAGCCCTTGCATTGGATATGTCATAATGAAGAGACAAATGCTACTATATGTATATTGGGAATTTATCCCCAAATGATCAACAAGCAGTCCTTCATTACGAAATTCCCAAATACCAATGTCTTCCAAACTTGCACATTTGAACACATATACGTTGGCCCGAAGTGGTTCTCGGATAAATCCTAACCCGGTTTCTCCAGACCAACAACGATAAAAATGCCAAATTTGATAGTCGGTTATTTAACTATCAAAGCAAATAAATAATATCATGCACCATAAGCAGTCACTTGGCCCATTTAATTAATCTTTATTTATTAAATCAATCTCCAAATATTTGCTTCAAATTATCTTTAGAAAGATATATCTCAAAATCATTTCAATCTTTCTATATTGGATTACATTTCCATATACTTATATCAACGATATAAGCATATTCATAAATCACTTCATTTTCAACACATTGAAAATATTTCCATATACTTAGATCAATGGTGTAAGTATATTTAATAACACTACCATTTGGAGACACGCCAAATAATTTTTGTAACCGTACAACTATTGGGTTTCGTAAGCCTCTGGACGGGTGTTAAGTATAGAAAACAATGCTCCTACACCACCAAGCCTAAGTACGATCATAAGAACCAATTCGTGTATTTCATAATGGAAGGTCAAAACATAATTTATTGGGTCAAAATGAATGTTGTGTAAAACATCGTTACGACAACCCAAAGGCATTAGTATTGGGACTCGATTAATTAATATATATAAATCCCGTATACTATATTAAACATTCCCTTTTGGAAATCATTTACTATAACAACAGTGTTATAGTCCATGCCTTCCATATTTCTCCGAAAATGCCTATTACAACAATAAATGTTGAAATCTATGTTTTCCTTATCACATTTTAAAACAATTTTCAAACCATTAAATTCCATTTGGAATTATTATTTTCCAAAACCTTTACTTCGAAAAGATAAATTACCTTTAACCATTAACTCCATCAAAAACATTACTTTTAAAACTCCTTTAAATAAAAATCCATATTTAAATCTCAACATAAATTATTTCCATATTTATAAATCTATTTTTATAAATCTCCTTTCGTTTTTATAAAACTTCTATTTATTAAAATTCCCTTATTTATAAATCATTCTTGTATAAAACTAATTTTTTACTTAACAAAATCCATTTCTTTATAAATCAAATTTATTTATAAAATCCATTTACTATACAACTTCAAATCCATTAACAAAATATTTAAAAGTTCTAACTATAAATCTATTTCTTTAATTATAAAAATATCACCTTTATAAATCTTTTATATAAACTTATTCCAAAATCTTTATCCAAAGTATTTCTCAAAACTATATTTTTATAACATCAAAAATCATAACTTTTTATTTCTTTAAAACAAATCCATTTCTTTTAATAATTTAAAAATCAGTAAAACATATTTACACTTTTGAAATCACTTCGAAATACTTTTCAAATCAAAATCATTGTTTTTAGTATTTCAAAATACCAAAAATAAGGCCCAATGCTACTATAGCATTAAATAAGTCAAATCATGTCAAAGACATCAACATGGCATCCAATACATCATATATCTGCATATATATGAAAATAAAATCCATAGTGGTGTAATATCCCCCTATTTGAAAGCCCAAAATTAATGGCTACGGATGCTGCAGTCCCCCTATTTGTACCTTCAAAATTATTCAAATTGCTTTTTGAGGTTCCGATATCCTTTCTCTTTATTTTTCGCTTCCGTTCTCTGTGTTTCTTGTTAGATGATGAGGAACTATCTCCATCTTCGAAATTGAAAGGTGACATCTCTCTTATGTTCTTTCTGCGACTGTGGGATAATTGGTTTAGTAGAACCAAGCTTTCCTTCATCTGTTTCCTCATTTCTTCCCGGCTTTTATATAGCTTGTCATTCAACTCCTTCATCATCCTATCCATCTCAATCCATGTTATCATTTCTAAGGGCTCTGAATTTTAGGAACATTGGGTTGAGGGACTTCTTCAATATGTTGAAAATAAGCATTCTCAACATCGTTAGCAAGCTTGGAGGTAGTGGATTTTTCTCTAGTATTTCATGGAGCCATCACTTTGGTTAGTCCTATGATAGATTTTTTAGAAACCTGAAAAGTCATGGATTACAGGAATGAAACTCATGGATCTACCTCATGAACTAAAGTCATCCAAAAGTAGAAAATAGATCCAATTAGCTTGAGATTAATATTCTCTCGGTGAAAGCACTGTTAGTTAGCGGAAGATGGATCTTAAGGCTAATTTAACACTAGAGGGGGGTGAATAGAGTTTTCTAGTTCTTGTGAGTTTTTTGAGTTCTTTTAAGATTATAGTTTAAAAAATGCAATTAACTATCACAGATTGAAACATAGGTAAATATAAATGCAATAAAAATAAAAAGGAAAGAAAACACCAGGATTTTATAATGGTTCGGAGTTACCGTACATTCAGTCCTGTACATTTCCTTGTACAAATTTATTTTCAAATAGAAAAGTTAAAGCAATCTCGATTTTAAGGCAACGAGACACACCCTCCAAACTTTTCGAGCTCTGGGTAGATTCACTTGATTTATACGGGCCAAAAGGACACCCACCTGAATTTCGAGTCACCAAGCACATCCAATGGATTTACACGGGCTACAATCACATCCACCAATATATGAGTATGATTTGATAGAGTTTACAGACACAAATCGTTAATCTTGAATACAAATGATCCTATAATCTCTTGAATAACACTTTGATCTTCTTTGAGTGAGAGAGACGAGGGAAATCAGAGAGTAGTCAATAGAGAATCTAATCAGTGGAGTTGAATTTGATTCTGATTGAATTTGGGAAGAATTTGAGTAGAATTTTTTTCAGAAAACAAGAGAGTGAAAGAGGATGTGACAACACGCAAATCCATCCCGTTTAGAGCTGATAATAAACCACACATGTCCAACCTAAACCAAACGGAAAGATGGATAATCCTGAGAAAGAAGGAAGAGAGAAAAAGAAGAGAGAAAGAAACAAATACAATTATAGAATCTCACAATCGCAGCGGAACAAAATATAAGATAATATCAACGCTCTTTAAAAAAAAGAAATTGTAATATACATACATCCATCATCAGAGTACAACAATCAATCACTAATCATCAGCCTGTACAATTATAATAACCTGTCCTACAATTGCTGATAATTTAAACAACAATGTAGTGGAAAAATAAACATATACGTGAATATGATCAGAAGACCTCTAGCTCGTCTACTGATGCTCCAAAGCATCCAAATCTACATCTATAAATATACTCGGTCTGACCCGAGCATTGAAAGGGAAGAACATCCAGATCAGTCTTGTAAACCAGCGCGAGAAAACACATCTCAACTAAATTTATTTTAAAGCTATAAAAACTTTCCTTTATCAAAACAAAGGTATCTCGTAAGACCACGCCCACCCGTAAACATGGATGGGTTTTCACCTTACGATAACCAAAACATTTCATATCAAATCCTATTATATTATACTAGTGTCCGGTATAAAAATAATATGAATCATAGCCGAAATGGTTACATTTATTAAATTCAAGCATACTAGCCACAATCGTGGGTTCTACAAACAAAATGGCAGGCACGTAGTGTAGAATGGATTTCCATACAAATGACCAGGTGAAGGCACTACCTTCCCGCAGTACTTCTCTAGAGGAATGTACCGAGGCTCAATTGATGGTCCTTTTCCAACACAAGACCGGCCTACCTCTAACTAGATAGTACCGAATATGTCATCACCCCGGTCTTTACCGACCTATCCGAGGGCCCTTATAGCTTACATCCACAATAATTTAAAAACCAAACATCATAGCAGGAATAAATATATCTAGAAGGGGATAATCATATCCTAATGGTTGCGAACCACATAGCCTTGCCGCATCTACCCTGTTTCAGTCATTTCCGGGTGTGTGGCCTGAGGTCACATTTACCTTACACATAGCACATATCCTTTCCTCTTTGAATGCCATACTGTCATTCCTTCAATTATTATTGACTTTTACAAACATACAACCTCTGAGCTCGTACATCTCAGAGAAGGGTGTTAAGCTAAGAGAAGTTTCCTTCTCTACCACCAAACAGATGTACGTTTATAAAAGCCAACGATGTAATCTCAAAAATGCAGTGTCAGACATCCATCCACACAAGTTGTCCAGGAATAGGACAAACCAAAGGCACTTCTCTTACTGCATCCTGTCGGGAATCACCCCTAGGATCAGTAGCGATTAGTCCTTGCATTGGATATTTCATAATGAAAAGACCACTGCTACTATACGTATATTAGGAGTTTATCCCCAAATGCTAAACAAGCAGTCCTTCATTATGAAAATCCCAAATATCAATGTCTTCCAAACCTGCACATTCGAAAGCATATACATTGGTCCGAAGTGGTTCTTGGATAAATCCGACCCCGGTCTCTCCAGACCAACAACAATAAAAGGGCCAAATTTGATAGTCTGTTATTTAACTATCAAGTAAACAAACAATATCTAGCACCATAAGTAGTCATTAGGCCCAATTAATTAATCTTTTATTTATTAAATAAATCTCCAAATATTTGCTTCAAATTATCTTTAAAAAGATATATCTCAAAATCATTTCAATATTTCTATATTGGAAAACATTTCCATTTACTTATATCAACGATATAAGCATATTCACAAATCACTTCATTTTCAACACATAGAAAATATTTCATATACTTATATCAACAATATAAGTATATTTAATAACACTACCATTTGGAGGCACGCCAAATAATTTCTGTAACTGTACAACTCCAGAGTTTATACGCCTTTGAATGGGTGTTAAGTATAGGAAGCAATGCTCCTACACCACAAAGCCTTAGTATGATCATAAGAACCAATTCGTGTATTTCACAATGGAAGGTCAAAACATAATTTATTGTGTCAAAACGAATGTTGTGTAAAACATCGTTACGACAACCCAAAGACATTAGTATTGGGACTCGATTAATATATATATATATATATATATATATATATATAAATCCCATATACTATATAAAACATTCCCTTTTGGAAATCATTTACTATAACAACAGTGTTATAGTCCATGCCTTCCATACTTCTCTGAAAATGCCTATTACAACAATAAATGTTGAAATCTATGTTTTCCTTATCACATTTTAAAACAATTATCAAACCATTAAATTCCATTTGGAATTATTATTTTCCAAAACTTTTACTTCAAAAAGATAAATTACCTTTAACCATTAACTCCATTAAAAACATTACTTTCAAAACTCCTTTAAATAAAAATCCATATTTAAATCTCAACATAAATTATTTCCATATTTATAAATCTATTTTTATAAATCTCCTTTCGTTTTTATAAAACTTCTATTTATTAAAATTCCCTTATTTATAAATCATTCTTGTATAAAACTAATTTTTTACTTAACAAAATCCATTTCTTTATAAATCAAATTTATTTATAAAATCCATTTACTATACAACTTCAAATCCATTAACAAAATATTTAAAAGTTCTAACTATAATCTATTTCTTTAATTATAAAAATATCACCTTTATAAATCTTTTATATAAACTTATTCCAAAATCTTTATCCAAAGTATTTCTCAAAACTATATTTTTATAACATCAAAAATCATAACTTTTTATTTCTTTAAAACAAATCCATTTCTTTTAATAATTTAAAAATCAGTAAAACATATTTACACTTTTGAAATCACTTCAAAATACTTTTCAAATCAAAATCATCATTTTTAGTATTTCAAAATACCAAAAATAAGGCCCAGTGCTACTATAGCATTAAATAAGTCAAATCATGTCAAAGACATCAACATGGCATCCAATACATCATATATCTGCATATATATGAAAATAAAATCCATAGTGGTGTAATATCCCCCTATTTGAAGGCCCAAAATTAATGGCTACGGATGCTGCAGTCCCCCTATTTGTACCTTCAAAATTATTCAAATTGCTTTTTGAGGTTCCGATATCCTTTCTCTTTATTTTCCGCTTTCGTTCTCTGTGTTTCTTGCCAGATGACGAGGAACTATCTCCATCTTCGGAATTGAAAGGTGACATCTCTCTTCTGTTCTTTCTACGACTATGGGATAATTGGTTTAGTAGAACCAAGCTTTCCTTCATTTGTTTCCTCATTTCTTCCCAGCTTTTATATAGCTTGTCATTCAACTCCTTCATCATCCTATCCATCTCAATCCATGTTATCATGTCTAAGTGCTCTGAATTTCAGCAACATTGGGTTGAGCGACTTCTTCAATATGTTGAAAATAAGCGTTCTCCACATCGTTAGCAGGCCTGGAGGCAGTGGATTTTTCTCTAGTATTTCATGGAGCCATCACTTTGGTTAGTCCTATGATAGATTTTTTTGAAACCTGAAAAGTCATGGATTACAGGAATGAAACTGATGGATCTACCTCGTGAACTAAAGTCATCCAAAAGTAGAAAATAGATCCAAATAGCTTGATATTAATATTCTCTCGGTGAAAGCACTGTCATTTATTGGAAGATGGATCTTAAGGCTAATTTAACACTAGAGGGGGGGTGAATAGAGTTTTCTAGTTTTTGTGAGTTTTTTGAGTTCTCTTAAGATTATAGTTTAAAAAATGCAATTAACTATCACAGATTCAAACACAGGTAAATATAAATGCAATAAAAATAAAAAGGAAAGAAAACACCAGAATTTTATAATGGTTCGGAGTTACCGTACATTCAGTCCTGTACAATTCCTTGTACAGATTTATTTTCAAATAGAAAAGTTAAAACAATCTCGATTTTAAGACAACGAGACACACCCTCCAAACTTTTCGAGCTCTAGGTAGATTCACTTGATTTATACGGGCCACAAGCACACCCACCTGAATTTCGGGTCACCAAGCACACCCAATGGATTTACACGGGCTACAATCACGTCCACCAATATATGAGTATGATTTGATAGATTTTTAAAGACACAAATTTAGGCATCCTAGATGTTGGTCTCCCTGACCTCCTGGATGCAATTCTACTTATTTAGGAGATTAATCAATTTATATTCATTACTAGGTCAATCTAGCTGGTTCTCCTGCCCTTTTTCCTGAAATGCAGTTATGGGTCCTTTATAATGTGAATATATTTATATTTGAAGAAGCAACAACATAGCATAACAATACCACTCCTGTGGGTTTAATATAAAACATGATTAATCCCTTTAACCTATTAATTTATCATGGAAAGCTTCTTCTCAAAACCAATACAAAAACTCCTTTAACTTAGCCATGGGTTTTTCCTTTAAAAATTGAGTTTGGGTTTACTTGTTTTGAAAAACCAAAGCTTTCAAACCCTTCGAAACATTGCTTTCGACCTTACTGGATGACCTCCTTCGAAAGCTTATAAATAAAATTTCAAAACATTAGGCCCCTGCCTTTCGAATACATTAAAACATTTCTTTTGAAACCTTTCGATTGTATTAAAGTATTAACATTAACTTTAGAAGCATAGCTTCGAAACCAATTGAAAGTACCCCTTTCGAAACCATTGGAAGTAACCCTTTTGAAACCATTGAAAGTCCCCCTTTCGAAACCATTGGGTTTATTAATATTATTTGGGTCAAAGTGAATATAAGCAAAAGTGTCCCTTTCAAAACCATCCTTTATCATATAAAAATATTGGGGAAAATATGATGGCGTTGGTACCATCTCTTTCGAAAGCTTTAAATCATTTAAACAAAATATTGAAGGGTAGCGTCGAAACTCCTTTCGAAGCCATTGCCATCAAAACCCTTGGACCCTTTCGAAAGCATTTAGGAAGTGGCTTAAAACATCTTAATAAACAAACACTACCTTTCGAAAGCATTGATGACTTCAATACCATCGAAAGGCTAAAGAACGGCAGCAGGGCTTCGACTAGGTCGGAACCCCTTCTTTCAAAAGCATTATTTCATAAGTAAAAGAACCCTTTCAAAAGCTTTTTAAAAACTTCTTTCGAAACATATGCTTCGACTCCTTCGAAGGCTTAAATTAAACAAAGGCAGGGGCTTCTCTTTTTAAAACAAACCGAGGTATCGATACCTTCGGAAGCCATGCATTCGACATGTGACGACCAGCAGTTCCGTACCCCTTAAAATCGACACTATTCTCCAACATCGATTCAAAGTGAACGGAATACGAACCATTTGGGTTAAAGAAGAAAGAGATAGAAGAAGAGGAAACAACACAACATCAGAATCTCACATACGCAGCGGAATAAAATATAATAGATAATATCTGAACTTTACACAAAAGAAAACTATATCCGTTTTATACCTTACATCTTTAGAATACAACATCAGAGTCCAACAACATCTAACACACAACTGTACAATAATCACTACATGTCCTCACAAAACTGAATACACAGTACACACAACATGGCAGAATATACATCAAGTACTAGTGATACGTCTTGCCATCCAGCTCGTCTCCTGAGCTCCACAGCATTCTATCCTGTATCTGTAATACTCGGTCTGACCCGAGCATTATAATAAAATAACACCCAAGTCAGTCTGGAAAACCAGCGTGAGAAAACACACTCAATTGGATTATTAAAGTTTTCCAAACCCTTTGAAATAAAAATCATCTCGTAAGACCACGCCAAAAATAAATATGTCGGGTTTTTACCTTACAATAGCAAAAACACTTTTTATCAAATCCGTCTGATATTATAATAGTGTCTATATACAAATACTTATTCAAATAGCTGAAATTGTTACATGATTAAATTCCAGCATACTAGCCACAAAGTGGGTAATACAAACAAAATTCGTAAAAGGCACGTAGGGAGAATGGATTTCCAACGAATGACTAGGCACTGGGGTACCACCTGTCACAGTACCCGGTCTAGATCAGTGTACCGAGGACCACGCCCGATCCCCTGCAACACAAGACCGGAACTACCTAAGGGTAATTCTGAGTAAGATCACCCCACGGTTGGCGCGACCAACCGCCACACAACCGAAATAAAAAGGAACATCTAGACAGGGATGACCTCACCCAAATGGGCGCTACCCACATAGCCTTGCTGCATAACCCTTGATTTTCAGTCATTCCCGGTTGATGAGGCTTGAGGCTAAGCGTTACCTTTATAGAACATATCCCTTAGAATGCCCATCGCCCACCTAACGATGTTCCGAAAGCATTCGTCTATACAAGTCCGTCCCGGGTTCGAACGGAACTGAAGGCACTACTTCATCTTCGATTTCAAACTCGTTTTCCCACGAAAATGTACAAACTGGATCGAAGTTGTTTTCGAGAAATTAATCTTGATCCCGGTCTCTTCGAAACGATCAGTGCATTGGCCAATATTGATAGTCGGTTATTTAACTATTAATTAACATTCACAAACATCCATCAAACAATAAATAATTTTCCAAATTACTTATTTATCTCAAAATATCTTCGGATATATTTCCACTTTTCAATCCTTTGAAAACAGTTCCAAACCATCTTCCTCTCAGGGAATAAATTTCCCAAATATTTTAATTTCCACTGAAATCACCAAGTAAAAACACTTTAGATTTTTAAAATAATTTAAAACACTATACTACAAAATATACTTTAAACAAAACATTTAAATTAAAAATACTTTAATACTTTATTCAAAGATATATACTTTAAGAATATTTAAAATAAGGCAACTTAATAAAATATAAAACTAGATTTTTATCATTTAAAACATAATACCAAACCATCTTTATATAATTACTACTCAAATAAATTTGAAAAATTCTTACTTTAAAGTTTAAACATTTAAGGATAATAAATTTTCTAAAACATATTTTAAATCAACTTTAAACTTTTAGCTTATACTTAAAAGTTTACTTTGGAAACGTACTTGGCTATCCAGGGAAATACACTTCTCTTTCACATCTTTAAAAATAAATCACTATTTATTTTTAAACAAATTTACCCATTTCTTTAATAAATTCTCACCGTGAATTTATTCTTCCAAATATCCACTGATATATTTCTTCACTTTTATAAACCCAGTTTATAAATCCAAAGGCTCACTTCTCTTTTAAAAATCCCGTTTTAAACACTTAAATCAATTTCCAAAATTGATTTCCAATTTTCTTCACTTTTAAATAAATTTCTTTACTTACTCCATTTATTTCAAAATCCTTTAACTTTAAATTTCATTTCTTTATTATGATTTAAAAATCCCTTTAAACTGAGAATACCAATTTCAGATTTCCCAAATCCCTTTTCTTTTCCTTTTTAATTAAATTTAAACCTTGAATTAAAATAAATTGTTTATTCTTTTAAATACTATTGCTTAAGCTTAATATTCATTATTTCTCTGCTTATTCAAAATCCCCTTTTTCCATATTTATTAGAATTTTGAAACCACTTTTATTCTTTCCCAAATTTGTTCTTAAATTTATTCAAATTCTTTATAATTAGTTTACTTGAAAATCCATTCCTTTGTTTTCCTTTCAAAATCCAATTCTATATATTTTGGTAATTTAGGGTACCGAAGATTCTAGCAAACCATAACATTCAATATTCCAATTATCAATATAATTCATCATGGGACATCAAATATTCATAACAGAGAATATTAACATTCTAAATAAATTTTGAGGAATCCAGTTGGATCCCTCCAACCTGTTTCCCTGAATCCACAGACGTTGGCACAATACCAATTCCACTTCGAGGTGGAATATCGTGGTATATGGGATTAATATAATATCATCCGCTATTATGCGGCGCATAGGGTCTCATCTGTTATATAATGCGGGAAATCAATCACTCCAATATATATATACTACTATATATATAATATCACATCCAATCAATTCAACCATTCAATCAAATATTTAAATTTAACTATTTAAATTTAAATTAAAACCAAATGAGTGAGATTAACTCACCTTTGATTTTTATTTTGCAGTCCAAACCAAACCAGCTTAATTTCTTCATGATTCAGACCTTGTAAAATCATTATATAATTTATTAGTATTCTAATTAATTGGATAATTAATTCCCATTTGATAGATTTGATTAACTAATTGTTTAATTTAAACTAGTAATTTAAATTAAACTAATTCCCTTTTTAATAAAATATTTTTAGCAACTAAATACTCAAATAAGTTTATTAAACAAATCTACCTCCAAAATATTTTATATTAATAAGTAGATACAAAAATGTGTATAGGTTTATTTATTCATTTATTTTCCAAATCATATCTATTAGATTAAACAAACTGTTTAAATCTAATTTCATAGAAACTCTTCTACATTTAAGATTCTTATATATATTTATATATATTTCATATATATACTAACCATAGTTTGCATTTGATAGTGAAATGATATACTTTGCTGCCCTGTATATATATATACAACTGATTAAATCTTAAAATCAAAACTATCCAGACTTTCTGTAATTATTATTACTATCAAGATTAACAACCCAATTTCAGAAACTAAATTTAATTAATTATCAAAGTAATACCTTGCTGCTAAATCCTAAACCCGAGATGCCCAGACCTCAATCCCTAGATGAAAACATCTCCATCTGTTGCCGCCTCGTCAGCAACGTCGACCCTTGGCCTGACTGAATAACGACCCCTTCACCGTGAAACCCTACTCGCATCGAAGGCCGCACTTCCCAGTATCGACTTCGACCAAGACTCTTGAACACGAGCTCGAGCTTACAACTCTCGACTCGAATGACTTGCCGTGCTACTCAGCTTCATGAAATCGTACGCGGCCAATGATTTGCTCAGCTCTTGCTTCGTTCGGCATCGCGAGTTACTCGCGATGGCTCAGATTGATACTCGATTCACACGCGAAGGAAAATAGGAGAAGGACGGGATTGCTATTAGCAGCTCCCACTTCCATTTTAACTGAATTCGAAATCGATCTAAACAGAGAAGCCATGATGTCGATACGAAGAAAAAGGCGAACATTCGATTTCGATTTTGTTTTGAGGGCGTGATTATATTAATTTTCGATTTCGAACGAATTTATGAATTTAAATTTGGAAAGGAAGGCGGCCATTATTTATTTTTCGTTTGGTCTGATTGAATTGAGCAAGAAGATATGATTTTATCTAGAAAAGAGGGGAGATCCACGTGATTTAACAGAGAGGGATAGGTCGGCTTCTAATAGAGGTAGGTTGGCTAAAGAAAACATAAGGTGGCTGTGATTTGATTTTTGATCAGATATATATATATATATATATATATATATATATATATAAAAATCAATTAATTATTGTCTAGGCGTTTTTATCTCGTACGGTCACACGATAACTCCGAAAGCTATGAAAATTGAAATTCAATAATAATTCAATATTATGGATCCAATGGAACTGTTTTCATCAAATTCCGAGACTGTGCCTCGGAAGGCTATTTTTAAACGTTGATTTAAACGATATATTTTTAAAACTGAACAAATCACTTTCAAACTCAAATTTAAAATCTCCATTATCTCCAGTATCATAAATATAAATTTTCCAAGCCTTCAAATTACTTTTAACAGGCTTAAAACTGAAGATTCAATAATTTACCCAATTCCCAATTTATTAAATTAAATATTTAATTATCCAATAAATAGAGATATTTGAAATTCAAGTTAAAAATTAACTTTTGAATATTTAAAATCAATTAAATATTCCAATTTCAAATGTTCAAAATTCCGGGTCATCACATTCCTCCCCCTTAAAAGAATTTCGTCCCCGAAATTACTAGTTAGGAAGAATGATCTGTTACCCGTTACTATTTTTCCCAAACAGTTTTTTAACACTTTCCAAAGCCATCTTTTAGACACACTATCCCTCTTTCTAACCTTCCAAACTTACCCATAAGTCCCAAACAATATTACTCACTTATCAATTCAAATTTCAATTTGAATCCAAATTCTGAATAATCAAAATTCCTCAAAATTTTTCTAACACCCTAAATTTTCGAAAAATTTCGCCAGCGTTTCCTTTGCGCGGCTAGCTTGGCACAACTACAAAATGCCTCTACGGGCTCCCAAATTTCAAAGAAAACAAAATGCCAAGTGGCTAGATCAAAAACCCAATCAAATTCCATACAGAAATTTTGAAATACATACCTTATTGTCGAGCAAATTCAAATTTATCTTCGAAATCAAAATCCAATTCCATTTTCCTATAGCCTTTGTAATCCCAGTATACTTAACAACAATGGCCAAATTCACTTAGTGTATTCCCAATACCAAATTTACTTAAGAATTCCACCATTCATTTCTTAAGTCTAATATAGGCATTTTATAGACTCTTACATTATTACTCTACCACTTTAGTCTTAATATCACTCATTTTTAAACTGGATCTCCAATTCCATATGAATTCAATTTACCTTCAAACTCTGAATATTGAATTTTATCAACTATCTTTCATTCATATCTGATCCATATCATTACTTTAAATTAGCTTCATTTACTAATTTATTTCAATTTCCCATAAATTTAATTTCTTAGGACTTTGTTCTTTAAGTCCACTCAAACTAAATTTCTCAATTCCACTTTACTTAACATAATCCAAATTGATTCACGATCAAATTTTCAATTCATTTGCTTACCAAATTTTAAATCATTTGTCGTTAGTGAAAATTTTCAAAAAAAATTCAAAAATTTTCTAACTCCCAAAATTTTCGGAAAATTTTGGTAGAGTCTCCTTTGTACGGAGGAGCTTTTGCTTGACAAAAGATATAAATATATATACATCGACCCACACGGTCGGAAAAACAAAAACAGTTCATATTTCCTATTTTTATTGCGTAGGCGTACTTTATTTAGCATTTTTAAGCAAGCGGATTATTCTTTTAGCATTTTGCATGACCCAATCCAGCCAAACGACTTCCCCGAACCTGTACTTACTCAATTTAAACACGTAAGCACTATATATATGCAATTTGTTAACATTCACTTACTTTCAATAGCTAAACACATGCATTTCATAAGCAATATACACATAACAGTTTTCATAAGCAATTTATAAAGTCTCAATATTAATTCAATTGCTTTTACTCGATTCTATCAAATTCGGAATGATTTCAACTCATTTTCTTACATTCAATTTATTTTTAAGTCAAACAAACTCATATTTAATTCAGTTGGTTTCAAAATCAATTTATTTAACTTCTATCTTATGATTGAGATAACCTATTTTCTGAAATCAGTGAGATTTATCTCACATATCAACATAATTTTTTTTTCTTTTTTCAACATTTACTACTTTGTATTGAATTTGTTTACACCTAATACATGTAACCTTTAATTTCAAAGCAATTTTCTTTGACTGTAAGCTTGCTGTTCTAATTTAAGAAAGCTTGTATAACATGACTTTAGTAGCCTTGACTTGACATCTATATGCAAATATCTACAAGTTTGCTTGCCTGCACATTAATATATGTACTTCATTTTTCTTTGCTCACATAACCAAGCACGCTTGGTTTTATTACTTTCAAAAATATATGGCTATTATTTGGTCATGAAATAAATTTTATACATTAGCACATGCACATGTCCTTCATCATTTGTACTTACTTTCACATACCAAAGTATGCTAGTCTAGCTTTAAAAATTTCAAAAAGAATGGCTGCACTGTTCATGAAACTCTTATATGATACAAGATTAGAATTGTATGCTGCCTTGTATGCATATTTTTATACATCAGTACACATATCCCTTGCTTTGATAATTTGTTCACGCACAAAGTACTCATGCGCTGATAATTTTTGAAATGTTGGTTGGCTGATGCATTTAAATGGCTGTACCATGTATTTTCAATTTATAAAACATGCTTACAATTCTTTTTGTATGCAAGTTGAACTAATAGCCTGTACATGTTATATTACAAATGCTTTGGCTTTGAACTTGTTGCTTTAATTTGAGAAAACTTAACAACATGATTTTATATAGTTTTTGTTTTGAACTTAATTAATTCGTAACCTGTACATGTTAGCCTTGGACATGATATTCTAGTTTTTCTTGTCATTTGCCTAGCTTGACTTACATTGTTTTGTACATATTTTATTATTTCCATTTCATTCACTAACCCTTTTAATTTTACTTCACTAGATTTACTTACATTCTGATTCAATTTAACTTTTAAACTTTCTATAAGTTTTTCACTTATTCCAATTCCATTTTCAATTTTACTTTTACAAGTTAATCACATTTCAGGAAATTTCCAAACTTAGATGTATCAACTAAACATTTTAAATAAGATTCCAGAGTCTTTTAAACAATTTCTCATATTTAAAAATTCATTTTTGAAATCAATTATATACACAATTCAAATTATCTTTTTGAATTTCAAAACCAAAACCCAGTTTTGCAAACAAACACTAATCCAAAACATCCAGGTAGCAATTCCCCTCTTGGAAACTCGAAAATGAACACTGATGATGTCGCGATCATCATCAGAATTATTTTCCAGCGACCGAAGAGTGTTTAGTGCTTTTATCCCAATCAAAAGCATTTCAAATATTTTAAAATCCCAAACCCCACCAGATTTCAAATTCTACTCAAAGATATTTCCGAAATAATACTATTATTTCTCCAAAACTTTTGAAAATCATTTTCAAATCCAAAGGAATTTAAACTTCCTAAACTTTTCAAAACTTCAAAACCTTCCACTCCTTATTCAAATATTTCTCTGGAAGTTTGTTTCAATTTATAAATTACATTTATAATTTATATTTTCAAATTCCATTGGTTATACAAATCATTCCAATTTTAAAATCTTATTTGTTTAAAATACTATCATCCAAACATCCAAGTTATATAACAATTCAAGACAATATTCTTTTATATCAAAATATATTTTTGGGAAAAATTATTTCATTTACCCGCTTTCGAAAACAATATTGTGTCGAATTGTCCTATTCAAGTGTTTAGAAACCCCTTCGATACAGTTGTCTAGACTGTGCCGACGAAGGTTCATATGCCACTCAATAAATCAACCAACACAATATAAAACCATTTTATATTCACTAAGAAATACACGCTCATATCTATTAATACACTCAAACTCATTCTAGAGTACTACTGACTCTATCCCTAATGAGTAATTTCCACCAGAGCCAAGGTTATCGCTAGCCTAAGCTCTGATACCAATTGTGACGACCCGCAGATTCGTACCCCTTAAAATCGACACTATTCTCCAACATCGATTCAAAGTGAACGGAATACAAACCATTTGGGTTAAAGAAGAAAGAGATAGAAGAAGAGGAAACAACACAACATCAGAATCTCACATACGCAACGAAATAAAATATAATAGATAATATCTGAACTTTACACAAAAGAAAACAATATCTGTTTTATACTTTACATCTTTAGAATACAACATCAGAGTCCAACAACATCTAACACACAACTGTACAATAATCACTACATGTCCTCACAAAATTGAATACACAGTACACACAACACGTTAGAATATACATTAAGTACGAGTGATACGTCTCGCCATCCAGCTCGTCTCCTGAGCTCCACAGCATTCTATCCTGTATCTGTAATACTCGGTCTGACCCGAGCATTATAATAAAATAACACCCGAGTCAGTCTGAAAAACTAGCGTGAGAAAACACACTCAATTGGATTATTAAAGTTTTCCAAACTCTTTGAAATCAAAAGCATCTCGTAAGACCACGCCACAAATAAATATGTCGGGTTTTTACCTTACGATAGCCAAAATACTTTTTATCAAATCCGTCTGATATTATAATAGTGTCTATATACAAATACTTATTCAAATAGCTGAAATTGTTACATGATTAAATTCCAGCATACTAGCCACAAAGTGGGTTATACAAACAAAATTCGTAAAAGGCACATAGGGAGAATGGATTTCCAATGAATGACTAGGCACTGGCGTACCACCTGTCACAGTACCTGGTCTAGATCAGTGTACCGAGGACCACGCCCGATCCCCTACAACACAAGACCGAAACTACCTAAGGGTAATTCCGAGTAAGATCACCCCACGGTTGGTGCGACCAACCGCCACACAGCCGAAATAAAAAGGGACATCTAGATAGGGATAACCTCACCCTAATGGGCGCTACCCACATTGCCTTGCTGCATAACCCCTGATTTTCATTCATTCCCGGTTAATGAGGCTTGAGGCTAAGCGTTACCTTTATAGAACACATCCCTTAGAATGCCCATCACCCACCTGACGATGTTCCGAAAGCATTCGTCCATACAAGTCCATCCCGGGTTTGAACGGAACCGAAGGCACTACTCCATCTTCGATTTCAAACTCGTTTTCCCACGAAAACGTACAAACCAGATCGAAGTGGTTTTCGAGAAATTAATCTCGATCTCGGTCTCTTCGAAACGATCAGCGCATTGGCCAATATTGATAGTCGGTTATTTAACTATCAATTAACATTCACAAACATCCATCGAACAATAAATAATTTTCCAAATTATTTATTTATCTCAAAATATCTTCGCAAGATATATTTCCACTTTTCAATCCTTTGAAAACAGTTCCAAACCATCTTCCTCTCATGGAATAAATTTCCCAAATATTTTAATTTCCACTGAAATCACCAAGTAAAAACACTTTAGATTTTTAAAATAATTTAAAACACTATACTACAAAATATACTTTAAACAAAATAATTAAAATAAAACTACTTTAATACTTTATTCAAAGATATATACTTTAAGAATATATAAAATAAAGCTACTTAATAAAATATAAAACTAGATTTTTATCATTTAAAACATAATACCAAACCATCTTTATATAATTACTACTCAAATAAATTTGAAAAATTATTACTTTAAAGTATAAAAATTTAAGAATAATAAATTTTCTAAAACATATTTTAAATCAACTTTAAAACTTTTAGCTTATACTTAAAAGTTTACTTTGGAAACGTACTTGGCTATCCAGGGAAATACACTTCTCTTTCACATCTTTAAAAATAAATCACTATTTATTTTTAAACAAATTTACCCATTTCTTTAATAAATTCTTACCGTGAATTTATTCTTCCAAATATCCACTGATATATTTCTTCACTTTTATAAACCCAGTTTATAAATCCAAAGTCTCACTTCTCTTTTAAAAATCCCGTTTTAAACACTTAAATCAATTTCCAAAATTGATTTCCAATTTTCTTCACTTTTAAATAAATTTCTTTACTTACTCTATTTATATCAAAATCCTTTAACTTTAAATTTCATTTCTTTATTATGATTTAAAAATCCCTTTAAACTGAGAATACCAATTTCAGATTTCCCAAATCCCTTTTCTTTTCCTTTTTAATTAAATTTAAACCTTGAATTAAAATAAATTCTTTATTCTTTTAAATAATATTGCTTAAGCTTAATATTCATTATTTCTCTACTTATTCAAAATCCCCTTTTTCCATATTTATTAGAATTTTGAAACCACTTTTATTCTTTCCCAAATTTGTCCTTAAATTTATTAAAATTCTTTATAATTAGTTTACTTGAAAATCCATTCCTTTGTTTTCCTTTCAAAATCCAATTCTATATATTTTGGTAATTTAGGGTACCGAAGATTCAAGCAAACCATAACATTCAATATTCCAATTATCAATATAATTCATCATGGGATATCAAATATTCATAACAGAGAATATTAACATTCTAAATAAATTTTTAGGAATCCAGTTGGATCCCTCCAACCTGTTTCCCTGCATCCATAGACGTTAGCACAATACCAATTCCACTTCGAGGTGGAATATCGCGGTATATGGGATTAATATAATATCATCCGCTATTATGCGCCGCATAGGGTCTCATCCGCTATATAATGCGGGAAATCAATCACTCCAATATATATATACTACTATATATATAATATCACATCCAATCAATTCAACCATTCAATCAAATATTTAAATTTAACTATTTAATTTTTAATTAAAACCAGATGAGTGAGATTAACTCACCTTTGATTTTTATTTTGCAGTCCAAACCAAACCAGCTTAATTTCTTCACGATTCAGACCTTGTAAAATCATTATATAATTTATTAATATTCGAATTAATTGGACAATTAATTCCCATTAGATAGATTTGATTAACTAATTGTTTAATTTAAACTAGTAATTTAAATTAAACTAATTCCCTTTTTAATAAAATATTTTTAGAAAATAATTACTCAAATAAGTTTATGAAACAAATCTACCTCCAAAATATTTTATATTAACAAGTAGATACAAAAATGTGTATAGGTTTATTTATTCATTTATTTTCCAAATCATATCTATTAGATTAAACAAACTGTTTAAATCTAATTACATAGAAACTCTTCTACATTCAAGATTCTTATATATATTTATATATATTTCATATATATACTAACCATAGTTTGCATTTGATAGTGAAATGATATACTTTGCTGCCCTGTATATACATACAACTGATTAAATCTTAAAATCAAAACTATCTAGACTTTCTGTAATTATTATTACTATCAAGATTAACAACCAAATTTCAGAAACTAAATTGAATTAATTATCAAAGCAATACCTTGCTGCTAAATCCTAAACCCGAGATGCCCAGACCTCAATCCCTACATGAAAACATCTCCATCTGCTTCCGCCTCGTCAGCAACGTCGACCCTTGGCCTGACTGAATAATGACCCCTTCACTGCGAAATCCTACTCGCATCGAAGGCCGCACTTCCCAGTATCGACTTCGACCAAGACTCTTGAACACGAGCTCGAGCTCACCACTCTTGACTCGAATGACTTGTCGTGCTACCCAGCTTCACGAAATCATACGTGGCCAATGATTTGCTCAACTCTTGCTTCGTTCGGCATCGCGAGTTACTCACGATGGCTCAGATTGATACTCGATTCACACGCGAAGGAAAATAGGAGAAGGACGGGATTGCTATTAGCAGCTCCTACTTCCATTTTAACTGAATTCGAAATCGATCTAAACAGAGAGGCCATGATGTCGATACGAAGAAAAGGAGGAACGTTCGATTTCGATTTTGTTTTGAGGGCATGATTATATTAATTTTCGATTTCAAACGAATTTATGAATTTAAATTTGGAAAGGAAGGCGGCCATTATTTATTTTTCGTTTGGTCTGATTGAATTGAGCAAGAAGATATGATTTTATTTGGAAAAGAGGGGAGATCCACGCGATTTAACAGGGAGGGATAGGTCGGCTTCTAACAGAGGTAGGTTGGCTAAAGAAAACATAGTGTGGCTGTGATTTGATTTTTGATCAGATATATATATATATATATATATATATATATATTTAAATCGATTAATTATTGTCTAGGCGTTTTTATCTCGTACGATCACACGATAACTTCGAAAGCTACGAAAATTGAAATTTGATAATAATTCAATATTACAGATCCAATGGAACTGTTTTCGTCAAATTCCGAGACTGTGCCTCGAAAGGCTATTTTTAAATGTCGATTTAAACGATATATTTTTAAAACTGAACAAATCGCTTTCAAACTCAAATTTAAAATCTCCATTATCTCTAGTATCATAAATATAAATTTTCCAAGCCTTTAAATTACTTTTAACAGGCTTAAAACTGAAGATTCAATAATTTACCCAATTCCCAATTTATTAAATTCAATATTTAATTATCCAATAAAGAGAGATATTTGAAATTCAAGTTAAAAATTAACTTTTGAATATTTAAAATCAATTAAATATTCCAATTTCAAATGTTCAAAATTCCGGGTCGTCACACGACACCTAGTGTAACAACCCGGATTTGGAGTTTAACTATCAGTATTAAATTATAATTATTTGAAAGGTAAACTCAAAATCCGGGTTGTTACACCTAGCCTTCCGCCTTTCTCCAATCCACTGCGTACCATCTTTGTGATACCTTTTGTATTGTTTTTGGCTTAGTAGGTTTCGACTGGGTTGAAGGCGGAAGCTCTGAGTCGAAAGGTACTTCTAAAGTAGGCGAAACCAACATTTCTAGGTAAATCTGTTTTAATACTAATTAAAGCAAATTCTTTTCTAACTAACCTACCATGTGTAAACACCAGATTGGTTGCCTTAACTTTTCAAATTCTTTACTAAAATAACTGCCGCTAATTTCATATCTAAACCATGGTTAAGTTAAAAAAAATAAGCCCTTCCATTAAGCGAAACCAATATTGCAAAGAAGTCCCTCTTCTAAAATAATTTAATTTGCATAGCAAACCACTTTGGAAAAATCCCAAAAATTCTAGAAAATCACTTTAATCATGTTATCAAACATATCAAAATTTCAGACCCAAATTCTCAATATATTTTTCGAAATAAATTATAAAACCAAATAACCATATTTTCTGTTGAAAATTTATAACAATCTTTCCATAGGTTGGAAAATTATCAAAATTAAAACCCAACTCTCAAATCATGTTTTATACAACATAAAATATTTCCATGGCATTTAAACATCAATATAAATCGGTTTTACTCTAAAACTGTGAGAAATCATATTTAAACATCCTTGTTTAAATCAAATAAATTGTGATTCAAGCATATCATCATCCAACTCATCATAAAAATGAATTTACCCTTAAATTCGAAAACATACGTTTCAAAACAAAATAGAGATGAAAATATTATTCACCTTGATTTAGATAAGGAGATTGAATGGAGATTGATTTCCCCTAAGCTTGAATCTCTAGCTTTTAATTGAATTTCTCTTTTTTTAATGGCCGACTCCTCTTAAGTTTTTGGTTTGCATTTTCAAAATGATGTGAATGGGAATGAAATGGTAGGAACGAGAATATATAAGGGTAAGGGTTATGTGCGGCAAATTCCTAATATACCCACATGTAGATTAATTAGCTTATAATCCATTCTTAAGCCCATTTAATTATTTTATTAAGCATGGGCTTAATTAGATTTTTCCAAATCTCAACCCCCTTATCACTTAACATTTACATTATTCTATTTTATTTATCTAATTAAATCTCTTGAATACTGTTATCAAAAATTAGGGGTGTTACAAGCTCCCTTTCTTAAAGAATTTTGTCCTTGAAATTCAGTAAGGACCAAATACTAAACATAGCAATCATCTGTAACGACTCCTAACAACTATACTAGTCTACCTGACTAGCTAATATCTATATAAGACTAATATAGACATACCCTCAAAGCAGACTAGGATAAGTATCTCGAATCCTATTCTCTGTCTCCCAAGTACAGTCCTTCTCGTTGTCGCTCCATTGAACTTTCACCAACTTGACTTCCTTGTTCCTCAATCTTTTCTCATCTCTCACAACAACCCAAACTGGTTGTCTAACAAAAGTCAAATTAGGCTCTACTACTAGATCTTCCAACCCTGTCGGAGGAATAGTAGTCTTTGGATCATGCACATACTTGCGAAGATGAGACACATGAAATACATTATGGACACCTGCCATACTTCTCGGCAACTCTACTCTGTATGCGAGCTATCCAATCCTTTCTAAAATCTGAAATGGACCAACATATCTCGGTGCCAGTTTCCCTGACTTTCCAAATCGTACTACACTCTTCATCGATGATACCTTAATGAAAAACCTGTCTCCAACTGAGAACTCTAGGTCCTTACGCCTATTATCTGCGTAACTCTTCTGCCTAGATTGAGTTTCCTTCATCCGTTCTCAGATCAGCTCAATCTTCTCTGACGCCTCCCTAACCAAATCTGGACCTAAGACCATTCTGTCTCTAGTCTCCAATCAACATACTGGTGATTTACATGGCCTTCCATACAAAGCTTCAAAAGACGCCATTCCTGTACTAGTCTGGTAACTATTATTATAGGAAAACTCGACCAAATGTAGGTGATCCTCCCAAGATCCACCAAAGTCTAATACACAAGCTCTCAACAAATCTTTGAGTACCTTATTGACTCTCTTTGTCTGCCCATCCGTCTAAGGGTGATATGCAGTACTTATCTTGAGCTTAGTACCTAACATATCTTGTAGACTCTTCCATAATTCGCTAGTAAATAAAGCATCTCTGTCACTGACTATGCTACTAGGAACTCCATGCAATCTAACTTATTCTTCATGAACAACTTTGCCAAAACAGGTGCCATCCTGATTGACTTAACTAGAATGAAATGGGCATTCTTAGTCAACCTGTCCACAATGACCCATATACTCTCATTTTCTCTGCTTGACCTTGGCAACCCATCTATAAAATCCATGGATATCGAATCCCATTTCCACACCGGAATCTCTTGAGGCTGAAGCAATCCACTCGGCTTTTGATATTTGGCTTTTACTTGTTGACAATTTACACATTGCCTAACCCACAAGCCAACATCCCTCTTCATGCCTTCCAAATAGAAGCTTCTCTTCATATCTTGATACATCTTGGTCCCTCCAGGATGAATCGTAAACCTGGATCGATGACATTCCCCAAGAACTTCTTTCCTCAAGCTCTAAACATCTGGAACACATAATTGCCCCTTCTTTCTTAGCCATCCTCTCTAGTCAAGAAAAAAATCTTTCAAATCATCGATCTCAGTTCCAACCTCAAGCCATTTAATCCTCTCAGCTAATAGTGGATCCTCCTTTTGCTTTGAAGCGATTCCTTTGATCAACACTGGTCGAACTTCTAAACAGGACAACATGGCAGTACTCTGACTAGAACTAGCAGTCTATCTTAACTGCACACCACAACTGACCAAAGCTTCTAGATCCTTTCACTCTGCCAACATAGCCAACACCACATTCCGGTGTCTTTTACTAAGAGCATCCACTACTTTATTACCTTTCCCTGGTTTATACTCTATACCAAAATCATAAGCAGCCAAAAAATCCAGCCACCTCTGCTGTCTTATATTCAACTCCTTCTGGGAGAATAAATATCTTAAAGACTTATGATCAGTATACAACTCAAATCTCTCCTCCAAGAGATAATGCCTCCAAATCTTCAATGCGAAGATCACCGCAGCCAACTCCAAATCATGAGTAGGATATCTCACCTCATGCTGTCTAAGCTGTCATGAAGCATAGGCAATCACTTTACCCTTCTGCATCAACACAGCTCCTAATCCAGTTCCATATGCATCAGTATACACCACCAATCCTTGATTTTCGTCTGGAACTACCAAAACTGGTGCATTGGTCAACAAATGCTTCAACCTAAGGAATGCTTCAACACATTTATTGGACCAAATAAACTTCACCTCCTTCCTGGTAAGCTTAGTCAAAGGCGATGTTATCCGTGAGAAATCCTTGATGAATCTCCGGTAATAGCCAGCAAGTCCAAGAAAAATTCTAATCTCGATCACCGTCTCTAGTCTCTTCCAATTATTAACAGCTTCGATCTTATCTGGATCGACTGAAAACCCTTTCTCTGAAACCACGTGACCAAGAAACTTAACCTCTTTCTTTCATAAATGACACTTGGAAAACTTTGCCTTTAGCTGATTCTACCTCAGCGTCTCAAGCACAACTCTAAAATGATCTTCATGCTCTCTTTCATCCTTAGAGTATACCAAAATGTCATTTATAAACACTAACACAAATCTATCCAAATACTCTCGAAAGACTCGGTTCATCAAATCCACAAAGAAAGCAGGTGCATTCATCAATTCGAATGGCATTACTAACCACTCGTACGAACCATATCTAGTTCGAAATGCTGTCAAAGGAATATTGTCCTCTACCCCTATTAACTGATGGAAGCCTTTCTCCAAATCCAACTGGGAAAACACTCTGGCTCCACTCAACCGATCAAACAGATCATCTATTCTCGGTAAAGGATACTTATTCTTTATCGTCCTCTCGTTCAGCTTACGATAGTCAATACACATCCTCAATGACCCATCTGGTTTCTTCACGAAAATCGTGGCCGCTCCCCAAAGCGAACTGCTTAGTCTAATAAAATTCCTTCCTTCAAGATCCACTGGCTGCACCTTCAATTCCTTCATCTCAGTCGGTGTCATTATGCTAGGTGGTCTACTTACAGGTTTAGCTTCTGGCACAAGATCTATCCGAAACTCAACAGCTTATTTCGGTGGTGGTCCTGTGACTGGCTCAAAAACATCTACAAACTCTTTTTCTATCCGAACCTAACTTAGATCTTCTCCCACTTCCATTGCACTTAACAAAGCACAACTACTCCGGTCAGAATTCTTCATCGAGAATATAATTCGGTTATGACTATTAGGGTGTCTCAAAGTTATCTCCCCAAATATCCTGGCCTCATACCTCCTCAAGCAATCCATACCCAAAATGATTCCAAAATCTACGAAATCAAAAACATATAGACTACGTGCAAACTTATTACCTAACAAATCAAGTTCTAATTGGTCACATCTCATCCCCAAAGTTGCATACCCTCCTATTGGATTCGTAACCCTTAAGGAAGTAATAAGATATGTGGGTTCTAAGCATAACCTATCAACCAAATACTGTGATATAAATGAATATGATGCACCAGTATCAAATAGTATCCTAACTGGTATACTCTGAATCAAAAACGTACATTCCATCATAGTCTTTTCTTTATCAGCTGTAGTAGGTTTAGTTGTTGATCCAACAACAAACATCTTTCCTTTATTCGCCTTGACTGGCTCTGGACACTAGTTCTTATAATGCTCAACTTAATAACAGTTGAAGCACTTCACATTCTTCTTATCTGCAGCCTTCTTCCCCTTGCCTACCCAGCACTCATGAGCATAATGACCCTTCTTGTCACACTTGAAGCACACTAAATCAGCCTTTGCTTTCTTGACAGCATCCCCTTTCTGGGCTCCCTTCTTCTTAAAGAATTTCCTCTTCTTTCCCTGAGGGTCCTGGGATTCAACTAGTTTCTCTCTAGCACAACCAGCCAGCATCTCTTCATGGCGAATGGCCATCTCCACAACCACATTACAAGGTTCTCGGATATGGGTCATGGTCATTCTAGCAAGCTCAAGTCTCAGTCCTCGAATGAACATTTCATTCCTTTTGATATCAGTGTCTATAGTGGCATATCCATAACGAGAAAGCTCATCAAACTTAGCAACGTACTCGATTACTGACATCTCTCCCCGAACTAGATCCATAAACTTCCTCATCAAAGCCGACTTAGCAACCTTAGATAGAAACCTCTGCTCAAACTTCCTTCTGAAATCATCCCATGTCAGCTCTTCCTCCGGAACTCCGGCAATCACACTATTGCACTAGTGAAGCGTTGCCCCTTGCAACTGCCTAGAGGCTAGCCTCCTCCTTTTCTCATTATCCAAGCCTAGATCAGTAAAGATCCTCTCACGGTGCAATAGCCAATTCTCAATCTCAACAGCATCCTCCATTTTAACAACCGGCTTTCCACCCAGACTGGTGTAGTCCCTGCTCAACTTAGCATAGTTATTCCCAACTGGAGCCACAGGTTTAGCTCCTCCAACATTACCAGCAACCCCAGCTTGTAAATGATTGGCTAACAACTGATGCACCATCCCCGCATCTACATAAGGATTTCTAGCACCCACATTTGCTTCAGCATTTGGGTTAGCATTAGCCTATCAACCTTGGTTTCTCCTGGTATTAGGTCGAGCATTTCTGTTGGTTATGGTGCTTCCTCCACCTAGATTTCTTCTTCCGTTTCCTACTTCCATATCCTCTTTCTCATAAATCTGCATACGAGCCTTAGTAAGATACAGAAGAACGGTCTAAGAGAGAGGGGAACACAGACTCATATATGTATATCTATATATCAAATACAAGTACGTTACTATAGCGTTAACCCAAACCCAAATCATATTTCTAATTCTTTGGATTATGTTTCAAAAAAGCTTTTAGGTTTAACTTTTCTTTTAAGTTTTCATAAACCTGGCTCTGATACCAACTTGTAACATCCCCCAATTCGAAGGCCCAAAATTAATGGCTATGGATGCTGCAATCATCCATAGTTATTAATCCTCGGCGACCAAATACGGCGGTGTTAGATTCATTGATGCACAGAAATACATGAATATGGAAAAAATTTAAAACATCAAACAAAATCACATTCCATTTCAAAATATTTCCAATTCATTACATAATCCCATAATTGTCAACCACGTTCAGATAAAATATATTTATTACAACATACGCCAAGAGCGACATATGCATATGCCCCTTGGATGATTAGAGTACATACAGGAAATATAACAACTTTTCCATTACAAACAACAATGCAGAATCAAATAAAAGAGAACTCTCAAACTACCTAAAATCAATCGAGTATTTGAGAGTTTAAGGGGAAAACATAAAATTCGAGTCAGACATAAGCCTGGTATGAATAATAATCTACCATCTCCAATCATTTAGATATCTAGTGAGACCATGCCGCTTAGTGTAGCGGGTTTTCCCAACACTAGTATGTCAAATCCTTTATAAAACCATATACTGTGCTTCTGCATCCATAATGGTTGAAACATAGTCATTTCAAAATATTATGATGATATGCAAACTAGTTAAAACATTCTGGATTTCCTATCCTCTGTTTAATTGACTCCCTGTCATATTTATAGCTTCTAGGGTCACTATTAACCTATTAGTTTTCATGGGCTTACTAATAGCCCGTATTTAACTTCTGGACTCCCTGTCCCATTTCATAGGTTTAATGCGTGCACTATGAACCTATTGGCCCCTGCCAATTAACTTAAAAGTACCACTCCTGTGGGTTTAATTGGTTCATGGTTTCCCTTGAACCTATTGGTTGCTCCAATAATTTCTCCCTTATCCTAGTTTTCATCGGTTTACTAGGAACCTATTGACAACTGTCAATAACTTAATCCGGATATAGTTTTCATGGGTGCACTACAAACCAATTGGCCCCTGCCAACCACTATTTATAACACAGTTTTCATGGGATCATTATTGGTAACTCCAATAACTTCCTAGCCGTAGTTTTCATGGGTGCACTATGAACCTGTCTCCCTTACAACTTCTATATTTAGGCATCCTATATGTTGGTCTCCCTGACCTCCTGGATGCAATTCTACTCATTCAGGAGTTTAATCAATTTATATTCACTACTAGGTCAACCTAGCTAGTTCTCCTACCCTTTTTCCCAAAATGCAATTATGGGTCCTTTATAATGTGAATATATTTATATTTGAAGAAGCAACAACATAGCATAACAATACCACTCCCGTGGGTTTAATATAAAACATGGTTAACCCCTTTAACCTATTATTTTATCAAGGAAAGCTTCTTCTCAAAACCATTACAAAAACTCCTTTAACTTAGCCATGGGTTTTTCCTTTAAAAATTGAGGTTGGGTTTACTTGTTTTGAAAAACCAAAGCTTTCGAACCCTTCGAAACGTTGCTTTCCACCTCACTGGATAACCTCCTTCGAAAGCTTATAAATTAAATTTCAAAACATTAGGCCCTGGCCTTTTAAATACTCTAAAACCTCTTTCGAAACCTTTCGATTGTATTAAAGTATTAACATTAACTTTAGAAGCATAGCTTCGAAACCAATTAAAAGTACCCCTTTCGAAACCATTGGAAGTAACCCTTCTGAAACCATTGAAAGTCCTCTTTTGAAACCATTGGGTTTATACTTAAAATATTATTTGGGTTAAAGTGAATATAAGCGAAAGTATCCCTTTTGAAACCATCATTTACAAATAAAAATATCGGGACAAACATGATGGCGTCGCCACCATCTCTTTCAAAAGCTTTAAATCATTTAAACAAAACTTTGAAGGGTAGCATCGAAACCCCTTTCGAAGCCATTGCCTTCAAAACCCTTGGAACCTTTCAAAAGCATTTAGAAAGTGGCTTAAAACATCTTTAAAAACAAACACTACCTTGCAAAAGCATTGATGACTTCAATACCATCGAAAGGCCAAAGAACGGTAGCAGGGCTTCGACTAGGTCGGAACCTCTTCTTTCAAAAGCATTATTTCATAAGTAAAAGAACCCATTCGAAAGCATACATAAGTTGATGGCAACCCTTTCGAAAGCTTTTTAAAAACTACTTTCGAAACATATGCTTCGACTCCTTCGAAGGCTTAAATTAAACAAAGGCAAGCGCTTCTCTTTTTAAAACAAACCAAGGTATCGACCCCTTCGAAAGCCATGCTTTCGACACCTAGCCTTTCAACTTTCTCCAATCCACTATGTACCATCTTTGTGATACCTTGTGTATTGGTTTCGGCTTAGTAGGTTTCAACTGGGTTGAAGGCGGAAGCTCTGAGTCGAAAGGTACTTCTAAAGTAGGCGAAACCAACATTTTTGGGTAAATCTATTTTAATACTAATTAAAGCAAATTTTTTTCTAACTAGCCTGCCACGTGGAAACACTAGATTGGTTTCCTTAACTTTTCAAATTCTTTACTAAAATAAGTGCCGCTAATTTCAGGTCTAAACCTTGGTTAAGTTAACAAATAAGCCCTTTCATTAAGCAAAACCAATATTGCAAAGAAGTCGCTCTTCTAAAATAATTTAATTTGCATAGCTAACTACTGTGGAAAAATCCCCAAAAATTCTAGAAATTTAGTTTAATCATGTTATCAAACATATCAAAATTTCAGACCCAAATTCTCAATATATTTCCAAAATAAATTTATAAACCCAAATAACCATATTTTCCTTTGAAAATTCATAACACTCATTCCATAGCTTGGAAAATTATCAAAACTAAAACTCAAATCCAAAATCTTATTTTATACAACATAAAATTTTTCCATGGCATTTAAACATCAATATTAATCGATTTACCCTAAAACCGTGAGAAATCATATTTAAACATCCTTGCTTAAATAAAAAAAATTGTGATTCAAGCATATCATCATCCAACTCATCATAAAAACAAATTTACCCTTAAATCTGAAAGCATATGATTTCAAAACAAAATAGAGATGGAATTATTATTCGCCTTGATTTAGATAAGGAGATTTGATTAAGATTGATTTCTGCTAAGCTTGAATCTGTAGCTTTTAATTGAATTTCTCTTTTCTTAATGACCGGCTCCTCTTAAGTTTTTGGTTTGCGTTTTTAAAATGATGTGAATGGGAATGAAATGGTAGGAACGAGAATATATAAGGGTAAGGGTTATGTGCGGCAAACTCCTAATATACCCGTATGTAGATTAATTAGCTTATAACCCATTCTTAAGCCCATTTAATTATTTTATTAAGCATGGTCTTTAATTAGGTTTGTCTAAATCTCAACCGCCTTATCACTTAACATTTACATTATTCTATTTAATTTATCTAATTAAATCTCCTGAATAATGTTATCAAAAATTAAGGGTATTACAAGTGGTGAGGAATCCGGTTGGATCCCTCCAACCTTTCTCCTTGCATCACAGACAGCATATAATAAAATAATATAAAAATCAACCGCTTCGAGGTGGGATTCGTATACAAAGGGTCATCTGCTCTTACATGGGAACGTAATAGGGTCTCATCCGCTCCAATAGACGGGAATATATTCAGACCAACTAATATATATAGTATATCTTCCAAACAAATAATAAGTAGCATAAATAAAATTTATTCCCACTTATATAAAAATATAAGCAGGCCAGAGAGGTGAGTTTACTCACAAAAATGCCAGAAATCACCTAAGCGCTCCGGTTTCAATTGAAATTAAATGGTTGTTCAATTTAATTTAAAATTTCTACTAGCTCTAAATTCATCCAATCCAACTCCATAGTGTAGTGCTCGCTGATATGAACGCAACACAACTTGTCGCGCTCGAAACGGACCTCGTACGAGAGAGTTACGGATTGTTAAATATTTGAAATAATTAATTATAATTAACTAATAAATTAAGCATTTTAAACTATACCCTTCTTCCTCGTTTCCCAGGCTCATGCACACACACGTATTTTCTTTTTTTTCCTGTTTCGTTCGTCGATCGTCGATCGCGCGCCCATCATGACAAACCGCTGTCGCGCCTCCACCTCAGAATGCGCCACCCCCAGCGCCACCTGCCCTCCATCGCGCATGCGTACGCGCAACAAAACCACGGCTGAACCCAGAAAACGCAGACGAACGTGAGACATTTTTGGCCACCACATGACGTATGATGACGATCCGACCATTGATTAGCTTCGTATGGATGCTCTCTACATTTCAGTTGATGTTGTTGGCTAATTCGACCTCTAGAGGCTCCGATCGTTGATAGCCATTGGATGGTAATGTTTTTAATGGTGGCTGTAATAGGTTTAGGGTTAGTGTTTGCAAATGAAAGAAATGAAAGGTTATTTATAGAAAATTTTCCAAAGTACTATTCATCCATGAAAATTTCAAACTCAAAACGTAGCGTGCCTCTTGGCTTTCTATATGTTATACCCCTATTCCGAACACAATGTAATATGTATCGGGAGCCAATTCCATCATATACAAAAGATAGCTTTTCAAAATCAAAATATTATAATTTAAATTCCTTTAATTAATTTCTACGTGTTTCGAACTCGCATGACCAAACGGTACGTCCAATCGCCACGAAATTCGATAGCATATGATATTCACGATTACAGATCCAATGAAACCAGTTTTGTCAAAATCCAAGACAATGCCCAAAAAGACTAATTTTACACGTTAATTAAATCAAGTAATTTCCAAAATCAATTTAATCACTTTTAAGTCAAAATTAAAAGTTTACTATCTTCATTCTATTTCAAATAGAATTTAAATCAGTTTTCAAAATCATTTTCATTCATTTTAAATTCAAGATTCGATTATTTAAACAATTTCAATTATTAAATTAACCAATTTAATTATCGAATAAATCACTATATTTGAAATATAAGTTATTTAACTTATAAAATTAACTTTTCAATATTTAAAATCAATTAAATATTCCAATTTCGAATGACTAAAATTCTAGGTTGTTACAAAGGAGAGAAAATATGAGAAATTAGTTACCCAAATTTCGTTGTTTTACCCTTTACTTATAAAGAAACAACAGTCATGTCCATTCACGAAGAGATACGATGAAAAGACACTTCCATTCAAAATTTGAATTTTGAAAATTTCGGTCTATATGTCGACGTACTCTACGGGGATATGTCAATATACCCTTTGTAATTTTGAAAAACACTTTATAAAAATTATTTTAAAAATATTAAGGTTTGTGAAATATTTAGATACTTTGTAAAATCATTTAAACATAGTTTATACATATTTTAATTATATATTTTTAGAATATTTTAAGTATATAAAGGATTTTAAATATAAATAATAATGTATAAGTGAGTATATTTAAAATCAAAGTTATAACAAAGATTATAATATACTTATAAATATTTAGAAAGCTTTAGAACTAAAATTATAATAAAGTATATTTTAAAACACTTTAAAAACTTAATTTCTCAAGGTATAATAAGATCAAAAGTAGAAATAATTTAAAGGCTGTTTTGAAAAATTATTTTGAAAAGAAGAATTCTCTTTAAAAGCTATTTTTGAATTTTTAAGATTTGAAATTGAAAATCATTTGAAAAGGAAAAATTATAGAGAGAGAGAGAGATCAAAGAAGTGTTATTAGTGTTTTAACAAAGATATTATGACTTTATAACTTATCAGGGAAATCTTATGTTCTTCAATACTCATGAATCTTCAATCTCTAACTCTTGAATCTCTATATCGGCCTCTTGAATCTTCACTTGGTATTGTACCGTCTTCTTAATTAGTACATGTCTAATATCCTGCACTATATACTATATATAACTTGATAAAAACATTAGTAACTATATTTTATGTAATGTTACCTATATTTTATATAATGTCATATAGTTGTTGTCATCAAAACCAACGCCTAAGGAACTAACAAGCACCAAAATATTTATCCCAAAAGTTGGCATAAACATCCAAAAGATTATAGAAGAGAAAAAAGTGAAGAAATTAAATGAAAAAGAGGAGAAATCACACACTACAATTATATTGGTTCAGCTAATCATTGGCTATGTCCACTTGAACTTTGTTTATGGTTCTACAAAATTTCTTACAAAGTTTTTCTTATGGATCGTGTTTATCTATATGATTATAGAAAAATTCAGAAATTTATAAAGCAGACCAAAAGTCCTTTAAAAAAGGCCACTCCTCCTCTATTTATAGCTGCAAGTCGACAAAATTCTCTCCATAACATTCTTGCCCATGTTCCTCACATCCTAAAGGAGCCACTCTCAAAAGATCGTGACCAACTAAATAATGTTCAGGGATCGATACCGAACTATGCCCCATGGATCGGTACTGATCCATAAGATTGCTTTGTGAACTTTCTTTGGTTTCATGTGGATGTTTGGTTGACTTGTATCTTTGTCTTCGACATTTGATTGCATTGTTATGAGCTTGAACTTGAGCTAATTCTTTGATTTGGAGGTTGGACAAAAGCACTTGACTTATACATCGATCGTTCCAGTCATGATGGGTTAACGAACCATCACATATTAGCATATACTAATTGATAATTACTTTAACATTATATGGCATGAGTTATATGATAAGCTTGGGCAAATGTTAGGGATCGATACCGAACCTTGACCATGGTTCGGTACCAACCCATGACTTTATTAATTTTTTGGATTTTTGGGCTTGGCACTTGTAGTGGGCGATGTGTAGTTTATTTTTGAAGATTCTTTATAGCTTATGACTTCCTCTTGGTTTTGCTTGACATCTGAGCTTGACATTTTATCGCTTCGGATTCCTGCTCATCTATTCTCCTATTTGACCAGTCTAGTTCATACGAATATGACTTGGTCACAAGGCTGTATAACATACATAAGCTGTCCAATCTCACAATTATATATAAAAAGTGCACTGTTTGAAAAAACTATGAATATTCATACGGAAAGAGATGTGTAAAGTATGAATTTCTCCGTAGTTTGCATTGTCTATTTCAATAAAAATAAAAAGAGATGATTACTTTTAATTGAAAATGCAGCATAATATTACTCTTGGTAGTTTATGGAATGTTGCAACAATAACATTTCCTTCTTGGGATAGATACAATTCCAATGCATTAAAATGTAGAAATAAATATTTTTGGGAAATTCACACATGAGTGTATTTCTAGAAATCCCTAAATATAGAAACTAAAAGGTTATAAATATAAATATAAACAATCTCGTCTACCAATTATACACACACACACATATATATATACAAAGTAGTACGAGTTTAAGAAATGAATAAATAAACGTTCGTTACAAGATTAATATACATGGTAACGTGCAACTAATTGTACGTTATCATATTAATTATAAATAAAATACCAAATATGAATAAGGTAATAAATTATGTAGTAAAAGGGAAGTTGCTGTGATCAATTCAATATTTGTAGTAAATAGTCTAATTAATTTAATTACAGAGACTAAATATGGAAATGGTGAAGGAAATTGAATAGGCATGATAAATAAATATCATTAATAACATTAATGAAAGGAGAAATGAAGATAATAAAAATATAAAATAAGAATTCATAGCAAGTAAATAAATGAATATGAATAAATAATAAACTTAAGGGGCGTAATAATTTCTATAGTTGAAATTATATGGCCTCAATAATACATTTGCAATGGGTATGAATTAGCGGGCCTAGACCAATATTTAGGTTACATACAAATGACTTAGTTTAGCAGGGGCGGGCTGGGATGTAAGGTCAATAGAGTTACAAAATGGAAGTTTGCCCTCCCCAAGGGGCTACCAGCAGTTGTGTATACGTACTACTGATATAGGACATCTCTTACTATAGGACCCGTAGGGATATACATTCGCATATGGGTTTGGGTAATTCTATAAAGGGTCTACTTCGAGGACCAAGGTATCAAATAGCCGTGCTAAGGTCTGCCTCCTCCCTATATAATAAGTATCAATTGGTTGGGCTTATCTTATAGGTGCGTGTTAGATGGTTGTGATTATCGCTTATATGCATTAGAAGAAATCTCTTAGGAAGGGTCCGCTTCGGGACTAAGGTATTAAATGGCGGTGTTAGGGTCTCCTCTCAATCTAAGAAGTAGTAAGTGGCCTAGAAGAGATTTTGTACATGCTGGTTAATGAGTACCAAAAAGGGGTTAGCATGGGACTAGCTATCAAATGGCTGGAGGTCCTGCCTATTTCCCAATTTAAGGGTGTTAAGTAGCCAGGTACTTCTTTCCTTAGCATCGTTAGAATATGATTGGATGGGAGAAGGGTTGCTGAACCCAATATACTTCATAGTTGTGTGCACCTGCTTTTATAATCACAGAGTAGAACTTGTAGGACTGCTTTCCCATAGTTGGATATATATGTATATATATATATACTTATACCACAAAGTGTATTGCGCATACACACACACACACTCTTATATCTCATAGTAGGTTGGACATAATGTATGTGCATATGGAATTAAATGACTAACCCATTAATAGTTGACATAACACTTAAATAGAAATCAGTTGGCATTAACTATGTTATTGATAAAGTATGTAATTTACCAGTCAACCAGAATATAGTTCTGAACCCTCATCTTTACAACCCACATGATAGATTTAGAGGTATATGATTCTAGTACAGGATGAGAATAGTAGGTGGACAGGTCTTCTCATTCATGCTCTACAGTGACAAGGCGACTGGACATCCAAGGTAGTAGCCTTAGTCGGTATATATTTGTTTTATTATATTTTACTATTCCATTGTGAATTCGTATAGATAGCTCTCTAATAAACTATTTATATTAATATATTCTAAAAAACTTTAATGACGGCTTCCAGATCTAGATCTGGAGATTAGGGTTTTTCCCTTTTCTCCTTTTTCCTTTCGTTTCTTCCTAGTATTCTTTATTATTCTCCGTTATTATCTTTTATCCGTTCTTCACTTCAATCTCCTCATATCTGGAATCATGGGTTTGCGGGATGCGGAAGGTTGGGAGGAGGTGAGAAGGAAAAGGGGCAAGGCGCCTATTCCTTCTGGTCCGAATTAGAGGCTTACTCTGGGAGGGCAAAATTCGAATAGAACAGGAAGAACTGAGGGTAGGAGGGCGCTTTCGGATCATGCTGGGCGGACAGGCAAAACAAAATTTTCTAAGCTGAAAGGTGCGATGTCTGGAGGCAATTCCAAAATCATTTTCACTGTGTCAGAGAATGCAAAGAAATTTTCGTACAGTGAGGCAGTAAAAGAAGGAGCAGTTGGTGATTTAGGTAACCTGGATCTAGAGTTTATAGAGCCTACTGTAGCGGATGGTAAAAGGATAGGTTCCCTTTCTGATGAAGCGATCAAAGAAGCGGAGGGAGGTTGGGATTTATGCATTTTGTTGTATGTGGTTGGGTATAAACCTTGGCTCTGGACGTTTGAAGGATATGCCAATAGGGTTTGGGTAACTAAGAAGCCATTTTCTGTTCATTCTAGGAACAATGGCTTTTTCGTAGTGAGATTCGGTTTGGAGGAGGACTGTAATAAGATTTTAAAATCAGGTCCTTGGTTCATGGACCGGAACCTGATTATTATGAAGAGATTGTCCCCAGATATGAGAACTGATAGAGATCTCCTTACTTCTTTGCCTATGTGGGTTAGACTTCCTGGTTTAAGTTTTAAACTATGGGGCAATAAGGCCATTAGCGCTCTAACTAGTACCATAGGAGTTCCTATTAAGATGGATGAGGCTACAAAAAATAAGTCTAGACTAGCCTTCGCCAGAGTTTTGGTTGAGGTTAATGTTAAATATGGAATGCCTAACTCCATTGAAGGTAGGGACGAGAATGGGAGGAGTTTCGTTCAAGAAGTAGAATATGAAAATCCTCCTCCCATCTGTGGCAAGTGTGTTTGTTTCGGACATTTAATTGATGAATGTCCTATGACTAAGACCTGGGTCCCTAAAGAGACCCAAGCTGCTATCTCAGATAAGCATGGTTTAGCTGATCGTGTAATTGAGTTATCAAATACTCCTGAAAAGGAGATAAATGCTGAAGGGCCATCTTTCATTGATGAGTCTGAAATTGGATCCAAGAATGATGAAGGGGTGGTCCCTTGCAATAATGTAGTGGCGGAAGTTACAGAAGATAGGGAAAACTCTACAAATGTAATTGTTATTTCACCACAGGAACAGAATTTGGGGAAAGTTGCATCCTCAGTAGAGTGGGGTGAGGGGGCAATTTCTGAAGTTACAGAGTCAGATCATGTTACTACTACCGAAACAGGAGTCGGTGAAGATTGCTCCAATGTTCCTCTGGCCAGGCCGGAAGGTCCTCCTGATCAAGGAGCCAGGGAGCCATTCATTCCTGCTTCTCCAACTACCCCGGGAGCCATAGATCTGAGATCATCTCCTCCGAAATCACCATCGACTCACATTTCTATTCTTAAATGCCCATTGTCATCATCGGATCACAATACTATTCCAATTTCCTTAACTTCTACTGATTTAGTTTTTGAGGATGAAACTTATAATAATGTTAATTATAGGAGAGGGACTGATCATTGTTATTTATTGCAGGTACAAGAGAATCTGGATTAGGACATAGGAACGACTAAAGTGGCAGAGGAACATAATAGTTATGATAATGTAGACACAGTTCAGGAGGAGATGGAAGAACAGCTTCTTCCGAAGCCCCAAGATATAGAATTTGATAATATTCAGAAGGATAAGCTGGTCCGTAAGAACCCCAAGTGGATTCAAATGTTAGGTATTCCTTCGGAAGACAAAGGGGAGTCCTCGAGTAGTAGATTACTGAGGACCCGAAACAATAAGGTTTTATAATGTCTGTGGCCTGCTGGAACGTTAGAGGGTTTCATAACCCTAACAGAATGGGAGAAGTGAGGAAAGCTATAGACAAGTTCAAAATTAGCTGTTTTGGTATTTTGGAAAACAAATTGTTGTTTCCAGAGATTTTGAAGTTGGAAAAAACGTTGGATGATGGTTGGAGAATAATAAGTAATATATCATGCTATTTTAAATGTAGGATTATGGTTCTTATAGATGGAAAAATTTGGGATTTCAATTTTATAAGTATGAGTGACCAACACATTACCATTGAACTGATAAATTCCTCGAACTTTAGATGTAATTTGACTTTTGTCTATGCCCAAAATTTTGTTGAATTAAGGAAAAGATTATGGAAGAATCTGCAGGAGGATGCTATAAATATTTATAGGCCGTGGATGGTCCTTGGGGATTTTAATTGTATCCGTAGAACCTCAGAAAGACAGGGAGGTATTCCAGCAACTTTTAATAATTTGTTTGAATTAGATGATATGACTTTAGTTACTGGTCTCAATGAGATTAATATTAAAGGTTTTGAATTTTCTTGGTGGTTGGGCCCGTGTAGAAATATTTTCTCTAAAATCGACAGGGTGTTTGCTAACCTTGACTGGATTAACTTATTCCCTGATCTATCAGTTGAATTTTTACCTCCTATGGTGAGTGATCATAATGCTATTCTCGTCTCGTTTACCTCTATCTCTAAGGTTAAGAATAGTCTGTTTAGATACATGAATCATTGGTCTTTATGCGAACAATACTTTCCACTGGTTGAGAAACTTTGGGTTACCAACCAAATCGACAGACCTTTGTTTCAAGTTATTAACATTCTCAAAAATATTAAGAGGGATCTCAAGAGATGGAGTGCTAATTCCCGTAACATCAGACTAGAGGTGAATGTACTGAGAGAGAAATGCTCTAGACTTCAGAAACTTTTGGAAAATTCTAATGACCATAACTTAGCTTTGGAATTTCAAAATGCCAAGACCAATCTGGATCTAGCACTAAAAAAAGAATTCATGGCGGCCAAACAAAAGGCTAAATGTGACTGGCTGATGATGGGTGATGAGGGATCTTCTTTTTTCTACGCTAAAATGTCTAACAGAAGAAGTAGAAACCGTTTGACAAACCTAAATATGGACGGTAAGGTGGTATCGGACAATAAATTTGTTGACGAGGCTATTGATTTTTTCAAGCGAACTTATAATCAACCTTTATGTGATCATTTTCCTGAAGTGATTTGCAAAATGGTTATATCTGAGTTTGGGGCTAATTTTTTAAATGAGAGTTTCTCTTTAGAAGAAATCAAATATGCCTTGTGGGATATCAAAGATACTGTTTCGCCGGGACCGGATGGTTTCAATTCATTGTTTTTCAAGACTCATTGGAATCTTTCGAAAGATATTATTTATAAAGCTTTAAATGATATTTTTCAAAAGGGTCTAATCATTAGAGAATGGAATCACACGTTTATTCATTTGATCCCAAAAAAAGACCATTCCTCTTGTATTAAAGATTTCAGACCAATTGCCTACTGTAACACTTTATACAAGGTTCTCTCCAAAATCCTGTGTAATAGATTGGGTCCTTTTTTGGATAAGTTGGTATCCCATAACCAGACGGCTTTTATAAAAGGTAGATCAATAGGGGATGGTATCCTGTTAGCTCATGAATTAATCAGAGGTCTCGGAAGAAAGGATAATAAATACATGTGTATAAAAGTTGATTTAAAGAAAGCATATGATTCGATTAATAGAGATTTTGTTATTCATATGTTAAGAAGCTTGGGTTTTACAGATAAATGGATTAAAATTATTGGAAATCTTATTAAGACCCCAGTTTTTTCTATCATTGTTAATGGAGAAGCGCATGGTTACTTTAAAGGTTCTAATGGTCTCAGACAAGGAGACCCACTTTCGCCTATCCTTTTTACCCTAGTGATGGAATATTTTACGCTACTTATGGAAGAGAAAGTTAGGGGTGGTCTGATCTCTCCAGTTACGGACTTTGGTAACAAATTGACTCACTTGATTTACGCAGACGATATCATTCTTTTTACCAAAGCCAATGTGCAAACTGCGTATGCTATTAACGAAGTTTTTAAAACCTTGAAAAGGGTCACTGGTTTGGAGTTAAGTGCGGAGAAATCTAATATCTTTTTTGGGAAAGGGGTTGATGGCTGTACAGACATCTGTTCTATCCTCAATATTCAACAATCAACCCTTCCTATAAGGTATTTGGGTATTCCTCTGTCAAGTGCTAATTTGAGGGATAAGGATTGTTCTCCGTTGATAGAGAAGATCAAAGTTAGGATTGGAAGATGGGAAACTAAAATGTTGAGCTTAGCAGGGAGACTGGAACTTATAAAATCTACTATATATCCTATAATTCAATTTTGGATGCAATGTTTCTATCTCCCTGTTGCTACTGTTCATAAGATTAAACATATGATATTAAATTTTCTTTGGAAAAGTCGCAGTAGTAAGATTCCTTGGGAGGTTCTAAGTAGACAAAAAGAAGAAGGAGGTATGGGTTTGAGAAACTTAGAAGAGATGAACAAAGCGCTATATATCAAATTGATTTGGAAAATCATTAACTTAGAAGGCAGTTGGGCGGTATTCATGCATGGTAAATACATAGGGCTTAAAAGTTTCTGGGATACTAACCAACGTTCAGATGACTCTGGGGTGTGGAAATTTATTTTAAATAATAGACATGAAGCCTTGAATTGCCTCTCCCTTAACATTGTAGATGGCAAATCTACTTCGTTATGGTATGATCCTTGGTTAAATGGGAGTTCTATTATGGAACGCATTGGTAGGGATACTGCTTTTAGAACAGGTACAGATAATTTAATGCTTAGCAGGATTTTAAGTAATGGTGAATGGAGGTGGGACTTGTATAGCTTTTTATTTCAAATTCAGAGTGAAATTGAAGATGTCAAGATTCACAATAACAAAGAGAGGGATTTCTGGTCCTGGAAGTGCTCTAAGGATGGGCAATATCAGTTTAAAAAAGTTTGGAACTCGGTTCGAACTAGGTTTGATACTAAATTTTGGGCGACTATGGTCTAGAACAAAATTCATGTTCCTAAAATGGCAGTCTGCCTTTTCAAAGCCATAAATGACTTTCTCTTGACAAAAGAAAGATTAATTCAGAAGCAGATAGTGGTCAATCAGAATTGTGTGTTCTGTAATAGTCACATTGAAAATATAGACCATCTATTTTTTCAATGTGACTTTACAGAAAAGATCTGGTTTTGGAGCTGTAAAAAAATTTTCTTAAAGCCGAAGAGTTTATTTTCTTTTATCCTGAAGGAGGATTTAACGAAAATTGTTTCTATATCTAGCTCTCAAAATTTCAAGTCAGATTTGTTTCAACTTTCACTCTCAGGTTGCGTTTGGCATATTTGGAAAGAAAGAAATGAAAGGATTTTTCAGAATCGTTTTACAGATGGGACGAAGGTTTGTTTTAAAATTTTCCAAACTATGAACATCAGAATGGCAAAATCAAAATATTTTCAAAACAACACTGGCATGAACTCGGAAATAGCTTTGAAATGGGGCTTTACCTCCCAACGCTGAATTGGGGACACAAACATAATTCCTGTTTCCTTTTGCCACTTTCTTGTTCCTATGTCTTCTGGTTCCAAATCTCGAGTACCTGTTTTATTTTACAATGATTTCTCTCCCTCTCTAAATTACATTATAACTGTTTTTCATCGATAACTAATCAGTAGCTTTTAAGTGTATTGATCTGCAGGTGGAGCAATATGTCTGTGGATTCCTGGACAACAAGACATTGATATATTATGGACAGATTAGAAGCTCCAAAAGAAGCAGTTCTACTGAGGACAATAGAAGCTATATCAAAAACTTATCTTGCTTAGTGTCGTCTCGAGAAACAGCTGATGTTTTCCTATGGTTTATCAAATTTTTCAGATCTGTGATGAATCTTAGATCTAAACTGTTAATTTCTTGTTTGAAGGTTGTTTAGAGTATTTTTAGCATCCCTGACCTGGAATCATAAAAAATCCTCGTTAGTCTGAAGGTTTAAGGAACAAAGAAGAAGACTTTTAGATTGTATACTTACTCAAGTTTCTTCTGGAGGGATGGTGTTTCGAGTCTCAACTGTTTTCTTTTGGAGATCGTTATTGTTTTGTCGTCTCAGGAGTAAAAGGAGGAGACTAGATCTTTAATGGCAGCAGCCATTTTTGTTTCTCGTGAAGCTTTTTTGGAAAGTATAGAGTTATGAAGAGAACGAAGAGTCGTATTGCCTTTTTCCTTATCGAGATGTGTCTGGTTCTTTCTGGAGGCTTCCAGTCTTTGGGCATGTTATTGGGTGTTGGGTGTTGGGTTGTATTTGTTTTTTGGGCCCAACGTATATAGTTGTGTTGTTTGTATTGTTTTTTGTTTTGTTTCCGGGCCGGTTGATGGCTTTTGTTTCTTGTGACTTGTTGGACTTGTCTTTTATTCTTAATAGAAAAGTTTGAACCCCTTTTTTCAAAAAAAACTTATGTTTATTACAGGTTACTGGCACTAACGTTTCATACCCTACTGGACTTTAGTTTTTGAGTTACTCGAAAATCGTGCCAATTAAGGTGCGGGTTGTTACATTTGGTACAATAACTTAGGTTAGTCGATCATAAAAATTAGGATAGGCTAAGTGAATGTATTTGTATTTCCACCTATAATTATATATATATATATATATGTGTGTGTGTGTGTGTGTGTGTGTATGTATGTATATATATTACATGCCAAACTCTACAAATTCCAACCATAGAAGTAGTTGCAACCATATTGTGAAAAGACAGATAAGGCAACTATCAGTTGGAATAATAAATTGAGTTAAATTTGTACACTTACCTCGATTATACCATGGGATGTAGGCCGTACCGTAAGGCATTGACTTAAAAAGAGCATGAGTATGGCATAGAAGGGTCCACGAAGCTGGATGATACTTGACTCCTTTTACTAGACCTAGTCTGCCCTCTAATTGTGGATTTTGTTGGATTATCGATTGATGACATATATTGTATCCAGATGGATGGGAAATAAAAACCTAAATGTTGCAAATATTTGAAAGTAAGATACAAAAAGAATTAAGCAAGTTCTCACAAGAAAATGCGCATTAACCATTACAAGATGATGCCAGATTTTGATAGATTCTTAATGAAGACAAGTTAAGAATAATTGGAAGATTATAAAGGTCCAAAAGAGAGGACAAATAAAATCCATTTCTAATTCCGACCACATGTGAAAGAATTTAATAAAAGATTTTAAATTTTCTTTAAAATTTTGGAATGGCTTTCAAAGAATTTATTTAAAAATAAAAGAACCCTATCACTAAAAAGTTGTTATTTTTGAAAAGCAAGTAAATAAAAAAATTTATGCCACATAAATTATCCTTTAAAAATAGATTCTTGAAAAACAAGAAAATTTAGAAACTTTAATTAAAAGAGCTATTTAGAAATTCCTATTTGAAATTAAAACCGACTAGGCTAAAAATTTCGATTAAAGGGTTTTTGATAAAGGAGCCTTTCCGTTTTGAAATGAATGAAAAATAGAGCGTATATTTGGCTCAATTGTTATATTATTAATAATAAATTAGAAGTTTTAAATTTCTTTGTAAAGGGGTGGATAAATGTAAACGATACTAAATTTGAATAGGGGAAAGATAATGGAAGGGTAAGAATGCGTGATAATGAAGATAGAAAGAATATTCATGTATAAGAAAAGTACGGAGAAAAAGAACTAAAATAGGTTTATGCATAAAAAGTAAACAGTTTCGTATTAATGAAGAAAAGCCCAATGGCTAAAGCAGTACGCAAATACACTGTAAAGATCCAATGAAGAAAATGAGCAAATAACATAGAAAAAGTCTGTATATGGAGAAGCCATGTTAATAAAAACAATTTAGGTGGAAGAAATTTATTATTAGCAACATTAGGAAATTTAAATAGAAGTAACAATAAGAATTTATATTAAAACAATGTTACCAATCTAATTAGAAATAATGTAAGAAATTAAAGAGAAAATAAAGGAAAAATATATAGTTTCCATAAATATATGTAATAATTGCACAAATCTTTTAGAAGTCTCCCTCATATGCTATTAGAGTCTCCACTAAGGTTGAAAGTGGAAATGGAATGAGTAATAGGAAAATAATAGGATGAAAATTGTTCTTATCTACTCCCATTATTGTTGAAAGCTATAAAAGATGTTTTTGAAACACTATAATTGTGCATTTTTGAAAAATGGTTTGGTATAACAATTGAGTTTTTGAATGCAAAAATTAATAAATGGTTTGAGTTAAAAAAAATACTATTTTGTAAGAAGTAAATCTTTGTTGTCTAAAAGCTTTAAAGGGAAAATTGAATTGATGATTGTTCATGCCATAAAAACTTGACGCTTACTTAAAGAAACAACGTGTTGTTTATAGGAAAAGATTTTTTTTAAATTAAATTGCTAACATTGACTTTTGAACTTAATAAATAAACTTGCTTCGTAAATCCTAAAATATATTATTAAAAGTTATGACACATACATTTAATGTTGATTAAAATGAGGAGTTTTACATGGTTTCTTTTGGAAACCAAGCAATTGTTGAATTTAATAAATAGTTTCTAAGTTTATATTTTAAAAAATAGAAGTTTTAGGTTAAGTACTTCATAACTGTGAAGTTTAATAATTTTATAAAGAGTAGGGAAAAACAACCTAACTTTGATGTGATGTAGGTAGGGCCGACTGCCTAGGTAAGACATGTTAAAAGTTAAGGCTATGAATAAAATAACTATGAATGCTCGTAAAGTAGCAATAAGGAATTCTCGTTGAATATAAGGAATATTGGTATGAACTTAGGAACGTTTATTAAACATGTGTGAAAGCCCAAAGGAATAGAGAATGATATCAAAGTACACTTCTACGAGTTCTAAAGTTTACTTGCATGAACGATCAAAGATAAGAAAAATAAATACCAGGATTTGAAAATACTATTAAAAGATTTTGATTAAAAGAAGATAGTAATGTAATTGGAGAAGATGATGATGAGATGACAAACACATAAAGAGGAGGTTAATTGACTCAGGATTAAAGAAGGTAAGATATGTGCTGGTAAAGTTATTCCGCCAAGCAAATTTTCAGACCAGTTATTCTACATGGGAATAGTCTATATTTCTTACCCACTGCAGTGTGAAGATTCACAGTTTATCTTATAATTAGTAGTAATAATTGAAGTAATGGATGAACCTTATTTATTAGAAGCCAAAAAGATAAGTTAAGACATGCGGATTATAGTCGAATGACATATTAAATGTAAAGATCCAAAAACTCGGCCTTCGAAAATCGGCACCCGTACTTCAACTGTACTCAAAATACCGTAGATTCAAACGCCGAATCTGGCTCCCCGGAGCTTATAACACCATTAAGTATAACAACACAACGGAAGAAAGAAAACGGATGAGATCATATACAACTCCAATGAATACAATATCCAGTATGATATACAATAATGATATCAATATGATACAACAATATTAGAGATAAATAATAATACAGCGGAAATAACAACAATGGAAGAGATCACTCCAAATGATCTACAAAAGAGAATGACTCCAACAACACCAACATCAGCTCGAATCACCATTACGGTGCACAAAGATAAGCAAGTGCAGTCATCCGTGAACTCCAAGAAATGAACTAGCTCCAGATAATCTACTAAACCTGGATATATGAGAAACCCAACTCTAGACTGCCCGTGTGGAAAATGGTGGGCATCCAGAGTTTAGGAAGGGAACAATAAACTCCGGATCAGTCATGGGACTGGTGTGAGCAACAAAAACAGTTTATCTTTAAAATAAACAACAAAAGAAATTTAAAACATTGAAACCCGCAATGCTTTTGGAAAATGAAACTACCATAAGGCCTCCCGGCACACACACAATGCAAACGCACACATGGGGGAGATTTCTCCTTATGATAGTCAAACATGCTTACTACACAAGAAGAACTCTTTTGATATTATTACTAGTGCATAGTGTAGGAAACATTTCGAAAATATAATATTAATCTTAGCCAGCATAGGTACCATTATATTATGCCTACTATAGCTGCTATGTTAAATAAAAGGTTCTACAACTAAAACCGTACAGGGTTCATATTGGAAGATGGATTTCCAACAAATGGTTAGGCTAAGGAACTGCCTATCGCCATATGGGATCGCCTCTGGCTGGACGTCCCGAGAACTAACTAGCTCTCTGCCAACACAAGGCCGGGTTACCCTTGTAACTAGGTAACTCACGAATATGCCATTCCCCGGTCCTTTGGGACCATTATCAGAGCGCTCGGTAACCAACATCACACATAATAAATAAGGTGTGTCCACATGAGTAAGTATCTGGGCTCCATACCATGATACTACCCTTTTCCAGAAGGAAATGACATACCCTAAAGGGCGCGACCCTCATAACCTTGCCGCATCATTCCTGTTTCGACCATTTCCGGTCTGTGAGGTCTGACGAAGTCTCGTCCACAAAGCTACGCTTTTTCACAAAGCCACGCTTTGATCACAAATGATCAATAATGATCATCATACAGCAACACTCAGCATGCCACACTACCAAATTGGGAGTATATCACTGATAAATTTCAACTACATAACCTCTGAGCTCGTACGTCTCAGAGAAGGGTGTTAAGCTAAGAGAATAAATTCTCCACCACCAACAGAAATGTATTTGAAAGAAATCAGCTTTATATCTCAAAATGTAACGTCAGACATGTAACCATACAAGTCTGTTTCGGGTTCGAACAGAACCAAAGGCACTTCCAAAGAAGCCCTTGCAATCCGGGTATTCACAATCCCGATCGGACTTCCCATCACTTAGGAAATCTCTATACCGGAGCAATTCAATGTAGAGACAATCGATAGGTCATCCTATCGTTCTAGCAAATACCCGGTCTTCAACACCAGTCTTCAAATACAATCCATATACGACGTATCACTTATTTGGAATGGGTTATGTGACACAAAGGTCCTCTCCTGGCTAAACCGAATAGTGAGCGTGATATTTTAAAAATATATGGATATTGGGATTTCAGTCTAGTCACAACTTATTACCCAAAACTTCTCTTTCAAATGGTTTAAACAAATTACCATTTTAAATCTTTTAAATAAAAGATTTGATTCACAAAGTTCACCTAGTCTCACAAAGATTCATTCACAGATTTTCCAAATCAATTTCCATTTCAATTGGATTAACTCGTTAAATCTTTAAATCGAGATTTAATTTATAGCTTTCAAAACAATTCCATTTCGAATGGTTTAAACAAATCACCATTTTAAATCTGTTAAAAAATAAACAGATTCAAATCATAGCTTTCAAAAAGAATTCACTCATAACTTGGAAAATCATTTTTCAATTCAAACTTGAAATTCCTTTAATTAAATTGGAATTTCATTTCTTATATGAAAGCTTTTATCATTTGAAAACAATAGTTTTCATTTCGGAAAATCTGATTCATTTATACGAATTAAGGTTCTTTGGTAAAATTCAAATTCTCAAAATTATACTTTTAAAATGGTTTAAATTCATATAAAACACATTTATAACTGGTATGGTCTTTTAGACCATAGTTTCCAATTATTGAATTCAATTTCAAATATTGAATTCAAATTTAAATCAAATCATTTAGATTTCAAATTTTATTAAATCATTTGAACTCGGTTTCAAAAGCTTTAATATTTAACCAAAATCCATTTCCAGAATCAATTGAAATTAAAATTTCAATTTCAAAAATATTAATTTTAAATCATCTGTGACTTAACCGATTTCCACATGAAATCCATATTTGTGTGTGTAAAAGTGTGGTCCAGGGTTTAACACACAATAGTGCAACATCATTCAATCATCACAGATTAAATACAATAATATAGTTGATAAGCGGTATGAATTATAACGCTTATTGTCCATTCACAGATCATAGATAATATACAAATGTATCACAGATAATAAATTATATCATAGGGAATTAATTACATCCATCCCAGAGAAACAGATCACAACGCAAATCAGGATGTATCACAAAGCATCACATATCAGGGATATCAAACAATTCACAGCATTCAATAGAATACAGACATCCATAAGCAAGATTAATTAATTGTCTGATTAATTCAAATCAGGTCTATTACTTATGAATTACAAATTCTGGTTAGTTAACATTAACTCATTACAAATTATTTTAATTAATTAACCTTTAATAATAAATTAATTAGCCTCAATAAATAAATTAATTAATTACCATTTAATTAATTATCCTTAATTTATTACAATAATTAATTTATTAATTCTTAATTAATAATCATCCCTTAATCACTTTCTTTTATTAATTAACCTTTAAATTTATTTAATTATTCTCAAATTAATTTCCTTAATTAATTTGTCACCTTAATTAATTACTTTTAATTAATTTCAATAAGTGATTATTCTTAATTATCTTCATCGGTATCAAAATCTTAAATTAACAACCTTACCTTTAATCATTATTAACACATTAATTTATTCAAGAAATTAAGGTTAATCAAAATATCAATTTATCTTAAATAATTCCATTATTTATTTAAAATAATTTATTAAGAAATAATGTCATAAATTAATTTAAATTGAAACTTAATTATTTCCAAAATAATTAACTTAAACCCTTTCTTATCCTATTTTCAAATAAAACAATTTTTTTTAAAAGAATAATTTAAACCATGTTAAAATTTGAATTTACTTTAAACTTGAAAACTGTTTTAAACCACCCCGAGTGGTACCCGAGTCAAAAAGCCCTTTGCTTCGAGTTTTCCCCCAAACTAACCCGAGGACTTATAAATTTCAAAATTTTGTTTAAGTGTTAAAAATTTACCCGGTGCAACCCCAAAACTACACGAGCTCAAACTTGAGCTAGCAACCCATCTTCCCGAAGACAACTTCGAGTTTCCACCGAGCTTTCTTCTTCTTCTCCAAACCCAACAACCCAGACACCATTGATTCTCGTGTGCACGTGTACAGATGAACGCCGCCGTTCTGGTGGCCATCGCGAGCTTCAACAAGTCGCAATCCTCACCCTTACTCAAAATCGAACTTCGATTCGACGCTAAAATAAAAAAAATCGAAAATAAGCATTTCGTTCGAAACTGTAACCAAAACACATCCAACAAAATCACCTCGCAACCACGTCTCTAGCCACCGGAGACTTCGAAACTCTGGCTACACCACCCTTAGCCTCTACACTACCTTCCCCTCCAGCCACGTGACGCTCGACGCACCAAGGAAGTCACAGCGATCAAATTTTTCCAACCCGTTCAAAATTCGAACAAAACCCTACCTTACCTAATTCCGACGACCACGTTCATCTGCTCACCACCACAGTATTTTTCCTGCAACCATTGATCACTCCTCCGCCTCCAGGAAGAACTACAACATTCCAGATCCACTAGATCATCAGATAAACCCCATAACCCATTCTCTGGTCAACCCAATAATGCTCATTCAATACTTAACAAAAAAAATGTAATTTTAGTTTTAAAAATCGTGATTTCATATAAGCATTCAAATTATAAACCTGATTTAATATTTTAAGAAGTTTGAGATTTTGCTTATTTTAACAATGCCTATTCTTATAATTTGCAGAGACAACCAAATTCTTAACTTATCTTAATTATAATTTATAAACATAAATCCATACTAAGAAAAAAACTTTTGCTTACATCTCAAATATAACTGAGATCAAATCAAGTGGTAATGGATTTCTATTTAAATCTTAGTTTTAGAAACAAGAATAGGTATACAGATACCTGGCAACACATATATACACACACACACACAAAGAAGATTCACCACAATACAATCATACAAAGCATACTTATTTCTATTAATTTACATGCAACAGATATATTTATGATTTTTTAAATTGTGAAGTTACTCACCTGTTTCCAGAAGGAAAACAGAGCCTTTTTATGTCAACCCAGGCTTTGAAAAAAATACCAGCTGAAGCTTTTATCTTCAACCTTCTAGTTGTATTGATTGTATTGTTGTTAAAAGTTTGAATATTTGTTTAAGTTTTAAGATGGTATTGCTTAATATCTCCTCAGCTTGGAATGAACGAACTGATGAGGATTTATATATATAGAAAAGAAGGTGACAGGGTATACAATATTTTGTACAGTGTGATGTTATTTTTTCTTTGTACTAAAGATATCTTTGCATTAATTACTTAAGTCCTTTGCATTGTTTATCACGGCTGAAAGTTTTTCTTTGCTATGCTAGAGATGCAAACATTAAATGCATATGTACCCTATGTCTTCATGCTTATCTTGGTTGTAAAAAAGATGTTTTTTTATTACCTTGTCTATTATCCTACTTTTTTACTTGCCTACATAACCTTTCTTTACTTGTTTTCCAGTTCATACTTACTTCATTTGTTTATTTACACTTGAATATATAATGTTGTTTGTAGTAGAATGTGTTGTTTCTTTTTATTTTGAATGTATTTTATTTCTTTATAATATAAATGAAGTTCTATTGTAATATGTTGTTTAGATTTATTTATGTGTTTACTTTATATGTCTTTATCTATAATTTATCTTATGTATTTTTATATTTATTTGGTAATATAGGTGAATTTCTACTTTAGTTTATGTTATTAGATTTTATCCAATGTATTTACTTAAATATTTATTTTCTAGAAGTTTATAAGTTCATTTCATATTTTATATAACTACAGATTTATTTGAAATATTTATTTAACATCAACACTTATTTTGAATTCCTTTTAAAGTTTTATTACCCAACATTTTATTATTTATATTTTAAACCATTTATTTTCAATTTAAATTCAAATCAAAATATATATATATATATATATATATTATTTCATATTCACTCATATATGCCCAAATATATATATATTCACATATATACACATGTATACAATAATTTAATCTGAAATGATTTATACAGAATATATATGGAGATCGGGGAAACTCGCATCACTTTATCGATTTATTTCACAAATTTTATTCAAAAATAAATTTAATTATCAATTGAAATTTAATGAAAATCCAGGGTCGTTACAGACTTCCTCCCTTAAAAGAATTTCGTCCTCGAAATTGCCAAGGAGACACAAAGATAGATGAAAAATATTTCATCAAATCAAACTGAATGTCTATTTTGCATTTGGCTTACCAAATCAGAATATCAATAATAGATACGGGAACGAATCTATTTAACAATCAACAAAATACTCGGGTTATCCAGATCTACGAAGTATACAATGGCATTGGTTAGTTCGACGGGATAACTAACCATTCGTAGAACATATTGGGACCCAAAGAATAGATAGATATATGGATACAATTTCAAAACTTTCAGTTTAGAACTAAAGTATACCTATCAACCATAGCAAACAAAGCAACCAATACATCCAAACAAACAATTTGGCCAATCTGGAGTTTATGTCCCATTTTAATATATCGAATTTTTCCTCCTGGATTTACCAGAAACTATCGAAGAATTGAGGGAAACGATGAACAAAAGAGATTGATAGAGAAAATTTGTTTCCACTGTTGTTACAGGGTATTGACCATTTATAATCGTATTCCCCTGTCCTTTATCTCATCCTCTTCTAGCACTCATACTCACTATCAGTGGATAGTAAGAGAATTCACTGAGGCATACGGACGGATATCTTAGAGATTACTCATTCTAGGGTATACTTCACCCTATCTCTAATGAGCTACTTAATGTGTTATACTCCTGAGCTAAAGTTTTACCCTCAGCTCTTATACCAAATGTAAAGATCCGAAGACAGTGGGGACCGGTAGGCTTTGCAACCATCCCAGACCCACCGTGGCATACACTGGTACCTCACATTTACTTTTACGGCCAGCCTCTCGACTGTCACAACCAACCCATCCCACTTAGGGACATGTAGGGGTAAGAGTCTCCCGTTCGCCACCAAACCGGGAAGCGAGAACCATCCAAAGACAGTGGGAACCGGTAAGCTTTGCAACCATCCCAGACCCACCGTGGCATACACTGGTACCTCACATTTACTTTTACGGCTAGTCTCTCGACTGTCACAACCAACCCATCACACTCAGGGACATGTAGGGGTAAGAGTCTCCCATTCGCCATCAAACCGCGAAGCGAGAACCCCCCATCATGCTGTAATATAGCAAATGCGATCCATATACGACGTATCACTTATTCGGAATGGGTTATGTGACACAAAGGTCCTCTCCCGGCTAAACCGAATAGTGAGCGTGATATTTTAAAAATATATGGATATTGGGATTTCAGTTAAGTCACAACTTATTACCCAAAACTTCTCTTTCAAATGGTTTAAACAAATTACCATTTTAAATCTTTTAAATAAAAGATTTGATTCACAAAGTTCACCTAGTTTCACAAAGATTCATTCACAGATTTTCCAAATCAATTTCCATTTCAATTGGATTAACTCGTTAAATCTTTAAATCGAGATTTAATTTATAGCTTTCAAAACAATTCCATTTCGAATGGTTTAAACAAATCACCATTTTAAATCTGTTAAAAAATAAACAGATTCAAATCATAGCTTTCAAAAAGAATTCACTCATAACTTGAAAAATCATTTTTCAATTCAAACTTGAAATTCCTTTAATTAAATTGGAATTTCATTTCTTATATGAAAGCTTTTATCATTTGAAAACAATAGTTTTCATTTCGGAAAATCTGATTCATTTATACGAATTAAAGTTCTTTGTTAAAATTCAAATTCTCAAAATTATACTTTTAAAATGGTTTAAATTCATATAAAACACATTTATAACTGGTATGGACTTTTAGACCATAGTTTCCAATTATAGAATTCAATTCAAATATTGAATTCAAATTTAAATCAAATCATTTAGATTTCAAATTTTATTAAATCATTTGAACTCATTTTCAAAAGCTTTAATACTTAACCCAAATTCATTTCCAATATCAATTGAAATTAAAATTTCAATTTCAAAAATATTAATTTTAAATCATCTGTGACTTAATCGATTTCCACGTGAAATCCATATTTGTGTGTGTAAAAGTGTGGTCCAGGGTTTAACACACAATAGTTCAACATCATTCAATCATCACAGATTAAATACAATAATATAGTTGATAAGCGGTATGAATTATAACGCTTATCGTTCATTCACAGATCACAGATAATATACAAATGTATCATAGATAATAAATTATATCACAGGGAATTATTTACATTCATCCCAGAGAAACAGATCACAACGCAAATCAGGATGTATCACAAAGCATCACATATCAGGGATATCAAACAATTCACAGCATTCAATAGAATACAGACATCCATAAGCAAGATTAATTAATTGTCTGCTTAATTCAAATCAGGTCTATTACTTATGAATTACAAATTCTGGTTAGTTAACATTAACTCATTACAAATTATTTTAATTAATTAACCTTTAATAATAAATTAATTAGCCTCAATAAATAAATTAATTAATTACCATTTAATTAATTATCCTTAATTTATTACAATAATTAAGTTATTAATACTTAATTAATAATCATCCCTTAATCACTTTCTTTTATTAATTAACCTTTAAATTTATTTAATTATTCTCAAATTAATTTCCTTAATTAATTTGTCACCTTAATTAATTACTTTTAATTAATTTCAATAAGTGATCATTCTTAATTATCTTCATTGGTATCAAAATCTTAAATTAACAACCTTACCTTTAATCATTATTAACACATTAATTTATTCAAGAAATTAAGGTTAATCAAAATATCAATTTATCTTAAATAGTTCCATTATTTATTTAAAATAATTTATTAAGAAATAATGTCATAAATTAATTTAAATTAAAACTTAATTATTTCCAAAATAATTAACTTAAACCCTTGCTTATCCTATTTTCAAATAAAACAATTATTTTTAAAAGAATAATTTAAACCATGTTAAAACTTAAATTTATTTTAAACTTGAAAACTGTTTTAAACCTCCCCAAGATCTCCCCGAGTGGTACCCGAGTCAAAAAGCCCTTTGTTTCGAGTTTTCCCCCAAACTAACCCGAGGACTTATAAATTTCAAAATTTTGTTTAAGTGTTAAAAATTTACCCGATTCAACCCCAAAACTACACGAGCTCAAACTCGAGCTAGCAACCCATCTTCCCAAGACAACTTCAAGTTTCCACCGAGCTTTCTTCTTCTTCTCCAAACCCAACAACCCAGACACCATTGACTCTCGTGTGCACGTGTACAGATGAACGCCGCCGTTCTGGTGGCCATCGCGAGCTTCAATAAGTCGCAATCCTCACCCTTACTCGAAATCAAACTTCGATTTGATGCAAAAAAAATCGAAAATAAGCATTTCGTTCGAAACTGTAACCCAAACACATCCAACAAAATCACCTCGCAACCACGTCTCCGGCTACCGGAGACTTCGAAACTCTGGCTACACCACCCTTAGCCTCCACACTACCTTCCCCTCCAACCACGTGACGCTTGACGCACCAAGGAAGTCACAGCGATCAAATTTTTCCAACCCGTTCAAAATTCGAACAAAACCCTACCTTACCTAATTCCGACGACCACGTTCATCTGCTCACCACCACAGTATTTTTCCTGCAACCCTTGATCACTCCTCCACCTCCATGAAGAACTACAACATTCCAGATCCACTAGATCATCAGATAAACCCCATAACCCATTCTCTGGTCAACCCAATAATGCTCATTTAATACTTAACAAAAAAATGTAATTTTAGTGTTAAAAATCATGATTTCATATAAGCATTCAAATTATAAACCTGATTTAATATTTTAAGAAGTTTGAGATTTTGCTTATTTTAACAATGCCTGTTCTTATAGTTTGCAAAGACAACCAAATTCTTAACTTATCATAATTATAATTTGTAAACATAAACCCATACTAAGCAAACAACTTCTGCTTACATCTCAAAATCCTAACTGAGATCAAATCAAGTGGTAATGGATTTCTATTTAAATCTTAGTTTTAGAAACAAGAACAGGTATACAGATACCTGGCAACACATATATATACACACACACAGAAGATTCACCACAATACAATCATACAAAGCATACTTATTTCTATTAATTTACATGCAACAGATATATTTATGATTTTTTAAATTGTGAAGTTACTCACCTGTTTCCAGAAGGAAAACAGAGCCTTTTTATGTCAACCCAGGCTTTGAAAAAAATACCAGCTGAAGCTTTTATCTTCAACCTTCTAGTTGTATTGATTGTATTGTTGTTAAAAGTTTGAATCTTTGTTTAAGTTTTAAGATGGTATTGCTTAATATCTCCTCAGCTTGGAATGAACGAACTGATGAGGATTTATATATATAGAAAAGAAGGTGACAGGGTATACAATATTTTGTACAGGGTGATGTTATTTTTTCTTTGTACTAAAGATATCTTTGCATTAATTACTTAAGTCCTTTGCATTGTTTATCTCGGCTGAAAGTTTTTCTTTGCTATGCTAGAGATGCAAACGTTAAATGCATATGTACCCTATGTCTTCATGCTTATCTTGGTTGTACAAAAGATGTTTTGTTTATTACCTTATCTATTATCCTACTTTTTTACTTGCCTGCATAACCTTTCTTTACTTGTTTTCCAGTTCATACTTACTTCATTTGTTTATTTACACTTGAATATATAATGTTGTTTGTAGTAGAATGTGTTGTTTCTTTTTATTTTGAATGTATTTTATTTCTTTATAATATAAATGAAGTTCTATTGTAATATGTTGTTTAGATTTATTTATGTGTTTACTTTATATGTCTTTATCTATAATTTATCTTATGTATTTTTATATTTATTTGGTAATATAGGTGAATTTCTACTTTAGTTTATGTTATTAGATTTTATCCAATGTATTTACTTTAATATTTATTTTCTAGAAGTTTATAAGTTCATTTCATATTTTATATAACTACAGATTTATTTGAAATATTTATTTAACATCAACACTTATTTTGAATTCCTTTTAAAGTTTTATTACCCAACATTTTATTATTTATATTTTAAACCATTTATTTTGAATTTAAATTCAAATCAAAATATATATATATATATTATTTCATATTCACTCATATATGTCCAAATATATATATATATATATTCACATGTATACACATGTATACAATAATTTAATCTTAAATGATTTATACAGAATATATATGGAGATCGGGGAAACTCGCATCACTTTATCGATTTATTTCACAAATTTTATTCAAAAATAAATTTAATTATCAATTTAAATTTAATGAAAATCCAGGGTCGTTACACTAAAAATGTCTATTTTATTTGAGTAAGAAGTGATAGACCAACAACATCATTAATACCACTTGATGTCGAAGAGCAGCTTCCAACAATTGTTTCTTTTAGATTACTTAGATAATTAGTGTAACGAGACGGATTTTGCTCGCTCGAAAATTGACATCCGTACTTCACATCGTACTCGAATGCCGCAGATTCAACCATTCAAATCCGATTCGCCGGAGCTTATAACACAGTTAAGTAAATAACACATCGGAAGAAAAAGAATATAGATATACAACATCTGATACAATATCCAGATACAATGATGATACAATGAATATCTATATACATCAGAGATATGATACAACAAATAGCAGTGGAAAAGAAAATGATAACATCAGCAGCGGATAGTCTCCATCTTCAAAGCGCCAATCCAGAAATAGCTTGAACTCCCAATAACGATGCACAAAGATAAGCAAGTGCAGTCCGATCCAAAGACTGAACTAGCTCTAGATAACATACTAAATCTGACTATCTGAAAAACCCAACTCTAGACTGCTCGTGTAGAAAAATTTTGAGCACCCAGAGTTTAGGGAAGAAACAATAAACTCCGGATCAGTCATGGGACCGGTGTGAGCAACAAAAACAGTTTATCTTTAAAAACAAATAGCAGAGAATTTTAAAGTCAATTCGCAATGCTTTTGAAAAATGAAACTACCATAAGGCCTCCCGCCACACACACAATGCAAACGCGGAATTGGAGGAGATTTCTCCTTATGATAGTCAAAGATGCTTACTACGCAAAATCAAATCATTTGGTTTGATATTATTATTAGTGCATAGTGTAGAAAACATTTTCGAAAGTAGAATATCAATCTTAGCCAACATAGACATTTCGAACTATGCCTACTATAGCTACCATCCAAACAGTGGGGCGCCACCATAAGTAGATGGCAGGTTCTACAACTAATACCGTACAAGGTTCGTATTTGGAAGATGGATTTCCAACAAATGGTCAGGCTAAGGAACTTCCTATTCCACGAAAGAAACGCCTCTGGCGGGACGCTCCGAGAACCAAACCGTTCTCTGCCAAACAAGGCCGGCTACCCCCCTTCCCGGGGAATATACAAAACCTGAGATATGCCACCCCCGGTCCTTTGGGACCTTTATCCGAGGCCTCGGTATCCAACATCACACATAATATATAAGTGTATCCACATGAGTAAGTATCTGGGCTCCATACCATGATACTACCCTTTTCCAGAAGGAATGGTCATACCCTAGGGGAGCTACCCCTGAAACCTTGCCGCAACATTCCTGTTTCGACCATTTCCGGTTTGTGAGGCTCGACAAAGTCTCGTCCACAAAGCTATGCTTTTTCAAAAAGCCACGCTTTGGGTCAACAGATGATCAACCTATGATCACAAAGATAAATGATCAAACAAGTGATCATATCACAAATGATCAAACACTGATCATCTCACAGCAACACTCAGCATGTCACATTACCAAATTGGGATATATCGCTGATAACTTCAACTACATAACCTCTAAGCTCGTACGTCTCAGAGAAGGGTGTTAAGCTAAGAGAATAAATTCTCCGCCACCAAACAGAAATGTATTTGAAAGAAATCAACTTTATATCTCAATTTGTAATGTCAGACATACAAGTCTGTCCGGGATCGAACAAAACCGAAGGCACTTCTCACGAAGCCCTTGCAAATCCGGATAATTTCCAATTACGTCCGGACTTCCCATCACAAAAAGAGTGATATAAATCTCTATACCGGAGCAACTCGGTGTAGAGACATTCGACGGGTTGTCCTTTCATTTTCGAAAATATCCGGTCTTCAGCACCGGTCTTCAAATGCCATCCATATACGACGTATCACTATTCGGAATGAGTTATATGACCCAAAGGTCTTTTCCCGGCTAACCCGAATAGTGAGCGCAATATTTAAAAACATATGGATATTGGGATTTCAATTAAGTCACAACTTAATAATTCAAAACTTTCTTTCGAATGGTTTAAACCAATTACTATTTTTAAATCTTTTAAACAAAAAGATTTATTTCATAAAGTTCACCCAGTTTCACAAAAATTCTTTCATAGATTTTCAAATCAATTTTATTTCAATTGGATTAACTCGTTAAATCTTTAAATCAAGATTTAACTTATAGCTTTCAAAACAATGTCATTTCAAATGGTTTAAACAAATCATCATTTTCAAATCTGTTAAAAATAAACAGATTTAATTTATAGTTTTCAAAACATTTCAATTTCATTTTAAATTTGAAACCTTTCAACACAAATTGGGAGTTCACTTCTTATATGAAAGCTGTTATTATTTGAAAACAAATAGTTTTCGTTTCAGGAAAATCCAATTATATTTGAACGAGTTAAAGCCCTTGAATTATATTCACATTCCAAAATCAATACTTTTTTTTAAATAGTTTAACCCTTATATAACGGGTATAACATCTTTTAATCCCTAGTTTCAAATTATAGAATTCAATTTCAAACTTGAATTCAAATTTAAATCAAATTATTTAAATTTTCAAAACTTTATCAAGTTATTCAAAATAACTCTTGTCTTTGAAATTCCATTTCAAAAGCTTTTTTACTCTAAACCCAAAACTTTTCTAATTTCAAAATCAATTGAAATTTAAAATTTCAATTTCAAAAACATCAAATTTAAATTATCTGTGACTTAACCGATTTCCACGTGAAATCCATATTTGTGTGTGTAAAAGTGTGGTCCAGGGGTTTAACACAATAGTGCAACACAATGAATCATCACAGATCAAAATACAGGATATAGTTGATAAGCGATATAAACTATAACGCTTATCGTTCATGCACAGATCACAGATATACAAAAAATCACATATTACATCACAGATAATTTATCACAGATCATAATACAAATCAGAATATATATCAGGGATATCAAACAATTCACATTCAATAGAATCCAAGCATTCATAAGTAAAATCAATTTAATTATCTGGTAAATTCAAATCAGGTTTATTACTTATGAATAAACCACAAATCTTGGTTAATTAATCATTAATTAATTATAAACCATTTTAATTAATTAACCTTTAATCATTTTAATTAATTAACCTTTAAATCATTTATTACTTAAGCCTTAATTAATTAATTATCCTCAAATTAATTACCTTAATTTATAAATCATATTAATTAATTAACCTTAAACCAATTACATAATCAATTAACCCCTTAATTGCTTTCATTAAGTAATTAACAATTTACAATTGATTTTCTTGATAAATAAATCTGATTAATTATCAAATTTAAATCACATTTATTTAATTACTTAATAATTTCTAGTTAATTTCCTTTATTAACTTAATAATTCAGAATTCTCGATTACTTAATTAATCATCCATAGCATTAATTAATTGAATTAATTAATTATCCATTTTTAATTATCCTAACAATTTAGTGAATCATTAAATTCATATAAATGATTTAATTATCATACAAATCTTTAATTACTTAATTCATTTCAAGTATAATTTAGTTAACCCTTCTTAATTACTTCTTTTAAAAACAGTTAAACAAAAATGATCACTTAAAATTGTTTAAGTGATATAACTTCAATTCATTTATTTTGAAGTTTGCAAACAGTTTCGCCAAACATCAACAAACCCGAGAATACCCCCATATTTACTCAAGCAGTCACTCGAGTTTCTCTCCAACTTTCCCGAGTTGTTTTCTTCCCTCACGTACGTCCTTCTTCTTTTATTCCTTTAAACTTAGTAAAATTTTAAAACTTTAAAACTACAGCCTATCTCCTACGAATTCACGAGTACGAACTCGAGTCGAAACCCCAAAACCCCGAGCCTAACTTCGAGTCGACCACCACGACAAAACCCACTGATACACGAGCCTTCTCGTGCACATGCACCATTGCCGGATCTATCTCTGATCATCACCGACATCACCAGCAAGTCACCAACCACTCACATCCCACCACGATAATCCAAACCACCTAGTCAACTCGAAAACGAAATCGAGCTCTCCAAACCAAACCTGGAACACTCGACAGCGACCCCACCTCAAAACCTGGCAATGCCACGTTCACGCAGCTCCGACCACCGGACATCACGAAACTTTGGCCATCACTTCGTCATCAACCCTACCACCATCTCCCAAAGGCGCGAGTAACTCGATGCTCGTAAAAAGTCGCGGTGGCCAAATTCTCGACCACCCAAAAAATTAGGTTTACGAAAAAGAAAACGTCGCCGCCTCATCCACGATGAACTTCATGTGATCACACTATTTTTCCAAGCTTCACTGATCTCTCCTCTACCTTCACTCGAAACCCCGAGGTCCCTCAACGACGAGATCACTCGAATTCATCAAAAACCCAAATATTGTTCCACTTCGATTTTCTCGTTCCCTAGTTCATTAAAAATCATGATTTTCCTTTCAAAAATCATCATCTTCGATGACGTTTAAGATTATCTACCTGAAACTAAGATTTATGATGTTTGAAATTTTGACATAATTTAAGTGATGTCTGTATTTTCAAATTTTCAAGAGAAACTTCCTTTGTTTTACTTAAATCTATTTTTAATATTTGAACCATATTAAAACTAACAACTTTTATTTAAGGTCTGAAGTTTAACAATAATCAGAAGAGAGGGAATTTAATTTCAAAACATGTTTGGAAACCTGTTATGTTCAAACTGAGAACATGTCTGTTCTCTGACAGGCATAGTTCACTCATGCTCATATACATACCTATCTGTATGCATACAATATTTCATCACTTTTACTTTATCATGATTATTAAAACAACCAGCTAAATCCAGATTCAAAAGTTTACTCACAAATATCAAGAAAACAAAACAGGTTAAGCTTTAAAAAAAAGATAGGAGTTGCTCACCTTGATGGGAAGAAAGAAGAACAGAGATCTGGAAATAATTTTCCTTTTCTCTGATTTGTTACATGGATTTGAAAAAAAACTAATCTCTTTGTTTTGCTTGATGTTCCTTTACTCCATTCCAGAGAAAACTGCTCACTGGAAAAACTGAAGCTCCACTCTTTTTTTCTTTGTTGTTTTAAATTGAAGTTTGTTTCAGTATTTTTTTCCTTAGCTTCGAATGAATAAGACTGAGTGAAAGGTTTGATATATATAAAATAAAGAGTACTAGTTGATGTATTTTATTTGTACAATAGGGTGATTATCAGTTTGCTTGTGCCAGCATTAAATGCTTTGCATTTCGGCTAATAGTTCCCTTGGGTATGGCTGAAGGTGCTTTCCATTAAATGCTTTGATACTTTGTTGACTAGCCTGTTTTCTTGATTTGGCAAATGTACATGGATATATATTTTGTTTTGGTTTCACACTTGTTTGAGATGATTTTGCATTACTTTTCTTTGTCTTTCTATACAAGCTTACTTTTATATATATTTGTTTAAGTGTTCATGAAAACATAATTTTGTTTGTATTAATACACATTATTTATTTTTAACTTAAAATGAATTTCTATTTTAATTTGTTGTTAGATTCTAGTCAATGTTTACTTTGTATTTTATAGCTTATCTTTTATTTATTCATCTATATTTATAACTCAAATATTTATTTTACTTCTATCTTTTTTTTAGTTTAAATATTTATTATTAATTTTACTTTAATAATTATTGTTTTATATTTCTCTATATACACACATATTCTACAGACGATCGGGGAAACTCGCTTCCATCTATCGATTAATTTCACAATTTAATTCAAAAATTCATTAAATTATCAATTTAAATTAAATTAAAATCTAGGGTCGTTACAAACTTCCCCCCTTAAAAGAATTTCGTCCTCGAAATTCGCAGGCACAAAAATAACACAGAGATAGACAGATTCGATCTCCTATAATTCCTCAAACTTACGATATGAATTCCAAACTCAAGTCGGAATATCTCAGAATACATACCAATTTGTCCCTCTTCGGACTTTGGTATTCAAAAGAATTTAGAATAGAATTTCAAAATTTGGTTTCAAACGAAATCGTTCTATCGATTAAATTCAATTTTAGCTTCATATTCTATTAATCAATTTATCTCAAATTAAAATTTCCAATTTATTTAAATTTCTAATTTCAAATTCATTAAGGTTTAAATCAAAAAGCTGATAAGAAAACGATGAAGATACGAAATAAGAATTTTCTTCAACGATTCGTAGGGCCATCATCACCTCGAAACTTCTTCTTGTAGCTTATACGAAGCAATCAAACGAATTTGGAAACGAATCAAAAGAGATTGATAAGAAAGTTATTTCCACTATTGCAGGGTATTGACCATTTATAGTTGTATTTCCCTGTCCCCTATCTCGTCATCTTCTTGCACTCATACTCACTATCAATGGATAGTAAGAGAATTTACTGAGACGTTTAAACTGATATCTTAGGGATACACTCATTCTAGAGTTTACTTCACTCTATCTCTAATGAGATACTTAACGTGTTATACTCCTGAGCTAAAGTTCAACCTTAGCTCCGAAACCAAATGTAATGAGACGGATTTTGCTCGCTCGAAAATCGACATCCGTACTTCACATCGTACTCGAATGCTGCAGATTCAACCGTTCAAATCCGATTCACTGGAGCTTATAACACAGTTAAGTAAATAACACATCGGAAGAAAAAGAATATAGATATACAACATCTGATACAATATCCAGATACAATGATGATACAATGAATATCTATATACATCAGAGATATGATACAACAAATAGCAGCGGAAAAGAAAATGATAACATCAGCAGCGGATAGTCTCCATCTTCAAAGCGCCAATCCAGAAATAGCTTGAACTCCCAATAACGATGCACAAAGATAAGTAAGTGCAGTCCGATCCAAAGACTGAACTAGCTCTAGATAACATACTAAATCTGACTATTTGAAAAACCCAACTCTAGACTGCTCGTGTAGAAAAATTTTGAGCACCCAGAGTTTAGGGAAGAAACAATAAACTCCGGATCAGTCATGGGACTGGTGTGAGCAACAAAAACGGTTTATCTTTAAAAACAAATAGCAGAGAATTTTAAAGTCAATTCGCAATGCTTTTGAAAAATGAAACTACCATAAGGCCTCCCGCCACACACACAATGCAAACGCGGAATTGGAGGAGATTTCTCCTTATGATAGTCAAAGATGCTTACTACGCAAAATCAAATCATTTGGTTTGATATTATTATTAGTGCATAGTGTAGAAAACATTTTCGAAAGTAGAATATCAATCTTAGCCAACATAGACATTTCGAACTATGCCTACTATAGCTACCATCCAAACAGTGGGGCGCCACCATAAGTAGATGGCAGGTTCTACAACTAATACCGTACAAGGTTCGTATTTGGAAGATGGATTTCCAACAAATGGTCAGGCTAAGGAACTTCCTATTCCACGAAAGAAACGCCTCTGGCGGGACGCTCCGAGAACCAAACCGTTCTCTGCCAAACAAGGCCGGCTACCCCCCTTCTCGGGGAATATACAAAACCTGAGATATGCCACCCCCGGTCCTTTGGGACCTTTATCCGAGGCCTCGGTATCCAACATCACACATAATATATAAGTGTATCCACATGAGTAAGTATCTGGGCTCCATACCATGATACTACCCTTTTCCAGAAGGAATGGTCATACCCTAGGGGAGCTACCCCTGAAACCTTGCCGCAACATTCCTGTTTCGACCATTTCCGGTTTGTGAGGCTCGACAAAGTCTCGTCCACAAAGCTATGCTTTTTCAAAAAGCCACGCTTTGGGTCAACAGATGATCAACCTATGATCACAAAGATAAATGATCAAACAAGTGATCATATCACAAATGATCAAACACTGATCATCTCACAGCAACACTCAGCATGTCACATTACCAAATTGGGATATATCGCTGATAACTTCAACTACATAACCTCTAAGCTCGTACGTCTCAGAGAAGGGTGTTAAGCTAAGAGAATAAATTCTCCGCCACCAAACAGAAATGTATTTGAAAGAAATCAGCTTTATATCTCAATTTGTAATGTCAGACATACAAGTCTGTTCCGGGATCGAACAGAACCGAAGGCACTTCTCACGAAGCCCTTGCAAATCCGGATAATTTCCAATTACGTCCGGACTTCCCATCAAAAAAAGAGTGATATAAATCTCTATACCGGAGCAACTCGATGCAGAGACATTCGACAGGTTGTCCTTTCATTTTCGAAAATATCCGGTCTTCAACACCGGTCTTCAAATGCCATCCATATACGACGTATCACTATTCGGAATGAGTTATATGACCCAAAGGTCTTTTCCCGGCTAACCCGAATAGTGAGCGCAATATTTAAAAACATATGGATATTAGGATTTCAATTAAGTCACAACTTAATAATTTAAAACTTTCTTTCGAATGGTTTAAACCAATTACTATTTTTAAATCTTTTAAAAAAAATATTTATTTCATAAAGTTCACCCAGTTTCACAAAAATTCTTTCATAGATTTTCAAATCAATTTTATTTCAATTGGATTAACTCGTTAAATCTTTAAATCAAGATTTAACTTATAGCTTTCAAAACAATGTCATTTCAAATGGTTTAAACAAATCATCATTTTCAAATCTGTTAACAATAAACAGATTTAATTCATAGTTTTCAAAACATTTCAATTTCATTTTAAATTTGAAACCTTTCAACACAAATTGGGAGTTCACTTCTTATATGAAAGCTGTTATTATTTGAAAACAAATAGTTTTCGTTTCAGGAAAATCCAATTATATTTGAACGAGTTAAAGCCCTTGAATTATATTCACATTCCAAAATCAATACTTTTTTTTAAATAGTTTAACCCTTATATAACGGGTATAACATCTTTTAATCCCTAGTTTCAAATTATAGAATTCAATTTCAAACTTGAATTCAAATTTAAATCAAATTATTTAAATTTTCAAAACTTTATCAAGTTATTCAAAATAACTCTTGTCTTTGAAATTCCATTTCAAAAGCTTTTTTACTCTAAACCCAAAACTTTTCTAATTTCAAAATCAATTGAAATTTAAAATTTCAATTTCAAAAACATCAAATTTAAATTATCTGTGACTTAACCGATTTCCACGTGAAATCCATATTTGTGTGTGTAAAAGTGTGGTCCAGGGGTTTAACACAATAGTGCAACACATTGAATCATCACAGATCAAAATACAGGATATAGTTGATAAGCGATATAAACTATAACGCTTATCGTTCATGCACATATCACAGATATACAAAAAAATCACAGATTACATCACAGATAATTTATCACAGATCACAATACAAATCAGAATATATATCAGGGATATCAAACAATTCACATTCAATAGAATCCAAGCATTCATAAGTAAAATCAATTTAATTATCTGGTAAATTCAAATCAGATTTATTACTTATGAATAAACCACAAATCTTGGTTAACTAATCATTAATTAATTATAAACCATTTTAATTAATTAACCTTTAATCATTTTAATTAATTAACCTTTAAATCATTTATTACTTAAGCCTTAATTAATTAATTATCCTCAAATTAATTACCTTAATTTATAAATCATATTAATTAATTAACCTTAAACCAATTACATAATCAATTAACCCCTTAATTGCTTTCATTAAGTAATTAACAATTTACAATTGATTTTCTTGATAAATAAATCTGATTAATTATCAAATTTAAATCACATTTATTTAATTACTTAATAATTTCTAGTTAATTTCCTTTATTAACTTAATAATTCAGAATTCTTGATTACTTAATTAATCATCCATAGCATTAATTAATTGAATTAATTAATTATCCATTTTTAATTATCCTAACAATTTAGTGAATCATTAAATTCATATAAATGATTTAATTATCATACAAATCTTTAATTACTTAATTCATTTCAAGTATAATTTAGTTAACCCTTCTTAATTAGTTCTTTTAAAAACAGTTAAACAAAAATGATCACTTAAAATTGTTTAAGTGATATAACTTCAATTCGTTTATTTTGAAGTTTGCAAACAGTTTCGCCAAACATCAACAAACCCGAGAATACCCCCATATTTACTCGAGCAGTCACTCGAGTTTCCCTCCAACTTTCCCGAGTTGTTTTCTTCCCTCACGTACGTCCTTCTTCTTTTATTCCTTTAAACTTAGTAAAATTTTAAAACTTTAAAACTGCAGCCTATCTCCTACGAATTCACGAGTACGAACTCGAGTCGAAACCCCAAAACCCCGAGCCTAACTTCGAGTCGACCACCACGACAAAACCCACTGATACACGAGCCTTCTCGTGCACATGCACCATCGCCGGATCTATCTCTGATCATCACCGACATCACCAGCAAGTCACCAACCACTCACATCCCACCACGATCATCCAAACCACCTAGTCAACTCGAAAACGAAATCGAGCTCGCCAAACCAAACCTGGAACACTCGACAGCGACCCCACCTCAAAACCTGGCAATGCCACGTTCACGCAGCTCCGACCACCGGACATCACGAAACTTTGGCCATCACTTCATCATCAACCCTACCACCATCTCCCAAAGGCGCGAGTAACTCGATGCTCGTAAAAAGTCGCGGTGGCCAAATTCTCGACCACTCAAAAAATTAGGTTTACGAAAAAGAAAACGTCGCCGCCTCATCCACGATGAACTTCATGTGATCACACTATTTTTCCAAGCTTCACTGATCTCTCCTCTACCTTCACTCGAAACCCCGAGGTCCCTCAACGACGAGATCACTCAAATTCATCAAAAACCCAAATATTGTTCCACTTCGATTTTCTCGTTCCCTAGTTCATTAAAAATCATGATTTTCCTTTCAAAAATCATCATCTTCGATGACGTTTAAGATTATCTACCTGAAACTAAGATTTATGATGTTTGAAATTTTGACATAATTTAAGTGATGTCTGTATTTTCAAATTTTCAAGAGAAACTTCCTTTGTTTTACTTAAATCTATTTTTAATATTTGAACCATATTAAAACTAACAGCTTTTATTTAAGGTCTGAAGTTTAACAATAATCAGAAGAGAGGGAATTTAATTTCAAAACATGTTTGGAAACCTGTTATGTTCAAACTGAGAACATGTCTGTTCTCTGACAGGCATAGTTCACACATGCTCATATACATACCTATCTGTATGCATACAATATTTCATCACTTTTACTTTATCATGATTATTAAAACAACCAGCTAAATCCAGATTCAAAAGTTTACTCACAAATATCAAGAAAACAAAACAGGTTAAGCTTAAAAAAAAGATAGGAGTTGCTCACCTTGATGGGAAGAAAGAAGAACAGAGATCTGGAAATAATTTTCCTTTGCTTTGATTTGTTACATGGATTTGAAAAAAAAACTAATCTCTTTGTTTTGCTTGATGTTCCTTTACTCCATTCCAGAGAAAACTGAAGCTCCACTCTTTTTTTCTTTGTTGTTTTAAATTGAAGTTTGTTTCAGTATTTTTTTCTTTAGCTTCGAATGAATAAGACTGAGTGAAAGGTTTGATATATATAAAATAAAGAGTACTAGTTGATGTATTTTATTTGTACAATAGGTTGATTATCAGTTTGCTTGTGCCAGCATTAAATGCTTTGCATTTCGGCTAATAGTTCCCTTAGGTATGGCTGAAGGTGCTTTCCATTAAATGCTTTGATACTTTGTTGACTAGCCTGTTTTCTTGATTTGGCAAATGTACATGGATATATATTTTGTTTTGGTTTCACACTTGTTTGAGATGATTTTGCATTACTTTTCTTTGTCTTTCTATACAAGCTTACTTTTATATATATTTGTTTAAGTGTTCATGAAAACATAATTTTGTTTGTATTAATACACATTATTTATTTTTAACTTAAAATGAATTTCTATTTTAATTTGTTGTTAGATTCTAGTCAATGTTTACTTTGTATTTTATAGCTTATCTTTTATTTATTCATCTATATTTATAACTCAAATATTTATTTTACTTCTATCTTTTTTTTAGTTTAAATATTTATTATTAATTTTACTTTAATAATTATTGTTTTATATTTCTCTATATACACACATATTCTACAGACGATCGGGGAAACTCGCTTCCATCTATCGATTAATTTCACAATTTAATTCAAAAATTCATTAAATTATCAATTTAAATTAAATTAAAATCTAAGGTCGTTACAATTAGATTGTAATAGCTAGTTGTCTCTTTTTGGGTATCGAAAATGCGTACGATATGTTCTTATTTTATTACTGCGATGATTTTCTGGATGAGCTTTAACCGCAAAATATATTAAAAACAATGCAAATAAGGAAATCTCACAAGGACACTTAACTAGCGATAATTGTAAAGTAAGAGTGGAAATTTATAAAATAAATTAGAAAACTAATTAAATTAGTAACTAAAAACAAAGAACGCTTAAATCTCGTAAACTTTAGAATTTTAGGAAAAACAAATTTTAGCAAGCAAAGGAATGGGAAGAGTTACTGCGAAGCCCACATGTCACTATCTCTATGCCATAAAAGCTAAAATTTATAAATTTACTTTCGCATTGTTTGTTGTTCTGAAATAAAAGAAAGAATTTCAAAAAAATTAATATTAATTGTGTAATATGTTAGGGTCAATCATATGTGTAACGACCCTGAATTTTTGGACATTTGAAATAGAATATTTAATCGATTTTTAAATATTTGAATAATGGTTTAACTTGAATTTCAAATTTGAATAAATATATGAAGACGACAAAAATATATGGGCTGGCAAAACAAGAAACAAAAGCGTATAAGTGTGCTTGCAAAAGAAGATAAAGGAAACAAGAGATATATATTCAAGTATGAACAAAATAGATAAGTGTAGGTTGGTACAATGGTATTTAATGCTAGCCACAATATTATCTATCAGCCACCAAAGTAAAGAACGAATCAGCATAGTCAATAAGCAAAGCAAAAATATCTCTGATGTTGTACAAACCAATTAATATCACTGTAACGATCCGTAAATTTCAACTGTTTTAATAACGTAGTTAGTTGAAATTTTGTGAAATTTTAAACGATAAAATTTTCAAATATAAATTTGATATTTGGAATACGTCTAGTTAAACATAGCAACTGGTAAATTTTCGTCCAAAAATACGAAAGTTTATTTCGCGCGTAAATTTACTTCAATTTAATCAGTTAAAGAGCGTTGAAAATAAAACGTTTTCAAAACTTAAATATTTTTACATAGAAAAATTCTAAACCATCTTCTGAGCAAGATGTCAGTTTGTCGTTTTTCCAAATTCGGACATCTATTGCTCCGTCGATCTTATTTTCGACAAAATAGCAGCATTTCGTACCGATATCGATTTTTGATCGGATGATCGTACCACTGATATCCAGATACCATTTTGATCATCTCGTCGTGCTGATTTCACCGGTATATTTATTTCTGTGTTTTGAGCTTCGGTACGCGACGGATATAAACTGCTCGTCGTATCGTTATCACAAATTTCAACCGTTAGCTTTCTTTTTCCTTTAAGAATTCGAAATGTATAGCCTGTACCACAATTATTAGCTTTAGTGGATCAGCTAAAGCTTTGCAGTAACGTTGCCTTTGCATTTACTTTTACATGATGCGTGACTTTACAGCCTATTTATATTACCTGTTCAGTTTTCGAAACAGTGAAACAAAGTGATATTTATTATTTTTCTTCTTCCCAAAGTGTTAGCCTGCTGTTCTTCCTATTCCCTATGTTGTCCTTCTATTCCCTATATTCAATTTATTACACCTCTAGCGTTTCGTGCCCTTCACAAAAGAAATTCCTATGCTTCTGAATATTAAAATATAACTTTGCTTTATCTTGTTTGTGACCCATGATTTTTCTTCCTCTATCGTTTGCAACCACACTAGTCCCTTCGAACTCCAACAGCCCTTGGCCTCAGCCTCTCCCCTTCAACGAACAGCACCGACGTTTGGTTTTCCGCCGCTTCTCTCCCATTTCCACCACCGATCAAGGATCGACCTTCGCCTTCAACAGCTCCTACCACCACTCGTTACCCCGCCGACCACCCAGAGGCTCACGCAACCTCTCTTCCCGGTCCAATCATTCCGAAGCCTGTTCGCTTCCACCAAAGTGAAGCCTCTGCCTCACATCCATCGAACAGTAAGGCGTCGTCAACCTGCAACTTCGCCAAAGCCGACACTTGATAACTCCACCTCCGTTCATCTTCTCCACTGCTAGCCGTGCCCGCCATGTGCCTCCTCTCCTCCAACCTCGAGTTCCGCCTTCCCCTTCCTCATGCCGCGCCGACCAAGGCTGCACCACCTCACCAAGCGTCGCCTCCTACCTCACTCCGCCTTGCTTTCTTTTTCACTCCTCTGAGTTTTTATAGGTAAATTATATGGATAATTTTTTTTTATAAATATGAATATTGTTTAACAAGACATATAGCATTCTATTTTGTCAGTTTATACTTGTAAGTAAAAGCTTGCACTTGTATGGTCTGCATATGTTGTTTATAGGTGGAGTCAGCATACGTACACTAATATATATTGCTTGAAAATGAAAATTTTAATTTATATAATGGGACTTGGTTATAACAATCTCAACTATATATAAAGTTATAAGAGTATGTTAGCTGTAGCTTTACTGTTGGGTTTTATATATTAGTTGTGATAAGGTATATGAAATCTGCAATTATATAAGGGAAGTTTTATAATGGTATAATTGTTTATGCAGTAGTGATTTCTAAAAGTGGTGTATATAAATATATAGTTTATATTTATACCGAGTTTGGGTTTTTGACTATATATGTTATAGTGTATATAACAAAAGTATAAATAGTTTTATATGCTATATAAGGTCTGTGGGTTATATATATTTGTCTGTTACAGTTTTAGACTTTTATTGTATATAGAAATATAAGTCATTTTAAGGGATTTATTTATTTATATGAACATATGAGTTGTAATAACTATAATATATATTACGTGTTGTTAGTTCAGTCACGCAAGTTTACATAAGATTTTGAAGTCTGCGTGTTGTTTATAGTTCGATATTTACCTATTATATATTTATCTAGTTTTATATACACTTGTATACGTATTGCATATTATATTGTATGTATTGTTTATATATGTATTAAAATAAAGTAATTTTGTATAAATTTATAACAATTTACATATTTTGTTTTAAACAGTTTACATTTAGTTGTAGGGTTTGTTAGTATATTATAACAACGCATTTTACGTGACTTTTATAATTGTAGTATAGTCTACCTGTGTTTAATTTGTTGATTTATATGTAATGTATATACATTTTAATAATATAGGTATATAGATATTTTGTTTTTTTTTAGACTTCTAAATATAATATAAAGTGAGTTGGACACATATTATGATTTGAAATATAATACGAAATTTAAATTGAATATTGGTTTAAGAAAAATAGTAACACGGTATACTTTTATTTCGATTTTATCCGCATCGATCCACTTCTGATTTGATTTCATCTATTTCCTATCTAGCAGTTGTCCGTCAAATTCACGTTCAATCGTGCTTCGTTTGGAATTCGTGTTTGGGTTGTAACTACTCTCATCGTCGAATCTCTAGCCTCGAAAGGTGAGCAATCACTCACGATTAACGTTCTTTTATTTATTAAATTTGATTTCAATTGAAACGACAATTGAAATATGCTGCTGTTAGTTAATTACACTGTTATATATGCTATTGCCTGTATCAGTTCACCTGTGACATCTGACACCATTATCTGTTAATTATTTATGCGTTGATAATACGGTTTGGCTGATAATTGATTGATTGTTGATGTTTATATTGGACGTTAAATTGTTAATGTTAAAATGATAAATAGTATGAAATTGAACTTGATATAGGATAATTAAATGTTAAATTTGATTAACTGACATTTGTATAATATGACCCCTTTAACTGTTAAATCCATTGACACGTATGATTTGCTTAATTACATTTTGAATCACTGAATGTATGTTGTTAAATTGATGATGTATGAAATTGTAAATAGATGACAAGTGAAAAACCGTAATGCAATAATCTTTAATCTACATGAAATGATAGTGTAGATTCTAGAAATAATTATATTAATTCGTACAAATAACAATGCGAATTAATACGGTTATTTCAGGATTATTTGAATTGATTATTGGATTGATATTGGTTGTTGTTATTGCTTGTTTATTTACTTTGACACCATCCCAGTTATCACACTGCAAGTTCCCTTTGATATGTTTTGATTTTGAATTGAATTGGAATCGGGTTGAAATGATAAATACCCAAAATTGAACTTTGACTTAGGATAGAAAATTAAATAAAAACCCGATTGGTCAATAATTTGATTTGAAAATAAACGAAGATTTTATTTGAATAAAGAATATGGTTTTGAAATGAAGTTGAAATTTGAATTTTTGATGAAAGGAAAATGGTAATATTTAATAATCTGAAACAAAAGATTAACAATGTAATCAATGAAAGAATGTTGTTTAATTTGAGAAATGATTGAATTAAGTTTGAAATGATTTAATAATTAAGTTTGAAATTATAATTAAGTTTGAAATTATTAAACTTTGAAATTATTTAATAATTAAGTTTTGAACTATTTAACAATGAATTATTAAATGATTAAATTGAATTGAAATTCTTTAATAAGAAAAATTGAACTTTTGAATAAGTGAATTTTACTTCGTAAAGAATTGAAATTGAGTTTCTTTATTAATTAAGTTTTGGAAAATTATTTAAGGAAGTAAATAAGTGAAATTGGATTTCTTTAACAAAAATGAAATGTGATATTTTTGGAATTAATGTAAGACTTGTAATTGGAGAATTGATTTGACGAATTTAGTTTAATTCAAAATTGTAAGTTTTGTTTTAATGAAGTTGAACTTAAGAATTGATTAAATGAATTGGAAATTTAATAGAAATTGTTTTGAATGATAAAGTAACTTAACGAATATTGAATGAAATCGATAAATGAGTTTAAATTGATTTGAATGTTAAATAGAATTTATTTAAATGATTTCGGAATGAAACTTATATACGAACTTGAATCAATATTTGAATTGTTTTAAATAGAAATTGAAATTGAATTATAAGATTTTGAAACGGAAAATTGGAAGTTATGAAACGAAAATTTGGAAATTGTTTTAGAAAGACAAATGAAATGTTGATTTACGAATTCTATTTGAAATTGAAATTGATTTGGTTTTTGAAATATATAAACGACCAATCGGTGTAATAATTACGAAAGTTATTAAAGAGACCGGGATCGGTAATGGATATACTCTCTATCTGAACCGAAACCACTTTAATAACTATACGCGGAGTGTTGATCCAGAACGAAGTGGATGGTTTTGATGAACGCGTTGACTGAAGAAAGAGAACGATTTTGGATGACCCTTGACATGACTAAAACAGGAGCCGCGCCGGGCCATTGAGGATCGCCATCTCTAGCGGACACACTTCTTCGATACCATATCTATTACTTTTGTGATTCGATTTGGGTGCACCCCTCGATTTGGGAGTGTTGTTTCGCGGTGTTGGGGTAGTAGCTGCTATGCCCAACATCAGTCCGGATCAGGCAACTACTAGTATCCTAGTTGGTATCGCCTCATGTACCTTGTCATACTGATTATCCTATTCGAGACCTCTACGATTTTGATTTGTACCTTTAGTATATGGATTGCCCTCTGGTAACTTCCGGTTTTGGAGAAACTACGGTCTTGTATATGCTTTTGGGAATAAAAATGTGTTAAGGGTGGAATGGGCCATGACTTAACGCTATTTTGATATCTTCTTATATTACTGATAGACATTATCTACTTAGCGTATATTACTACCTAGTAGATAGTTTAACGGATCCTTAAAGGAAGGTTATTCCAAACATCCTTTGAGTTACTTGTATTTCAATTGTTATTTCACTTGAGTTGGATTTATTAATATAAGAATGTTAATCCTGACTCGAGTGTCTTGTATTTTTTCTTTACGCTCGGGTCAGACTGAGTGCACCAGTATTCGATGCTCACCTTTGGAGTTGGAGCTTTGCTTGAAGATCCAGCCATCTATTCTGCTTTCAGTATTCGATGATTCTAGTGATGTATTCTGATTCGTATCTGATGTATCGTGTTACTCTTCCGTTGTATCTGGTTTAACTCTGATGTATCGTTTTACTCTTCTGTTGTAAACTCTGATGTATTTTATATATTCATATAGTAGCTTCATGAACTACTATCTCTTTTAATTCCGCTGCATTTATTACTCTGTGTCTGTGATCTGTGATTATATTTATTTACTGTATATGTTCAGTTTTGCCAATTTAAATTAACAACGCGGTATTTTGAGCAATTCAACTCCGGCATGAGTGTCTACCTATACACTTATAATGGATGCGAATGGTCCAAAATTCCGGGTCGTTACAATCACTTTGTACAAATTTATATCATCACCTGTACAAAGACTTATCAGCCTGTACAACATTTTTTTTTATCATTTCGTTCAAATTAAAACAGAGAGCTTCAAAAAATCTTCAAATAAATGGCCGAGCTTAAAATTTTATCTCCAGTTTAATTCAATCCCATCCTCATTTCGATTCAAGCTCGCGGCCTTCCCTTTTCAAACAAAATCAAACAGTTCGAAATCAATCTCGCCCCCCCCCCCCCAAATAAAGCAAATTTGCCAGTGAAACAAAATAAAAATAAAATGGCCATGGCCGTCCTTTCTTTCGTTCAAAGAGGATACAATTCAATATAAAATAGAAATCAATGGCGAGGTGGGGTATGTGCTCGACCTCGAGCATCATCGGAAAGGGGAAAACGCCATGTCGAATCGAGTGGAGGCGACTGCTCGATTTCTTGCAACACATTGGATCTGGAAGGAGGTAAATCGAGGCGCTTGATTTTGGGAGGAAGCGTGGCAACGTGTCGCGATGTTCGAACGGCTAAGGGGGATTACGCGATAGTATCACAAGTCGTAGGAGGCGCTGGCAGGAGGCGTTCATCTAGCGATCGGAGCAGTGGGCTTCGCGCGCGAGGCGACTGGAATGCGAGGCCGAAGTCGAGTAGCAGAACAACGTGGGAACTCGAGCGAGGTCTGTGGCATTGTCGAGAGTTGATCTGTGGCAGTGAGGTATATTTGTAGTTTTTTTTTCCCAATTAAATGTTAAAAACATGAGGATATTTATACATATTAAAAAAAAATTAACAGTAGGTTTTATAAACTAGTTTTTTTTAAGTTTTATTGTGATAATCTTGTTTAAAACTGAAAACAGATATATATCTATATATATAAGATTTCTGGGAAAAGAAAATATATAATACAGAAGTTGTAAATTCTGTTTTAAGTTAAAATATATACTCGCATAGATACCCAGACATGTTTTATTATATAAAAGTAAACAAAAAAAATATATATAGGTCAGGTTTGAAAATATATATAAATGAATTTTAAATGTGTTAAAGTTATGAAAAGTTAGATTGTGATCTATATAAATTATTTCTTACAAGTATATCTATATAAGATTTCAAAATAAAATAAAATATACGCTTATGTATTTTAATTTGCTAGTTTGTTTTTAAAATAAAATCTTTGGTTTATTAAATCTGTAAATGGAAAACGGTTTGAAATTTAATTTAATTTGTTTAGAATGGAATCTCTGAAATTTAATTGTTCGATTTATTCAAATAATAATGAATTGTATAAATGTTTGATGCAAGGTCTAAAACCGTGAAATCAAATCGGAAATGGATTGGATTGCAAAATAAAAGCAAAGGTGAGATCTTCTCACTCAAATGAAAGTGGATTTTCTTTTACATTTATTGATTGATGATTGACTGTTTGGATGTGTATTAGATATAGTAGGATATATCTATATATATATATATCAATATATACATATTGGCATATGTATATATTGGATTGATTGATTTCCCGCCTCGTATAGTGGATGAGACGCTATTGCGCCGTTAGTAAGCGGATGATATTTTTATAAAACCCATATACCACGATATTCCACCTCGAAGTGGAATTGGTATTGTGCTAACATCTGTGGATGTAGGGAAACAGGTTGGAGGGATCCAATAGGATTCCTCAAAACATTTGAATTGATTTCATATGTTGTTTAATTGATTATTTATAATCTGTGTATGATTATATCTGTGATTGAATTTGTTGAGAGCTATAATTTAACCGAAGTTGTTTTTGGTAACGTTGGATACCAGAAATAAATGAAATTGGATTTCTGAAATTTAAAAATTAAATTTTAGATGGTTTGGAAGAATAAAAGAATTTATTTAAAGGAGACAAATTTGTTTGAAATCAAATTGATAATTGATTGGGTATTTGAAATGAATCTTTGAGAAATCGATATGAAAACTTATTTAATGTTGAATGAAAAATTGATTTTTGTGTTGAGAATAAATTTGGAAATCGATTTGTAAAAATGATTTAGTCTTTGGGATTAAAGTTAAAATCAATTTGAAATGTGATTCGGTGTTGAAGTAAATTCAGAAATCAATTTGAAATTCGATTTGGGATTTGAAATAAAATGGAGAAATCAATTTTTAAAGTTGATTCGGGGTTGAAAATGAATGTTTGGAAAACGATTTGAAAATCGTGTAAAAGTGGATTTTTAGGAATGTAAATTCCGAATAGAAGTTGTAAAGGAAAGGGAAATTTGTTTTAAAAATAAATATTGATTTATTTTTAAAGTGTGGAAAATATGATTTGAAATCGGATTTTCAAAGGGATGAAGTGTGAAATAAATTTACAAATTTGAAATGTAAATTTGAAATAAATCGATAAGGATTTATCTAATTGGTTTAAATGGACCGTTTTGAGATTTGAAATTGATTTTCAAATGTGAAGTGTGAAATATGATTTGAAATTGATTTTCAAATGTGAAGTGTGAAATATGATTTGAAATTGGTTTTCAAATGTGAAGTGTGGAAAAATATATATCTTGTGAAAAGATTTGAAATTTAATAATTTGGGAAAAATTATTTGAATTGGATGTTTGTTGTGAATGTTGTTTGATAGTTAAATAACAAACTATCAATATTTGCCTTTGAAATGACACTTGATTTGTTTTTTAACAAACGCTCATTATTCGGTTAAGCCGGGAGAGGACCTTTGTGTCATATAACCCATTCCGAATAGTGATACGTCGCGAATGGATAGCATTTGAAGACCGGTGTGAAGACCGGATATTTGTGAAAATGAAAGGACAACTTGTCGAATGTCTCTGCATCGAGTTGCTCCGGTATAGAGATTTATATCACTCTCTTTGTGATGGGAAGTCCGGACGTGATTAGTGAATATCCGGATTGCAAGGGCTTCTTTGGAAGTGCCTTCGGTTCCGTTCGATCCCGGAACGGACTTGTATGGATGTGTGTCTGACGTTACACTTTGAGATGTAAAGCTGGTTTCTATCAAATACATTTCTGTTGGTGGCGAAGAATTTATTCTCTTAGCTTAACACCCTTCTCTGAGACGTACGAGCTCAGAGGTTATGTAGTTGATGGTTACTAGTGATACATTCCCAATTTGGTAATGTGGCACACGAAGTGCTGTTGATCAGTTGTTGGTCAAAGCATTGCTTTGTGAAAAAGCGTGGCTTTGTGAAAAAGCGTGGCTTTGTGAAAAAGCGTAGCTTTGTGGACGAGACTTCGTCGAGCCTCACAACCCGGTAATGGTCGAAACAGGAATGTGCGGCAATGGTTTGTAGGGGTAGCGCCCCTAGGGAATGCCATTTCCTTCTGGATAAAAGGTGATATCATGGTATGGAGCCCAGATATCTTACCTATGTTGATTATATTTTGTGGCTGTTGCGTTGTGATTGAGGATCCTCGGATAAAGGTCGGTAAGGACCGGGGGATGGCATAGCTCGTGTGTTAGTTACCTAGTTACAGCTCGGTTATAGCGTGAGGTAGCGTCGGCCTTTTGTTTGCAGAGATCCGGTTAGGATCCGGGGCGTCTTTCCAGAGGCGTTTCCATTTCGGTAAGGATGTTCCTTAGCCTGATCATTTGTTGGAAATCCAAAGAAACAATACGAACCCCGTACGGTTTTTAATTGTATTACCTGCTATGGAATGTGGCGGTAACCTGCTATTGAACGTAGTAGCTATAGTAGGCATACGACAATTGTTGTATGTTGGCTAAGATTGATATTATACTTTCGAAATGTTTTCCACACTAGACATTAATAATAATATCAACTGATTTGCGTAGTAAGCATTTTTGACTATCATAAGGAGAAATCTCCTCCAATTCTGCGTTTGCATTGTGTGTGTGGCGGGAGGCCTTTTGGTAGTTTCATTTTCCAAAAGCATTGCGAATTTTTTTTATTTTCTTTGCGAAAATAACTGTTTTACGATCTCACACCAGTCACCATGACTGACTCAGAGTTTATTGTTCCCTTTCTAAACTCTGGGTGCCCATAATTTTGCACACGGGCAGCCTAGAGTTATGTTATCAGGATATTCTGGATATTCTGGAGCTTTGGAGATGAGCTGGATGGCAAAGCGTACTATCGTACTTGTTATTTATTCCGCTGTGTATTCTGTATGAGGACAAGTTTATATAACTGTCCATTGTTGTAAACTCTGATGATTGATGTATGTATAAACTGATATAGCCTTTTGTTTTAAAGATTATTGATTTATCTATTATATATTGTTCCGCTGCGATATGTGAGATTCTGATATTGTTCCTGTTCTGTGTTTTCTGTGTTGTTCTTCTTTCTTTTTCTTCTATCTTTTCGTCTACCTCTTCTTTTAACCCTAAAGTTTCGCGTTTTCGTCATTCGATTATTCGACAATTTGGTACAGTGGACGTATCGGTGTCGAGTTTTCGGAAGACGGATTTGCGGGTCTTTACAAGTGGTATCAGAGCATCCGGTTAAGCGACAACCCTGCTCTGTTGGGTGTTACTCATTAGAGATAGAGTCAGTAGTACTCTAGAATGAGTGTGAGTGTAATAATAGATATGAGCGCGTATTTGTTAGTGAATACAAAATTTGTTTTGCATTGTGTTGACTAATCGGTTGATTGTTTATAGATTCTGGTCGATGCAGGGTGGCCAACTGTAATCGATAGGGGTTTCTAAACTCTTAAACAAGATAAACCGACACAGTATTGTTTTAAATAGAGTAAATGAAATAATTTTGCCCAAAACTATTTTTGGTATAGAAAAAAAAATGATTTTCTATGAATTATCGTAGTATATGGATGCTTGGTTGTTAGGAAGAGATAATATTGAATTATTATCATTGTTATATGGAAATGAATAAGAAATTAAAATAATAACCAAAGATTTGGAGATAAATTCATTTAACAAATGAAATTTATTAATATGAATTAAAAGTATAAGAAATAAATCCATATACGAATGAGATTTGTAAATGTAAATTGTAAATGTGATTGATAAATTGAAATAGAATTCCAAGAGAAATATTTGAAACAAAATTCATTAATGGAATGTAAATAAGTTGATAACTTATAAAATATTTGAAATCTGATTGGAATGAGATTCAAATTGAAAATGAATGAATTTATGAATGAACAAATGAAACTACATTTGTAAATAAGTGAATTGGAATTGAAAAATGAAATGAGATTGATTTGAATCAAGTGAATAAAAATCCAAACTTGGAGGAATAAAATGAAATGGTTTGAATTTGTATATAAATTCAAGTAAGTAAGAAAGAAAAATAAATTGAAATTTCCTTGTTATTGATAAAATAAATTCGAGACGAATTGAATATGGAAATTTGAAATTTAAATTGGATGAGTGAATATACTAATTAAATTAGTAGATGGAATAAATTTGAATGGTTTTCAATGAGATTTGATTTATGGAATGTCATTTAAAATTGAATGGAATCAATTGGAAATGAAGTACTACACATATATGACATATTATGTTTTCTAAACTAAGGATATGAAAAAGTACCTTCCATTGGAAAATTGTGAAGGTCTTGGAACTTAGTGTGAGTATCCATTTGATCGGGATGTGATCATATTGATTGATCACGATGTATGCTAGCGTAATTCGAGGGGTGTGATACCCACAGTTACAAGCGATTCCACTGAGATAGTGGCGCAGCCGCCGTGTAAACTGCGATCTAGATGCCACAGCGAAATTCAAGGGGCGAGATGCCTATGGTTACAAGCGATTCCACTGGGATAGTGGTGTAACCGCCGTGTGAACAACGATCTATGGCAACAACCATGGCGAAATTTAAGAGATGAGAAATCTACAGATTACGAGCGATTCTACTGGGATAGTAGCGAAACCGCCGAGTAACTGTGATCCATGGGGGAACGTGCTTTCCATATCCATTTGTAAAAGGATTTTTAAGTGTTTTCACTTGGAGTTAGAAAAATTTTGAAATTTTTGGAAATTTTTGACTAACGACAAAAGATTTAAAATTGGGAATTGAGATAAAAGTGAATCAAGCTCAATATTCGAAATTAGAAGATGAATCGAATTCATGTAAAATTCGAAATGAAAATCTGAAGATAAAATGATTCCAAATTGAATTGAAATTGTAAATTGAATTCAAATGAGATTGAAAATACAAAGTTGAATGGAAATGAATATATAACTTTGTTAGTAAAGTGAAAATGAATATAAGAAGTATGTAATACTTATATTGCACTTAAGAAATGAATGAATGAAGTTCTTAAGTAAATTGGTATTGAGAATCCAATAAGTGAATTTGGACATTATTGTTCAGTAAAATATACAGGGATTGTAAAGGCTAAGGAAAATGGAATTGGATTTTGATTTCAAAGATGAATTTAAATTGCTCGACAAAAGGTATGTATTTAAATTTCAGTATGAAATTTGATGAGTTTCTGATTTTGCCATTTGGCATTTTGTTTTCTTTTGAGATTTGAGAGTCCGTAGGGACGTTTTGTAGTCGTACCGTGTTAGCCGCGCAAAGGAGACGCTGGCGAAATTTTTTGAAAATTTCGAGAGTTAGAAAATTTTTGAGAAAATTTTGAAAGTTTAGAATTTGAATTTATGTTTAAATTTGAATTTTGAAGTAAACAATGTTGTTTGGAACTTATAATTGAAGTTGGAAAGCTAGTTGAGATGATAATGAATCTTTAATAAAAAGATTTAGGTTAGTAAGTTGATAAAACTATTTGGATTTGAGAAAATAGTTAACGAGATAAGGGCATTTTTCCTAACTTGTAATTTCGGGACGAAATTCTTTTAAGGGGGGGAGATTGTAACGACCCTGAATTTTTGGACATTTGAAATAGAATATTTAATCGATTTTTAAATATTTGAATGATGGTTTAACTTGAATTTCAAATTTGAATAAATATATGAAGATGGCAAAAATATATGGGCTGGCAAAACAAGAAACAAAAGCGTATAAGTGTGCTTGCAAAAGAAGATAAAGGAAACAAGAGATATATATTCAAGTATGAACAAAATAGATAAGTGTAGGTTGGTACAATGGTATTTAGTGCTAGCCACAATATATCTATCAGCCACCAAAGTAAAGAACGAATCAGCATAGTCAATAAGCAAAGCAAAAATATCTCTGATGTTGTACAAACCAATTAATATCACTTTGTACAAATTTATATCATCACCTGTACAAAGACTTATCAGCCTGTACAACATTTTTTTTATCATTCGTTCAAATTAAAACAGAGAGCTTCAAAAAATCTTCAAATAAATGGCCGAGCTTGAAATTTTATCTCCAGTTTAATTCAATCCCATCCTCATTTCGATTCAAGCTCGCGGCCTTCCCTTTTCAAACAAAATCAAACAGTTCGAAATCAATCTCGCCCCCCCACCCAAATAAAGCAAATTTGCCAGTGAAACAAAATAAAAATAAAATGGCCATGGCCGTCCTTTCTTTCGTTCAAAGAGGATACAATTCAATATAAAATAGAAATCAATGGCGACGTGGGGTATGAGCTCGACCTCGAGCATCATCGGAAAGGGGAAAACGCCATGTCGAATCGAGTGAATCGAGTGGAGGCGACTGCTCGATTTCTTGCAACACATTGGATCTGGAAGGAGGGAAATCGAGGCGCTTGATTTTGGGAGGAAGCGTGGCGACATGTCGCGATGTTCGAACGGCTAAGGGGGATTACGTGATAGTATCGCAAGTCGTAGGAGGCGTTGGCAGGAGGCGTTCATCTAGCGATCGGAGCAGTGGGCTTCGCGCACGAGGCGACTGGAATGCGAGGCCGAAGTCGAGTAGCAGAACAACGTGGGAACTCGAGCGAGGTCTGTGGCATTGTCGAGAGTTGATCTGTGGCAGTGAGGTATATTTGTAGTTTTTTTTCCCAATTAAATGTTAAAAACATGAGGATATTTATACAGATTAAAAAAAAATTAACAGTAGGTTTTATAAACTAGTTTTTTTAAGTTTTATTGTGATAATCTTGTTTAAAACTGAAAACAGATATATATCTATATATATAAGATTTCTGGGAAAAGAAAATATATCATACAGAAGTTGTAAATTCTGTTTTAAGTTAAAATATATACTCGCATAGATACCCCGACATTTTTATTATATAAAAGTAAACAAAAATAAATATATATATATATAGGTCAGGTTTGAAAATATATATATATGAATTTTAAATGTGTTAAAGTTATGAAAATTTAGATTGTGATCTATATAAATTATTTCTTACAAGTATATCTATATAAGATTTCAAAATAAAATAAAATATACGCTTATGTATTTTAATTTGCTAGTTTGTTTTTAAAATAAAATCTTTGGTTTATTAAATCTGTAAATGGAAAACGGTTTGAAATTTAATTTAATTTGTTTAGAATGGAATCTCTGAAATTTAATTCTTCGATTTATTCAAATAATAATGAATTGTATAAATGTTTGATACAAGGTCTAAAACCGTGAAATCAAATCGGAAATGGATTGGATTGCAAAATAAAAGCAAAGGTGAGATCTTCTCACTCAAATGAAAGTGGATTTTCTTTTACAGTTATTGATTGATGATTAACTGTTTGGATGTGTATTAGATATAGTAGGATATATCTATATATATAGAAATATATACCACTACACCAAACAGCCCATTTTGTCACACTTTTTTCGTTTCGGTTTGTCACGGTTATTTATGTTGGAAATTTGTAACGGTTATTATTGTTACATTGTATTACCACGGTTATTTCCGTGACAAAATTTGGGCTTTTCGTAAATAGCTAAAAGACATTGGATAGAATCGTCATTTATCTTTCAATCCTTACTTCGTTTGTTTGTCACGCTTCAGCTCCTGGCTTCTATCTTTCTCCCTTGAATCTAATTAGGTTAAAGCCGCCACTCCAGCCTCCCTTCATTGCGAGTTGCCGCCTATCGCCGACGCTCCAGTCTTCCTTTGTTGTGAGTCGCCCGCCTATCGCCGTATTTTCAAAGCCTCCTTCCATTTGTTTCTCCTAATCCGCCTTTCTCTTTCGCCAAATCTGCTGTAATTTGTAACGGTATGTCCATCATATGTTGTTTTCTGGATGTTGTGCATTATACTATTAGAATTCTCTTTTATGTTTTTCAAGACACATTATGGTTGCTAATATTACATGTACTAGATCGCATTCCAGTGGTTTTGATCTATAGCTTGCTTGAGTGCAAGCCTAAAAACAATATCTGTGGCATTATATATATATTTTTTATGAGATCCTCAGCACGATTGAGCATGTAACTAGACAATAAAAACATAATTTATATGCTAACCGGTACAACAGTGTAATTCAAACCATTGTTAGCTTATTTGCATTCTAAAATATATACAATACGATGAACTGCTCTTTAATTTGTATTCGCATGTCACATTGTATACGATCTTTAATATGCACAAAAGTAAAATATGTACCTCTCTTATCACTTTATACGCCCGTTTTGAGTACTTTACAGGAAGTTTAACAAAAAAAGGTTAGATTTACTGATATAAAGAGTCAACAGGTATTTTTAAAGAAATGAAAATTGGTCTGTGCAGTTTAATAAATTTGGAATAGTTTTTTTGTTTATTTATTTCAAGGTAATCTCATCAATTTTTCACATCATTTTAATCTTGAAAGGAACAGTTAGATATCCTTAAAATTTGCAGAAATGAATATATCTATGTAGAGAAGATTGTGATTAATTGGTCAAACTTATTACTTAATATGATGCAAATATGCAAGTGAACTGTGAATATAATGCAAGCTTACTTTATTGAATTTTCTAATATGTTGTTGTTTTACTAAATGTTAGAACTTGATTATAAAAATTTATTCCGTATTGATCTTAAGCGCAACAGGGAGAAACTTCCTTGGATGTGTGTCACCATAGGTTAACTTTATGTTTATGAAAAACTGATTGAATTCGGTATCTGATGTGAGCACAGAACTCACTTGCCTATTTTGTTGCTCTACGCCAATATGTTGGTTTGGTTTCCTAACTTTTTTTTATAGATTTGAACCTGAAAGTAAAGAGGAGTAAATAGGGAAACATAAGTAAAACAAGAATGCTTCGAACCTATATAGAGATTTGGCAGTAGCCTTCAATTTGTCCCATTAAAACCAGTATCAAAGAGGATGGAGGGTAAGACCTTCTATGACCATTGTTCACATATATCCTTATCATGATCATTACTACCTGTATTGTGTTTGTACTAATTTTCACCAAGTACACTATTTTCTCACATTCATCAAATTCAGTTTTGATTTTGTTTGGCTCAAATATTCTTGTGTTGCGCTCTTTCAAAATGAACTATATGCACATGGTAAAAGCAATACTTGCAATATCTTTACTTTTGCACTTATGTTTGACTTATTGTTAGATGGACATGATTTCAGAATAGATCGACAATACCTCTATGTAACTAGCTGGCCAAAGTAGTTTTATTTTGATCCACTTCCATATGTCTGCACGTAATTTGCACTGAAAAAACAAGTGTTTTGTAGAGTAGTTAACTGACTTGCAAAATACATACAACGAGTCCATCAGTAGATGTTTTTTAGCATTCGATCTTTTATGGGTAGTAAATTTGTAACGACTTTAAATGTACAAAGTGTCGATTTGGGGTAGGTAATAATCCCCTAGACCTACTTCCACCATAAAACACGGTCGTATTTTGTTCTTATCACATCTATTACCTCTTTCAACTTTAACTTGTTTTCTTTCAGTCTCATGCAAGTCAGAAAGTCCTCCTCCTCTTCTTCTTCATTATTATTGCCTCAATTTCATTTTTTATATTACCTAAGAAACTGAATCTATCACAACTCCATACTCTATTTTCAATTATATCTTTCACCAAACACTTTTCTCCCCTTACCCTCATCAGTTTGTGCATATATCAGTTGTATTGCAACCATTGCAAATACTGGTTTATTTTCCTCTATCCAATTCTTTCTCATCATTGCTTCTGCTAGTTGTTTTATAAATGTATATGTTTCAGGCTACTTATAGCCTGATTAAGTGAGACCTGTATGTATTGTGTGCTATGCTATAGTTTTTTTTACTATATATTGTGTACACACTGGATGGGCAAGTTATAAAATCAAATTATAAAGATATTTCATCATGTCATTCTCTCATTTACCCTTTTCTATTCTAAAAAAACAACTTAGGTAGCCTTCATCTTATATTTAGTAAGATTGTTTCACCAAGTCAGCTGAGCTCATATCGTTATCATTTATTAACTGAATATATGCTGAAAATGTTCGCTTAATTTAGTTAATTTTCAAACCATCAAATACGTGTGTTACATGTCATGAGAATGAGGTGACGCTTTTCGGAATTAGTTATATACTGTGATCCATTAGTCTTCAAGATAAAAAAACTTCTCGCGTTGATCACATTACCATTTAGAAATGTAATTTGCAGAAGTTAGGTGAGGCTTGAATATCTTATTGTACATGCTACAGACATGGACAATCAAGGCAGTATTTTATAACTTAGCAGCCTCGGTAATGCATACAGCTCTTTGTTTCGTGTAAATAGAAAAATGCATGGAATCATAAAATATTACTTATATCTTCTTTCCATGAATAGTGGAAATTGAATCTCTTTCAGTTAATCAGTACTTTAATTTGTTCGACTAAATCATATAGATGAATCATGGCTGGTGCCTAACTGAAAATATATATAGCTAAAACATTTGTTTGCATATATAATTATCAACACTTTGATTTTATCTAGAGTTGATTCCAAGGATGACAAAATTCTATAAAATCAGAATTCATCAAAGTTTTATACGTCTTTGAAGATGCTCATTTGTCTTAGTACAATCTTAATGATACTAACTTAGTAACTTTTGATACAATAAAATAAGAAATCAGTTTTGAATCATAGAAGAATGACAATAATAGAATCTGATCATAAATGAACGACTGAACAATGTAAAGATAATTATATTTATGTTGTCCTTTTTCTCTATTCTATTTCCCAATCCCTATGCCGTAGCCGCTCCTTTCGATCATTTTTCTTCGATCCATTTTTCCTTTAGAAGGTTTGTAGTTGTTAAAATAGTAATTGTAAAATGTGTTTTTTGATCATTTAGAGAGTTTTTGGCCCCGTCTGACAAGTATTGTATATGATCGTTATATGGATATTCGTTTTTTAACAGAACGGACATCTATATTCATCTGATACAATATTTGTCGGATTTGTCCCTGTATTGGACAAGCTACAAACACAATAAAGTAATTGCATTTTATAAATCATTTCATTTTGAACGGTTTACAAAATTTCGACAGCACTTCCTTTTTGTTCCCTGTGTACACGCATTTGTGTACGATACAGGGAACAAAAGGGAAGTGCTGCCGAAATTTTGTTAAATCGTTTAATCTGAAATGATTTATAAAATGTAATTACATTATTGTGTTTGTAGTGGGAAGTAGGATGACCGACCATCAAATTTAAAAAACATATGATTTTTTGTTCGTTTACCATGTAAATAATTATAGTCGTTGATTTTGAACATTTGATTGATTTGGATTTGGATAGCATCTCTAATAATTGTATTTTAAATTGAATATCTATTTAATAGATTTAATAGTTTTATTTAACAGTTTTTGAATAATAAATAGTAATAATAAATTCGATTTTGAAATTCAATTGCAACAATTAACAACTAAATTAAATAAAAAAGCAAACATGTGGGTTGCTTCGTGTATTAAAAAAATCATGTTAAATTATATTTGCAGCCTTTTAGTTTAGACTTGAAATGGTAAATTAAAATAATGGTTCGTTATATTTGCAGCTTTTTAAATCTTGCTAATGTCGAAGTCTTCGTCGAGAGAGTGGATTAGAATTCGACATAGAAATAATAATGAATATATACAAGGAGTTCGAAATTTTATGGAGTTCGTTAAGTGTCATTCACCACCGGACTTCGAACTATGCAGTTGTCCTTGCATAAAGTGTAGAAACTCAAAAAAGTTACATTTTAATACAGTAGAGAAACACTTGATTGTTTATGGTATGGATCCAATATATGATGAATGGGTTTTTCATGGTGAGAGAAGCGACAATGACACAGTGGTCAATCCCATGCGACATGTCAATTATGAGGCTTACAACTCTAACCAATTTCAAGAGCAAAACCACGTAGGAGATGCACTTGGAGACCTTGTTGATGATGCATATGGAGTGTATGATAGCGTAGGACTTGGTGATGGTAACCATTGGAAAAAATACCAGGAGTACAAAAGAAGAGCAAATGAAAAATTATACCCTTCTTGCGAAGATGGTCTTACAACATTAAGTGTTATGGTAGAGCTTCATAATTTGAAAAAAGATTTTAATTGGTCAGGAAATAGTATGACCGAGTTGTTGAAGCGATTGAAACGATGGCTTCCAAAGGAAAATACGATACCAGAGAAGTACTCGACAATGAAGCAAATTTTAAAAGATTTGGGAATGAAAGCAGAGTGTATACATGCTTGTGAAAATGATTGCATGTTGTTTTGGAAGGAGCATAGTAATGCATTGGAATGCCCTCATTGTCACACTTCAAGATTTAAAACTAAAATTCAAGGAGAAGTGGTAAAAATCACAAAACAACCTCGAAAAGTTTTGAAATATTTCCCAATAACTCCGAGATTAACAAGGTTGTACACTATACCATGGATAGCTCGAAAAATGTTATGGCATAGTGAAGCAAAACCTTGTTGGAATTACATGCGTCATCCTATTGACTCGGCAGAATGGAGATCGTTCAAGAACAAGTGGCCAGAGTTTGGTAGAAATGGACGAAATGTTTGGCTTGGTATTGCTACCGACGGGTTCAATCCTAGTACAACCCAGTCTAATAGTTATAGTTGTTGGTCTGTTTATACGGTTCCTTATAACTTACCGCCATCACTATGCATGAAACCAGAGTTTCAAATGTTGTGCTTGTTAATTCCTGGACCAAGAGCACCAAGTCAAGATATTGATGTGTATTTGGAGCCTCTTGTGGATGAGATGAAGCAGCTATGGGTAGAAGGAGTGTCTGCATTTGACATGGACAAAAAAGAGCATTTCACTTTGAGAGCAATGTTATTATGGGGAATACATGATTTACCTGCATTTGGTAATTTATCTGGTTGTGTAACACATGGTTATAAAGCATGCCCAATTTGTGGTGTGGAGACTGAATCGGAACGTATCGGTAATAAGATAGTTTATACGAAGTATAGAAGATTTTTGAAGAATGGTCATCCATATAGGGCACTGAAACATGGATGGTATAAGTGCATAGAGGATAAGGAACCTCCAACACGATTGACAGGATCAACACTTGTAGAAAAGCTTGCTCATATCAATTATGTACCAGGTAAAATACCAAAAAACAGAAAGCGCGTGGTAAATGATGTTGATCCTGATGATGAATATTATGTTAATGAAAAAGTCGATGATGAAAGACCAGCATGGTATAAAAAGTCGATTCTTTTTACCTTAGAGTATTGGAGTAGTCATAAAGTGCGACATACTATTGATGTGATGCACACCGAGAAGAATGTATCGGAGCATTTTATTAATTTATTGTTTGATAGAAGCAAACAATCTCCTAAATTTGCATTCGATAAAACATACAAAATTCGTTGTTGTCAAGTCCTAAAAGAGGTAAAACTTCCTTCTTGCTTTGGGACTAAGTTAAGCAACTTAGTAAATATTCAACCACCTGGTTTGAATATTAGAAAGTCATATGACTATCATGTTATTATCCAGTATTTTCTGCCTATTATGGTGCAACATGCATATCCAAAGCATCGTGACTTAAGACGTGCAATATTACAAGTATGCTTGTATTTCAATATTATTTGTTCGAAGGTTTTAGTTCGAGAGCATGTCCAAGCTGCCAAAGATATGATTGCTGAGGCATTGTGTGTATTGGTGCATTATTTTCCTTATCAATTCTTTGATATAAGTATACATCTAATGGTGCATTTAGCTGATCAAGCATTGCTATGTGGACCAGTTAGCTATATATGGATGTATCCATTTGAAAGGTACACTATTTTTTCGTATAATAATTGCACGATCTATTCAATAAATGTAATTTTTTTAGAGCTATGAAGGAGTGTAAGAACATACCAAGCAATAAGCATTACGTGGAGGGATCAATTTCTGAAGCATATCTTGTTTCAAAATCTGTTAGATATGCCATGGAATATATGCCAAATCCACGTACCGGTAATCATAGCTGTAAACAAGCACCGTTTTTAGATGAGAACGGAGATGATACTTATGAACGTTCCATCATCGAGGGTAAAATTATCAAGCTATCTGGCGTGCAACGTACGCAAATTCGAAGGTGGATACTCTTTAGGATGGACATCCCAGACCGAGATGATTATTATAGGTTTGTATTTTTTTGATACGTTATTAAATCTAATTTCGATATTTACTTAAACTACAACATTTTTAATTGTAGTGAATATCGATCATTGTTAGAAGATGTTCAACGGAGTAAAAAAAAGCACCACACAAGGACAGAAGTTGTAGTACAAACTGAATTTATTGATTGGTTGCACAAGAAGGTTTGTTAGATTTTACAAAGCTCATATTTCAATAATAAAATTTATACTATTTAACTTATTTAAATGAATTTGGTAGTTACTAGAAGAAAAATGCATGAATTCAGTGTTATGGTATTATGTTAGTGGACCAACGTGGGAAGCCAAAACTCACCTTAAGTATAGAATCAATGGCTATGTATTCTCTCCACAGCACTATGATGACACCCTTTCAACACAAGATAGTGGTGTTTGTATGGATGCTATTACAACATTTATAGCAAGTGCAAAAGATTTAAATCCTACAGATGATGACGCTACTTGGTATGGTATTATTAAAGAGATCATTGAAGTTGATTATTATGAATTTCAACATGTAGTGTTCTATTGCGAGTGGGTCAATATTGCTGACAAAATACATGGTTGTAAGATTTGTTCAGATTCTAATTTGTTGATGGTGAATCTTAACAAACTTAAAAGCAGTGATGGGGAGTATGATGAGCCTGCCATTCTTGCGTCAGAAGCAAGTCAAGTTTTTTACATAAAAGACATACAAAATCCCGATTGGTCTGTTGTACGACGTTCACCTAAACGTTTGACCGATAGCGTGGATGATTACAAGATGCCAACAAACTTTCAATCAACTTTAAATGAGCAACCTAATTTAGTAGCATTGTCAAAATGTATTGAAGTCAAATAGATGAATGTATTATGGTTTTCTCTATGTGATAAATTGCAACAAGTGCATCGTTTTGGTTGAAGCTGAATAATTTGTGCTGCTATTTTTTATCTACTTTCATTTAATATTTGCAAAACCAGATCCTTTGAGGTTTAATGCAGGTAATTCAAAGCCTTCTCCATTCAGGTAAACTGTGCAGCGATATACCGTATTCAATTATTTACAGTTGGAAAAAAAATGAAAATGAGTAAATTTACCTGCTTGCAGTTCGTTCAGTTTGTACAGTCACTTTGTTTCCTGCATCAGGCATAACATTCATGACTTCCATCTGGTTCTGTAAAAGGAAGTTAAATTTTTTAACACGGCACGAAAAATGTATCACAAATTAATGTGAATCCTGGAATTGTATATTTTTTTAAGCCTAAGCCAGGTATGCACAATATATTATTGAGTAGCATATCCCTGTAAAAGAGACTTGGTAAATGTTGAGTACAAATACTAATGTCTTTCAATGCAGACAAATCAACTAATGTGCCTGATCAATTGGATACAATCTATCTTTTGTGTAATATATGCATAGCTTACCTTATTTAGGGTGTACACGTGCAGTTCGAACCTCTGCTGTGCACATGGTGTTCTCGATTATAATACGTCAATTAAATAGTACTTTAGTGTAAAATAGTTATAGTTCTTTGTTTATTTTCATAGCTTAATTTGTAAACTTTCCTTCACTTGTAACCAATAGCACATTTAGAGCATCCGTATAAGAATTAATTAAACTGGTATATAATTAAAATTCTAACTGTTTCTTTCGTTAATATTCAAGCTATACATATTTTCAATGAGGTTATGACAAACTTTGAAGGAAGGCGAGTCAGATACTAAAAACTAAGCCTAGTAATAAAATTTGCTGTGCGCAAGTGCATAAATATATGTTAGCATATTGCACTGGTCAAGTAATAAATATACTTGCTACAGTCACGAAAATTTTCACTGATGCTATTGTCTGAAGTTTATAGTCTGCACATTTGAACTTCTAACGAAAGCATGGGAAATACTAGCACCACTTGCGCCAGACCTGCTAACAAATACTTTTAGAAACATGTTATCTTGGGATACTGAGAAGTTGGTGTTGCAAGCAGGTAATACCATGTTTTATTCTGAAAATGACAAGTCTGACAGTTGTTTCTTCTTTTTCTGCTGCACAGTTTACTTTTTATGCTGAACAAGTTTCCTTTTCCTCGTGGGCCTTCCTTTTTACCCTTTTCGACTTAAACAAGTGACCTGCCACTCAGTCAAACTTTCATTTATTTGGACCTCGTCTTCCTGGAACCGTGTAAGTCTTCCTGGAACCGTGTAAGTCATTCAATGTTTTCTTTCATTGTCTTGTTCTTTGTTATATATTTGGATACTGTGAAGTATATATTTGTATATATGCAGAATGTCGGCTAGTTGCAGCAATCCATCGCAACATATAGCAGAAAGCATAGAAGAAGATGTTCCTCCTCCTCCTCCAAACAAAAAATACTCAATAATTGTTGAAATGGATGGTGCAAAAGGTAAAGACTCATCAAAGTGGGCATCCCGTTGTGGCGTTTTGATTCGGAGGCATATTCCTATTAACTACGACGATTGGAGGAAAGTGGATATGTTTTACAAAAACAATTTATGGAAAGCGCTTATGGTATTTTACTTTATCCTTTATAGAAAACAACCTTTACTCTTGTGCCTACTTTCTAGAATTCTTTACTTTTTTTACAATCTTTTTATGTGAGATGTGTGAATAATCAATACTTTTTTTACAATTTTTTTAATAGAAGGAGTTTGAGTTGAATATAAATCCCGATGTTGCTCGACCAATTTTGGAGCAGTTTTTTCCACAATATTTCAGAACGGCAAAAGCAAAATTGAGGAAGACATATATTAAAACAAAAGAGCAGGAGTTTTTGCCTAGACATCTTGCAATTGAAAACCGACCCGATGACATCGATAAAGTTCAGTGGGAGGGGTTCATCGACAATGAATACACGGATAAGAAGAAAAAACAATGCAAGACGAACAGTGATAACAAAGCAAAGAACACTATAAATCACACATTGGGTAGAAAATCTTATGCTCGATTATATGAAGAATTGGTTCGTATCAAGTCTTTTACGGTAATTTTCGATAATATTGTGTGGCTCTTGAATATATTCATATTTATTTGTATAGGAAGCGGAAGATCCTAATAGTAAAGTTTCACGAACTAAGGCGTGGAAAGTGGCACACACAAGTAAAAAAACCGGAGATGTGATTCCTTGCGCTGCTGAAAAATATGTAAGTTAATTTTCCTACCTTCATTTTCTTTAACTTGTTCACTTATTTGAACAAGTTAACTATACCTGCTAAATGGCTAACCAAACAAAACCTGCTAAATGTATAGTTCTTCTGACTGGCTTCTTCATTTGGTTTAAGGGAACATACTTGCCTGAATATGCTGCCATATCAACCCTTCAAAAACACATACACTAAACCATCTTGTTCGCACCCTGCAAATTTCGGCAGCTATCTTTAAATAACAAACGACACAACCTGAAATAAACTCATTTTGTTTTTTCTGACTTTGGTTTATATATGTAGGCATTGATAGAAGCAGTAGAAGAAAGACAAAAATCAGAATCTAGTGTCAATGGAGGTGATGGCATAAGAAGTTTAGAAGAGTTTGAAAGAGATCCCGTTGCTGAAGTTTTTGGAGATGATAGAAAAAGATGTTATTGTCGTGCTATCAGCTCTACGGCTAATTTAAAGAAAGTAAAACTCGCGCAAGCTTCGAAAGCAATACTCAATTACCAAGAGAGTGGAAATCAACAATGGAGAACAGAAATGCAGAACCAACACAATCAAATGTATGAAGAGATTAAAACAATGAGTTCGGCTATCATTGATATGAAACAATGTATGCAGTTGCTTGTGAATCAAATTGGGGGAAACGTGTCAACATCAAGACCGGAAGATGTTTCGTACACCGAGCAGAATAATGAGAATATCAACAATCCGGGTTCTAGCAAAAGTGCTTCATTAGATAGAGGTCCTAGCAAAAGTGCTTCATTAGATAGAGGTCCTAGAAAAAGTGCTTCATTAGATAAAGGAACGAGATCTTCTACTAGAGAAAAACAATCAGTAAAGCTGCTAGCACCAGATTTGAAGGAGGTAGCAAAAGGGCACATTGGGACGCAAAAAATATGCCATGGTAGAAAGGTGGTTGAAGGAGAACAAGTCGTTTGGATTGAAGATGTTATTGATCCAGAAGCTTCACTTTTTGATGCACCGCAAAATGGCCATTACACGCTATCCGAGCTAGTTGATGGGGGTTTTGTGATCTGGCCTGAGTATCGTTTGCGATATCAGTGAAAATATGTAAGTTAATTTTTTCTAGATTTGAATTAGTTACTAATTAGTATCGTTTGGAAGCTAAATGAAGATAAAATGAATATGCAATTTAGTAAGTTAATTTTTTCTAGACTTGAATTAGTTACTAATTAGTATCGTTTGCGATAAAATGAATTTGTGCTGCTAAGGGCATCTCAGTGCCCAAAACTGCCAAGGTTAGGTCAGTCTACCAGCATATGCAACACTTTTAAAATCATCATTATACACATATATCAACAAACTCATAGCATATATTCTATAACATTATTTGTCAAGTTATGGTAGAAAGAAAGTATATAAAGCACAGCAACGCTTACCATCTATGCATATTAGAATTGTGTATTTATCTCGGATTATCGACCACCTATTTATGTCCTATATCTTTAAGATAGAAGTTGTGTTCATCGGCCCAAGCTTTTCTTGTATGTCTGGTTCTCATTCCAGAATTACCTCCTTTTGTTTCAGGATTATTTTGCAGAGCTGTTTGAGTGTTAGACGAGTTGCAGGCTGCTTGTTGCTCTGATGAAGGAACTACTGTTGAACCCATTTCAATACTTGCAGGGTCAAAGTCTATCCGGTAAGATCTGCCTGCATCTGATCAGGAGCTTGGGCTTTGTCGATCGTTGAGTTTGGTTCCTGGTTGGCTTTTTCCCTGACGTTTGTACTGTTGTAGACTCACCAACAAATGGTGCCATATTACTACTAGTTTTATTTATTGTAAATGCATTATCATGTTCTGTTAAAGGAGGACAGTTAGAACTAATATTTGTATTATTCGAATTGATTGATTGAGTTTCACTGTGTGTATCACTTTTTTGCATGCAAGTAATGTCTAGGAGAACTGAAAATATTTATGGTCATGTTTTAATTAGTTCTTTTTAGCTGTTTTGTACGAGATTTATGTATTTAAAAAAACTATCCATAGTAATGCACATGTCAATTGCTATATGAAGTTTATTTGTTTGCATGTGCAATATTGACGTCCATATTAATGCATGTGTTGGTAGGTATATATGCATATTATAAAACATAGTGTGCTTTTGAATACTAACGCTTATAACCGTGGTGAAACCCCAGAAAACTCACGCTTATAACCGTTTTACTTTAAATTACGATTAAATCTAGATTTATCACACTTATAAACGTGATAGATATGAAATTTCCCACGTTTATAACCGTGATTCATCATTCTCACACTTATAACCGTGAGTAAACACCATAACTCTCACGCTTATAACCGTGAGCAATACCCAAAATTATCACGGTTATAAGCGTTATTTTTTCTGTGATAATATTTGCCCACGCCACTTGGGACAACGCTTATAACCGTGGGTAATTTAATTTATCACGGTTATAAGTGTGATAAAATGGCCTTTTTGGTGTTGTGTACATATTGGCATATGTATATATTGGATTGATTGATTTCCCGCCTCGTATAGCGGATGAGACCCTATTGCGCCGTTAGTAAGCGGATGATATTTTTATAAAACCCATATACCGCGATATTCCACCTCGAAGTGGAATTGGTATTGTGCTAACATCTGTGGATGCAGGGAAACAGGTTGGAGGGATCCAACAGGATTCCTCAAAACATTTGAATTGATTTCATATGTTGTTTAATTGATTATTTATAATCTGTGTATGATTATATCTGTGATTGAATTTGTTGAGAGCTATAATTTAACCGAAGGTGTTTTTAGTATCGTTGGATACCAGAAATAAATGAAATTGGATTTCTGAAATTTAAAAATTAAATTTTAGATGGTTTGGAAGAATAAAAGAATTTATTTAAAGGAGACAAATTTGTTTGAAATCAAATTGATAATTGATTGGGTATTTGAAATGAATCTTTGAGAAATCGATATGAAAACTTATTTAATGTTGAATGAAAAATTGATTTTTGTGTTGAGAATAAATTTGGAAATCGATTTGTAAAAATGATTTAGTCTTTGGGATTAAAGTTAAAATCAATTTGAAATGTGATTCGGTGTTGAAGTAAATTCAGAAATCAAATTGAAATTCGATTTGGGATTTGAAATAAAATGGAGAAATCAATTTTTAAAGTTGATTCGGGGTTGAAAATGAATGTTTGGAAAACGATTTGAAAATCGTGTAAAAGTGGATTTTTAGGAATGTAAATTCCGAATAGAAGTTGTAAAGGAAAGGGAAATTTGTTTTAAAAATAAATATTGATTTATTTTTAAAGTGTGGAAAATATGATTTGAAATCGGATTTTCAAAGGGATGAAGTGTGAAATAAATTTACAAATTTGAAATGTAAATTTGAAATAAATCGATAAGGATTTATCTAATTGGTTTAAATGGACCATTTTGAGATTTGAAATTGATTTTCAAATGTGAAGTGTGAAATATGATTGAAATTGATTTTCAAATGTGAAGTGTGAAATATGATTTGAAATTGGTTTTCAAATGTGAAGTGTGGAAAAATATATATCTTGTGAAAAGATTTGAAATTTAATAATTTGGGAAAAATTATTTGAATTGGATGTTTGTTGTGAATGTTGTTTGATAGTTAAATAACAGACTATCAATATTTTCCGTTGAAATGACACTTGATTTGTTTTTTAACAAACGCTCATTATTCGGTTAAGCCGGGAGAGGACCTTTGTGTCATATAACCCATTCCGAATAGTGATACGTCGCGAATGGATAGCATTTGAAGACCGGTGTGAAGACCGGATATTTGTGAAAATGAAAGGACAACCTGTCGAATGTCTCTGCACCAAGTTGCTCCGGTATAGAGATTTATATCACTCTCTTTGTGATGGGAAGTCCGGACGTGATTAGTGAATATCCGGATTGCAAGGGCTTCTTTGGAAGTGCCTTCGGTTCCGTTCGATCCCGGAACGGACTTGTATGGATGTGTGTCTGACGTTACACTTTGAGATGTAAAGCTGGTTTCTATCAAATACATTTCTGTTGGTGGCGGAGAATTTATTCTCTTAGCTTAACACCCTTCTTTGAGACGTACGAGCTCAGAGGTTATGTAGTTGATGGTTACTAGTGATACATTCCCAATTTGGTAATGTGGCACACGAAGTGCTGTTGATCAGTTGTTGGTCAAAGCGTTGCTTTGTGAAAAAGCATGGCTTTGTGAAAAAGCAAGGCTTTGTGAAAAAGCGTAGCTTTGTGGACGAGACTTCGTCGAGCCTCACAACCCGGTAATGGTCGAAACAGGAATGTGCGGCAAAGGTTTGTAGGGGTAGCGCCCCTAGGGAATGTCGTTTCCTTCTGGATAAAAGGTGATATCATGGTATGGAGCCCAGATATCTTACCTATGTTGATTATATTTTGTGGCTGTTGCGTTGTGATTGAGGATCCTCGGATAAAGGTCGGTAACGACCGGGGGATGGCATAGCTCGTGTGTTAGTTACCTAGTTACAGCTCGGTTAGAGCGTGAGGTAGCGTCGGCCTTTTGTTTGTAGAGATCCGGTTAGGATCCGGGGCGTCGTCCAGAGGCGTTTCCATTTCGGTAAGGAAGTTCCTTAGCCTGATCATTTGTTGGAAATCCAAAGAAACAATACGAACCCCGTATGGTTTTTAATTGTATTACCTGCTATGGAATGTGGCAGTAACCTGCTATTGAACGTAGTAGCTATAGTAGGCATACGACAATTGTTGTATGTTGGCTAAGATTGATATTATACTTTCAAAATGTTTTCCACACTAGACATTAATAATAATATCAACTGATTTGCGTAGTAAGCATTTTTGACTATCATAAGGAGAAATCTCCTCCAATTCTGTGTTTGCATTGTGTGTGTGGCGGGAGGCCTTATGGTAGTTTCATTTTCCAAAAGCATTGCGAATTTGTTTTATTTTCTTTGCGAAAATAACTGTTTTACGATCTCACACCAGTCACCATGACTGACTCGGAGTTTATTGTTCCCTTTCTAAACTCTAGGTGCCCATAATTTTGCACACGGGCAGCCTAGAGTTATGTTATCAGGATATTCTGGATATTCTGGAGCTTTGGAGATGAGCTGGATGGCGAAGCGTACTATCGTACTTGTTATTTATTCCGCTGTGTATTCTGTATGAGGACAAGTTTATATAACTGTCCATTGTTGTAAACTCTGATGATTGATGTATGTATAAACTGATATAGTCTTTTGTTTTAAAGATTATTGATTTATCTATTATATATTGTTCCGCTGCGATATGTGAGATTCTGATATTGTTCCTATTCTGTGTTTTCTGTGTTGTTCTTCTTTCGTTTTCTTCTATCTTTTCTTCTACCTCTTCTTTTAACCCTAAAGTTTCGCGTTTTCGCCATTCGATTATTCGACAATTTGGTACAGTGGACGTATCAGTGTCGAGTTTTTGGAAGACGGATTTGCGGGTCTTTACAATATGTGTTAACTCATTAACAGAATCCGATTATGTTAAGACGTGGCTTGATTTATTTTTAAGATGTAAAGACAAATGCTTTTGAAAAATTGTGTTAAAAAAAATTCAAACTATTTTATAAATTGAATTGAAAGAGGAAAAAAAAGATTATTTTGAATGGAAAATGAGAAAATTTTCGATTTTTAAATACCATATGCTTAGTGTAAGGAGTGTCGATGTGTTAGTGAATATGAATTTTACTGTTCAGTGATGTACACATAAATGTGTACATTTTTATGCTCATGTTTTTTCTAGTTCATGCAAACAAAAGTTACATGAAGGGCATTTTTACATGTTCTCACAAATTCATGAAAATTCTTTTAATCATCATTCATTTTGGGAAAAAAGGGGTTTTTTGCATATTTTATTGTTAATAAAATTATATGCACATTTTCTTTACTTATTTATTTATTTTTGCAGATATTTAGTTGAAAAGTCGATAGCTTCGCTGGTGCACACAATTAAGAGCAAGAAATTGGTGCAAAGAAGAATGATTTGAAGCCTTGGATATTTGATGCAAAAGAAAGAGATTTCAAAGGAAAAAAGTGTACAAAGCCCAAAGTTAAAATCCTCTTATCAAACAAGTTTAAAGCCCATAGAAGACTTCTATTTACAGTTACAAGCTACATCTCATGAAGAAAAGGCAAAAGACCCATTTGTATTTTAGAAATGAAATATTTTTATTACTTGAGGCTTAAGGAAAAACACCCTGTAAATACCCATGTACCCCCGTTGTATCTATGGAATTGATTAAATCTTTTGATTGTAATCTTTTGTTTGGAGTTAGAAAAATAAAGTTAGTCTCTTTTCTTCCTTTTCTTTTTCTTTAATGGCTTATTTCCCATTTTATATTTATTTTTATTCATATTTCATTATGAGCTAATCCCGTCAATTTAGGGGGAATGAAGCTCTCTACTTAAATTGAAATCAATGAAAAGATGCTTTTACAATTCTCTTGTTTTGGATCTTACTTTTCTTTAGATATTTTTCTATTCATGTTTATACATGTATTTTTGATAGCATATGTTGGTTTATCCCAAATAGGCCGTGGTTAAATCAATAATAAACTAAATAGAGAATTACCTACATATATGAACCATGGAATTATTATTAATATTTGGCATAGAATTGAATTTAGTGTTCTATATTTGATTTACACCTTAATAGGTCATGCTTAAATAGATTCTATATCAAATATATTAATATTTCCTAAATAATTAATAACTGGATTGATTTGTATGTTTAAATTTGATGATTTATACTTCTCTATTTAGGGTTGGTATTTCATACTTAAAGTAGATGTATAAATTAGTTCAATTTATTAAAAAAGGGATCGTAGAAATTATCTTTTGTTATTTGATAAAATTGAAGAGTAGATTTGTTCTCCTAAATTATTCCTCAATCACAGTAGTTTCCTCTTTTATTATTCTTTTTGCGCTTTTAATTTAAAACTTCTCTCAATATCTTGGTTTAATTTGATTGAATAAAGAGAAATCATTTGTTATTTCTATGGTTTCGAAACTCACTTGCCCACGTACTACAATTGTACGCCGTGCACTTGCGGTTTTAAGATATATTAGGTCTATTCTAGTTAAAGAAAATATCTCGATCAAGTTTTTGGCGTCGTTGCTGGGGAAGGCAATTTAATTTTTGTTTATTTTTCGGATTAATTTTCCTTTTTTTGTTCTTACTCAAAAAGTACAACAGATTTGGCAATAAGATTTGTTACAATTTTTGTTCTCATTACAAATATTTGTACAAGTCTATGCAATAATTTTCATTTCTTTCCTATTTTTCTTTTCAGTAAATCTATTTTATTTCTTTCCTTCTTTTCACCTAACTTCTAATATTCATTTTTTTTCCTTTTTTTCCTAATCTGTACAAATCTTTGTCCAACCATAATCTCTGGAATCTTCCTTTCCCTTTTTTGATTTTTTATTATTTTCTAAATTTTTGTTTCTTTGTGATCCTGTTTTCTTTCCCTCTTTTTATTTCCCACAAAAACTTATCTATAATCTTTCTCTCTTCTTGTTTATTTCTTTCCATATTTTTGTTTCCATCTTTTTATTTTTTATTTTCCTCCTCCTTTTTCTATTTTACTCCTTTCTTCCATTCTTTAAAAAAAATCTTTTACAAAAAAAGAACATTTTTGCTTTAGTTTGTCATTGTTTTTGTTTTGTTCTTCTTAATTTTTTTTAGACATTCGTCATTATTTTTTCAGGTGCAAACAGTTGACAGGAAGTTACAAAGGAAATTGCATTACTCAAAGAATTACTCATCTTGCCAAAAATTGCAAATTGTGCTTAAAAAACAATTGCTACTTAAAAATTAATTGCTAAAAAATAAATCTGCACGCTCTGGTATTGACTTCTGATCTCTGTTTTTATTTATCTTGCATTGTTGGTTGCTTGCACTTGCATTATAACAAAATCATTCATACTTGCATTAGTTCATGCATATATGAAAAAAAACAAAAATCCAAAAAAAAGCATTTTTCCTTAACTTAGTTTTAAACAAAAATCCAAAAAAGTCTTTTAAAAAAACAGAAATTCTAAAAAAAACTTACTTCATCTCATTCTCTTAACCTTATTTCACTTCTTTCTCCCTTTAACCTCCTCACTTGTGCAGGAGTGCTTGGACTCGTGACACAACGACAAATCGTTTAACCCAAAAAAACGACCCTCCCACAATGACTAACGAAAACGCTACTCGAACTCTTATGGACAGAATCTTCCCCAACCGAGTTTCTATCCCTTCTTGCATCACCTTACCCGCCCCAATGGGTAATCAATTCGAAATTCATTTAAATCACATTGCCACACTCCCAAAATTTAGCAATTTTGATCATGACGGCCCATATATCTTTTTAACAAAATTTGAACAAGTCTGTGCAACCATAAAACTGCAACAATTATGTGACAGTGAAATGAAATTAAGGTTAATCCTATTCATTCTTACCGGTTATGCTGAAAAATGGTTGTATAGCTTTCCTTCGAATTCGATCAAAACTTGGGACGAATTCATTAAAGTTTTCTTAAAGAAATTCTACCCCTTGGAAAAAACAACCAAAATCCAAAACGAAATTGTGAATTTTCATCAATTCAAGGGCAAAGCTTTTGGAAAATATTTTGAAAGGTTTAAGGAACTCTTAATAAAATGTCCACATAATAATTTGGAAAAATGGATTCTTTGTCAAATCTTATATGATGGACTTGAAAATAATTCTCGAACAATGCTTGAATCAATGTGCAAAGGCAATTTTCACGCACAACATCACGATGATCCTTGGCAATTGCTTGAAAACTTGGCCGGAAATCATCTCAATGGGAATGTTCTAATGAGAATCCATCTATTCACGATCGAGCGCACACTCGATAGGATCATCATTGGCCTTGGAAGAAAAAATCGGTTTGATAACATTTTCTCATCTAATCAAATGAACCAAGCTTTCCAACCATTGTGTTATAAATGTAATGATCCAAACCACATCGCCCATCGATGTCCTCACTCGTTAGAACAACTCAATGCTTTTAACAAAGTTAAGAATGACCTGTTTTCTCCAATGTACGTACAATCCCGGTTGGAGAAATCATCCTAACTTTGCGTGGAACCAAAATAATTCTAACATGAATTTGGTTCGACCTTCTTTTCAAGCATTTCAGAATAATGCTTCGAATCCTCATTTTCAGCCCAACCACTTTCAACAAAATTTTGCACCTCCTTCTCAAAACTAAGTGCAACAATCTTTGTTCCTCAAGATGACAAACGAATGACATCACTTGAGAAAAGTCTTGAATTTTTGGCTAAAGCAACCACTCAAAATCTTCAATTGAACAACAATTTGGAAAATTTATTGACCTCATACATGCAAAACACGAGTCAGTCGGTCGCTAAACTCGAAATGTAAATGAGTCAATTAGCCACTTCAGTAAGTGAACGGGAAAAAGGTATGTTCCTGAGTCAACCTATTCCAAACCTTAGAAGTCAAAACACAAACTCGAACCAAGCTCATGTCATGCAAGATAGCAATTTGAATCAAATGAACACCATCACCACTTTGTGATTCGATAGGCAAATCGATAACCAAATTGTCAATCCTAATGACTTACGGGAAATGTCTTCCAAATCTCCAATGCCCTCGACTGAGTCCAATCTGAATATTGAATCCAATTCCGAATCTCATCCTTCACCGACTCAAGTAGACCGACCTATTGAGTTGCGAGCTCCATTTCCCCATAGACTTCGTGCCAAAAAACATTCGGAACAAATGGAAAAAGTACTAGAAATTTTCAAACAAGTCAAGGTCGACATTCTTGTTTTAGACATAATTCACCAAGTCCCAACCTATGCCAAATTTTTAAAGCACTTGTGCACTCAAAAGCGACACACTCAAGTGCCAAAAAAGTCTTTTTAGTCGCTGGTCTAAGAGAAGTCTTGTCTCAGTCCATTCCCATAAAATTCAAAGATCCTGTTTGCCTCACAATCTCGTGTACGATAGGAGACAAGAAAATCAACAAATGTTTGCTAGACCTAGGTGCTACCATAAAATTGCTCCCATGCTCAGTTTACCAGCAACAGGTCTAGGTGAGCTTAAACCAACAAAGGTCATCCTTCAATTGGTCGATCGTTCTATAAAGAAACCCATAGGTGAAATCGAGGACATACTCATTAAAGTAGGGGAATTTATGTTCCTTGTCGATTTTATCATCCTTGAAACTTAACTCGTAAACAATATGACGAACCAAATTACATTGATTTTAGGACAACCTTTCTTAGCCACCTCAAATTCTTTGATTAATTGTTGGAACGGTTCAACGAAAATTTATTTTGGTAACATTACTATCGATCTTAACATCTTTAATTTAGAAAATCAATCAAACGAACCATTCGACTAAATGTTGGAAGTTATCTCCATTCAAGAAATTTTTTATAATGAAATAGTTGACCTTAACAACAAACGTGGGACTGAGTACGAATAATTGTTTAAAGATAAGCCTAACGAAATTGAAAACACGCTTCCATCTGAACCCCTTATGGTTGAGTCAGAACTTCAACCGAGTTCTTTGAGTGAGCAACCTCCTAGGTTGGAACTCAAACCTCTTCCTGATCACCTTAAGTACGCATACTTAGGTGACAACAAAACGTTTCCTGTAATAATCTCTTCAAATCTTTCTCTTGTTCAAGAAGCTTCCCTTCTTTCAATTTTGTCGAAAAACAAAGAAGCAATTGGATGGTCGATTACTGATATAAAGGGAATTAGTCCCACTCTTATTCAACATCGCATCCACTTAGTTGACAAAGCCAAGCCTGTTCGTGACGTGCAATGAAGGCTTAACCTAAAAATGAAGGATGCAGTTGAAGATGAAATTCTTAAGCTTCTTGGTAACAGTGTCATATACCCCATTTCTGATAGTCGTGGGTTAGCCCATGTCATGTTGTGCCTAAAAAGTCCGGGCTTACCGTTATCAAGAACGACGCTAATGAGCTTATTCCAACTCGTACTCAAATAGGTTGGCGTGTTTGCATTGATTATCAGAAATTAAATGTTGCAACACGTAAAGACCATTTCCCTCTCCTTTTCATTAACCAAATGCTCGAACATTTAGTCAGACATGATTTCTATTGCTTCCTTGATGGTTATTCCGACTATAACCAAATTCCGATCGCTCTTGAAGATCAAGAGAAAACAAATTTCACATATCCTTTTGGCACCTTTGCATATCGACATGGCCTTTGCAACGTTCCCGCTACTTTCCAAAGATACATGGTCAGCATCTTTTCCGACATGATCGAACGCTTTCTGGAAGTGTTTATCGATGATTTTTCCATCTTTGGAAACTCTTTTTCTGAGTACTTACACCATCTCGAGATGGTTCTAAGTCGATGTAAAGAATAACACTTAACATTAAATTGAGAAAAATGCCGTTTCATGGTTAGACATGGCATTATCCTAGGGCATGTCATTTCAAACAAAGGCAATGAGGTAGATAAAGCGAAAGTTGACGTAATTGTAAATCTACCCATTCCCAAATCCATCAAGGACATTGGTTTATTCCTTGGGCACACTGACTTTTACCGACGCTTTGAGAAATACTTTAGCAAAACGCTCGACCTTTAACTACTCTTCTAGGAAAAGACATTCCTTTTGATTTCATTGTGTCTCTTCTTTCGAACGTCTTAAAAATGAACTCATTTCAGCTCCAGTCATTTGCTTGCCCAATTGGGATCTTCCTTTTGAAATTATGTGCGACGCTTCTAACTTTGCGGTTGGTGCTGTCCTAGGACAACGCATCAGCAAAATCCTTCACGTCATCTACTACGCCAGCATGACTCTAAACGATGCTCAACTCAATAACACGAGCACTGAGAAAGAGCTTCTAACAGTAGTTTTTAAGCTAAAAAAGTTTTGATCTTATTTGATTGGCTCACATATTACGGTCTACATTAACCACTCTACTTTTAGGTACCTTTTCGCTAAAAAGGATGCTAACTCTCATTTGATCAGTTGGATTCTTTTACTCCAAGAATTTGACCTTACGATCAAAGACAAAAAAGAATCTGACAACGTCATTGTTGATCATTTTTCGCGTCATCCAAACACACCATCTTCTTTACCAATCAACGAGAACTTTCCTGATGAACTACTCCTTTCGGTTTCCATCGATCCATGGTATATTGATATAGTGAACAATTTAGTCTATAAGGAAATTCCTTCATTTTGGTCAAAACAAGGTAAGTACAAATTTCTTTCCCAAGTCAAATACTTCTATTAGGATGATCCATACTTGTTTAAGTATTGCTTCAACCAAATCATTCCACATTGCATCCCTAATTGCAAAATCAAGAGTGTCCTTTCATTTTGTCATGAACAAGCTTGTGGTGGTCATTTTGGACCTAGGAAAACTACTGGAAAGGTGTTCCAATGTGGCTTTTATTGGTATCACTCTTCAAAGACGCATACAAATTTTGTAAGGCATGTTACCATTGTCAGTTGTTAGGAAAAATATCTTGAAGAAACATGATGCCTTTGACTCCCATCCTCATAATCGAAATTTTTAATGTATGGGGAATTGACTTTATATGACCATTTCATAACTCGTTCGAAAATCTCTACATTCTTCTTGCTATCGATTATGTTTCTAAATGGGTAGAAGCTATTCCGTGTAAAACTAATGACCATAATATTGCTGTGAAATTTTTGAAAGAAAATATCTTTTCTAGGTTTGGCACACCTTGCATAATAATTAGCAATAATGGAACACACTTTTGCAGTCGATTATTTGAAGCGTTAATGAAGAAATACTCAATAAGACATAAGTTATCCACTCCTTATCATCCTCAGACTTGCGGTGAAGTTGAAGTATCAAACCAACAAATCAAACAAATTTTTAGAGAAAACTGTCAACAAAAATCGAAAAGATTGGTCCTAAAAGTTAACTGATGCACTTTGGGCTTATAGAACTGCATTTAAAACTAATCTTGGGATGCCCCTATTTAGATTAGTATACGGAAAACCATGTCATTTGCCAGTTGAACTTGAATATAAGGCACTGTGGGCAATAAAGAATTTAAATTTTGATTTGGAAAATGCGGGTGAACACAGAAAACTACAAATCAACGAATTAGATGAAATGGGAAATAATGCTTACGAGAATGCAAAATTTACAAAGAAAAGGCGAAAGTGTTTCATGATAATTCAATTTTAAGAAAAACATTTTCGCCAAATCAAAAGGTTTTTTTGTATGACTCTCGACAACATTTATTCCTTGGGAAATTAAAATCTAGATGGACATGACCGTATATCGTACGTACTATTTTTCCACATGGTGCTATAGAAATAGAAAACCCTAGAGATGGATCAAATTTCAAGGTCAATGGTCATTGGTTAAAACCTTACTTGGAACTGCCAACCGAACAAGAGGAGGATCTCATGATACTTCATGAGCCACACTACGTCTAGTGAGAAAGTTTAACCCTTATTTGTAAATATGTGTTTATGCTTCTCCTTTGCACATAACATGTTATGTCAAGACTGTGAGGACATAGTCAAATTCATGTATGGGGGAATTTTGCATATTTCTTTTACATTTGTATTTTATTTTCTTAAAAAAATCATCTTTTGCAATTGCATTTTCAAATATATATATATATTTGTTTTATGACATCGATTTATGTTGAATAAGAATGATAAAGTAAGTGTGCAGTTGAGGTTATTTGATGAAATTTTAGTGAGTAATTGGTTTTGAATAGAAATCAGAATGAAAAGTTTGATTTACAAGTGATAATAGTGGAATTAGTATATAGGTTGACTCACAGGTCACGGCTATGAGGTTTATTCTAATTTGTAATCATTATTTAAAGAGTGATTGATCTAAAGTACGTGCATTAACATTTTTAAATCTTTAATTCTAAGTGATGCTTAGATGATTTTGCGTAACCCTCTCTAAAAAAATATATAAATAAATAATAACCCAAGGGTATCCAACATTTCTAATATATCTAGCATTAGTGGGCAAACCTGCCAAGCTCCTTCCCAACTCTTACCTAAGACCACAAGGTGGTGCATGAGTGGTATACCTTGGTCTCATTTTATGAGATTGGTCACCTTAGGATTACTGATCTTTTTCTGACATAGTCGGCGTCGGTTTGCACAATCCGCCAAGCTTTGTCCTTACTCTCACGTAAGCTCGCAAGACGGTGCATGGGTGGTATACCTTGGTCAACAAGTTAGGTGTATGTAAATAATATATATATATATATATATAATTAATATAAAGAGAGAGTGGTAATTGAAATCTAAGTGTCCTTTTGATTTTACTGGTTTGAACTTGTTATACAAAAGGAAATAGAGATATTACTTTGAAAATTTTAATAATGAAATAAAGAATTTATTTCATAGTTGCATTGTGTTTCTAACTAAAATAACTGACCAAACTAGCATCCAATGTGATAAAGACTTGATTTTTGTTAGAAATTCTTGATCAGTTGACAAACTTTAATTCCTTGATTTTGATTAGAACAAATACACAGTACAATATCGTACTTATTTGAATATAAATAGAGTCTTCATTTGTAAATAAATTTGCATTCATTCACATTAGATTAGGACATCGCATTTTGTATTTGGATTTTGTGGGTAGTATTCGTTGAAAACCTTCACGAGACAACACTCATCCTACTAGGGATACCTAGAGGTTTAACGGCTTGTTGCATATGCTCAAGGTAATCAAAAGTGTGACCTATCTAGTTTTATTTAGTTTATCCAAGGACGAATTGTAACGAACGGGGATTTTCGACCCTCGAAAATCAACATCACTACGTCCACTATATGGAATGGCGAGCAATCGAGTGCCGGAAACACTAGTTCATTAGAGGTGAAGAAGAAAAGGTAGAAAAAGAAATAGAAAAACAACAACATAGAATCTCACAATGGCAGCGGAACAAAATATAATTTATAATAACAGATTTTAAATACAAAAACTGTACTGTTAATATACATACCATTATCAGAGTACAATAGACGACAAACAATCTGGACAATTTAATAACTTGTCCTTACATACATAACATACACCGTGGAAATATAAAACAAACACGGGGGTACGTCTCTATCATCCAACTCGTCTTCTGAGCTCCATAGCATCCAATATTGAATCTGTAATACTCGGTCTGACCTGAGCATTATAATAAAACAACACCCGAGTGAGTCTGGAAAACCAGCGTGAGAAAACAAACTCAATTTGAATTATTCACTTTTATCAAAATCCTTTGATAACAAAGGTATCTCATAAGACCACGTCTGTAACAACCCGGGATTTCGCATTTTATTTTATTATCGTCATTGGACGATTAATATCGTTTGTTAATTGTTGATGGAGTTTTTAATCAGTAGAAATTCTTTTGAAAATTGGTTAAAAAGGGCATGGGCTTTATAAATATTTTTGGGCCATGTTTAGTTGGGTTTGTGAAAATTAGCTAAGTATACCGTTCCCCTCAAATTTCACATTCATTCAAAAACCCTAACTTAGTGTACGTGAAAATGGTGGCTCGTCTGGAACTAGGGCTTCAGCCGGCTGCATTCGTCCAACTTCAGGATGCTTCGTTTTGGGCGTTCGTTTCTTTGGTCGATCGATGGTTGCTTCGTCTTGCACGGCTGCTCCTCGATTGTTCGAATTCGTTGTCGCTTCGTTCCAAGGTGAGTGAAACCTTCGCTCACATCCAATTCAAGCTCCCTGATTCTTCTGTTTTATTCGTATGATTTCGTTGTTGTTTAACCTGGCTTCGATTACTTTTGAACTGGTTGACTCCATTCTTTTTGGGCTTCGGCTCGTGATATTGCTTTTGTTTGCTGTTGGTGATTTCTGTTTAGTTCATGTCAAATAATTTCGCTTACTTGAATGGACGACGTTGATGTCGTTCTTCTTCACTTCGGCCGTTAACTGTTGTTTTGGACCCTCTGTTGGCTAGTTGTAACTGAGTCGATTTTGTGAAAACTGCTATTTCGATTTCTTTAAAATGGGATAATGTTGGCCTCGGTTTCAAAATGATTTTTCTTCGATGTTGATTTCTTTGGCACTGTTTTCGTTTGGATGGTGATGATTTCATTGATTTTCAATTTCATATAAATTGATATTGAGCTTCGACATTGATTTTTGAATTTGTCTTCGGTCACCTAGATATGTTGACTTTTGCTTGGTGACAATACTATGCTCGGCCGTTCGATCTTCGTATGGGTGTTCGAGATGGTTACTGACTTTTTCAAATTGTATGAAATTTGTGATATTTGATTTCTGACTTGAGTGATTTTATTTTCACTCATATCTATAGTTCAAATTTAGTGCTATGCTTGGGAAGTTCGATTGTTGGACATTGATGGTTATGTGACTTAATCAAAAATTGTATATTTTCATGTTACTTGGTACACGGGTTTGATTTTGTTTGACACTGGTTTCTTTGCTCTCGAATTCGCTGGTAGTGAAATTCATGATTGACTTCGGCTTGTGATGTCGTTTACTGTTAATTTCTTTTGTGAATTATGATTACTTCACCACTGATTGAGTCATGTGAAGATCTTTACTGTGTATTCTTTTTGCATTTGTGTCAGCTGTGGTTATTGGATTTGCACTTGATTCATTGCTTCAAGTCACTTGTGCATTCTCTCTAGTACCTCTGAAATTGTTTGCAACTGCTGGCACCATTGTTGTCTTCACTTGCATACTTGTCATTCATGTATTTATGTGCTGTGGTGCCATAACTCTGGTGCCCTCACCCTCCTTCTATTTTGTAGTTGTACCACTTGCTGTTTCAATTTGGAATTGCACTGTTACTGTTTGGTGCACTTGTCATTTGAAATGATGCAGTGCCTTTGTTGGAATATTGAGTTGCATTTGTTTCATTTTGACGAGGCTGCGTTGAGTTGTTTTCATGAGTTTTGAACTTATTGGAGTATTTGGATGGTGCCTTCTTGAAATTGCAGTCGTCATGTACCTGATTGTATTTTGGAATCTGGGTAGCTTGTCACTATGTTGCACTTGCTTGACCCAGTTTGGTAGTTGCATACTTGCTGTGCATTTTTCATATCTGCACTTGATCTTTGGAGTGTTTGCAATAGTATTGACTTCATTTTGAAGTCTTACTTTTGTTTAGTTTTGGTTTCCACTGTGGTACACTTGGTTTTGTTTAATTTCTATGTTGGCACTGTTGCATTTCAATTGCCCTTGTTGGGTTGCATTGCATTAATGCATTTGGATCTGTTTTCAAATTCACTTGAGCTGAACCCGATTTCGGGGTTTGACCTAGTGATCATTTGTGACTTTCACTGAGCTTTTGTGTATCTCCTGTGATAGTGGCGAGGCAGTACACGCGTGCGTGTACTGCAGCCCTATCAGATTTGACAGTTTTAAATTGATGTTTCGATTTGTTGAATTGTTCGTTGGTTAATTTCAATGTTTTGGAGTTGTATTCCGATTTGGATTGTTGATTTGTCGTTTAACACTGTTTAGTGTCATATCTGTCGTTATCCAATTCTCGTATCGAGAGTTGGATACATGAGATTTCTGTGACTGTCATCTATTTGAGATTGATTATTATTGCTTCTGTGCATTAATAACTGAGTTTGAATTAGACTGACCCGTGTATTATTTTCTTTTGAATTTAATACTCGGGTCAGACCTGAGTTATTTCAGGTTGTAGATTTCCTTCTTTGAGTTGCTGTTCGGGATATGAAGACTTTTCACATCTTCTGAAGTTGTCTTTGTCATTTTGTAGAAGTCGTGTCATTGTATAGGATGATATGTATTCATGTATATTAGTTGATAATGTACTTGTATATATAACTCCCAGAGTCGACAGTTGTAGTTGTATCATATGTATTGTGTCAACTATATTGTAACTGACATCAGTTATATATATATATATGAGATTTTTGTTAATCTGTGTTCCGCATTTATATTATCTGTGTTGTTATTATATTCATTGTCCTAAACTATTATGAATCGTCGTAGTTTGTTTTGTACTGATAATTGGGTGTGTCGATGGGAGTAAACAAATAAGATGAAAAATGAAAAGTATATACCACTCCTATCGAGGTAACCAATATTAGCGTAAGGCCAACTACGGATGGCCGCTCCTATCCAGCCTTATTCTTCATAATAATAGACAGTATTTCTTTTAATACTCTTTGTTATTATGAGCATAGAGGTGGGGCGTTACAGTAACACATAAACACGACTGGTTTTTATCTTACGATAACCAAAACATTTTTATCAAATCCGTCTGATATTATAATAGTGTCTAAACCAAGTAAATAGAAAATAGCTAAAATGCTTGCATCTCATGTTTCAACATAGCTGGGCACAATCAAAACCATACGACACTTATTGGAGAATGGATTCCATACAATGGCTAGGCACTAGGGTACCACCTATCACGGTACACATCTAGAAAAATTTACCGAGGGCCTCGCTAGGATCCCCTACAACACAAGACCGACCCTATCCCTAACTTGGATAGAACCGAATATGTTATCACACCAGGTGTTCCCACCCTTACCGAGAGCTCTTTAGCATGCAACTGTATCCATAAAATAATATATCCGAGGGTATCTAGAAAGGTGATAACACACCCTAATTGGGTATGACCCACTTAGCCTTGCTGCATATCCCCTGATTTTCAGCCATTCTGGTTGATAAGGCTAGAGGCTACGATTACCTTTCAAGAATAATTTCACATAGAATGCTCATCGTCCTCCAATGACGATGTTCTGATAGCATTCATCCATTCAAGTTGTCCTAGGTCTGGACAAACCGAATCACCGTCTTCTCTGTCTTCACGGTATCCATTCGTAATGTTCAAACCAGATCGAAGTGGTTTTCGGATATTTAAATCCGATCCTGGTCTCTTCGAAACGATTAACGAAATTGACCAATATTGATAGTCGGTTATTTAACTATCAATATAACATCCATAAGCAATCACTAGGCCATTATATGTAATTCCTTCCAAAATACTCATTTCAAAATATCTTTACAAAGATATACATTCATCTCTTTCAATATTTCAATATTCGAAAATAATTTCAAATATTTATATCCATAACAGGATAATTTCAAACCATCTAAATACTTAGAAATATTTTCTTCCAATTTCATTTATAATTCAATACTTTGAAATTATTTCTATAATGATAACCTCGCAGTTAAAATATTTCAAATCCATCCCATCCAACAATTAGAAAATATCCTTAAGTATAACTTCCCAAAATCATTTATTTTTCCAATACTTAGATAATATTTCATTTATTTCTTATTTTCTCAAATCCCTTACAATTCATCCGTAAGTTCCTTATCTCATTTCTTTTATGAATTCTATTTCATTTTTTCGAAGTTCGCTTTTATTTAACTACTTTGGAAATTTTATTACTTTTCCCAAATTCCGTTTTGAGAATTCTGTAATAAATGTCATATACTGAATAACTCCATTTCTAGATTTCCGAGAAGATTTAGAAATAAATTTAAAGCATTACAAAACTCTGTACATATACATATAAGTAAATAAAATAAGTATTTAAAAGAATAATAATTTATTATATATATATATATATATTTTAAAACATGTTCAAGTAATTATTTAAAAATATCGAGACACTTTTTATAACATCACTTTTCAAAGCAGGTTTAAAAATTTAGGATATATTAAAATAAATATTAAGTATTTGAAAAATTCACTTCTAAAGTATTTCAATACTAACTAACTTTAAATTACATAGTTTAATAAATAAAATTTCCCTTTTTAAAATAAAACTTAACTTATTAATAAATATATATTTTTAAATCTCAATAACCAAATTTTAATTTATAAATCCCTCTCGATTTCCATCACATTACTTCCATTTCGGTCTCCTTAACCATTTTCACTTCAAAAATAGTATCCATTATTTTTCTCTCCCCTATTTCTATATTCAAGTGTAAATTCTCCCTGTAAATTTATATTTCCAATCTATCATCTGATATCAATTTCCCTTATTTATAACATCGTTTATAAATTTTTAACTTCTTTGAGTTTCACCTTTTTATAAAACTAATTTTCGTTTATAAATTCCCATTTTATAAGTTCATTCTCTTATAAATCTCTTATAAATTCGATATTTTTATTTTTAATATCGATTTCAACTTCTTTCAATATTTTCCAGAAAATATCGTTTAAATCTCCATCATTTAAAAATTCTTTATATAAATTATTAAAAAAATCTCTATTTAAAATATTTTTATGAATAGTTAAATACACACCAAAATCAATTATTGTTTTTATTCAAACCAATTTCTTAAAAATAATCCAGATTTTGATATAAATATTTTTACATTCAAAATTCCTTTTTAATTCCTTCAAATTTAAAAATAGTATTTATGGTATTCAAAATACCAAAATTCAGGCGAGTGCTACCATAACATCCAATAATTCACATCACAACAATAATCTATAACAGATTATTCTAACACATCATATATTACTGTATATATGAAAAACAATCAATATAAATTTTTGAGGAATCCAGTTGGATCCCTCTAACATGTTTCCCTGCATCCACAGATGTTAATACAACATAAAAATACCAATCCCACTTCGAGGGGGATATCGTGGTATATAGGTTCATCTGCTATTATGCGGGGCACATAGGGTCTCATCCGCTAAAATGCGGGAACAATCAATCCAACTACTAATATATACTACTATATATATTATATAATCATCCAACATATAATTAAAATTTATCAATCCAATCAAGCATACAATAATTAAATTTAAACATTTAAATTTAAATTTGGCAATCCATATGAGTGAGAAATTCTCACCTTGATTTTATTTGTAGATCGTTCCAATTTTTTATTCTATTGCGTAGATTCCGTAGCTATGAACCAGGCTCAGTTTGTTTTTCATCAAATTTGAACCTCGTATGAAATTTTATTAGCTATCTAATTTTTTTTAAAATTTGAATAACTGAATATATAATTTAATTTTAATCACAGAAAATACCTCCTCCCTAAAAATCGTAGACGAACTTGACCACCACCCTAACTGCCGCCGTGATACCCACAGTCCATCACTGCACCTCTACTAACTAAGCCCGAACCACCAACCATGCTTGCCCTCCTTCGCTCGTACGCCCCTCTATTAGGCCAAAGTCACGATCGATTTCTATTTTTTTTCAATCGCCATCGCCACTGCCAGTCATTGCAACACCCATCACCACTTGCTTCAATCCTCGTGCCCAACGCCACCTCTAAAGCCCTCGCGCATGCCTCCACCCTTCCCTTCAATCGCGACTGCCACGAATTAGAACCAACGCGACTCCACGCCTGTGCCCTACTGTCGACCCTCCAACCGCACGCGAGCACACAAATCAATCCACCTCGCCATAGCCACTTCGACTCGCCTGCACCGCCGTCTACTGGCAACTCGAAGGACCTCGGAGCCATTAGAGGCGGTTCGTTGAGGCCGAGGATCGAACGACAGTTGAATTCTTATAACAGAGGCGATTCGTGCTTTCTTTTTTTCTTTTAAATGAATGAAGGAACTTTGATCGAATTTTTTTTGAACTTTCCCCTTTTATTTTCCTCGTTTTCTGATTCGAATTGCGAACAAAGGGAAGGCCTACGCGATTTCGTTTGTTTCTTTCCTTTTTTTTCCTTTAAATTTTGATCGGCCTTATTATTTAAAGAAGAAGAAGGGAGGTAACATGATTTTTGAATTGAGATGAAAGGTTGCGTGAAGGATGCCAGCTACAGTAGCTCTGAAGTGAATGGAAAAAGGGTTGATGTGAAAATATAGGTCAAGTCAACATATAATTATATTATTTAAATTTTAAAACGTCTCGATTTACACAACTCAAATTCTCGAACCCCTATCGAGGCATGCCGCTAGACGTTTAATAATGTTATACCCCTATTCCGAACGCAATGGAAAATGTTTCGATTCCTAATTCGATCGTATGAAGAAGATAGCTTTTTGAACCCAATTATTATATTTAATTTCGATATTAATTTCAATGCGTTTCTATACCACACGACCAAACGATAACTCCAAACGCTACGAAATTTTTAATTTGATAATAATACACTATTACGGATCCAATGGAACCAGTTTCGTTGAATTCCGAAACTGTGTCCCGGATCGCTATTTTAACACGTCAATTAAATTGGCGATTCCAAATTTCAAAATCGCTCAAAATTTCAGTTTTAAAAACTTTACTAACTCAACTATAATTTCAGTAGAATTTATATCAACATTAGAAATCGTTTTCGATTCATATTCTACTCCAACTCAATTATTTAAACGATTTCCAATTATAAATTTAACAATTAAATTTATCCAATAAATTGCTATATTTGAAACTTAAGTTTTTATTCCACTTATTTGATCGTTAAATTTCATATTAAAATTCTATTCACGTTTCAAAACTCAACATTTACAATAAATTAAATGTTCAAAATCAACGACCAAAAATCCGGGTCGTTACATTAAAGTTTTTATTCCACTTATTTGATCATTAAATTTCATATTAAAATTCTATTCACGTTTCAAAACTCAACATTTACAACAAATTAAATGTTCAAAATCAACAACCAAAAATCTGGGTCGTTACACGAATAAAAAGATAAGTGTGGGGGTATTTGATGTACACGTAAATATGTACATTTTTATTTTCACATTTTATCTAGTTCATGCAAATAAAAGTTACATGAAGGGTATTTTTACATGTTTTCACAAATTCATTAAAATTCTTTCAATCATCATTCATTTTGGGAAAAAAGGGTTTTTGTGCATATTTTATTGTTAAGAAAATTATCTGCACATTTTCTATAATTATTTATTTATTTTTGCAGATATTTAGTTGAAAAGTTAATAGCTTCTTTGGTACACGCAATTAATTTGAAGATTTGAACAAGAAATTGTGCAAAGAAGAATGATTTGAAGCCTTAGATTTTTGATGCAAAAGAAAGAGATTTCAGAGGTAAAAAGTGTACAAAGCCCAAAGTGAAAATCCTCTTATCAAACAAGTTTAAAGCCCATAGAAGACTCCTATTTACAATTACAAGCTACATCTCATGAAGAAACGGCAAAAGACCAATTTGTATTTTAGGAAAGAAATACTTTTATTACATAGGTGTAACAACCCGCGTTTTTGAGTTAATAAAATAAGGGGTTTTATTGCAAATTTACCAATGTAAACTTGGGTAAAAATCTTAATTATGTTATTAAAGTGATTCATAAATTTTTTTTATGAAGAAATCATAAGTTTGAGAGCTAAAAACTATTTTTAACATGTTTTACATTTTTGTACAAACATGAAAATATTCATTTTCAATAAATTATTTGAAGAGTCCAACGACCATAAAAATGAGTGATTTCAGTTTCATTACAAAGATTAAGTCTTGTACCTAATTTTTGAAAATAAGTTTGCATTTTTATGAGCTTTGGTTTAGGAAATATTATTTTTAAAAGATAGACTTAAAATGTGTTTTGTGTGTGTTTAAAATAGTGAAAAATTGATTTATTAATGGAGTTGGGCTCAAATCTCCAACCTAAGTCCATTTTACAAGTGAAGATGAGATAACTCCTCTCTTCTTTGCTCTGTACATTCATTACATTTCTCAAAAACTCAAAACCAGAAAGCTCAAACTCCTCCTTCTACAACTCTTTTCAGCAAACCCTACCTGTTCCAAAAATCATAATAAATCAAATAAATTCTCAAAAATTATAAAATTTGGATATATTGTTGTTGAAATGTTCCAGCACCTCTGCTCCAAACTTCATGGCAATTGGTTTAGTTTTGATGGGTCATAGGTCTTGTTTTCTCTAGTGGTTTCCGGGTTAGATCTGGGCTGAAAACGAAGGTCGGTAGAAAATTCATAATTAATTGTAGAAAAATCATAAAAATATGAAATTTTGGTATGTTGTTCTAACCTCATGAATACACCTTCTATAAAAATTTCGTAGTAAAATACTTAGTTTTGCTATGCTAAACACCGAGGACGAAAACGTAGATTTTTCAGTGATTTGTTTATGTGTTAATGCATGCGATTTGGAATATGATAAGGTGAGTTTTGAACACTCACAAAATCTATCTCTAAGGATTAGGCTATGAAATGATTGTTTTTTTTTTCTGTATGCTAATTTATTGTATGATGGTTGTTATGATAAAAGAATTAAATTGGTTGATTTGGTTGCTTAACTTTATGTCAATTTAGATTCATTAAACTGAGCTGAAAATGATGGTTAAAAAATATGAAATATGTACCAATTGGTTAGGTTTTTGGCTTTGAAATTCTATAAGTATAATCTAGACTAATATTCAAAGCTGCTATAAAAAGTTTGAGTGAAAAAGATTAAATTTCGAATTTATATGATTTTTGCAAAGTGGGTATATGTAAACTGAGATTTACAAATCTGAGCTGAAAATGGTTGTTAAAGAATATGAAATCTGTACTAATTGGTTAAGATTTTGGCTTTGAAATCATGGACATATAATTTAGACTAATATTCAAATCTACTATAAAAAGTTTGAGTGAAAAAGATTATTTCGAATTTATATGATTTTTGCAAAGTGGGTATATGTAAACTGAGATTTACAAATCTGAGCTGAAAATGGTTGTTAAAGAATATGAAATCTGTACCAATTGGTTAGGATTTTGGCTTTGAAATTATGGATATATAATTTAGACTGATATTAAAAGCTACTGTTAAAATTTTGAGTGAAAAGATTAAATTTCGAATTTATATGATTTTTGCAAAGTGGGTATATGTAAACTGAGATTTACAAATCTGAGCTGAAAATGGTTGTTAAAGAATATGAAATCTATACCAATTGGTTAGGATTTTGGCTTTGAAATTATGGGCATATAATTTAGACTAATATTCAAAGCTACTGTAAAATGTTTGAGTGAAAAAGATTAAATTTCGAATTTATATTATTTTTTCAAAGTTGGTATATGTAAACTGAGATTTACAAATCTGAGCTGAAAATGGTTGTTAAAGAATACGAAATCTGTACCAATTGGTTAGGATTTTGGCTATGAAATTATGGGCATATAATTTAGACTGATATTCAGAGCTACTGTAAAAAGTTTGAGTGAAAAAGATTAAATTTCGAATTTATATGATTTTTGCAAAGTGGGTATATGTAAACTGAGATTTACAAATCTGAGCTGAAAATGGTTGTTAAAGAATATGAAATCTGTACCAATTGGTTAGTATTTTGGCTTTGAAATTATAGGCATATAATTTAGACTAATATTCAAAGCTACTGTAAAAAGTTTGAGTGAAAAAGATTAAATTTCGAATTTATATGATTTTTGCAAAGTGGGTATATGTAAACCGAGATTTACAAATCTGAGCTGAAAATGGTTGTTAAAGAATATGAAATCTGTACCAATTGGTTAGGATTTTAGCTTTGAAATTATGGATATATAATTTAGACTGATATTAAAAGCTACTGTAAAAATTTTGAGTGAAAAGATTAAATTTCGAATTTATATGATTTTTGCAAAGTGGGTATATGTAAACTGAGATTTACAAATCTGAGCTAAAAATGGTTGTTAAAGAATATGAAATCTGTACTAATTGGTTAAGATTTTGGCTTTGAAATTATGGACATATAATTTAGACTAATATTCAAATCTACTATAAAAAGTTTGAGTGAAAAAGATTATTTCGAATTTATATGATTTTTGCAAAGTGGGTATATGTAAACTGAGATTTACAAATCTGAGCTGAAAATGGTTGTTAAAGAATATGAAATCTGTACCAATTGGTTAGGATTTTGGCTTTGAAATTATGGATATACAATTTAGACTGATATTAAAAGCTACTGTTAAAATTTTGAGTGAAAAGATTAAATTTCAAATTTATATGATTTTTGCAAAGTGGGTATATGTAAACTGAGATTTACAAATCTGAGCTGAAAATGGTTGTTAAAGAATATGAAATCTGTACCAATTGGTTAGGATTTTGGCTTTGAAATTATGGATATATAATTTAGACTGATATTAAAAGCTACTGTTAAAATTTTGAGTGAAAAGATTAAATTTCGAATTTATATGATTTTTGCAAAGTGGGTATATGTAAACTGAGATTTACAAATCTGAGCTGAAAATGTTTGTTAAAGAATATGAATTCTATACCAATTGGTTAGGATTTTGGCTTTGAAATTATGGGCATATAATTTAGACTAATATTCAAAGCTACTGTAAAATGTTTGAGTGAAAAAGATTAAATTTCGAATTTATATTATTTTTTCAAAGTTGGTATATGTAAACTGAGATTTACAAATCTGAGCTGAAAATGGTTGTTAAAGAATACGAAATCTGTACCAATTGGTTAGGATTTTGGCTATGAAATTATGGGCATATAATTTAGACTGATATTCAGAGCTACTGTAAAAAGTTTGAGTGAAAAAGATTAAATTTCGAATTTATATGATTTTTGCAAAGTGGGTATATGTAAACTGAGATTTACAAATCTGAGCTGAAAATGGTTGTTAAAGAATATGAAATCTGTACCAATTGGTTAGTATTTTGGCTTTGAAATTATAGGCATATAATTTAGACTAATATTCAAAGCTACTGTAAAAAGTTTGAGTGAAAAAGATTAAATTTCGAATTTATATGATTTTTGCAAAGTGGGTATATGTAAACCGAGATTTACAAATCTGAGCTGAAAATGGTTGTTAAAGAATATGAAATCTGTACCAATTGGTTAGGATTTTAGCTTTGAAATTATGGATATATAATTTAGACTGATATTAAAAGCTACTGTAAAAATTTTGAGTGAAAAGATTAAATTTCGAATTTATATGATTTTTGCAAAGTGGGTATATGTAAACTGAGATTTACAAATCTGAGCTAAAAATGGTTGTTAAAGAATATGAAATCTGTACTAATTGGTTAAGATTTTGGCTTTGAAATTATGGACATATAATTTAGACTAATATTCAAATCTACTATAAAAAGTTTGAGTGAAAAAGATTATTTCGAATTTATATGATTTTTGCAAAGTGGGTATATGTAAACTGAGATTTACAAATCTGAGCTGAAAATGGTTGTTAAAGAATATGAAATCTGTACCAATTAGTTAGGATTTTGGCTTTGAAATTATGGATATACAATTTAGACTGATATTAAAAGCTACTGTTAAAATTTTGAGTGAAAAGATTAAATTTCAAATTTATATGATTTTTGCAAAGTGGGTATATGTAAACTGAGATTTACAAATCTGAGCTGAAAATGGTTGTTAAAGAATATGAAATCTGTACCAATTGGTTAGGATTTTGGCTTTGAAATTATGGGCATATAATTTAGACTGATATTCAAAGCTACTGTAAAAAGTTTGAGTGAAAAAGATAAAATTTCGAATTTATATGATTTTTGCAAAGTGGGTATATGTAAACTGAGATTTACAAATCTGAGCTGAAAATGGTTGTTAAAGAATATGAAATCTGTACCAATTGGTTAGGATTTTAGCTTTGAAATTATGGATATATAATTTAGACTGATATTAAAAGCTACTGTAAAAATTTTGAGTGAAAAGATTAAATTTCGAATTTATATGATTTTTGCAAAGTGGGTATATGTAAACTGAGATTTACAAATCTGAGCTAAAAATGGTTGTTAAAGAATATGAAATCTGTACTAATTGGTTAAGATTTTGGCTTTGAAATTATGGACATATAATTTAGACTAATATTCAAATCTACTATAAAAAGTTTGAGTGAAAAAGATTATTTCGAATTTATATGATTTTTGCAAAGTTGGTATATGTAAACTGAGATTTACAAATCTGAGCTGAAAATGGTTGTTAAAGAATATGAAATCTATACCAATTGGTTAGGATTTTGGCTTTGAAATTATGGATATATAATTTAGACTGATATTAAAAGCTACTGTAAAAAATTTGAGTGAAAAGATTAAATTTCGAATTTATATGATATTTGCAAAGTGGGTATATGTAAACTGAGATTTACAAATTTGAGCTAAAAATGGTTGTTAAAGAATATGAAATTTGTACCAATTATTTAAGATTTTGGCTTTGAAATTATGGACATATAATTTAGACTGATATTCAAAGCTACTGTAAAAAGTTTGAGTGAAAAAGATTAAATTTCGAATTTATATGATTTTTGCAAAGTGGGTATATGTAAACTGAGATTTACAAATCTGACCTGAAAATGGTTGTTAAAGAATATGAAATTTGTACCAATTGGTTAGGATTTTGGCTTTCAAATTATGGACATATAATTTAGACTGATATTCAAAGCTACTGTAAAAAGTTTGAGTGAAAAAGATTAAATTTCGAATTTATATTATTTTTGCAAAGTGGGTATATGTAAACTGAGATTTACAAATCTGAGCTAAAAATGATTGTTAAAGAATATGAAATCTGTGCCAATTGATTAAGATTCTGGCTTTGAAATTATGGACATATAATTTAGACTGATATCCAAAGCTACTGTTAAAAGTTTGAGTGAAAAATATTAAATTTTGAATTTATATGATTTTTGCAAATTGGGTATTTGTAAACTGAGATTTACAAATCTGAGTTTAAAATGGTTGTTAAAGAATATGAAATCTGCACCACTTGGTTAGGAATTTAACTTTGAAACTTTCTACATATAAAATAAACTGACATTCAAAGCTACTATAAAAAGTTTGAGTCACTTGCCTAAGTGCGTTTAACTGTGTGTTATCCTGACCTTTATTCTGTTGTTTTGCATTGTTTTCTTCTGTATTTTCAGAGATGAATTATGATGCTTTCAAAAGGCTATTTCTATACATTAGAAAGCCAACATTCTGTGATGATTTTAAGTTTCAACATTGCTGATTTATTCGAGTTCTATTTGAGAAAACTCCGTTGAATTTGAATTGATTTCGATGATTTTGTGCACGGATTTTATAATCGATTTCAAGGTGATTTTTCGATTTAAAAACCGGATTTGAAATAAATATTTTTCAAAATCGATTTTATAAGTAAGAATTTATTTCCAAGCCTGAATCAATTATAAAATTGGTTTCCTCAATACCACCGACCCAAACGAACACATAAATGCAAGTCGCTAGATAATTGAATCTAGGCAAGACAAACTTCAAAGAATGGATTTTTATATTTAAATTATATGTTTTTGCACATTTCGAGCGAATGAGAAGGAGAATTAAACGGTTTGGTAAAACACGTAGTGTTACGACCCGTATTTTTAACACTTTAAAAATACGAATTAAAATGAAAATTTTGGATAAAAATCTGAAGGAAATAAAATTTTGTGTTGTTAAATGTGAATTACAAGTTAAAATACAAAACTGAATTCTGAAATAACTTATTTGTAAATTAAATATGGATGTTAACTTGTAGTGAATGTAAATAATGAATTGAATTTGATTGTAAACCAAATTGGTTATGATTGTAAACAAAGAATAAATAAAATGGTAGATTTAATAATGGAAGTTTATGTTATTGAAACTAATATAAATAAATGTAACTTAATATTACAGTTGATTGAAAGCAGATAATAACTGAAACTGTAATTCGATAAAGATGTTAACTTGTAATTGAACGTAAGTAAAGATTTAAATTTGAATGTAACAAGTAATTGAATTGAATTGAATTTGATTGTAAACAACGAAATAAATAAAATGTTACATTTAATATTGAAGTTATAATATGGAAATGAACGTAAATGAATGTAATTTAATATTACTGTGAATTTAAATAAGATGATAGCTGAAGAAAATGAAAGTAAATGAATTATAAACTATTGATAATAATGTATAAGTAAATGGTTGATTCAATAATGAAAGTGTAAATCGAAATAAAAGAATTCATTTGGAATTAAATAACTTGAATTTGAATTACAATATAATTGAACGCTGAATCTAATATAATCTTTTATATTGGATTTATAATGGAAAACTACATTGTAAAAGATTGTTAATTACTGTGAAATTAAAAATGGGATTTGTGAACAATTGAAATTTGATTTAAAAGTTAATAATTTAAAATTGGAAATTTTATATTGAAATTAAACAGTCGAATAATTTATTTTTCGAATATTGGATTTAATTAGACAATTAAATCGATAATTTAATAAGTTAAATTTCAGAAATAATTGAAAATCGAGTTGAATATGATTGAAAATGATTTGTAAAATTTTATCTTATCATATTGGAGTTATAGTAATGTTATAGAACTTTTAAAATTGAATTTAAAGTTAATTTGTGAAAATTGAATATTTTTAATATTTAATTATCGACTGAAAAATAGCCATTTTTCGAACAGTCTCAGAATTGAACGAAACTAGTTCCATTGGATCCGTAATAGTTTGTTATTGTCGGATTTCAATTTTCGTAGCAATCGGAGTTATCATTTGACCGTGGCAGCTCGGAACGCATCGAATTGTTTTTAATATTAATTCGGCGAGAGAAAATAGTCATTTTTCAAAAAATCTCGGATTTCGACGAAACTAGTTTCATCGGATCCGTAATGTCATATTATTATAGGGTTTCAAATTTCGTGTCAATCGGATTTACCGTTTGTCCGGGACGAGCCCAAACGCACAGAAATTTGATTAACCGATTTAATTTTAAATCGATCGTTTATTGTCGTAACTCGCACAGATGATCGAATTAGCTTCCGAAACCTGTTCCATTGTGTTCGGAACGCGGGATAAACCCTAGAAACGCCGGTCACCACGCGAGATTTGAAGTTCGGATTTTGGAGTGAATAGTGTTTTTCGGTAAATTTCTATAAAAGGAACCCTTTATCATTTCATTTGAAAACATCAGCCCTAAGGTTTCATAGCCGCCACTTTCAAATTCAATGGCCAGAAAATTTCGAAACTTCTTCCTCATTTTCCTCTCAATCCATCAACAATTAGCAAAAGTCGTCAACTACAAAGTTGTAGAGGACGATGAGAGCTTCAAATCCATACGGAGATGATCGAAAACGGAGCAACGAATCAACGGGAAATCGAGCTCGAAGTCGCTGCATTTTTCATGCAAATCGAGGTGATGGGGGGAGCCGAGTTCAACCACCTCCTGGCCATGGGTAGCTCTTGCGTAGGCGCTTCTAACGTGGGTCTCCGATCAACTTCTCGTCGAGTGATGGTGGAGAAATCGTCGGTCAAAGGTTGGAAAGAATGGGTTGAGATTGTACGTGCTTTTCACGTTTTGGAGAAGATAGAAGGAAGGGCCCAGATCTGCATAGAGAAAATGGAGGGCTGAGATTGAAAGTAGGGTTTGAAAAAAATTTGTGTATATATTTATATATATATATTTAAATTCTCAAATGTTTAAAATGCATAACTTTTTCATACGAAGTCCGATTGGAACGAAACCTTTTGCATTGCGATCGTAATGACGAGAGCTTCGAAATGAAACTGGTTTGGATGGATTTGGAGATGGTGGAAATTTGGGCTAAAGTTGGGCGTCGTCCAGTTTTAGTTCCAAACCGGAATGCCTCGGCGACAACGGAAAATCAAGGTGAGTGTTTTATAACGCTCACAACGTACTGAATATCTTTATGGTAGTTAAATTTGACATTATGAAGTGATATGAATTTATTTGTCGTTGTTTGATAAAAATTTAATTGTCATATAGATTGTCGTGTGAATTCACCGTTGAAAATTTAAATTGACAGTAAATTGAAATTAGGATTTAATTGAAATCAAATTTCCCGATATTGATAACTATGAAATTGCCGTGAATTGTATTGAATATTGGATGATTTATTTCGATGGATGCTATTGGTTGATATTTAAATGTTTGGATGTTTATTTGCTTATATATATCCTGTTATACATGCACATGACACTGTGATTGGTTTAAGTAATATATATTCATCACTGACATTTAATTGAAATAACTAACCACTTGGCCATAGGTTAGAGAATTATATACGGACACCGGGTTGGTTAAATTAAATGATTTTAAAAGTTGTTTTGAAATTATTTAAATGAATTGATTTTAAGAATAAAAATCCAATTTATGGAAATTGAATTATTTTGAATTGAAGCTCGAGATGTTGGAATTTAAACTTGGTAAATGAAATTGTTTAATTATTCGAAGTTTAGATTTTTAAGAAAAAAAATTGAAATACGGCGTAAATTTTCGAAAGTTGATTTGTTTTAAAAGATTGGACTTTTAATCGAACTCTGAATATTTCTAAGAAAATTTATATGAAATGATATTTCAAGTTTGAGTTTGGAATTGAAATGAAATATTGAGGCAAAAATGATTTTTGAAATGAAATCGTATATTTTGAGTAAATATGATATGATTTTGGAAATGGATTTATTTGAAGTGAAAGTGATATCGTATTGATACGATTTTGAAATTTTAATGAGATATTGAGGCGAAAATGATTTTGAAATGAAATCGTATATTTTGAGTAGATATGATGATTTTGAAATGGATTTGATTTTTGAAGCGAATATGATATTTTGATATCAATTATGAATTGATTTAAAATGTAAAAGAGCCATCGGTGTAATAATACGTAGTTATTAAAGAGACCGGGATCGGATATGGACATACTCTCTGTCGATACCGAAAACCACTTTAATAACTAATATACGTGGAGTGTTGATCCAGAATGAAGTGGATGGTTTGGTGAATGTGTTGACTGAAGAAAGAGAACGATATTGGATGACCCCTGACATGACTAAAACAAGAGCCGCGCCGGGCCATTTAGGTTCGCCAACTCTAGCGGACACACTTCTTCGATACCATGTCTATTACTTTTGTGATTCGATTTGGGTGCACCCCTTGATTTGGGAGTGTTGTTTCACGGTGTTGAGATAGCTGCTGGCTATGCTCAACATCAGTCCGGATCACGCAACTACTAGTATCCTAGTTGGTATCGCCTCATGTACCTTGTCATACTGATTATCCTATTCGCGACCACTACGTTTTGGTTTGTACCTTTAGTATATGGATTACCCTCTGGTGACTTCCGGTTTTGGGGAAACTACGGTCTTGTATATGCTCTTGGGAATATAAACTGTGTTAAGGGTGGAATGGGCCATGGCTTAACGCTATTTTAATACTTTTACTTTAATGTAGACATATTATAATAGCGTATTGTACTACATAGTAGATAGTTTAACGGATTCTTGAGAGATGGAAAATCCCGTAACATCTCTTAAGTTATTGCACTCACGTTGACACTGGATAGGAGATGTCAAACCCCGTAAACATCTCTGACGCCGTCACACTCATATTTTCTTATTCGATTTGACTTACGTGAGATATTTTAGTCCTGACTCGAGTGTTTTGTCTTTTCATTACGCTCGGGTCAGCTGAGCATTTCAGATAAGGTTGAAGATCTATTTTGGAGGACGAAGACGGAGTTTGGTATTACATCATTTGTATTCTACTACCATATTATTTTTCCGCTGCATTATTGTATTTTCTCTGATATGTATGTAACTCTGATTTATGATGTATAATAATAATCAAATTTATTTATTTAACAGCTTCATGAACTGTTATTTTATTATTATATCTTGTTCCTTCCGCTGCAAGACTCTGAGTTTGCTTCTGTTCTTTCTTTCCTTTTCTTATTTAACCCCAATAACCATCTGCCTTTTTGAACGGTTTGAGTTGGACATGTGTGGATTATTGTCGACTTGAACGGTAAAAAATGTGGGTCGTTACAGTTGGTATCAGAGCTTTGGTTTAGCGATAAACCTTGGCTCTAGTGGGGAATAACTCGTTGAAATAGAGGTAAACTATATGAATGAGTTGAGTGTATATGAGAGAGCGTATTTGTAATTTTGATATAAAAATGATTTTATATTGTGTTAATTTGTTCCGTTGAGTATTTATGAATTCTGGTTGGTACTTGGGACGCCAAGGCATCGATAGGAATTTCTAAACACTCGAATAGGACAGATTGACATAATATTGTTTTAGATTATATTCTATATATAAAAGACTTATCTTGAAAATTTATAAATTTTGATTGTATTGGTTGTTAGGAGATGATAATATTAGATTATCATCGTTTATTGTTGATTAGTCAATATTTCTAACTATTGACTATTGGATGATTTTAAAAAATGAAACTTGTAAATATGATTGACAATGAATATAAATGGTAAATAAAATGAAATAAAAATGAATTTAAATTAAGATGGAGAATTTAAATTCCGGTGTTTTGAAAATTTATTAACAAAAATTTGAAATGTATAATATAAGTATTATATGATAGTATATTCGATTAGAAATTGTTTTCAAAGGATTTCAAATGAAGTAAGTGTTATACTCCCCTCTTGACACTAGAGAATGATTTTGGTGATGAGTGCACGCATCATCGACGTTTATTTTCGAGAGTCCAAGTGGGGGAGATCACTTAATAGTTTTCTAAACCCTGTTTTGATTAAAATTGAATTTTATTTTGTATTCTCTATAGTATGATTTGATATATAAATTATATAAGTATATATTATTTCAAAACTTGATTTGAAATGAAACCGGGATTGGAATTCTTGAGTTCTTTAATAATTAATGATTTTTCTTTTAATGGTTGAAATGAATTAATACTTGAATCATTTCGGAACTTTTGAATTGCGAAATGAGAAATGAACCTAAGAGCTAAGTGAAATATCAATTGAAGTAGAAATCTTTAGAATTAGGAAATTATGAATTTAAAATAAAATTGAAACTGTAAAACTCGCATAGTATTAAATTTCATTCTATAGCATAGATATAACTTACCAAAATATTTAAGAAGTTCAAAAATGTTATATGAATTGTTAATTGGATAATATACAAGTATAGGTTTGAATAATGAAATATGCATTTAATTAATGGTTTGCAAATATAAATAAAATTGTTAGTAAATAATTGGAATTTAAATTAACATTTAAAGGTGATTCACAATTATGTTAATATAAAATGGAAATACTATATGTGAATGTAAATGTGAAATTAAATTATAGTGAAATTTAAGTAATGACTTAAGAATTAATTAATTGAAAATTCAACTTTGAATGAAAAGGGGTTGTATGTTGTTTAACTACATTCTATTTGCATAACTATAACTTACCAAATACTTAAAAAGTTTAAAATGCTAATAAGGATAAGTAGAGGAATAATATACCAGTGTGAGAGTGAATAATAAAATGTGAAGATCTATTGATAGTTGTAAATATAAAAGAAATTTAAGCTGTAAAATGAATGATATATACAAGTGAATGAATAAAATTTAAAATTAATGAAATATAAAATTTGTAAATGGAAACTAATTAAAGTTGAATATAACTAAATGTCAATAAACTTGGAAGTGTATGGAATAAAAAAATTTGACTTGGAAATGTATAATTGATTTAGTGTAGATTCTGAATGGATGGTAATGTTTGATATGCATTGGTTGTTTGATTGATGGTAATTGATTTAGTAGAATTCATTAGTGTTAATGGAATTGAATAAACAGAATAAAATTTTAAAATAATTAAATTCAAATTTGAAGCAAAGTGAAATTAAATATAATTGAATCCAATTTAAATTGAAGCAAATTGACTTGAATTTAAAATGTGAATGAAACAAACTTGAATAAATCGAAAACAAATTGAATGTAAACATATTTCATGGATAAATAAGAAAATAAATGACTTTGTGTTTATGATTGTTTCTTTAGAAAATTTAAAGTTTGATGGTTTGTACTTTGAAATAATAAAAGCAAAATTTTGGAAAAAAAATCCAAAATTGTCCAATATATGCTGAAACGAAAACAACCATAACTTTTAAATGGCTGGACGAAATTCAACGATATTAGACTTTTCGAAAATCTTAGAAACTGTAGCACGACTTTTGTTTAGACTGTCTTGAGAAATTCCTTCATTTACTTAGTTAAAAATTTGAATCTTCTCGATGGCCTGTGTAAAAGGGAAGCAAAATCGGTAGCATATACTCTTAGTATTTTTACCATAACTTTTTACTGGTGTATCGGATTTTGATGATCTTGCACTTTCTGGAAAGCTTAGAACTTAAGCTAAAACTTTTGTTTTAAGCATTTGATGTTTTAGTGTCATTTAGAAGGTCAAAAACGTGACCAAACGTCGCTGACCTGCGCAATTCATTGCCAGGCTGAGGCGTATCTATTTAGTAAAACGGTCGTAACTTTTGAACGGAAGGTCCGAATTCAATGCTTTTGGACATTCCAGAAAGCCTGAAACGAATGCAACAACTTTTGTTTAGATTCCATTGTCAAATTTTATCGTTTAGGTGACTAAAAACTGAGATTCGTTTGCTGTCCTGGAATTGGAATTTCAGTTTTGAAGCTAAACATGTTATATGTGTGTTGTTTATGATAAGTATATCGATCTATCTTTATATGCATGGTTCTAACTTGGTTATTGAGTATTTTAGTAGGTAGCAAAGGGGTTGTGCTTCGCTTGTAGAGCTCGCTTCTGCGCTTAATGCAAAATGTAAGTTAAAATGCTAATAAACGCTAAATAAAAGGTATGTTCTCGGATTACAGTTTATGTTGTGGTATATTATTGTGTTCCTCATGTTTTGGGATGCATCATTCTTGTAATGAGATGTATATCATGCAATTATTACTACTATGAAATTTTTCGGTCCTAGCCGCGCAAAAGAGGTGCTGCAAAAAATTTTCAAAAATCCGGAAGTTAGAAAATTTTGTGAAAAAAAAATCCTATAACTAAATTTTGCAAATAAGTAGAATATTTTGAATGAATTATATCTAAATGATGGTTTCCCCTTCTCCGTTCCTTTTCGAGGACGAAAAGTTTTAAGTGGGGGAGAATGTAACGACCCGTATTTTTAACACTTTAAAAATACGAATTAAAATGAAAATTTTGGATAAAAATCCGAAGAAAATAAAATTTTGTGTTGTTAAATGTGAATTACAAGTTAAAATACAAAACTGAATTCTGAAATAACTTATTTGTAAATTAAATATGGATGTTAACTTGTAGTGAATGTAAATAATGAATTGAATTTGATTGTAAACCAAATTGGTTATGATTGTAAACAAAGAATAAATAAAATGGTAGATTTAATAATGGAAGTTTATGTTATTGAAACTAATATAAATAAATGTAACTTAATATTACAGTTGATTGAAAGCAGATAATAACTGAAACTGTAATTCGATAAAGATGTTAACTTGTAATTGAACGTAAGTAAAGATTTAAATTTGAATGTAACAAGTAATTGAATTGAATTGAATTTGATTGTAAACAACGAAATAAATAAAATGTTACATTTAATATTGAAGTTATAATATGGAAATGAACGTAAATGAATGTAATTTAATATTACTGTGAATTTAAATAAGATGATAGCTGAAGAAAATGAATGTAAATGAATTATAAACTATTGATAATAATGTATAAGTAAATGGTTGATTCAATAATGAAAGTGTAAATCGAATTAAAAGAATTCATTTGGAATTAAATAACTTGAATTTGAATTACAATATAATTGAACACTGAATCTAATATAATCTTTTATATTGGATTTATAATGGAAAACTGTATTGTAAAAGATTGTTAATTACTGTGAAATTAAAAATGGGATTTGGAACAATTGAAATTTGATTTAAAAGTTAATAATTTAAAATTGGGAATTTTATATTGAAATTAAACAGTGGAATAATTTATTTTTCGAATATTGAATTTAATTAGACAATTAAATCGATAATTTAATAAGTTAAATTTCAGAAATAATTGAAAATCGAGTTGAATATGATTGAAAATGATTTGTAAAATTTTATCTTATCATATTGGAGTTATAGTAATGTTATAGAACTTTTAAAATTGAATTTAAAGTTAATTTGTGAAAATTGAATATTTTTAATATTTAATTATCGACTGAAAAATAGCCATTTTTCGAACAGTCTCAGAATTGAACGAAACTAGTTCCATTGGATCCGTAATAGTTTGTTATTATCGGATTTCAATTTTCGTAGCAATCGGAGTTATCGTTTGACCGTGGCAGCTCGAAACGCATCGAATTGTTTTTAATATTAATTCGGCGAGAGAAAATAGTCATTTTTCAAAAAATCTCGGATTTTGACGATACCAGTTTCATCGGATCCATAATGTCATATTATTGTAGCGTTTCAAATTTCGTGTCAATCGGATTTACCGTTTGTCCGGGACGAGTCCAAACACACAGAAATTTGATTAACCGATTTAATTTTAAATCGATCGTTTATTGTCGTAACTCGCACAGATGATCGAATTAGCTTCCGAAACCTGTTCCATTGTGTTCGGAACGTGGGATAAACCCTAGAAATGCCGGTCACCACGCGAGATTTGAAGTTCGGATTTTGGAGTGAATAGTGTTTTTCGGTAAATTTCTATAAAAGGAACCCTTTATCATTTCATTTGAAAACATCAGCCCTAAGGTTTCATAGCCGCCACTTTCAAATTCAATGGCTAGAAAATTTCGAAACTTCTTCCTCATTTCCTCTCAATCCATCAACAATTAGCAAAAGTCGTCAACTACAAAGTTGTAGAGGACGATGAGAGCTTCAAATCCATACGGAGATGATCGAAAACGGAGCAACGAATCAATGGGAAATCGAGCTCGAAGTCGCTGTGTTTTTCACGCAAATCGAGGTGATGGGGGGAGCCGAGTTCAACCACCTCCTGGCCGTGGGTAGCTCTTGTGTAGGCGCTTCTAACGTGGGTCTCCGATCAACTTCTCGTCGAGTGATGGTGGAGAAATCGTCGGTCAAAGGTTGGAAGGAATGGGTTGAGATTGTACGTGCTTTTCACGTTTTGGAGAAGATGGAAGGAAGGGCCCAGATCTGCATAGAGAAAATGGAGGGCTGAGATTGAAAGTAGCGTTTGAAAAAAATATGTGTATATATTTATATATATATATTTAAATTCGCAAATGTTTAAAATGCATAACTTTTTCATACGAGGTTCGATTGGAACGAAACTTTTTGCGTTGCGATCGTAATGACGAGAGCTTCGAAATGAAACTAGTTTGGATGGATTTGGAGACGGTGGAAATTTGGGCTAAAGTTGGGCGTCGTCCAGTTTTAGTTCCAAACCGGAATGCCTCGGCGACAACGGAAATCAAGGTGAGTGTTTTATAACGCTCACAACGTACTGAATATCTTTTTGGTAGTTAAATTTGACATTATGAAGTGATATGAATTTATTTGTCGTTGTTTGATAAAAATTTAATTGTCATATAGATTGTCGTGTGAATTCACCGTTGAAAATTTAAATTGACAGTAAATTGAAATTAGGATTTAATTGAAATCAAATTTCCCGATATTGATAACTATGAAATTGCCGTGAATTGTATTGAATATTGGATGATTTATTTCGATGGATGCTATTGGTTGATATTTAAATGTTTGGATGTTTATTTGCTTATATATATCCTGTTATACATGCACATGACACTGTGATTGGTTTAAGTAATATATATTCATCACTGACATTTAATTGAAATAACTAACCACTTGGCCATAGGTTAGAGAATTATATACGGACACCGGGTTGGTTAAATTAAATGATTTTAAAAGTTGTTTTGAAATTATTTAAATGAATTGATTTTAAGAATAAAAATCCAATTTATGAAAATTGAATTATTTTGAATTGAAGCTCGAGATGTTGGAATTTAAACTTGGTAAATGAAATTGTTTAATTATTCGAAGTTTAGATTTTTAAGAAAAAAAATTGAAATACGGCGTAAATTTTCGAAAGTTGATTTGTTTTAAAAGATTGGACTTTTAATCGAACTCTGAATATTTCTAAGAAAATTTATATGAAATGATATTTCAAGTTTGAGTTTGGAATTGAAATGAAATATTGAGGCAAAAATGATTTTTGAAATGAAATCGTATATTTTGAGTAAATATGATATGATTTTGGAAATGGATTTATTTGAAGTGAAAGTGATATCGTATTGATACGATTTTGAAATTTTAATGAGATATTGAGGCGAAAATGATTTTGAAATGAAATCGTATATTTTGAGTAGATATGATGATTTTGAAATGGATTTGATTTTTGAAGCGAATATGATATTTTGATATCAATTATGAATTGATTTAAAATGTAAAAGAGCCATCGGTGTAATAATACGTAGTTATTAAAGAGACCGGGATCGGATATGGACATACTCTCTGTCGATACCGAAAACCACTTTAATAACTAATATACGTGGAGTGTTGATCCAGAATGAAGTGGATGGTTTGGTGAATGTGTTGACTGAAGAAAGAGAACGATATTGGATGACCCCTGACATGACTAAAACAGGAGCCGCGCCGGGCCATTGAGGTTCGCCATCTCTAGCGGACACACTTCTTCGATACCATGTCTATTACTTTTGTGATTCGATTTGGGTGCACCCCTTGATTTGGGAGTGTTGTTTCGCGGTGTTGAGGTAGCTGCTGGCTATGCTCAACATCAGTCCGGATCACGCAACTACTAGTATCCTAGTTGGTATCGCCTCATGTACCTTGTCATACTGATTATCCTATTCGCGACCACTACGTTTTGGTTTGTACCTTTAGTATATGGATTACCCTCTGGTGACTTCCGGTTTTGGGGAAACTACGGTCTTGTATATGCTCTTGGGAATATAAACCGTGTTAAGGGTGGAATGGGCCATGGCTTAACGCTATTTTAATACTTTTACTTTAATGTAGACATATTATAATAGCGTATTGTACTACATAGTAGATAGTTTAACGGATCCTTGAGAGATGGAAAATCCCGTAACATCTCTTAAGTTATTGCACTCACGTTGACACTGGATAGGAGATGTCAAACCCCGTAAACATCTTTGACGCCGTCACACTCATATTTTCTTATTCGATTTGACTTACATGAGATATTTTAGTCCTGACTCGAGTGTTTTGTCTTTTCATTACGCTCGGGTCAGCCTGAGCATTTCAGATAAGGTTGAAGATCTATTTTGGAGGACGAAGACGGAGTTTGGTATTACATCATTTGTATTCTACTACCATATTATTTTTCCGCTGCATTATTGTATTATCTCTGATATGTATGTAACTCTGATTTATGATGTATAATAATAATCAAATTTATTTATTTAACAGCTTCATGAACTGTTATTTTATTATTATATCTTGTTCCTTCCGCTGCAAGATTCTGAGTTTGCTTTTGTTCTTTCTTTCCTTTTCTTATTTAACCCCAATAACCATCTGCCTTTTTGAACGGTTTGAGTTGGACATGTGTGGATTATTGTCGACTTGAACGGTAAAAAATGTGGGTCGTTACACGTGGTATGAGACACGTCCGTTTATCTTGTCAGTTAATTCTCGACTTGTCTGTTTGATCGTTTTGACCTTCGAGTCGAATTCACCGATGAGATGCGGTAAACTTTTTACTGCTTTGAGTGTGAAATTTACAAGCGGTTAGTAAACCGTTTAGTGCAAACGTGTGGTATGGGACATACGTTAACACTGTTCGGGTTTCTATCCGAGAGTTTGTGACACATTTACCATTACGGCGTGCCAATACTGGACCTTCGGGTCATTGCCATTGCGGTGTTTGCCATTGCGGCGTAATTGTCTTCGAGACGTTTGCCTTTGCGGCGTTTGCCATTGCGGCGTATTTGCCATTGCGACGTATTTGTCATTACGACGTATTTGTCATTGTGACATTTTGCCTTCGGCCGAGGTACCTATTTGAGATAACAGTACTTGGCAAGGCTTCGGCCACATGCACATGCTGAACTTTTGAGATGATTTCTTTGACTATTTTCCCTAGTGTATCGCCCCTTTCCGGAATTAGTCCTTTGAACCATTCGATATATCTTTGTGGCGATTACCTTTTGGGAATTTGAACTCTTGGAAGTTCTATTTTTGAGATTTGAATTGCCTACACTGGCGTTATATAAGATTTGCCTTTTGGCGTTTACTTGAGATTTTATTCTTCTCTTTGGAGATATATTTGCCTTATGGCGTGGTTGAGATGGGATCTCTTTATGCATGTTTTGGGTTTGCCAAAATGGCGGGTTTAGGTTTTCCCTAAACCATATTTGATGTTTTATGAATGCCGATGATATGAGGCTCGCTACTTTTAGCATTTTATGGGTTAATTTATCTCTTTTGAGATTATAAGTTTGTGTAGTGATACCATATTATCACTTGATGTAATCATACACTTTAGTTGTCTCTCCTCACTCGAGAATATTATCATATTATCGCTTATCTCTATTAACTGATTTGTTTAGCTAGACTGACCCGTGTATTTTATACTCGGGTCAGACTGAGGTGTTTCAGATTAGGTACATTTGGACTTAGCCTATTCTGCTTCCGCATGGACTCTATTATGCTAGCTCTTTTTGTTATAGCTTTTTGTGTAGTCCTTTTTGGGTTGCTACTCTGATATATATATTCTTTTGACTCGCTTGTATTTTGTGGTTGCTATACCACTCGACATGTATCATTTTGTATACTCTGTGATGTATCTGTATATATATATATATATAGATATGTGATGATCTACTGTTCTGTGATGTGTTTTACATTCAAGTTGTTGTATTTTGTTCTAATAGATCCTATAGCCACCTATGGCTTTGTATTAAGTATTTATTCGATATGTCGATCCACTTGAGATAGAAAATTTAAAAAAAAAGTATGGCATTTGTCGACGTATTCAATAGATATTTAAGACAATGCTATAAATGGTTGCTCCTATCCAGCCCTATTCTCTGCATTAGCAGACAGTATTACCTAGTAATACTCTTTGTTAATGTAGGTCTCGGGGTGGGGCATCACATAGGGCTTAAGGCAAAACACCCTATAAACACCTATGTACCCTCATTGTATATATGGAATTGATTAAACTTTTGATTGTAATCTTTTGTTTGGAGTTAGAAAATAAAGTTAGTCACTTTTCTTCTTCTACGTTTTCTTTAATGGCTTCTTTCCCATTTTATATTTCTTTTTGTTCATAGAGCTAATCACCTTCAATTTAGGGGGTAATGAAGCTCTCTAGTTAAATTAAAATCAATAAAAAGATGCTTTTACAATTTTCTTGTTTTGGATCTTACTTTTCTCTAAATATTTTTCTATCCATGTTTATACTTGTGTTTTTGATAGCATATGTTGGTTTATCCCAAATAGACTATGCTTAAACCAATAATAAATTAAATAGAGAATTGTCTACATATATGAACCATGAAATTATAAATAATACTTGGTATAAAATTGAATTTGATGATTTATATTTGGTTTACACCTTAATAGGTCATGCTTAGATAGATTCTGTATCAAATATATTAATATTTCCTAAATAATTAATAAGTGGATTTATTTGTATGTATAAATTTGATGATTTATACCTCTCTATTTAGGGTTGGTATTTCATACTTAAGTAGATGGATAAATCATTTCCATTTATTAAAAAAGGGATTGTAGAAATTATCTTTTGTTATATGATGAAATTGGAGAGTGGATTTATTCTCCTAAATTAATCCTCGATCACAGTAGTTTCCTCTTTTATTACTCTTTTTGCACTTTTAATTAGGAACTTCTCTCAACTTTTTGGTTTAATTTGATTAAATAAATAGAAATTATTTGTTTTCTCTGTGGATTCGACACCCACTTGCCGACGTACAACAATTGTACGCCATGCACTTGCGGTTTTATTACGGTATATTGGGTGTTTTCTAGTCAATAGAAAATATCCCGATCATTCAGAAAGCATTGCAGTATACAAAACACAAATAATAACAAGGGAAAAATTGTTTTAATTTTAGAATTTCTATTGTCGTATCTTGTTGTTTTTAAAAATAATTCTGTCTTAAAATTTAAAATGAATCTCCTAATGCAAATTGTACTTGGAAAAGTTGGAAAAGATTTGAGGCAAAAGAGAAGGTTCCATGGTACAATAGAATTGGGACACAAAAGAACGGTGAAAATATAAAATTTTCCATCTAAATTCCTTTTCCAGCATAAGAGTGTAGATTTAGAAAAACTGGATTTTCAAACTTTTGAATTGGATGCAAACCTAGTTGAATCATACTTCTATTTGTAGGAGTGTGGAAATGGTTGTGTAAAAACAAAGATTTTTAAAAACTTGCATACATATAGAACTGCCAGTATATATAGGTTGTTTGCATCATATTTTCAAAATTGTTTTAAAGAATGCATTCATATAGGAGGTGCAGATTTAGTATTATTTTGCACATGTGTCATATGTGTAATACATCATGCACTTATACACGAATGACTGAAAATTGGTTGTACGCTAATTGGTTAGATAGTTTAGAATGGTTACATGATTCGGTCCATAGGGAATTTCGGGAATGGAATTCTTTTAAGGAAGGAGAATGCAACACCCGTAAAATAAGAAGTAATTAATTAAAAGAAGTAATAAATATTTTATAACGCTCAAAAATGAAATTTGAGCAAACGTTGAATTTGGCCATAAAACTTACACCACTACTTTTGTGATGCTTTTCCGATCAACATTCATATATAAAGTTTCTCGATTGGAGTTCAAACGAAGAAGTTATCGACATTTGAAGATTTTAGATTGAAAATAATTAAAAAGGGAATTCATATGAAACTAAATAAGGAAATACATTAAAATTAACGCCATTAATAATCAATGCTCCAGGACCCCATCGGTGGATAACCCAGAAGTAGAAGGTTGACTACTAGTGGTCGACCACTACTGACAACCAATCGACTAGTTGAAGTTAAGGCCGACACATTGAACCTGGGCCTAAACGACTTGGATTAATAAATAATAATCTAACGGATGGAATTGATTCCATCACCTATAAATACAAACCTAGCCCATCACTTTCCTTCTTATATTTTCTGAACTGAGTAGCAGAGCTCTACCATTTCTCCTCCGCTACTTTTAGAAATTATAAAAATATTATATATATATATATATGTGTGTGTGTGTGTGTCGGAGATAGACAAAAAATAAAAGAGAAGAGAAGAAGGGGTGAATCAATTCTATGGAAAAGGTAAATTTAAATTATATAATTTAGATTCCACTTAAAACTCAAATTTCCCATCAGATCCAAAATTCTAATGGGAATGTATGCACGTTTCAGGTTGAAGAAGAGGAGTCGAACCAAAGGAATGAATTTGGATATGGAGATTTAAAGCATGAGGTGAGTGGGAAATTACATGATTTACATAATATTAATTTTTTATCGTTGAAGTTCTATTTTTGTTATTATGCCCATGTGAAAACCATTGAATTATAATCTTAAATAAATGAATTTAATTTGAAATCTTTACCTACATATTCAGTAAATTATTTAACTTTGATGAAATGGTATATATAACCTAGATCAGGAATTTTGGTAGAATAATCCCTAATATTTGTGTAATGCAGTATTGACAGAATTGTGTAGTAAATTCCAATTTTTTATTATTATTTGGGTTTAACTGTTAATCATTTATTTGGAATGTTTTAAATCGATTTGAGTTTAAATTTTCTATATTTTAGTTCATTGGAATTGTAGAATGTACAATTTAGTTGTATTGATTGCTATGTGGAATTCCATAAACAGTCCAATCTCCCAATTATATATAAAAAGTGCATTGTCTGAAATAATAAGGAATATGCATATATCCAAAGGAAAGAGATGTGCAAAGTATGGATTTCTCCTTAGTTTGCACTGTCTATTTCAATAAAAATAAAAAGAGATAATTCCTTGTAATTGCAAACGTAGCACAATCCCACTTTTGATAGTTTATGGAAAGTTGCAACCATAACATTTCCTTTTTGGGAAATATACGATTCCAATGCATTAAAATATAAAGATAAATATTTTTGGGAAATTTACACATAGTGTATTTCTAGAAACCCTAAATGTAGAAACTAAAAAGTTATAAATAGAACTATAAATAATCTTGTTTACCAACTATATATATATACATAAAGTAAAGTATTAGTTCAAGAATAAATAAACATCCGTTACAACATTAATATGTATGGTAACGTGCAATTAATTGTATGTTATTATATTAATTTTAAATAAAACGCTAAATACGAGTAAGGTAATAAATTAAGGAGTAAAATGAAAGTTACTATAATCAAGTCAATATGGGTAGTAAGCCATCTAATGAATTTAACTACAAAGACCAAATATGAAAATGGAAAAGGAAATCGAATAGGAATGATAATTAAATGCCATTAATAACACTGGCGGAAAGGAGAAATAAGTGTAGTAAATGTATAAAAAAGAAAAAGTCATATGTGTATGTGTAGACTTCTATTATGGAGTAGGATTTGAAGGGTTGCTAGCCCATAGTTGGATATATATGTGTATGTGTATATGTATATAGATATCTATACCTCGGAGTAAGCTATGCATATAGATAGTTAGATCTCGGAGTAGTTTGGACATATCGTATGTGCATATGGAATTTAATCACTTTATACTCGAAGTCTTTGGTAACTAATATTAATATCACTTAATAAATTTAAAAACCATTTCATAACCTTTCATAATTGCCAAATATATTCTAAAGTAAAACATTACAAATAAAATAAGTTAGGATGGCATTTCATATACCTTTAGACTAATTCAAAACAACGATTCAAGCAACAACCAATATTTCATTCGATTTTAATAGAATTTATATATGCTATATTTTTCCAAAGGTTTGAAAACTCCTTCAATAATATTAAATAAATTTTATATTGAAAATCTCTTTAAATAATATAATCATTTTCATAACATCTTCTATAAAATAACATTATATTCTATTTTTTTCTTTAAAATCAATTCCAGCTTATAATATATTATAATATTGATTTTAAAAAAGGGTTTTATAACCAAAAGAAAAAATATGTTTATATTTATAATTAAAAATATATTTATAAGTTTGAAAATAGCTAAATTGAATAAAATTTAGTAAGTTATTTGTAAAATACCTTTAATAAAATTTCAAAACCCTTAGATAAATTTTTCCAAAACCTTTCAAACACCTTCTTTTTCTTAAATAATAAAATAAACAAATATCTAAATATATAAATTAAAGAGTAAAATTTCTCCATGGATATATTACCCAATCATCACTATGAATATATCATCTAACCCGAGTCGATTTCCATCGAGCTCTGGTCTTCTATAAAATATTCACACAGATATACTAATATATATATATATATATATATATATATTCAATTTACAATCGGATAGAGTTCATTTGCAAATTGACACATCCACTCAACGCAATCAACTGGCAGTCAAACAACAACAATCCCAAATTAATACACCAAACAATTCATTTAATAAATCAATTTAAGTAATATATATGACATAAATATAATTATTGCATAGCGATAAAGATATAGATGTATTGTAAGTGTAAAACTAACCGAAACTCCCAAGCAAAAAGTCATTGCCTTCGCCGTCGTGTCATGCATCAGCTAGCATCACAACTCCAGCTCCCTGGCCCTTGACGCTGCCAATCGAGATGCCTTAGGTCTCTTCTCCTCCAACATCGAACTCGTCCACGCCAGCCACATCACGATCATGTTTGCGTGCGCCAGAACCTACTTGCATCACTCTTGATCGTTACTCCTTCATCACATCATCAGTCTTAAGTTGCTCCTCCCCCTCACGTCAATGGCATCACCAATATCTCCAAGTCGTGCGTGCCTTTATTCATTATTATTTTTCTTAGTTTAAAATCACGATTTTGGGGTTGGAGAGAAATCTGAAGGGGGTCGGGCAACAGAGGTATGGGTTAGGGAATATATGTTTAGGTTTGCAAATAAAGATGTGGGCTTAGGCTATATGGTTTTTGGCTTTGATTTGATTACTAATTTTATTTTCTTCTTTTCTTTTGAATAACCTTGTAATTAGATTTTTAATATAATTTAAATTGATTTACACTTTAAAATATTTCATATTCAATTTACTATAACAAAATCATTTATTTAATATAATTTGATTAACAAATTTTATTTTCAAAATATTAACTATCAAATATCGAATTTGAAAATTTTATTTTAATTAAATATCAAATATCGAGACCCCTTATGAAAATTGTGTCTCGCAATTTCTTATAGGGAGACGTCAAAATAACTCATACCCTGACTTTCTTCGTATCCACAATCTTCTAACAAACGTAAACTACTCAATCCTATATGTTGCTCTTTCTCCAACTCATCTTATCCTATACTACTATTTAAATATATTCAATTCAACAACTTTTTATTTTGCATACGATAAACATTTTGTGAAAATTTTCAAGTGTCGGATTTTTCAGAAAATTTCGATGGAGTCTTCTTTGAATGGAGAGTGTTTCGAAAAATTAAAACACAATAGTATCGTAATATATATATACTTCCCATTCAATGAGGCATCCCGAAACAAGGGAAAACAATATAATATCACATTATATATCAATATCACGTAAAACATATATTTTTATTAGCATTCAAGCGAGCAATTACGCTTTTATGTGAGCAAAAGCGAGCCATTGTCGTATAATAATCCAAATAAGCTTCTTGAGTACCTATCTTAACTCACATTCAAACATTAGTTCATATAGAAAACAAATATAATAAGTATACAACTAGTTACTATAAAAGCAACATAACAGTCAAATTTTACCACATTCCAACAAAATTTCGAAGGTTAAAAGCGCAAAATGAGGCATTGTTTTTGAAATTGAAGTTGTTGCTTAATGTATTAGCTTTCCAAAACAATTTTCAGATAGCAAAAACATGGATTGCAACTCAAGTTATAGAGGATTTTCTAAAGTGGTATATAGTAGATTTTCTATTATGCGCATAGGTCCACTTTGGAAATTTGCATTTTTAGTCTAGGAAGTTATAAAATTTTGCGAAATTCTTAGAATAAAAGTTTTTGCTTAGATTCTTAGATTTTTTTAATGGGAAAAATCATTGAAATCGGATAAACCATTTGAAAGTTATGCCTATATGAACACAATGCAAATGCACAGGCCTGAAACAACAGCACATAAGCACAAAACACATTTGCACTAGCAAAACAAGAAACTCAATTTCAGGTGCAACAAGGTCAAACTAAACGGCTTGATACAAGCGCTCAAATGAAACATAACAATAAAAGAAAAACATTAACATATATAGAAACAGTTTATAGGCAGGCCAAAACACAAGTAGTTCAGTGCATAAACCAACAGCAAGTGCACGGTAAGTATACAACAGAATCTTGTGTACAACAGCAAGCATCAAACTACAACATGGTGCACGCACACACACAAAAGAAGTTCATGAACACAACACCCAAAAACTAGCAAGATGTACAAGAGTACACAGAGATGAACCAACAAAGGCAAGTGAATGACACAACACACAAACTTGGCCAAGTATACAACTCACGCATCCATAGTCAGAAAAACAAGTTGAAGGCAAGTGAAACAAAAAAGAAGCACAAAGTAGCACAACATGGTGCCTCACAGAACTACACATATGAGTGCAACAGCAAGCAGGTGCAACGTAGACATGTACAACAGCAATGCAATGCACAACAAACACACAGGTCAAGATCAGGCCAAACTAGCAGCTCAATAACAAGTGCAATAAGCTTCATGTGCATCAATTCACACATATACACATATATACAAGTCTATATTTTTTCCAACATAAAATTTGTTGTGACGACCCGGAATTTTTGAGTATTTGAAATTGAAATACTTAATTAATTTTAAATATTCAGAGGTTAATTATAAACTTAAATTTCAAATATCGCTGTTTATTGAGTAATTTAATAATTAAATTAAATTTATTTGAAGTTGGATAAAATAGTAAATCTGGCATTCTAAGCTAATTAAAAATATTTTGAAAGCTCGTAAAATTCGTAATGATAATACTAAAGATAATAGAAGCTTCAGAATGTAATTTCAAACTGTTTTATCCAGTTTTGAAATTATATCGTTTGAATCGATATTTAAAAATAGCCTTCCGAGGCACAGTCTCGGAATTCAACGAAACCAGTTCCATTGGATCTGTAATAGTTAGATATTATCGGATTTCAATTTTCGTAGCAATCGGAGTTGTCGTGTGACCCTGGCCGCTCAAAACGCTTAGGAACTATTTTAATCGATTTAATTTAAATTTGATCATTTACTTCCGTAACTCGTGCATACAATCAAATTAGCCTTCGGAACACGTTCCATTATGTTCGGAATGCGGGTAAAATCTTATAAGCGTCTGTCGGCATGTCTGATTCGGGGTTCGGGATTTCGCGTTATGCAACGAGATATTTTGAATATATTTATATATAAAAATCAACTCAGCCACCCTATTCTATACCTACGTACGCTTAGCCGACATCCTGTAGCCTTTTTCTTCATCACGCAGCTTTCTGTTTATATCACGTACCCTTTTTCCTTCTCTCAAAAGCAAAAGAAATAAAATGGCTTCCAAACGAACTCCTCTTCATTTCAAAATCCATGCCCTATCCTCATTCTCGTTTTCTGTTAATCGAATTGAAAAAATAGAAGAAGGGGTGACTGGGTTTATGAATCAAATCGAGTCGAGCTCCCTTCCTTTTTCAAAAGCAAAACTCTTCTGTCGTTCAAATCAATAGCCACCTTCTTTCCCAGCTTCAAAATTCACGAAGAAAACTCGCTCTCGTTCGTTATAAAAAAAAATCGATCGTTCGAAACCCTTCCCTCTTCATTTCAAACTGCCGAATTCAATTCGAATTCGATTCGAAACCCTTCCTAGCTATCTTCCTCCGAAATCAATCGAGCCGCTTCCATGATGGGATGAGTAGCTCGAATCGCGAAAGGGTAGGAGTCGCGAGCATCGCGGCTGCGCGAGTAGGCAAGGGACGATGTGGGTATTGGCGGCAACTCGAAGTGATGAGCCTGAGCTCGAGCGCGAGAGGCCTGGAGAGTCGTGTTCATCGTCACGCGTGGGGATGGGTGAAGCTCACGAATCGAGATGTGGATTCGGGAGGCTGCACGACTTCGAACTTTGGAGGCAACGTTGGTGCACGTTTGATTGGGGGATTCGAGATTCTCATTGAGGATACGGTGGTGCCTTAGGGTCAGCGAGCTTGTAGTGGGGTCACGAGGGTGTGGCGGTGCTAGTGTAGGGACGAAGTCGATATGATGTTGTCTGAGGTCATGTTGGGGTGAGCAGCTCCTTGCTTTCTTTTTCTTCGATTTGGAAAATAAATATGAAGAGGGTTAACTTATTTAATTTCTGCAATTAGGATATTGGTGTACATATATAGTTTTGAGAATATAAAATTAGTCTACTGTTTAACTTTGGAATATGTACAGGAATTTCTAGAAAATGATTGAAGGGTTAGTTAAAATTTGGATTTTTAAATCGGTATAAGTTATTTTATAAGTATGAATATATATATGTGGTTTCAAAAAGGAAATATATATATTCACTTACTATTTAATTTTTAATATAAGTATTTAGGAGGTTAACTTAATTAAATTAGCCTATTCTTTTATTTTAGCATTGGGAATAATTTATAAAAGGAAAATTAGTTTGAATAAAATTCTTAGTTAACTAAATTATAAAAAGGAAAATAAATTGTTTGATTAGTTCAAAATATTAATAAATTGTATAAATTGTTTATACAAGGTCAAAATCGTGGAGAAATGGCTGAAATGGAAATGGATTGCAAATTTAAAAGCAAAGGTGAGTTAATCTCACTCAGCTGAATTTTTAATTTAAATTTAAATGGTTAAATTTAAAAAAAATTGATTGGATGATTGTATTGATTGATGTGCTATATTATATATAGTAGTATATATAGCAATATATACATATTGGCGTATGTATATATTGGAATTGTTGATATTCCCACAGTATATAGTGGATGAGACCCTATGCGCCGCATAATAGCGGATGATATTTTATAAAACCCATATACCGCGATATTCCACCTTGAAGTGGAATTGGTATTGTGCTAACATCTGTGGATGCAGGAAAACAGGTTGGAGGGATCCAACTGGATTCCTCAAAATATTTAATTTTGTTTAAATATTCTGTGATATGATTGTTGATATCCTGTGATGATTTATATTGGATAATCGGGTTGGATTGAATTTCCCAGTATAATGAGTTATCAAAAGCAATTGAATTGGATTTTAGGGAATAAATAAAAGAGTAAAATTTAAGTTAAGTAATTCTAGTGAATTCAAATAAATTAAATATGGAAAAGGGAAATTTCGAATAAACAAAGAAATATTGAATTTAAAGAAACTTATGTGATGTTTTTTTAAAGGGATAAATAATTTATTTTAATTCAATGTTTAAATGTAATTAAAAAGAAAGAAGGGATTTGGGAAATCTGAAACGTGTGTTTCGGTTTAAAGATTTTAAATCATAATGAGAAATAAAATCTAGAAGTTAATGAATTTGGAAATAAATGGATTAAGTAAGGAAATTTATTTCAAAGTAAATTAAATTGGAGAATCAATTGTAAATTGATTTAAATATTTAGGGATTTGAAATTTAAAGAGAAATGAGATTTTGGAGATATAAACTGGGTTTATAAAGTGAAATGGAATATCAGAGGATATTTGAAATATAAATTCAAGGTGGGAATTTATAAAGGAATATGAATTGGTTTAAAAATAAATGTTGATTTATTTTTAAAAAGATGGAAATGAGAAGTGTATTTCTCTGGATAGCCAAGTACGTTTTCCAAGGCAATTTTAAATATAAGTTAAAAGTTTTAATATGTTTTAAAAAGCATATTTTAGAAAATTGATTATTTCTAAATGTTAAAGTCTAACGTAGTACTTTCAAAAATCTATTATTGTAGTAATTATATAAAAGTGATTTGGTATTATGTTTTAAAGAGGAAGTTAGTTATATTTATAAAGTGGTTTTATTTTAAATATTCTTAAAATATATATTTTGATAAAGTATTAAAGTAGTTTTAAAATTTCAATGTTATAAAGTATATTTAAATAAAGTATTTTTAAATTATTTTAAAATTAAAAGTATTTTGTACTTGGTGATTCAGTGGAAATAAATTATTTGGGAAATGTATTCCGTAAGCGGAAACTGTTTTGAAATTGTTTCAAATGAGTCTTGAAATTTGGAAATATATCTTGGAAAGATATTTGAGGCAAATAAATAATGTGGGAAATTATTTATTGTGTGATGGTTGCTATGGATGTGAATTGATAGTTAAATAACCGACTATCAATATTGGCCAAATGCGCTGATCGTTTCGAAGAGACCGGGATCGGGTTTCCGTATACCAGGATTCTAGGTCTGGAGACTCGAATACCACTTCGATCCGGTTTGTACGTTTCGTGTAACGTGTTCAGAGTCGAAGATGGAGCAGTGAAGTGCAAGGGCTAGTCGCTACTAATCCTGAGGATATTTCCAAAATGGATGTAGTAGGAATAGTGCCTTCGGTTCCGTTCGAACCCGGGACGGACTTGTATGGACGAATGCTTTCGTGACATCGTCAGGTGGACGATGGGCATTCTAAGGGATATGTGCTATAAAGGTATCGTTTAGCCTCGAGCCTCATCAACCGGGAATGACTGAAAATCAGGGGTTATGCAGCAAGGCTTCGTGGGTAGCCCCCACTTGAGAGTAAGGTCATCCCTGTCTAGATGTCCCTTTATTTCGGCTTAGTGTTGCGGTTGCTGATCCCAACCGTGGGGTGATTTTATTTGGAATTATCCAGTAAGGGATGATTCCGGCCTTGTGTTGCAGGGGAGCGGGCGTACTCCTCGGTACTGTGATCTAGGCCACGTACTGTGTCAGGTGGTACCCCAGTGCCTAGTCATTCGTTGGAAATCCATTCTCCCTACGTGCCTGTACGGTTTTGATTGTGCCCAACTATTGTTGAAATGTGAGATGCAAGCATTTCAGCTAGATTCTATTTTACTTTCTGTAGACACTATTATAATATCAAAGGATTTTGATATAAAGTGTTTTAGCTATCGTAAGGTAAAAACCCGACATGTTTATTTGTGGCGTGGTCTTACGAGATGCTTTTGTTTTCTAAAGATTTTGAAACTTTAATAATCAATTTGAGTGTGATTTTCTCACGCTGGTTTTCCAGACTGACTCGGGTATTGTTTTATATGATGCTCGGGTCAGACCGAGTATTATAGGTTACAGGATATGATGATGTGGAGCTCAGGAGATGAGCTGGATGGCGAGACGTATCTCTCATACTTGTTTATATATATATATATATTCCGCTGTGTTGATTGTTGTACTCTGTTGTATTGAGGACATGATATGGTTATTGTCCAGTTGTATGTTATGTGTTCTCTGGTGTATACTCTGATGCTATATTATATTAAACTGATATAGTTTTGATTTGTGTAAAGATCTGTTAATATATATTATATTTTATTCCGCTGCGATGGTTAGATTCTGATTTTGTTTTCTATTTTTCTTCTTCTACCTCTTCTTCTTAACTAAAATGGTTCGATTTTCCGGGTCTGGAAAGTCGGGTCGTTACATTTGGTATCAGAGCTTAGGCTAGCGATAACCTTGGCTCTGGTGGGAATTTTGAGAGTAGTAATAAATATGAGCGCGTATTTGTTAGTGGATATAAAATGGTTTTATATTGTGTTGGTTGGTTTATTGAGTAGTTTATGGATTCTGGTCAATGCGAGTAATTAACGTTATTGATAGGGATCTCTAAACACTCGAATAGAACAATTCGACACAATATTGTTTTAAAATGGGTAGATGAAATAATTTTACCCAAATTATTTTTGTATATAAAGAGTATAAATTTTTGTAAAGTATTATAGTATTTGGATGTTTGGATGAAAATATTCTAACAAATAAATAAATATATATATATATGGTAGGATTATAAAATTAGAAGGATTTACATATTCAATGGGAATTTGCATAAGTATAAATTGTACAAATGAATTATAGCTAAAATTTGATTTAATCAAATTTTAAAATTAAAACCCGGAGATTTTGGAAGTGTTTTCAAAGTGTTTTGAAGACAAATAATAGTATTATTATTTTGAAAAGAATTTCGGAAAGGAAATGGTTTCAAATAAATTTTTGAAAGGGGTATAGCAATGAATTCACTTCAGTTGCTGGAAAATAATTCGGAGGATGACGGCCGCATCTTCAGAATTTATTTTCGAACTTCTGAGTGACGGATTGCTGCCAAATTGATTTACTTAGAAAAATTTGCTTTGTTTTTGAAATTTTCAAAGGAAATTTGTTGGAAATAAAAACCAGGATTGGTTTATATTTTTGAAAAGTGTAATTTTGAAATAAATGGTGATTTCAAAATGATTGAAACTAAAAGCCGGGTGTTTAAAAAAAAAAAGGAAATCCTGATGAAATAAGTTGTAAGCTTATAACTTGAAATGATTTTCAAATCAGGAAGGGGATATAAGCTTTGAATGTTAGCATTAACCTGTAAAGTGAAAAGTTAAAAATGAACTTAACTTGGATTGGGAAATAAAAATTTGACTGGATTGAAATTAATTGAATAGGTTGAGAATAATATCCAGTTGTATTTGAATAAAATTGAATCGAATTGAATTAAATAAATCTGAGTTAAGTTGAATTGGAAAAAAATAAAAATCCAGTTGAGTTATTAAATGGAATTGGATTCTTACCTGAATAAATTGGATAAGGAATTGGATTGGAATAAATAAATTAGAATAACTTGTGAAAGAATTAAAAATCCATGGAAATGTGTAAAATCATAAGTTGTGACATATAAAACTGAAAGTGGGATGGAAACCCCAAAATAAATATTTTGGATGAATTGGAAAATAAACGAATAATTCAAACTTGAATTATAAAATAAATTTAACTCAAGGAAATTAAATGAGGTGATATTTGGAATTAAAAACCAAGTATTGAGATATAAATAGATAATAAATTGGTAAATGAAATATGGAGATGAACCTGAATTGGTTAAATGCAAGTCAGATATAAATTTGATGTGACAAGTATTTTGCTTGTAAATGAATGATGAAATGAATATTCGATGTAAATATAAATGGATTTTTGAATCAATTGTAATAAATATAAGTTCGATTGGATTCAAATAAATTGGATATAAGGAATTGAATTGTGAACCAATGGAATTGAACGGAATGACATTAAAATTGGTTGGAAGCGAGTGAAAACAATAAAATTGGTGGTTGAAACTTTATAAATTACTTTTAAGTGTTATTTGGCAAGTATGACTTGTAAAACCCATGATCTAGCTATTGAAATGAATTGAAATGCTATAAATTTTGTATATTGTCACTTAACTGTTTAAATTGAGTTAGTACAGGTTCAGGGAAGCCGCTTGGCTGATTTTGACTGCGTTAATTGCTTAAATAAATAGCCGCTTGCTTTAAATTGCTAAAAATAAGGTACGCTTACGCAAAAATTCAAAATAGGAGATATAAACTATTTATATTGATAAATTGTGATTTCCGGCCTGAGGCCGATGTATATATATATATATTTGTGCATCCTGCGATATCGCAGAAGTCCCTCCGTACAAGGGAGACTCTGCCAAAATTTTCCGTAAATTTTGGGAGTTAGATTTTTTTTTGAAATTTTGGAAATGTTCATTAACGATAAATGATTTAAATTTGCTAAGCAAATGGAATTGAAAACTGAATAATTGGAATCTATTTTAATTGTGAATGTAAAGTAAGTGAAGTCGAAGGAACTAAAGAAGTGAAGTTTGCGAATAAACAGTTAATCGAAATTTAAATTAATTAGTAAGTGCAACTAATTAAATATTCGAGTGGAAGCCAAATTTAAAGTAAGTGGAATTGTAAAGGCAAAAGTGAATAGAGATGGATATGAACTTCAATAGTGAAGTGAAAATAAGTATAAGCAGTATGTAAAATATTTATATTGAACTTAAGAAGTATGGTGAAATTCTTAAGTAATTTTATTGAGGAAAATTATTCTAGATGGAAAATTGAATGACGATTAAAATTTGAAGTTGTGAAATGGGAAAATTGTGGATAAGTGAATGTAGTCAAAATGAATGTGAATAAAGGAAAATTGATAAAACTGATAATCAATTGAAATTAATACGTAGGATGTACGTATATTATTTTATTCGCATAGTGATTTGATCCGGATTCGAGCACAAAATTTCGAGGTAATTATACCGATCCGAGTTGGGATTTTTCACTCGATTTTCGACGGTGAACCTGGATATGGATTGTTGATTGATTCTGGATATTCTCTATCATAGTTGGTGGCTATGCAAGGAGAATGACGGTTTCTGATCAAGAAACCAGATCTGAGTCCGCACTAGGAAGTCGGGTGGACGATACTAGTTCGGAAGTGAAATTGTGTGATCGATTGAGCGATCGAAAGTGATTTTGCGTACGGATGGTATATGTGCATCGTACGGGCTTAAGTAAAACAAATATTGGAAATTTGTAAAGAAAAGTATAAAATGACTTTGGGATTGGGAGTGAATATTATTGCTTAGTATGATATACAGGTGTATAAAAGCAATGGATAAATTGGGATTTTGATTTTTGAAGATAAAATTTAAATGGTCCGACAAAAAGGTATGTATTTGAATTTCTGTATGAAATTTGATTGGGTTTTTGATCCAGCCACTTGGCTTTTTGTTTTCTTTTTGAGATTGGGAGGCCGTAGAGCCATTTTGTAGTAGTACCGAGCTAGCCGCGCAAAGGAGACGCTGGCGAAATTTTTCGGAAATTTAGGGAGTTAGAAAAATTTTGGAAAATTTTGATAATTCAAAATTTGAATTCAAATTTAAATTTGAATGAATAAGTAGGTGGTATGGGTTGAACTTATGAATAAGTTTGGGAAGTTAAAAGATGATTAGAGTATCATTAATAAAAGATTGTTTGGGTATTGTTAAAACTGTTTGAATTTGGGGAATAGTTAACGGGGATTGAATCATTCTTCCTAACTAGTAATTTCGGGGACGAAATTCTTTTAAGGGGGGAGGAATGTGACGACCCGGAATTTTTGAGTATTTGAAATTGAAATACTTAATTAATTTTAAATATTCAGAGGTTAATTATAAACTTAAATTTCAAATATCGCTGTTTATTGAGTAATTTAATAATTAAATTAAATTTATTTGAAGTTGGATAAAATAGTAAATCTGGCATTCTAAGCTAATTAAAAATATTTTGAAAGCTCGTAAAATTCGTAATGATAATACTAAAGATAATAGAAGCTTCAGAATGTAATTTCAAACTGTTTTATCCAGTTTTGAAATTATATCGTTTGAATCGATATTTAAAAATAGCCTTCCGAGGCACAGTCTCGGAATTCAACGAAACCAGTTCCATTGGATCTGTAATAGTTAGATATTATCGGATTTCAATTTTCGTAGCAATCGGAGTTGTCGTGTGACCCTGGCCGCTCAAAACGCTTAGGAACTATTTTAATCGATTTAATTTAAATTTGATCATTTACTTCCGTAACTCGCGCATACAATCAAATTAGCCTTCGGAACACGTTCCATTATGTTCGGAATGCGGGTAAAATCTTATAAGCGTCTGTCGGCATGTCTGATTCGGGGTTCGGGATTTCGCGTTATGCAACGAGATATTTTGAATATATTTATATATAAAAATCAACTCAGCCACCCTATTCTATACCTACGTACGCTTAGCCGACATCCTGTAGCCTTTTTCTTCATCACGCAGCTTTCTGTTTATATCACGTACCCTTTTTCCTTCTCTCAAAAGCAAAAGAAATAAAATGGCTTCCAAACGAACTCCTCTTCATTTCAAAATCCATGCCCTATCCTCATTCTCGTTTTCTGTTAATCGAATTGAAAAAATAGAAGAAGGGGTGACTGGGTTTATGAATCAAATCGAGTCGAGCTCCCTTCCTTTTTCAAAAGCAAAACTCTTCTGTCGTTCAAATCAATAGCCACCTTCTTTCCCAGCTTCAAAATTCACGAAGAAAACTCGCTCTCGTTCGTTATAAAAAAAAATCGATCGTTCGAAACCCTTCCCTCTTCATTTCAAACTGCCGAATTCAATTCGAATTCGATTCGAAACCCTTCCTAGCTATCTTCCTCCGAAATCAATCGAGCCGCTTCCATGATGGGATGAGTAGCTCGAATCGCGAAAGGGTAGGAGTCGCGAGCATCGCGGCTGCGCGAGTAGGCAAGGGACGATGTGGGTATTGGCGGCAACTCGAAGTGATGAGCCTGAGCTCGAGCGCGAGAGGCCTGGAGAGTCGTGTTCATCGTCACGCGTGGGGATGGGTGAAGCTCACGAATCGAGATGTGGATTCGGGAGGCTGCACGACTTCGAACTTTGGAGGCAACGTTGGTGCACGTTTGATTGGGGGATTCGAGATTCTCATTGAGGATACGGTGGTGCCTTAGGGTCAGCGAGCTTGTAGTGGGGTCACGAGGGTGTGGCGGTGCTAGTGTAGGGACGAAGTCGATATGATGTTGTCTGAGGTCATGTTGGGGTGAGCAGCTCCTTGCTTTCTTTTTCTTCGATTTGGAAAATAAATATGAAGAGGGTTAACTTATTTAATTTCTGCAATTAGGATATTGGTGTACATATATAGTTTTGAGAATATAAAATTAGTCTACTGTTTAACTTTGGAATATGTACAGGAATTTCTAGAAAATGATTGAAGGGTTAGTTAAAATTTGGATTTTTAAATCGGTATAAGTTATTTTATAAGTATGAATATATATATGTGGTTTCAAAAAGGAAATATATATATTCACTTACTATTTAATTTTTAATATAAGTATTTAGGAGGTTAACTTAATTAAATTAGCCTATTCTTTTATTTTAGCATTGGGAATAATTTATAAAAGGAAAATTAGTTTGAATAAAATTCTTAGTTAACTAAATTATAAAAAGGAAAATAAATTGTTTGATTAGTTCAAAATATTAATAAATTGTATAAATTGTTTATACAAGGTCAAAATCGTGGAGAAATGGCTGAAATGGAAATGGATTGCAAATTTAAAAGCAAAGGTGAGTTAATCTCACTCAGCTGAATTTTTAATTTAAATTTAAATGGTTAAATTTAAAAAAAATTGATTGGATGATTGCATTGATTGATGTGCTATATTATATATAGTAGTATATATAGCAATATATACATATTGGCGTATGTATATATTGGAATTGTTGATATTCCCACAGTATATAGTGGATGAGACCCTATGCGCCGCATAATAGCGGATGATATTTTATAAAACCCATATACCGCGATATTCCACCTTGAAGTGGAATTGGTATTGTGCTAACATCTGTGGATGCAGGGAAACAGGTTGGAGGGATCCAACTGGATTCCTCAAAATATTTAATTTTGTTTAAATATTCTGTGATATGATTGTTGATATCCTGTGATGATTTATATTGGATAATTGGGTTGGATTGAATTTCCCAGTATAATGAGTTATCAAAAGCAATTGAATTGGATTTTAGGGAATAAATAAAAGAGTAAAATTTAAGTTAAGTAATTCTAGTGAATTCAAATAAATTAAATATGGAAAAGGGAAATTTCGAATAAACAGAGAAATATTGAATTTAAAGAAACTTATGTGATGTTTTTTTTAAAGGGATAAATAATTTATTTTAATTCAATGTTTAAATGTAATTAAAAAGAAAGAAGGGATTTGGGAAATCTGAAACGTGTGTTTCGGTTTAAAGATTTTAAATCATAATGAGAAATAAAATCTAGAAGTTAATGAATTTGGAAATAAATGGATTAAGTAAGGAAATTTATTTCAAAGTAAATTAAATTGGAGAATCAATTGTAAATTGATTTAAATATTTAGGGATTTGAAATTTAAAGAGAAATGAGATTTTGGAGATATAAACTGGGTTTATAAAGTGAAATGGAATATCAGAGGATATTTGAAATATAAATTCAAGGTGGGAATTTATAAAGGAATATGAATTGGTTTAAAAATAAATGTTGATTTATTTTTAAAAAGATGGAAATGAGAAGTGTATTTCTCTGGATAGCCAAGTACGTTTTCCAAGGCAATTTTAAATATAAGTTAAAAGTTTTAATATGTTTTAAAAAGCATATTTTAGAAAATTGATTATTTCTAAATGTTAAAGTCTAACGTAGTACTTTCAAAAATCTATTATTGTAGTAATTATATAAAAGTGATTTGGTATTATGTTTTAAAGAGGAAGTTAGTTATATTTATAAAGTGGTTTTATTTTAAATATTCTTAAAATATATATTTTGATAAAGTATTAAAGTAGTTTTAAAATTTCAATGTTATAAAGTATATTTAAATAAAGTATTTTTAAATTATTTTAAAATTAAAAGTATTTTGTACTTGGTGATTCAGTGGAAATAAATTATTTGGGAAATGTATTCCGTAAGCGGAAACTGTTTTGAAATTGTTTCAAATGAGTCTTGAAATTTGGAAATATATCTTGGAAAGATATTTGAGGCAAATAAATAATGTGGGAAATTATTTATTGTGTGATGGTTGCTATGGATGTGAATTGATAGTTAAATAACCGACTATCAATATTGGCCAAATGCGCTGATCGTTTCGAAGAGACCGGGATCGGGTTTCCGTATACCAGGATTCTAGGTCTGGAGACTCGAATACCACTTCGATCCGGTTTGTACGTTTCGTGTAACGTGTTCAGAGTCGAAGATGGAGCAGTGAAGTGCAAGGGCTAGTCGCTACTAATCCTGAGGATATTTCCAAAATGGATGTAGTAGGAATAGTGCCTTCGGTTCCGTTCGAACCCGGGACGGACTTGTATGGACGAATGCTTTCGTGACATCGTCAGGTGGACGATGGGCATTCTAAGGGATATGTGCTATAAAGGTATCGTTTAGCCTCGAGCCTCATCAACCGGGAATGACTGAAAATCAGGGGTTATGCAGCAAGGCTTCGTGGGTAGCCCCCACTTGAGAGTAAGGTCATCCCTGTCTAGATGTCCCTTTATTTCGGCTTAGTGTTGCGGTTGCTGATCCCAACCGTGGGGTGATTTTATTTGGAATTATCCAGTAAGGGATGATTCCGGCCTTGTGTTGCAGGGGAGCGGGCGTACTCCTCGGTACTGTGATCTAGGCCACGTACTGTGTCAGGTGGTACCCCAGTGCCTAGTCATTCGTTGGAAATCCATTCTCCCTACGTGCCTGTACGGTTTTGATTGTGCCCAACTATTGTTGAAATGTGAGATGCAAGCATTTCAGCTAGATTCTATTTTACTTTCTGTAGACACTATTATAATATCAAAGGATTTTGATATAAAGTGTTTTAGCTATCGTAAGGTAAAAACCCGACATGTTTATTTGTGGCTTGGTCTTACGAGATGCTTTTGTTTTCTAAAGATTTTGAAACTTTAATAATCAATTTGAGTGTGATTTTCTCACGCTGGTTTTCCAGACTGACTCGGGTATTGTTTTATATGATGCTCGGGTCAGACCGAGTATTATAGGTTACAGGATATGATGATGTGGAGCTCAGGAGATGAGCTGGATGGCGAGACGTATCTCTCATACTTGTTTATATATATATATATTCCGCTGTGTTGATTGTTGTACTCTGTTGTATTGAGGACATGATATGGTTATTGTCCAGTTGTATGTTATGTGTTCTCTGGTGTATACTCTGATGCTATATTATATTAAACTGATATAGTTTTGATTTGTGTAAAGATCTGTTAATATATATTATATTTTATTCCGCTGCGATGGTTAGATTCTGATTTTGTTTTCTATTTTTCTTCTTCTACCTCTTCTTCTTAACTAAAATGGTTCGATTTTCCGGGTCTGGAAAGTCGGGTCGTTACATTTGTCTTCAACTCAAAACAAATATATTATATATATTCACAAATATATTACATTAGAAAATTCTTTTAATACTATCTTAGATAAATATTTATATTTATATACAATAATCCATAAATCAATTTCATATTAAAATAGCCAACGTTGTCGTGCCATATATTTTAGTGATCCGCTTCGCCAATTGGCTATAATGTTGACTTGCGTAGGATTTTTATATCAACACTGCTTCGCCAATGATCTCAACTTCATACTGATATCCAATGGCTACATATATTGTTCAAAATATATTCAAATCTAGAAAAATAAGGTTTTCATTCTTCAAACAATATATTATTCAACAAATAATATATAATACTAAGTAAACTATTTCTTATATCATTCCAAAATATCATATCAGATTTTCCTCGTTTAAGTGTTTAGGAATCCCTATCGAATACGTGTGCACCCACATTGACCAGAATTCTTAAAACAGTCGACGGACAAATTAACGCGAATTTAATTACAAAGGTTTTTTTCAAGTATTTTAATATGTATAAATATATTTAATTTAGTTTTCTTACTTTGTAAAAATCATATACTTTCTTCTAGTAGATTTACATATTAATGATGATTACATTATTACCCAAATAACCTATCACTATCAACACACAATCAAACATCCACAAGCAAGCATTTAATTTAATTAATTAATTTTTATTTATATGTATAGTAAATTTTCAACCATAAGCAACATTGCAATTCATCACACATCAATCAAACAAACAACAAACAAGCAAACTACTTCAATGGAATCTATCTATCAGCTTCGGTTGCGCAACTTTGATCACTATTGGATCATTCTACTTATATTCACCTCATCATAATTTAGAAATATGAAGTATTCTTAATGTGATATTCAGATTAGGGTCTTTTACAACTTCCTTAACCGAACTACTTCATTCTCGATCAAGGCACACATAGATTTATTTAACATCACCAAAGCTAACACTACTGCTTGGGCCAATAACTCTTTTCTTCACTACCTTCTTTAATAACTTCTGTTTCACATGAAGACAAATAAATCGAAGAAGTAGATATAAGAATAATATATAGTAGAAAAACAACAAGTACATCCCCATATGATTACCCCAATAATCATCTTATATTCCTACTATCCCTTTTATATAGGGTAACTACCCAGCACTCACAAAGGGATGGAGACTCCAACTCTCATATAAGGTTAAGACTCATGTCCCAAATATATAATGTATTGTTCTAAACCTGCTTTGATACCAAATGTAAACATCCCTACCTCTATACCCATACAAGAGTACTATAGAGTAATATTATCGGATAACATAGAGAATGAGGCAACATGGGCTACACAAATGAATATTCCCTTGGGCTAACACTGGTACATATTTAAATATCAAATAAAACTCACCACAAAGCGTACACAGTATCGATACAAAGTAATAAACACATGTGCCCCCAGGATAGAATAATATAAAATAAACATTATATAATAGAGAACACAGAGTCAATGACGTAGTGACAAGATATAATATAAAATATATAAGTTATGATATACATCACAATGTCAATTGGATACATGACTATATACAATACAAAATAATATACTACAACACTGATTAACTAGCGTTCTCAATGCCCAAATAATACAGGTTGGTCTCATCGTCTTTGTACCTGAAATATCTCAGACTGACCGGAGTATTATATAAATACTAATCGGGTTAGACTATATCTAAATCCAAGGTTAGTAAACATAAACTCAGTATATACTGGGTATAAATATAATAGTGTCATCTCAAACAATCTCAAATATCATATAACATAAAACATCACAAAACCCAACATAAAAAGATCATCACCCATATGAAATCACATCAAATATTACTCGATCGAAACAATATCAAATGGGTGAATCATCCATATCAAAATCCAAAAATTATCAATACTCGAGATATCATCAAGAGTAGTCGGGCTAGCATATAGTAATGCCCAAGTATATCTCTCAATCTCAACTAATAAAATACCATCATCAAATAATGTAAAATAGACTATCTGATTGTAAAATATAGGGCACCTACCCTTAGTCAGATATAATAAAAGATATGAGAATAAACTATACTTAGGACGCCTATCCAAATATAATCTCATCTCGTCGTATATAAATAAATCCACATAAATCAGATAGGTAACGATTGTACAACAGACATAAAGTCCCAAGTAGAGTCATATATACATCAATATGTAGGTCACCTAACTTTGGGTCACCTAACCTATAACTATACTTAGGTGAGGTGTATCAATAGAATATGCCAAGCTACCACTACGTTAGAACCAGAAGGGAGACTAATGGTCGTCAGCCCGCTTCAGGAGCCCAGGGCCACCAAACCGGATATTCCCCTACAGCCTTCAATTACCTTAGTGGACATCATGACACATATCCATCAGTGGCTCGTCAACGGGTAGCCTCTTAGTCAGGACCCTGCTTTGCCTCAATAGGTAATAGATTACTAGCCTATGCGACATAATAGGCGCTATAGGGCACCTACCCTATTGGTCACCTAACCCAAATATCATAATACTGGGCACCTACCCAATGGGCCACCTAACCCAAATCATGTGATGTGCATCAAAAAATAATATCCAATAAAAAGGTGTTGCGGATCTGGGGTGTGACAGGTAAAAGGAGTACATCATGATTGTGGCACACAATATCAATAAATATAAGGGCACCTACCTTGCTCACACCTATGAGCATTACCACCTCACGTAAGTACAATCTTATAATACTATTCCCATCACGTGAGTGTCATCTACTTACAGTGAATAACCAAATAAGTATCACATCAGCGTCCCATACCATCATATTACGCTATATCGTTTATTAAATGCTCATAAATTACACTCAATTTCCATAATATTCTATATGACGAGGCCAAAGAATAACCAAAGAAATATTACAAAGTGCCTCATCTCTAACAGTATTATAACTCTGATTGTTCAGATTTCTCGTCACATAGAACTAAATATCACAAAATCACATAGAAGAATGTCATCATCGTATCATATCGAAATCACCAATTAAATCAATATCAACGGTGATTCATTCATGTCAACCAAAATTGATATAGAAATAATAAAAAATCAGAATAACTTAATTAAACAAATTTATTAAGCATTCAATTATGTAGAACACACTTAATGATTTTTAAATAACCACATCAAGTCTACAATAAAAGAGATAATAACATCATAAATATGATAACACTTCTAAACTTTTTAATTGAATATTTTAAATAAACTTTAAATTATTAAATACACATTTTTCTTTAATTAATTATATAAATATTCTTTTACAATTCCTAATTAAGCAAATTTAATTTAAAATATACTTAGAAATACTTAAAATATTAATTAGAACGTTCCTCTTTATTTCTATAATCCCAAAGACTTAAATACCAAATTTTGCTTTTAAACCTTTACTTGTATATTTTAAAACATTCAAAATAATTTTACAAACCAAATATCCTTTATAAAAATATTACCAAAATTTTCTACAATTAATTACTATTTTTAAATAAATATATATACTTTAAAATAAATTATATTTGCTTCAAACAATAGAATATAATTCAAAACTTTCACAATATTCAAATCCTTCAAAATCTCTTTAAAAATTCAAATATAATTGATAAAGATCATGTCACAGTTTTTATAATTAAAAAATATTTTAGAATAAATTTATAAATCACTTTATACTCAAAGTCTTTGGTAACTAATATTAAAATCACTTAATTACATTTAAAAATCATTTCATAACCGTTTATAATTGCCAAAATATTTCCTAAAGTAAAACATTACAAATAAAATAAGTTAAGATGGCATTTCATATACCTTTAGACCAATTCAAAACAATGATTCAAGCAACAACCGATATTTCATTTAATTTCAATAGAATTAAAATCAATATAATATATTTCGTATTTTTCCAAGTTTTGATAAAACTCCTTCAATAATATTAAATAACCTTTACATAGAAAATCTCTTTAAATAATAGAATCATTTTCATAATATCTTTTATAAAATAACATTATATTTTATTTTGCCTTTAAAATCAATTCCAACTTATAATATATTATAATATTGATTAAAAAGGGTTTTATAACCAAAGGAAAACTATACTTATATTTATAATTAAAAATATATTTATAAGTTGGAAAGTAGCTAAACTGAATAAAATTTAGTAAGTTATTTATAAAATACTTTTAATAAAATTTCAAAACCCTTAAATAAATTTTTCCATAACCTTCAAAACATCTTCTTTTTAAAAGAAATAAGAAAATCAATAAATATCTAAATGTATAAATTATGTAGTAAAATTACTCCACAGATATCTCAATCACTGCTATGAATATATCATCTAACCCAGTCGATTTCCATCAAGCTTCGATCTTCCATAAAATACTCATATAGATATACTAATACATATATTCAACTTGTAATCGGACAGAGTTCCATTTGCAAATTGGCACATCCACTCAACACAGTCAACTAGCCTTCGAACAACGACTATCCCAAACTAATACGCCAAATAATCCATTTAACAAATCAATTCAAGCGATAAATGCAACATAAATATGATTATTGCATAGCGATAAAGATATAGATGTAGTGTGAGTGTGAAACTCACCGAAAATCTCAAGCAAAAAGTTCACTGCCTTCATCGCTGAGTCATGCATCAGCCAACGTCAACTCCAGCTCCCAAGCCTACGACCCTACAAATCAAGATGCCCTAGGACGCATCTCCTCCAATATTGAACTCGCTTATGCTTGCCACATCGCGATCATCATTTGCATGCACCAGAACCTACTCACAGTACTCTAGATCATCACTCCTTCATCACATCGTCAGTCTCAGGTCACTCCTCCCCTAGCGTCGACAGCGTTGCCAGTATCTTCAGGCCATGCATGCCTTCATTCATTATTATTTTCTTGGTTTCAAATCATGGTTTTGGAGTTCAGGATAAATCTAGAGGGGTTGGGCAAAAGAGGAATCGCGTTAGGAAATATATGGTTTGTATTTGCAAGTAAAGATGTAGGCTTGGGCTATACGATTTTAGGCTTTGTTTTAATTACTAGTATTATTTTCTTCTTTTCTTTTGAATAACCTTTGTAATTAAAATTTTAATTTAATTTAAATTGATATACACTTTAAAATATTTCATATTCAATTTATTACAACAAAATCTTTTATTAAATATAATTTAATTGACAAAAATTTATTTTAAAATATTAATCATCAAATATTGAATTCGAACAATTTATTTTATTTAAATCTATTTATTTATGCAGTGTAAAAAACAAGGTTGTTACAGATAAAGTATGTAATTTACCAGTCATCAAGACATCGTTCTGACCCTCTCCTCATTACAACCCACATGATACATTTAAAGGGACATGATTCTAGTACAAGATGGGAATAATAGGTGGGCATGTCTTCTCATTCATGCTCTACACTGACAAGGCAACTAGATATCTAAGGTAGTAGTCTTAGTCGGTATATATATATGTTTTATTGTATTTTCCTATCTGCTATGAGTTCACATAGATAACTCTCTAATATACTTATGTTTATTATAGGTTACCAACACCAACGATCCGTACCCCAACGGACTTCGGTTTTCGATTTAGTCAAAAACGAGCCTATTAAGATGCGAGTTGTTACAGCTAAATAGTCAATGCGGTCTAAATCAGTCATGTTAGGGTCAGCTAATTAAGCTTACCCGTTTAGTAAGATGTCTAGAAAAGTAGTGTCTAGGTTGGGTTTAGTTAATCAATTACTCTGCCATACTTGGCTACCAACCTGGCATGAAAGATGAAGTGAGCCTAAAGGTTGCCCCTAACAGAAAGGCTCAATTTGAATTTTGCATTGGCTTAATTTTCAAATTTGTTTGAAAATTTTAAAAGATATATTGAATTTTAAAGTTAAATTTAAAATATTAAATAAAATTTATAAAAGTTATAAAATGTATTTTTGTAATTATTTTGAAATTAAATTAGTAATTTGAAAATTATTTGAAATTTAGTAAAGTGGATTATTAAATAAATAATTAAAAGTTAATTAAATAAATTAAAACATATATATGTTGACATACATACATACATATATATAATAATGTTATAGTATAACATGTATATATATTTATCTTAAATTGTTTAATGAAATAAAATAATTTTCAATTTATTAACATATTTAATTAAAATTGTTTTAATTAAATGAAATATTTATTTTATAAATAAATAAAGTAAACATTAATTAATAAAAAGAGATGAACATACGTAATGATATATGCATGTAAAAGTATAAATGTTATAGTTAATGTTCATTTTAAATTATTTAGGATGAATAAAATAAAATTTTGAATAAAATAAAATAAAATAAATTACTTGCATACTCTCTAATTATTAAGAAAACCCAAGATATGGATGTTATGTGTAGTATTGTAAATATATTGTTAGACGAGATAAAGTATATGTACATATTTGTTGAGAAACTTAAAGTACATACATATGTATGTAGGCCCTTGCAAAATGGTGGATATGAGTGAATAATCTCTTTCAATTTGTTGACTAAACTCAAGGTTGAGATTGAGAATAGGACAAAGACCATGAGTTTGGAGTTGTATACATTACGATCGATAAAATGTTATGCATTGCTTACAGGCCTATGATTTGTTTAGCAAACTCAAGGTTAGAATTCCAAGGCAAATGAGTCCTAACGTCCATTAGAGAAATCAAAAGATTTCTCTATTTTTTCTTAGGGTTTTGAGAGGCATAAAAATCTAATGGGAGTTTTATTAGAAAAATGAAACGGTAACATTTGATCTTTCTAATATTTTAAGAATATTTTCTATGCAAAGCTAAAATAACCTAGATTGATAAATTAATGCAACTAATATAACTGATAAAATGTTTATCGGCTAAAATATACAATTGAACTGGATTAAAATTGACAAGAAATATAAAATATAATCACCTTTAAATCCTTTGGCATATTTTCACTTTAAAACCCATGCAATTGCCAATTTACAAAACCACTAAAACGCTCAAGCTTCACTCGCCTAAGAATTTATTTTTTCGAGAATGTGTAATGTCTGTTATGAGTTTTGAACTCTTAAGAAATGCAAGAATAAGGATATTTAATCTGTATTTAATCACTTATAAATGTTATATGATAAACAGTCATACTTCGTATTTAGGAAACTTCATTGAAATTTGTTTATTGGAAATAAGCAAATAAACCATTATGCGAAATCGTGTATTCAACACGATTGATTGGAATAAGGATTTCTTTTGAATTGTTTGACCATTTTAGAAATGAAAGTTAATATTCAAGAGTGGAGGTAACTTAGGCAAAGTTGGAATGAAGAGAGCGAGTGGTCACCTCTGCTTCATAAGGTACATTGGAAACAAGGATTGTATAAAATACTTAAAGATACTTAATATGCAATGAGAAATGTGATTTCTAATCTAAATTGTGTTATAATATAAAAGATTATTTTATGTAAAAGTCATTTATATGAATTTAAGATATTTGATTGAAAATTCTCGAATGTAAACTAGTTATAGCAAGAGAAATAAATAGCTTATAATAATTAGTTGAATGGAACTTCGTATTTCAAACATTGTTATAATAATGCAAAAATAGTGGGAGCATGCTATATAATACTTATTAGTGGATGTATCAAGGTACAAAAATTTATTTTCATAAATATGCCAAGTATTATTTATGAAATAGTAATTAATTTTAGTATTGATTAAAAGTGAATAAAATAGTTTTATTTTATTATCACTGTTTGAATATACGTTATGAATAAATCTTTTAGAATAATGGTAATCATTGCATTTGCTACATAACACATAATTATCTACAGCTTCTACAATTATTTTGGAATTAAGGACAAAACACATATTTAGTGGAAGCGACATAAGAGTTGGTGAACTCTTTAGATTGGTACATATAGATGTATGCAGTTAAAAGTCCAATGATACCAACAATAATTCCACATACGTCATTTGATTCGCAGATGAATTATCATAAAAATAAACACGTGTATTTGATAGATGTGTAGTTTGTCTATGATAAGTTCATTGACTATAAAACGGAAGTAGAAAATGTAATGTACAAAAGAAATAAAAAAAATTGATTTTATTGAATAGTTAATATATAGGAAAATGGTTCCAAGAGTACCTAAAAATGAACAAGATTCAATTTGAAAAGTCACTCCTCCATGTGATACATAATATTGTATCGATAAGGAGTAAACAGACTTTATTGGGAAAAGTAAAATGGATATTGAGTAAAGTTGAGTTAACTTCTTTCTATAAAGTCATGTACTTGAGAAAAGTATATAAGGTTAAAATTAATTTCACCTAAAGAATAGCTTACAAGACCATACAATGTAAGGGTTTATAAGAAATCCCAATTTAACCCAAGTCAAGGAGTCGAAAGGTTTTGCAAGTCGAAAGACTATACGTAATAATTTTTCATGAGGCATCTTGTGTGAACCACACCAAAAGGAGTTTGGGAATGATCGTCATTAGATGACCAATTTAAATTTTGAACATAAGTATTGTAAACTAAGACCAACCATTTTGATATATAAGGTAACTCATAAAGTGTTTATGAGCACCAATTTTATTGCAATGAGAAACAATTATTGTTTTAAAAAATACCAACTTTGTAGTGAAGTAATTTCTGATGGTAAAATGGATTTGGGTACGATCCAAAGATGAAACTGATTACAGGGGATGAAATGAAATTAACCAAACCTAAACGAACACCATGCACTATAATATCTAATAAATATTCTCGCACATTAAAGAGAGACTACGAGTTTCTTATCAATATCGAGAACAGATAATCCTCAATTGTCAATTAACCATTAAGAGTATTGATTCTGCCATACGGTATGATGCACAAATTCGAAATGGACTCCAAGTACATTATCAAAATATGATTTTGATAGTTGTACCTAAAGGGATTTGATCCATCGAGGGCAAATGTGTCTTCAAGAGAAAGACTAGTGTAGTTGGAATATAGTGAGCAACGTTGATAGATTAACATCGTAATTTCCAATTATTGAAATTATTATAGTAGATTCGTCATTCAACATGCTCAAGTTAATTCAGATTTTTCTCAGAAAGTTATCGCCAGATGTGACTTTGTGTTTTGGTATATATGTAGTAAAACAAAAAATTCTAAATAATGATTTAGAATAGACTGTTTGCATCTAACAACCAAATTTTTTCGAAGTCAGTGGGAGTTATATTGAGTTTTTGGTTTTGGGATATGATCCAAGAACTGATACAAAGTATCATTTGATAAGCATTAAAGTAGAACAATTATTTTGATAGAAATATCAAATTGTTTCATTTTTAGTCAAAATGTAGAGGAAGCCTGTGTCTACAAGTAAGAACATTGAAAGATACATAGATATTTCAAGAGTATAAGTAAACAACTTATTGTTGATTACTTATTGGTGTGCTTATGATAAAATCAATTCTAGTTTAGTTGTTTAATACTCAATATTGGATTTGTAAGTTATATCTTTTATGATAAGTATAAGGGACGGGGGAATGTCACAAAACGACATTCATAGATACTATATTAAAATGTTTAATATGGATCTTGTAAGATGCATTCCTAATGCATTGACAATATGAATTATCATACATGACGTACTGTGTATAATATCGTATTTTGCTAATGCATTCGATACATCAAGCAAATATAAGATCTCAAAATGGTAGTGTATAGTGTTCTCAAATTATTACGAAATACTAGATAACTTTTTATTGAAACAACGAACTCCTTATGGAGTGTATGGAATCAAACTTCATAGATGATATTGAGTACAATATGAATCAATATTAGATTCATGTTTAAACCTTAATCAAGGAGCTTTAAGTTGGAAATGTTCCAAACAAAAGGTCATAACCGATTTAACTAAAAGGAAAAGTATATCACCTTGAATAATGCCACAATAAAAATCAATGTATAAATATAAATGCTTAAATTTATAACTAAGGTAGGGGTGATTCCAAGTATTGAGATTACTATATCACTGTTATATGATAACAATGTAATGATAAGATGCAACGACACAAAATTTTATCACTTTGAATTGGAATATTTAATTAATTTAAATATTCAAATAATTGTTTAAATTGATAAATAATTGTTTTTAATAATGTTAATAAGTGATTTATAATGGTTTTATAAATATATAAACTTGTTTGATAAAGATATACAAACTTCGTCGCATTTTGGCGGATCGACGTCGTATTTTTATAAATGAATTTTAATAATATTTAAAATGGTTTTATAACTTAAATAATTTTGTTTTAATTATTTAAAGATGATAAAAAATTTATTTTCACATTTTGTTTACCTAAATAAATAGTTTGGTTATGTAACGACCCGTAATTTTTCGATAATTAAAATATTAATTTAAATAAGATTTTTGGAATTAATATTGTATGAAATTAAAAATTTGTGATTTATTAATGAGAAAGATAACTAGAATGAAATTCAATAATGTTAATTTAACGTAATCGATGGCTATTTGAGTGTAATCTCAATCAATTGGAAAGATTGCAAAGTTAAATTGGTTAGAAATTGTAAATAAGGAAATAAATCAAATGTTATATTAAATGGTGAGATAGTATGTAATTAGTTGAAATTAGTGAGAGAGTATGTAATTAGTTGAAATTGAATATAACCGGTGCTGTGTAAGTAGTTATAACATTTGTTTGTAGATAATAAACTTATAAATGTGATTAAATTAATTAAAAGGTAACGATTGTTATTTATCACCTATTTATTTAGTCTATTGAAATTAATTTGGAAATCGGTAAAAATTTAGTATAATTGAAATATTGTAATTAATATAGAAAAAGATAATAACCATAGACTATTGATGTAATAAAATGTAAACCAATGTTAATTATATCCATAAGATGATAGTTGATTGAATAATAAGATGCAAATCAGAATAAATGAATTTATTGGAATTTAAATTATAACAAATGAATTTATTGCAATTGCATATTGAACGCCATGATTAGTGCAATATCTAAACATTGGATTTGACATGGAAATTTATTTTAAAAGGATTATAAATTCCTAGGAAATAAAAAATGATAAAATTTGTTAGTTATTAAATTTAAATTTAAAAGGTGATTAATTTAATTTAATAATAATTTATCTTATTAATGTGAAAATAGCCATTTTGGCCACTTCTTGGATTTCGATGAAAACAGTTTCATCGGATCCGTAACAGTGAATTATTGTAAGATTTCAAGTTTCGTAGCGATTAGACTTGTCGTTTGATCGTGCGGGCTCGAAACGTGTAGAATATTTAATGATTAGTCGCCTCATGCTACTCTTTCCTCAGTCACCCAGGCAGATCTTTCAGTTTCGCAAGAGTATGGAAATGCAGACTTCCTCCCCGCATCCTTTTCTTCCAATGGTGCCTCATCTACGCTCGTATCAATACCAAAGATAGACTTAGACATAGAAATATTCCTCTAGACCCTCTTTGAGCTTTCTGCTCGAGGCAAGATGAAACCATTCCTCATCTCTTTTTTACATGTGATTTCTCCTACTATATTTGGGCTGCGACTAGTGCTAACCTCATCGGATATATCCCTGTCCTACACTCATTCTTTGATCACTGGCAATATAACCCTCTTGATAGAAACTTGACTCCCTCGTCACCATTTATAGTTGGTGCATCTGGAAAGAAAGAAATGCGTTTGTTTTCAACAAATCCAAATGCACGGTTGACGGAATCTGTAACAGAATCTCTTACTTATTTTCGCTATGGACAGGATCGGAACGTAGGTGGCCTTTCACTATGAGCCTCCCCCCCAGCGATAATGGCAATGACGACTGATTGGATACTACGTGGGAAGTCTCTCCCTGCTCTTCGTTGGCCATGTACTTACTGGGTCTAGATACTAGATACTTTTGCTTAATTTGGCTATTTATTGTATGTAGTTCTCTCTGTGTATGCTGAACATGGTTATTTTTTGGCTATTGATCAGGCTTGTTGATCGATTACTACATACTTATATTATTTTATAATCGCCTGTGTAGTCTCACGCTACACACCCGTGTTTTTCCAAAAAATTTAATTAAGCTAATTTTAGAAGCTAACTTCTTCATACAATGGAATTAGGACTTGGAACATGTTCCATTGAATTTAAAAATATCAAAAACAAATATATGGGACGACCCATTTTCGTTCCGGAAATGGAACGGGTGTTTCGGGTCGTTATTGTCGTTCTGAACCAATTCGATATGTTATTCAGTCTTATCGGGCCTTGCATATAAATAGATTTTTCTAACCCTAGCAACCTTTCTATTTCTTATTCCTGTACGTACAAAGCTGTCTATCTATTCCTATCTCCTCTCTACAATGGCAGAAACCTATTGTCAATTCCAAAACCCAATTTCAATTTCAAATTCAAATCGAAAAGAAAAATCCTCAAAACTATATCGAATTATATATCGTTGGAAAGCTCTCGACTAGCGTAATCTACTGTAGCAACGATTTGATGCATCGTTTGACCAGAAAATGATGAAGGAATCACGGCCGTTGAAACTAGGGTTTTCATTTTAACGGTGGATCTTCGACGAGGGTTTGATCGAGGAGTGGCGTTGGGTAGAGGTCGTCGAGCAGCACGCATCCATGGGTTCGCATCATGTCAGAGTGGCTCAAGTTCACCTGGAATGGAAAGGAAGAGGAGCGGTGGCGGTTGAACTCGGGGGAGCCGAAAGTGGCGAAGTTGGTCGTGTGGGTGCGGCCTAACTCGAGCAGCGCGGTGGAGTATCGTGGCGATGATGGACGAGGAGGCGGCGAAAATTCAGGGAAGGGTGGTGGCAGAGTAGGGTTCACGGTTGAGAAGGATGTCGAGTAGCTATAGGGCTTGTTCGTAAGGTGACGTGTCCTGTTTATTTTAATTTTCTTTATTATTTAATTTTGATTTTTCAAATGTTCTAACAATCAAAATTTTGCATACGAACTCGGATTCACGCGTAGTTTTCTCCGTTGCGATCGTATCGAAAATTTGGACATTATGGAACTAGTTTGGATGAATTCTGAGACTGTTGAATTTTGGGGCTATAATTGGATTTTAAATCCATTTAAAGTCAAAGGTGGGTGTTTTAACCCACTCACAACTACTAAATTATCTTATGTTAGTTAAATTGAATTTATAATATGATTAGAATTTGATTGGTTGATGTTGGGTATATTTAAATTGTCATTCTAGTAAAATCTGACTTTATTGAATTTAATCGCCATTTAATGTAATATTGAATTTAAATTGCCAGTTAAATACCTGTCAATTATAACCAGTTAATTGTTGTTATTTATTGGTCGATTTGAATGATGATTGTGATGGGTGTTTGATTGTTGATATTGGATGACTGGATGTTATATTTATATATTATTATTACACTGCAAGTTTGCTTAGTTTATTATTAGGAAAATCACCGTGGGTTGAAATGATACATACACGAACGATCTGATAGATTAGGGAAAAATCGTTATGGGTTGAAATGATAGACTCGAGAGATTTTATGGATTTTGAACTTTTAACTCGGGATTGTGGGTTGAAATAATATATACCCATAAATTTAAATTTACTACAGATTGAAATGATATATGTCCGTATCACTTGACCATAGGGTAGAAAATTATATACGGACACCCGATTAGTTAAATTAAATGATTTTAAATCCTTAAATTTTGAATTCAGTTAAATGATGTTTTGAAATAGAATTTGATTTATATAAACTGAATTGTTTCCAAAAATTCAAGCCTTAAATGTTGAAATTGGAGTTGGTTTAAATGAATTGTTTAAAGGATGTAAATGGAGATTTTAAAGTTGAATTTGAAGTATAAATGAAATTTATCGAAATTGAGTTATTGAAAACCTTGAAAATGTAACTTTGAAATCTATTAAATTTGGAGCAACTTAAACTGATAGTTTAAACATGGATTTGAAATTGATGTGGATTTAAATGATTTTATTGAGAATCTGAATTGAAAGATTTAAAATTGGGTTTTGTTGATTTGGAAATGGGATATAGTCCATATTTGTTGAAATAGGAGAAATAGTTAAATTTAATATTAGTTTCAAATTAATTATTTTTAATATAAACTATTTAATGATACACTATTTTAAATTCAGATTTATTTAGGTTTACGAACTATTTTCTATGTAAGCCATTTAAATAATCAAACCATTTTCTATAAAAACTATTAAACTATATTTAATCTATTTTGAACTATTTTAAACCATTTTAATATATTTTAACTATTTTAAACTATTTTAATCAATTTAAAACAATTTTAATTTATCTCAATCTATTTAATCTATTTTTAACCTATTTTAAACTAATTTATCCATTTTAATTTATTTTAAATCTATTTTAAACTATTTTAAATATTTTTAAAATATTTTAAATCTATTTTAAACTATTTTAAATCTATTTTAATTATTTTAAATCTATTTAAACTATTTTAAATCTATTTAAACTATTTTAGTCTATTTTAAACTATTTAAAGTATTTTAACTATTTTAAAACTATTTTAAAACCATTTAAACTAATTATGACTATCCAAACTATTTTCTAAAAATTAAAACTATGCAAGACTGAATTGGTTATATTTAAATCCTGGATTTTAAAGCAAATATGATTAAATGATGTTATAACCTACGTGAAATTTGGAAATGATATTTTCTAGTGAAATGACATATTCTGATTAAATATGATGATTTTGAAATGAAGGTTTAACTTGTTTTGTGAATACGATTTTGAAAGTGATAATGATTTCGAAAGTGAATATGATTTCGAAGTAATATGATTTTAAGTGAATATGATATTTTGATATCAATTATGAATTGGTTTTGGAAATGTAAAAGAACCATCCGGTGTGAAATAATCATTTGGTTGTTAAACAGACCGGGATCTGATATTTTCATACTCTCTGCCAATACCGAAACCACTTTAACAATTGTGTACGTGGTAAAGTTTTCAGAATGAAGTAGGATGGTTTGGTGAATGATTCTGTATGAGGTATTAACATAGACCTGACTCACACGAGTCAGCTTGATGTGACTAAAATAGGAGCTATACCTGGGCCAAGTGAGGTCGCACCTTCGATCGGACATGCTTCTTCGATACTATATTATGACTTTGTGATTGATTTGGTGGCCACCCCTCGATTTGATTATGGGAGTGTGTTCCGAGGTGGATGGTAGTAGTTGCTATGTGTTACCACCGGCCCAGTTCAGCAAACGGTAGAATCCTACCCTAGCATTGCCTCGCGTGCCTTGTCACATGCCTTATCGCGCCCACTACGAGTTTGTATCGTACCTATGGTGTGCTCCTTGAGTAAACCGCCAGTTGGTGGAGCTTACAGTATTTGTATAGACTACGGCAATATATAAAAATGTGTTAATGGGGATATGGGTAATGCCTTAACGCTATTTTAATACTTTACTTTACTTTAGATGCTATTATAATAGTGTATTGTACTATATATGTAGATAGTTTAACGGATCCTCAGGAGATGGAATCCCGAACATCTCTTAATTTATTGCACTTACGTTAGACACTGGATAGGAGATGTAAAACTTCGTAAACATCTCTGACACCGTCACACTCATATTTATTTATTATTGATTTAACTTACATAAGATCTTTTAGTTCCGACTCGAGTGTTTTGTTTTTTATTATGCTCGGGTCAGTCTGAGCTTTTCAGTGTATTGAAGACCTTATTTTTGGAGGATGAAGACGAAGATTTATTACTATTGCTATTTATTATATTTATACTACTGCATCATGTTGTTCCACTGCATTATTCATTTATTTTTGCTTTATGTAACTCTGATCTGTATTGTAAAAGTGTAATCAAATGTTATTTGTAAAACAAGTTCATAAATTATTTATTTGATTATTATATTTTTTCATTTCGCTATGAGATTCTATGTTTTGTTTTTTCTTTCTTTCTCTGCTTTTTCTTATTTACCCATAACAATCCTCCTTTTTGAATGGTTTGATTCTGACACGTGTGGTTTATTGTCGATTTAAACCGTCCAAAAAGGTGGGTTGTTACATTTGGTATCAGAGCGAGGTTTAGCGATAACCTTAGCCTTGTGGGGTCTGACTCATTAGAGATAGGGTAGTAATACCCTATAATGAGTCTGTCTGAGTGTATATATATGAGAGAGCGTACTTGTTAGTGTTATAAAATGTTTTTATATTGTGTTAATCTGTTCTGTTTAGTATTTATAAATTTTGGTCGGTACATAGGATGTTATGGCATCGATCGGGATTTCTAAACACTTAATAAGGCAGACCGACATAATATTGGTTTGAAATATAGGTAAATGAAATAATTTTATCTAGTATTACATTTTGTATATAAAAGAAATTTTATAAATGAATATAGTTGTATATGATATGTTTATTTGTTAGGAAGTGAAATTCTATAAATATTGGTTGTAAAATAAAATTTACAAATAAAGTAAATATGAATTGAAATTTGAGAACTTAATTTCTGGAGTTTTGAAATTGGTTTCAAAAGATTTTGGAATATAATATTAGTAGTATTTGGAAGTATTTTTGGATAAATATATTTCAATGTGATTTGAAAGAAATGCTTTAAAAGAATTTTTAAAGGAAGTAAGTTCAGTATTCCCCTCTCTGTCGTTGGAAAATAATTTCGGTGATGAGTGCACGCATCATCGACGTTCATTTTCAAGTTTCAAGTGGGAAGACCGCTGTAGTAGTTTTGCTACACATTTTTTTGATAAACAAATCTTAATTTTAAATTTCTAAATATGATTTGATATATAGAAGTTATGAGTATACACATATATATTATTTTAAATGATTGGAAAGGAAACCTGGTATTTAGTTTTTAAGTTTCTGTAAGTTAGAAATTTTAATTATTGTAATAGAATGAAATCTTATCTATTTTAATAGTTGAAACTCCTAAATGAAAAAAAAAGAATTGAGGCTAAGTGATTAATGAAATATATGAGAAATAGGAAATTTGTAACTTGTAAATATGAGAATTTAGAAGATATAATTATTTAACATTTTGTTAACTAAAATGAATAAGATAAACTTGTGTAACATTCAATTATATTCTAAAAGACATATATTTAACTTACCTGAAATGTTTAAAAGTTGTAATGTTAATAAGAATATGTAATAGAATATTATACAAGTAAAACTTAGGAAATGAAAGTGTTCAAATGGAATTATTTCTATAAAAAGAATTATGATGTTACAAAAATGTTATAAACTTAAGTTAGTAATTTGAGATGCTAGTAATTAAATGTAGTAGAAAAAGTGAATACAGTAAGTAAATGATTATAAACTTAAGTTAATGTTTGAATCTATTTATAATTAAAGTGAATAATAAAAGTGAATACTATATATAAAAGAAATAAATGTGAAAAAAAGAGTAAAAAATATAAGCAGGAGTTGCTTCATAAATGAACATTGATATAAAAAGGAAATCAAAGTAAATAACAATAGTGAATTAAATTTGCAAAGTAACTTACATAATGTTTTAAGAATTGATTATGGATAATCTGAATAATTGAATGGAAATAACTTATGTAAGTAATTGGATGTAAAGTAATGAAAATGGCATTGTATGAATGAATGGGAGATGAATTTTTTATAAGTAATGAACGAAAATTAATGAAAATAATTATTGTATGAATGGATGAAAACAAACGAACAGTAAATGATGTGAAAAGAAATTAATAAGAATAAACTTAAATGATATTTGAAATTCTTGGTTGTTTTGGCTTATGGGATGTTTGGAAAGGATACTTCTAACTATATAAAGATGTATAAATGATCTATTAAGTTTTATCTAAGGCTGTTGAGTGTATGGTATACTTAGTAGTTTATTTAGCATTTTATACGATTAAAAGTTTATGAACCTGAATAAACCAATTGTTTTGGTTGTTTTAGATGTATGACTGATTACTTTGATTGCCTGTGATGATTGTATTGCTTGTTTGCAAGTGACTATTGTTATGTGTGTTGATTTATTTTGTTACTAAATTGAAGCAACTAAAATATTTATCATTTTACATAACTATTAACTTCTTTGGATTATATAAGTGAAATACAGGTTTATGGAAGCAATAGCAGCTGCTTTTGGTTTCATAAATAAAGCGTTGTTTGCCCGACAAATAGGTATGTTTTCAGATTACGGTTTTCTAGCGATATTATATTGTTTTCCCGTGATTTGGGATATTTTATTTTTGAAATATGATATATATATATATATATGTTATTATTGATATTATTATTTTCCGGACCTCTCCGTCTGCCAAAATTTTCCATGAATTTTGGACTAAGAATTTTTTTTATGAAAGTGGAAATGTTTTTCAAACTTTTATTAAACTTCAATATGAAGATTTAATTGTTTATTAATTGGTATATTTTATTTAAAATACTTAATTATGTAAATTAATTGTTAATAAAATTGAATACTTTGAATAAATATGTGACGACCGCCCATGACCCCTGCACCGAATCTAGAGAAAGTGCGCTGTAAAGTGTGCCAGGTAGCCATGGACGATTGCCAAGGTAAATTAAAACAATAGAATCTATCGTATTACTCATAGCGCATGGACAAAATACAATAGAATATATATATATATAGTGAAGCTTCACAGAAATAGAATCTCATCAATAAAACTTCATCATAGTTGGATACAAACATCTGAATAGCCAATACAAAAAGCCTCACTACATAACACTCAGAGAATACAAAGTAGCGGAACATCCAGTACATATAGTAAGAAGATAATATGCAATACTCCAGCTCGTCTTCGTCATCAGCAACGTGGAAAGCAAGAACAACACCTGTCACCTGCTACCTAGTCTTCCCATCCCAAAATGGACGAACAGCCCAAGGCAATAAGAGTTAAACATAAAGTCTTGAGTCAGACAACAGTCTTAGTGAGCAGTAAATTAACTAACAACATACCAAAAGAGCATAAAGGAAAAGGAATAGGAATACAACCCTCCCACTCCACCTCTTTCTACAGTGATAGCCCCCAGACACACACTAAGCAGAAGCAAGCATAGCAAAGCATACAATTTAAAGCAAAGCAATAATCACTCGAGTCAAGGGCGATGTTTTCCAGGTACAAACCGCCAAGGCCTAAACCAAGATCAGATAAGCACCCAGAAAATACCACTCTTGAGACCGAATGACGATACAACCAAACATCCATGACTCTGGCTATCACTGTTATCATTGCTTCGATATCATCGTTAATTGAATGACCGGCTCATTCTTTCATCCGTCCGTCAAGGGCTAATGGAAACCCCGGTTCTAGACATAACTCTGCATGTCATCGTGACCCGTGCCTAGGACTATCGAATCTGCCCAGAGTACTTGACTACCCAATCAGTAGCCTTCAGGGACTATCGAATCTGCCCAACGTACTCTTGCTTTGAGCATGCTAGAACCTTCAACAAAGATGAGATCTCAGCCTTCTATTCATCCTCCTCGACGACTATTTCCATACTAGCTCAAGCGCCTCTCGAGCAACCCATTATCCTCAACTCGAACCATTTCACCGAGTTATCAACATGCTTGGAATGATCCCGTCTGGATTAGACCAAGACTATCTCATATCATACTGCGCCTCATCATCATCATAGCAAAGTCTCATCCCAACATCATCATCAAATCTATCCATATGAGCTTCATCATCCGCTACATATGCCACGTGCAGCTTTTCCAATTCAAGAGCCTTTCCCTTAGCTTTTGAATCATCTTCGACCATCTTGTCTAAATCAAATCATCAATCATCTAATTCATAGCAATCAATCAAATCAAACATTAATCCAAGTAAAATAAACATTCAAATATGATCTAATGAACAATATTAACAATAATGGCAATTTCGTAATTAAAGTGTTGAAAGTCTAACAAGCATGAAAACATAAGAAATGTCTCTACAATCTTGATGAATGAACTTGCATAGGTTGATCATGTAGTAAAATGGTTATCAAATCATCATGAACAATGGATCTACATGGATCTACACTTAGGTTTACAAAAATGCATGGAAATCACTATTTTAACACCAAATCAAGCCAACGATCCGATATACTCCTTTGGATCCGTGTGAGAGATAATCACCACTCACCAAATCACCAAAACAACTCAAAAGAAACACACTTCAGATCTGTACAGCGAAGGATCTAACTTGATCTATCACCAATCCGCTTCAAACGATGAAATCTCTCTTCGAAGAATGTAGATCTTCAATCTAAGCTCTTCGATCTTCGATTTGATCTTCAACTTGGATGGATGGAATCACTAGATTAGAGTGGAGAAAAGAAGTGAAGAAGTGTAGAAGTCGAGCTCTCAAAATGGCAGCACTTCGTCGCTTCGAAATCCGGATCCCAAAAAGTGAGAAAAACCCTTCTATTTATAGGCAGATTTTTAGGTCGTCCGCCCCCTATAAGTCGTTGCCGACTTACTTCCTCCTCCGACCTACGACTTAACTACTAAACAACAGGTGCGACCCAACACATGCGCGCATTCCCTCCTAAGTCGTCTGGACGACTTAACGACTTAACACCATCGCGACTCAATCAAGTCACGACCTAACTACTTAGCATATGCGAGCACCCACGCGACCTAACGAACGTGCGACTTAACAGAGTCTCCGATCTAACAGCCCTAAGTCTCTACGACTTACGACTTAAGAGGCAACCCATTCTACGACTTAATAGATAGCATACGACCTACAACTCAACAGGGTTACGACCTACGACTTAAAGAAATTACCACGACTTAGCGCCTCAGCGCACCCAAGCGACCTACGACTTAACAGTTATGCCGACCTACGACTTAACACAGATACGACCTAACACATACACATCTACGCGACCTACGACCTAACTCAACACAAACTTACGACTTAACTCTTTAAGTCGTCTACGACCTAACAACTTCTACTAGGTCGCTAACTACTGAAGGTTACTAACTCCTAGGTCGCTACAAACCCTTAAGTCGTCTCCGACCTACCCCTTAGGTCGTTAACTCGCCCAGAAGCCCACGACCTAACTCTCTTAGGTCGCCAATCCTATAAGTTGGTCAACCACTTAGGTCGGTCACTTGCCCAACCGATCTAACACTTAACCAGTTCACTTCCTTAGGTCGTAAAACCTCCTTAAGTCATTCTACCCTAAGTCGGTCACGACTTAGGACTTAACCAAATTCTACCCAAAATCTGAAACGACTTAACAACGCTAAAAATTCCAGATTTTAACGAACTTTTCGATCCGTAAAAATATGGGTCGTTACATTCTCTCCCCCTTAGGAATTTCACCCCCGAAATTCCAAACAAACAAAGCAATCAAAGACTATTCTGCACGCCTACCATCCATAGCAATCAACAAACCATGCATCCAATTCTAGCTTAGCATGTAGAATTCTAAAACTAGAACAAGTTACAATATCGTGAGATGACACGACACCTTAGGGCCATACCTTGAAGAGTTCAGGATGAGCTGCCTTCATCCTCTCTTCCACCTCCCACGTACAGTCGTTATCATCATCACTCCATTGTATCTTGAGCAACTTAACTACCTTCCTCCTAAGCTGTTTCATGTCGGTTTCCACAACACGAACCGGCTTACAAGGTCTCTTATCGACCGGATCAACTTCGAAATCTTCACAGCTATCCGCAGAAACCACTGTATTCGAGTCGTGCACATACTTCCGTAGATACGAGACATGAAAAACATTGTGCACACTCGACATCTTTTCCGGTAACTCCAATCTGTAGGCGAGCTTTCCAATTCGCTCGATGATCGGAAATGGTCCAACAAATCTCGGAGTCAATTTTCCTTTCTTCCCGAATCGAATAACATTCTTCAGTGGAGAAATCTTCACAAAAACCATATCACCTACGTCGAATTCCAAATCCTTACGACACTTATCGGCATAACTCTTCTGTCGGTCTTGGGCTGCCTTCATTCGTTGCCGAATGATCTCTATGCTATCTGAAGTCTGTCGAATCATCTCTGGCCCAAACATCAACTTTTCTCCGGTCTCTAACCAACATGTCGGAGAGTTACACGGTCTTCCATACAATGCCTCATACGGTGCCATACCAATGCTTGACTGGTAACTGTTGTTATACGAAAATTCCACCAAATGAAGATGATCTTCCCATGATCCTCCGAAATCCAAAACACAAGCTCTAAGAAGATCTTCAAAAACTCGGTTGACTCTCTCGGTCTGACCATCTGTTTGAGGATGATAAGCTGTACTCAAACATAACTCGGTTCCCAAAACTTCCTGGAAGCTCTTCCAAAATCCACTAGTGAACAACGGGTCTCGATCGCTCACTATACTCTTCGGAATACCATGGAATCGAACTATCCACTTGACATACAACTCAGCCAACTTTGATGCAGTCCTAGTCGATCTAACAGGAATGAATCTTGCACTCTTAGTCAGACGATCTACGATGACCCAAATTCCTTCATTTCCCGTTCTGGTTCTAGGTAGTCCATCAATAAAATCCATCGACACTTGCTCCCACTTCCATGTAGGAACTTCTAATGGCTGAAGCAATCCACTGGGCTTCTTCTGCTCAGCTTTCACCAACTGGCAGTTCATGCACTTGGAAATAAAATTTCCAACATCCTTCTTCATACCTTCCCAGTAATAGGTTCTCTTCATATCCTGATACATCTTATTTCCACCTGGATGAATTGTCAACCTCGAGTGATGACTTTCCCTCAGAACTTCACTCCTCAATCCATCTATATCGGGAACAACCAGTCGTCCTTGCTTTCGAAGCCAACCCTCTCGATCGACCTCGAATCCTTTATCCTTCTCTGGGTCCAATCCAGATTCCAAATCACGGATAATCTTGACAAGCTTATCGTCTCGCTTTTGGCTCTCGCCAATCCTTTCCACAAGAGTGGGTCTTATCAATAAGTTTGCCAACATCTCAGGTTCCAATCCACATCTAGGCCTGAAGTCAAATCCAGCTAAATACTCGAGATTCTTCCATTCTAAAAACATGGCTCCCAATCCTGCATGTCTTCGACTTAACGCATCTGCCACTGCGTTACCTTTTCCCGGAGTATAAGCTATACTAAAATCATATGATGCCAAAAACTCTAGCCAACGTTGCTGCCGAAGATTCAAATCCTTTTGGGAGAAAAGACACTTCAACGACTTATGATCTGTAAACAACTCGAATCGAACTCCCAATAGATAATGTCTCCACATCTTCAGAGCAAAAACAATCACCGCTAACTCCAAATCATGAGTCGGGTAATTCCTTTCATGCGGCTTCAGTTGTCGACTTGCATACGCAACAACTTTATCCCTCTGCATCAGCACTGCTCCAAGTCCAGTACCACATGCGTCGGTGTAAACCACCATCTCATCATTCCCACTTGGAATAGTCAAAACAGGAGCACTTGTCAATCGCTCTTTCAGGATTCTGAAAGCTTGTTCGCACTTATCTTCCCACTTGAACACTTGATTCTTCTTCGTCAATCCTGTCAACGGTGCAGCCACCTTAGAGAAGTCTTTGATAAACCGTCGATAATATCCTGCCAATCCAAGAAAACTTCTCACATCAGATGCATTCTTAGGTCTAACCCAATCCTGGATTGCTTCCACCTTAGCGGGATCAACCGCTATTCCATTTCCAGAGATAACATGGCCTAAGAACCTCACTTCACTCTTCCAGAAGTGACACTTCGAAAACTTAGCCTTCAGCTGATGTTTCCGCAAGATCTCCAAAACAATCTGCAAGTGCGTCTTGTGCTCTTCTTCAGTTCTGGAATAAATCAGAATATCATCCACGAACACAAGTACGAACTTGTTCAATTGATCTCTGAACACTATATTCATAAGATCCACAAAATATGCTGGCGCGTTAGTCAATCCAAACGGCATTACCAGCCACTCAAAGAACCCGGATGGTGTTCGAAAAGCAGTCTTCGGTACACTATCCTTAGCAACTCTCAACTGGTGAAATCCCGTTGCCAAATCCATTTGAGAAAACACCTTAGCTTCGTGAAGCTGATCAAACAAGTCATCTATTCTCGGCAATGGATACTTGTTCTTCTTAGTCACCTTATTCAGCTCACAATAATCCACACACAACCTCAGCGATCCATCTGCTTTGGTTACAAACACAACTGGTGCACCCCATTCGGACACACTACGCCGAATGAATCCTTTCTGTAAAAGATCATCAACCTGCACCCTCAACTCTTGCTGTTCCCTAGGCGCCATCCGCCTAAGAGGCATCACCACAGGTCTGGCTCCTTCAACTAGATCTATACGAAACTCGATCTCTCTATGCGGCGGTAACCCTTTGACCTCGTCAAAGACATCCTCAAATCCATTAACGATTGGTAACGATGACAGTCCATCCCGTGGAACAACTAGCGAATACATGAAGCTCATGAAGACGCCTTCTTCATGCTTACATCGTATCACAATCCTTCGCCCCTCCACATTCTCGACTGTCACCTCCAACCTCTCACAATCAACCTTTGCCGCATACTTCCTAAGCCAGTCCATACCCAAAATAATTCCGAACCCCGCAAAGTTCAGAACAAAGCAATCACAAACAAAAGAGCAATCATGACTCGATACAATCAGACCACAGCATAACATACACAAACAAGACGAACCCCCAACTGGATTAGTCACAACCAATGGCCTATCAATAATATCCGGTTCTAAACCCAACCGGCCTACAAGTTCATTACAAACAAAAGAATGCGACGCCCCAGTATCAAACAGAACTCTAACTGGAACACCACAAATGGAGAGAGTACCTTGAACCACCACACTCTTTCCTTTCTCTTCGGCGGTAGGAGCTTTCGAAGACGATGGAACAGCTCCCAAAGCATAAGCTTGCACGATCTGCTTGTCCTTCCATGGTTCTGGACAATTCCTCTTGAAATGCCCTGGCTTGTCACAGTTGTGACACTTCATCGGTACCTTCGGATTCTTACAATCCTTAGAGAAATGGCCCTTCTGCTGACAATTGTAGCAAGTCACTTCGCCCTTCGGCTTCTTCTGGCCATCCTTACTCTTCTGCTGCTGCTTCCTCTTCTGGTTTCCACCCTGCTGTGGTTTAGACTCTCCCCTGGTTGCAGCAACAACAGATCCTTCCTTAGGAAACAGACTCTCATGCCTGAGAGCTTTCTCCACAAGCTTCTCAAATGAATCGTCCAAATGATCCACCAACTGTCTCCCAAGATAACTGTCCAAGCCTGTCACAAACTTCTCATTCTTCTGATAAGCAGATTCAATATACGACCGGACATACTTGGACAAAGCCTCAAACTCAGAGACATACTCAAGAACTGGTCTTCCACCTTGCTTGAGCTCCACAAACTTCTTGAACAGAACAGACTTCTGAGCAGTAGAAATGAACTTGGCTTCAAATCTGACTTGGAATTGCTCCCAAGTAATCTCTTCCTCCGGAGTATCAATGGTGATAGAGTTCCACCAATCCGAAGCTCTTCCTTGAAGCTGTCTTGATGCCAACTTCCTCTTAGTTGCATCCTCAATTCCCAAATCACCAAAGATCCTTCTACAAGCATCTATCCACCTCTGGACTTCAATGGTTGATTCTGTTCCCAAGAAAACCTTTCCTCCAAGAGCAGTGTAGTCCTTACACAACTTAGCAAAATCCACCGGTTTTGGAGTTTGAACTTGAACTCCTACATCCATCGATGGCCCCGGAGCTGGCATCCTTCTCATGATCGAAGTCATCATAGCTTCGAACATAGCAGCATAATCAGCAGCCCCTTCAGTAGCACGGCCTTCCCTAGTAGCTGGTCTCCCTCTTCGACCCATCCTTAATATCTATAAAAAGGAATGATTAGCACACCTTGAGAAACAACTGCATAAAGGACTCAAACTCTACTAAGATACTATATTATATATAGTAATCATCCATCAAAATACAATAACGTCTCTCATACGTAGTTATGTCAACGAGCGTTGGGTAAAATCGATTAACCAATGCTCTGATACCAAATGTGACGACCGCCCATGACCCCTGCATCGAATCTAGAGAAAGTGCGCTGTAAAGTGTGCCAGGCAGCCATGGACGATTGCCAAGGTAAATTAAAACAACAGAATCTATCGTATTACTCACAGCGCATGGACAAAATACAATAGAATATATATATAGTGAAGCTTCACAGAAATAGAATCTCATCAATAAAACTTCATCATAGTTGGATACAAACATCTGAATAGCCAATACAACAAGCCTCACTACATAACACTCAGAGAATACAAAGCAGCGGAACATCCAGTACATATAGTAAGAAGATAATATGCAATACTCCAGCTCGTCTTCGTCATCAGCAACGTGGAAAGCAAGAACAGCACCTGTCACCTGCTACCTAGTCTGCCCGTCCCAAAATGGACGAACAGCCCAAGGCAATAAGAGTTAAACATAAAGCCTTGAGTCAGACAACAGTCTTAGTGAGCAGTAAATTAACTAACAACATACCAAAAGTGAATAAAGGAAAAGGAATAGGAATACAACCCTCCCACTCCACCGCTTTCTACAGTGATAGCCCCCAGACACACACTAAGCAGAAGCAAGCATAGCAAAGCATACAATTTAAAGTAAAGCAATAATCACTCGAGTCAAGGGCGATGTTTTCCAAGTACAAACCCCCAAGACCTAAACCAAGATCAGATAAGCACCCAGAAAATACCGCTCTTAAGACCGAATGACGATACAACCAAACATCCATGACTCTGGCTATCACTATTATCATTGCTTCGATATCATCGTTAATTGAATGACCGGCTCATTCTTTCATCCGTCCGTCAAGGGCTAATGGAAACATCGGTTCTAGACATAACTCTGCACGTCATCGTGACCCGTGCTTAGGACTATCGAATCTGCCCAGAGTACTTGACTACCCAATCAGTAGCCTTCAGGGACTATCGAATCTGCCCAACATACTCTTGCTTTGAGCATGCTAGAACCTTCAACAACGATGAGATCTCAGCCTTCTAGTCATCCTCCTCGACGACTATTTCCATACTAGCTCAAGCGCCTCTCGAGCAACCCATTATCCTCAACTCGAACCATTTCACCGAGTTATCAACATGCTTGGAATGATCCCGTCTGGATTAGACCAAGACTATCTCATATCATACTGCGCCTCATCATCATAGCAAAGTCTCATCCCAACATCATCATCGAATCTATCCATATGAGCTTCATCATCCGCTACATATGCCACGTGCAGCTTTTCCAATTCAAGAGCCTTTCCCTTAGCTTTTGAATCACCTTCGACCATCTTGTCTAAATCAAATCATCAATCATCTAATTCATAGCAATCAATCAATAAAACATTAATCCAAGTAAAATAAACATTCAAATATGATCTAATGAACAATATTAACAATAATGGCAATTTCGTAATTAAAGCGTTGAAAGTCTAACAAGCATGAAAACATAAGAAATGTCTCTACAATCTTGATGAATGAACTTTCATAGGTTGATCATGTAGTAAAATGGTTATCAAATCATCATGAACAATGGATCTACATGGATCTACACTTAGGTTTACAAAAATGCATGGAAATCACTATTTTAACACCAAATCAAGCCAACGATCCGATATACTCCTTTGGATCCGTGTGAGAGATAATCACCACTCACCAAATCACCAAAACAACTCAAAAGCATCACACTTCAGATCTGGACAGCGAAGGATCTAACTTGATCTATCACCAATCCGCTTCAAACGATGAAATCTCTCTTCGAAGAATGTAGATCTTCAATCTAAGCTCTTCGATCTTCGATTTGATCTTCAACTTGGATGGATGGAATCACTAGATTAGAGTGGAGAAAAGAAGTGAAGAAGTGTAGAAGTCGAGCTCTCAAAATGGCAGCACTTCGTCGCTTCGAAATCCGGATCCCAAAAAGTGAGAAAAACCCTTCTATTTATAGGCAGATTTTTAGGTCGTCCGCCTCCTATAAGTCGTTGCCGACTTACTTCCTCCTCCGACCTACGACTTAACTACTAAACAACAGGTGCGACCCAACACATGCGCGCATTCCCTCCTAAGTCGTCTGGACGACTTAACGACTTAACACCATCGCGACTCAACCAAGTCACGACCTAACTACTTAGCATATGCGAGCACCCACGCGACCTAACGAACGCGCGACTTAACAGAGTCTCCGATCTAACAACCCTAAGTCTCTACGACTTACGACTTAAGAGGCAACCCATTCTACGACTTAATAGATAGCATACGACCTACAACTCAACAGGGTTACGACCTACGACTTAAAGAAATTACCACGACTTAGCGCCTCAGCGCACCCAAGCGACCTACGACTTAACAGTTATACCGACCTACGACTTAACACAGATACGACCTAACACATACACATCTACGCGACCTACGACCTAACTCAACACAAACTTACGACTTAACTCTTTAAGTCGTCTACGACTTAACAACTTCTACTAGGTCGCTAACTACTGAAGGTTACTAACTCCTAGGTCGCTACAAACCCTTAAGTCGCCTCCGACCTACCCCTTAGGTCGTTAACTCGCCCAGAAGCCCACGACCTAACTCTCTTAGGTCGCCAATCCTATAAGTCGGTCAACCACTTAGGTCGGTCACTTGCCCAACCGATCTAACACTTAACCAGTTCACTTCCTTAGGTCGTAAAACCTCCTTAAGTCATTCTACCCTAAGTCGGTCACGACTTAGGACTTAACCAAATTCTACCCAAAATCTGAAACGACTTAACAACGCTAAACATTCCAGATTTTAACAAACTTTTCGATCCGTAAAAATACGGGTCGTTACAAAATATATATTAGTTCTTAATTCCTTCTTGTTCCTTTTCGAGGACGAAAATTTTTGAGTGGGGGAGAGTATAACGACCCGTAATTTTCCGATAATTAAAATATTAATTTAAATAAGATTTTTGGAATTAATATTGTATGAAATTAAAATTTTGTGATTTATTAATGAGAAAGATAACTAGAATGAAATTCAATAATGTTAATTTAATGTAATTGATGACTATTTGAATGTAATCTCAATCAATTGTAATGATTGCAAAGTTAAATTGGTTAGAAATTGTAAATAAGGAAATAAATTAAATGCTATATTAAATTGTGAGATAGTATGTAATTAATTGAAACTGAATATTACTGGTGCTGTGTAAGTAGTTATAACATTTGTTTATAGATAATAAACTTATAAATGTGATTAAATTAAGTAAAAGGTAACAATTATTATTTATCACCTATTTATTTAGTCTGTTGAAATTAATTTGGAAATCGATAAAAATTTAGTATAATTGAAATATTGTAATTAATATAGTAAAAGATGATAATTGTAGACTATTGATGTAATAAAATGTAAACCAATGTTAATTATATTCATAAGATGATAGTTGATTGAATAATAAGATGTAAATCAGAATAAATGAATTTATTGAAATTTAAATTATAACAAATGAATTTATTGCAATTGCAAATTGAACGCCGTGATTAGTGCAATATCTAAACATTGGATTTGACATGGAAATCTGGACTATATCCGGTTTCCAAATCAACAAAACCCAATTAAATCTTTCAATTCAGATTCTCAACAAAACCATTTAAATCCATATCTATTTCAAATCCATGTTTGAACTATCAATTTAAGTTACTCCAAATTTAATAGAGTTCAAAGTTACATTTTCAAGCGTTTCAATAACTTAATTTCAATAAATTTCATTTATACTTCAAATTCAACTTTAAACTCTCAATTTACATCCTTTAAACAATTCATTTAAACCAATTCCAATTTCAACATTTAAGGCATGGATTTTCGGAAACAATTCAGTTTATGTAAATCAAATTCTATTTCAAAATATCATTTAACTGAATTCAAAATTTAAGGATTTAAAATCATTAAATCTAACCAATCCGGTGTCCGTATATAATTTTCTATCCTATGGTCAAGTGATACGGACATATATCATTTCAATCCGTAGTAAATTTAAATTTACAAGTATATATCATTTCAACCCACAATTCCGATTTAAAGATTCAAAATCCATAAAATCGCTCGAGTCTATCATTTCAACCCATAACAATTTTTCCCTAATCTATTAGGTCGTTCGGATGTGTATCATTTCAACCCATAGTGATTTTTTCTAACAATAAACTAAGGGACCTTATAGTGTGATAACAACATATAAATATAACATCCAGTCATCCAATATCAACAATCAAACACCCACCACAATCATCATTCAAATCAACCAATAAATAACGACAATTAGCTAGTTATCATTAACTGGTATTTAACTGGCAATTTAAATTCAATATTGCATTAAATGGCGATTAAATTCAATAAAAGTCATATTTTACTAGAATGACAATTTAAATATACCCAACATCAACCAATCAAATTCTAATCATTTCATAAATTCAATTTAACTAACATAAGATAATTTAGTAGTTGTGAGTGGGTTAAAACGCTCACCTTTGATTTTAAATCGATTTAAAATCCAATTATAGCCCCAAAATTCAACAGTCTCAGAATTTGTCCAAACTAGTTCTTTAATGTCCGGAATTTCAATACGATCGCAACGAAGAAAACCGCGTGCGAATCCGAGCTAGTATGCAAAAATTATGATCGTTAGAACATTTGAAAAATCAAAATTAAATAATAAAGAAAATTAAAATAAACAGGACACATCACCTCACGAACAAGCCCTACAGCTACTCGACATCCTTCTCAACTGTGAAACCTACTCAGCCGCCACCCTTCCCTGAATTTTCACCGCCACCTTGTCCAACATCGCTACGATCTGACCACTCCACCGCGCCGCTCGAGCCAGGCCGCACCCACACGACCAACTTCGCCACCTCCAGATCCCCCGACTTCAACCGTCGCCGCTCCCTTTCCTTTCCATTTCCAGGCGAACTCAAGCCACTTTGACATGATGCAAACCCATGGATGCGTGCTGCTCGACGACCTCTACTCAACTCCACTCCCCGATCGAACCCTCGTCGAAGATCCACCGTTAAATTAAAACCCTAGTTTCAACAGCAGAGATTCCTCTATCATTTTCTGGTCAAACGATGCGTCAAATCAAAAAATGAATTGCTGCAGTTAGTTACGCTCATCGAGAGCTTTCCAACAATATATAATTTGATGTAGTTTTGAGGAGTTTTCTTTTCGATTTGAATTTGAAATTGAAATAGGGTTTTGGAATTGACAATAGGTTTCTGCCATTGAAGAGAGGAGATAGGAATAGAAAGACAGCTTTGTATGTACAGGAATAAGAAATAGAAAGGCTACTAGGGTTAGAAAAATTTATTTATATGCAAGGCTCGATAAGAATGAATAACATACCGAATTGATTTAGAACGAGAATAACGACCCGAAACGCCCGTTCCATTTCCGAAATGAAAATAGGTCATCCCATATATCAAAATGCATGTTTTCGATATTTTTAAATTCAATGGAATAGGTTTCAAGTCCCAATTCCATTGTATGAAGAAGTTAGCTTCTAAAATTAGCTTAATTAAATTGAATTCATTAAATTGATTTCTACGCGTTTTGAGCCCGCACGATCAAAGGACAAGTCCGAACGCTATAAAACTGGAAATCTTACAATAATTCACCGTTACAGATCTGATGAAACTGGTTTCGTCGAAATCCGAGATAGTGGCCAAAATGGCTATTTTCACATTAATAAAATAAATTATTATTAAATTAAATCAATCGCCTTTTAAATTTAAATTTAATAACTAACAAATTTTATCATTTTTGATTTCCTAGGAATTTATAATCCTTTTAAAATAATTTGTTGAAATGGGAGAAATAGTTAAATCTGATATTAATTTCAAATTAATTATTTTTAATATAAACTGTTTAATGATATACTATTTTAAATTCAGATTTATTTAGGTTTCCGAACTATTTTCTATGTAAACCATTTAAATAATCAAACCATTTTCTATTGAAAGCTATTAAACTATATTTAATCTATTTTAAACTATTCTAAACCATTTTAATATATTATAACTATTTTAAACTATTTTAAACTATTTTAATCAATTTAAAACTATTTTAATTTATTTCAATCTATTTAATCTATTTTTAACCTATTTTAAACTAATTTATCCATTTTAATCTTTTTTAAATCTATTTAAAACTATTTTAAATCTATTTAAAATATTTTAATTCTATTTTAAACTATTTTAAATCTATTTAAACTATTTTAAATCTATTTAAACTATTTTAGTCTATTTTAAACTATTTAAAGTATTTAACTATTTTAGAACTAGTTAAACTAATTATGACTATCCAAACTATTTTCTAAAAACTCAAACTATGCAAGACTGAATTGGTTATATATAAATCCTGGATTTTAAAGCGAATATGGTAATGATGTTATAACCTACGTGAAATTTGGAAATGATATTTTCTACTGAAATGACATATTCTGATTAAATATGATGATTTTGAAATGAGGATTTAACTTGTTTTGTGAATATGATTTCGAAAGTGATAATAATTTTGAAAATGAATATGATTTTGAAGTAATATGATTTTAAGTGAATATGATATTTTCATATCAATTATGAATTGGTTTTGGAAATGTAAAAGAACCATCTGGTGTGAAATAAGCGTTTGGTTATTAAAGTGACCGAGATCGAATATTGTCACTCTCTGCCAATACCGAAACAATTTTAACAACTGTGCACATGGTGGAGATTCCAGAATGAAGTGGGATGGTTTGGCGTACGATTATGTATGAGGTATTAACGTAGCCCTAACTCCCGCGAGTCAGCTTGATGTGACTAAAACATGAGCTATACCTGGGCCAAGTGAGGTCACACCTCCGATCGGACATGCTTCTTTGATACCATATTATGACTTTGTGATTGATATGGTGGCCACCCCTCAATTTGATTATGGGAGTGTGTTCCGAGGTGGGTGGTAGTAGCTGCTATGCGTTACCACCAGCCAGTTCTGCAAATGGTAGAATCCTTCCCTAGCATTGCCTCGCGTGCCTTGTCACATGCCTTATCGCGCCCATTACGAGTTTGTTTTGTACCATACCTATGGAGTGCTTCCTGAGTAAACCACCGGTTTGGTGGACCTTATAGTATCTGTATAGACTATGTGAATATATAAAAATGTGTTAAGGGGGATATGAGTAATGCCTTAACGCTATTTTAATACTTTACTTTACTATAGACACTATTATAATAGTGTATTGTACTATGTATGTAGATAGTTTAACGGATCCTTAGGAGATGGAACCCCGAACATCTCTTAAGTTATTGCACTCACGTTAGACACTAGATAGGAGATGTAAAACCCCGTAAACATCTCCGACGCCATCACACTCATATTTATTTACTATTGATTTAACTTACATAAGATCTTTTAGTTCTAACTCGAGTGTTTTGTTTTTCACCACGCTCTGTCAGTCTGAGCTTTTCAGTGCATTGAAGACCTTATTTCTTGAGGATGAAGAGGAATATTTAGTACCATTGCTATTTATTATATTTATACTACTACATCATTTTGTTCCGCTGCATTATTCATTTATTTCTGCTATATGTAACTCTGATCTGTATTGTAAAAGTGTAATCAAATGGTATTTGTAAACCAGCTTCATGAACTCTTTATTTAATTCTTTTATTTTGTCATTCCCCTGTGAGATTCTGTGTTTTGTTTTTGCCTTTCTTTCTCTGCTTTTTCTTATTTACCCATAACAATCCTTCTTTTTGAATGGGTTGAGTCTAACATGTGTGGTTTATTGTCTATTTGAACCGTCCAAAAAGGTGGGTCGTTACAGATTAAATACTTAAAATATGACCAGAAAACGTTTTGTTAAAAATCAACTTTGTTTGAATAAATTTTTTTTGAATATGTGTACACTAGTATGTTATCATAGGAAAAATTAGCAAGTATTAAATCACCTTAGTTCCTAAGCAAATAAATCAAGTAAGAGGATTTAACTAAGTGTGGACGTAAGGTACTAAAGGACCCTTAAATGGTGGAGTGATTTAAGGAAAGTATATTTGTGTAAGGGTATGGTGTGTAGAGGTATGTGCAAGCATGATGTGGAGGAGTATTGGTGGTCTTTTACCATATTTCCTATGCTTATAAATAGAGAGGAAGGCCACTTTATTCTCTACACAATTTCACTTCTTCCTCTTCATGTCTTCTTTCTTCTTCTCTCTTTGGACCGTTTGTATTATGGAGTGGAAATGACCTTTAGGCCGAGAGTTATAGTGGTAGAGGAGATGGACGTGTACTAGGATGGAGGAGGGATGGACGTGAGCATGAGGAGGGCAAATATCCCTTGGGCCATGAGCAATGTTGAAGGAGTGGAGCCATGAATGTGTTTGGGTTTTATAGAGGTGATAGTGGGAGTGTAAGGTTGATTGACTATTGGTAGGAAGAATTTGGTTTGAAATAAATGTGAGTTAACCACACTTTGAATTGCTTGATAATATCACTTGATATTCACTTATTAATCACTTATTTATATTACTTATCAGTCACTTAATATTGCTTGCTATTAGTGATAATAATAGCCATTAACTACTTAAAGTTGCACATTTGATCATATACTAAATGATTGATTATATGGTTGTTTAATATGTTTGAATGATGATTGGTTGATTATATAAAAGATTGGTTGTGATAGATATGATTATTATGATTTATAAGTTCAAATCATATACGATGAGAAATGATAGCTATGTGAATTAGCAACGCATATCTTGTGAAAAATTATTCACATTATACCCAAAAATAATTTATATACAACATATGTTAGATCTGTTTGTTTTTAAAACAAAAAAATCATTTTATAAATTTGGAATTTACTTCGAAACAGTAAAGAAATGAGAAAGTGGAACTTTGAAATAGATTTGGAATTTGTTTTAAAAAGAAAGAAATTAGAAAAGTGAGTTTTGAAATTATTTGTAAAATAATTTTTATGATTTGATTTTGAAAAATAATGGTTTTAAAAGATGAAAATGATATGAAAATATCATATGGATTATATAAAAGAATTGCAAATGGAAAAATAGAAAATTGAATATTATAATAATATAATATTATAATATCTAGAAACAAAGTGAAAATGGATTTTGGAATCAAGTAAAATGGTAAAATATGGGTTTAAAATGGTTTAAAATGTTATATAAAAGTTTTAAAAGTGTTTCAGCAAAGTTTGGTGAAGTTTGAAAAATTGAGTAAAAATGAGCTCGTCGCATAGCGTAAAAAGTTATATCAATATGCAGAATGAAATATAAATCAGAATTTATGAAATAAGAATTTTCCGAATCCTTATATATATAGTTTTCAAAAGAAAAATAAAAATCATGATTTCATTTAGTAAAGTTTGAGATATGTTCAAAAAAAGTTTTCAAAATCATCGTGTTTTGGTAGTTCATAAAATATTATTTTTGACTCTTTAAAAATGGATATCTTTTATCTTTAAAAATATGAATTAAATTCCATAAATATGTTAAAATTTTTTAAAAGTGATTTGAGTTATAAAAAGGACATAAATATACAATGGAATAAGTGTTTTGATCTACAAAGCTTTAAAATCGCTATTCACCGGCAATTTAACAACTGAATTTGGAATTTCTAAATAAATGATTTAAATTTAGATTTCTCTTCCCGAGTCTTTTGAGAATGTTTTCCAAATAACCATATAATTATTTTAAAGGTTTAGAGTTGATCAAATAACTTGACCTCCTAATGGGTGACAAAGAGGTAGTCTCTAGGTTGGTGTTTGGTAAACCAGTTGTCTACTCCTTTTAACTATCCGAACTGGCCCGACGGAGGGCATAGTTAATTTGATTTACTCGGACCACATTTTCTTAAGATACAAGAAAAGAGATTTGGAGTTTTCCAAAAGTTAAACAAGATTTAAAATAGTATTTTGGTTGTTAAAGAAAACATTCTAGTTAAACTCTGTATTAAATTTTGAGGAGGGAACTCGTAATATCCATATGAATTTAAAAGGCAATTTCATCATTATTCGATGAATAGTATAGGTTGAATATGGAAATTAGTATTAATTATAATTAGTCTAAAATTTATGGATCCCTTTTACTCAATACTAACTGGTTCGGGTTTACAATAAACGATGTCTTAAATAATATTGTTTTTAACCCATTAAAGATATGTTTTAGGAATATGAAATCTCCATTAAGATTGGAATTATACTAATATTAGAAGATGGAAATATTTTCCTAAGTAATTTAAAAGAAATGATTTGGTATTTCCAAAGTTAAAAAGGGGCTTAATAATCCCATATATATTGAAAGAAATAGAAATGGTTTAAAGTTTATATCTTGTAAGAGATATTTATTTGGATAAAAAGAATTATAAACTGGATGATGTTTAATAATTGCCCACATACTTGACATCTTTTTATCGATAATTGGTTCTGAGAGACCAAGATCTAACTTGGGTGATTCCTGTTCGAAAAGCACTTCGAACCAATATACACGTTCGAAAGTGAAGACATGTTGAAGACAATGATTTTGAAGACAGAGATCTTCATAATGTAGGGCTGCTTGCCACTAACCTTTGGGGTGATTCCCATATTATATATATGGTGGCAGTAGTATCTTCATTCTGAAAATCTTTGAATGGCAAGGACTACTCGCTACTAATCCTAGGGGTGATTCCCAAACATGATATAGTAAAAGGAGTGTCTTTGGTTTGTCCTTCACCTGGACAACTTATATGGACAAATGTCTGACATTGCATTTCTAAGACTACGTACATTGGTTTTAAAAAACGTACATTTGTTTGGGGGTGTAGGATGTAAACCCTCTTATACTTAACACCCTTCCCTGAGGCGCATGAACCCAAGGGTTGAATTTTTTGGAAATCAGTGTGCTGTTAAAAATGGTAATGTAGCATTCTAAGTGGAATTTGCTTTGTGGAAAGAAAAGCGTAGCCTCACGAGCCTCACATTCGGAGATGATACGAGAAACTATGTGGTCCAAAGGAAATATTACAATATTACAGATTATCAGATAATCGTGGATAATAAGATGTTGTAGCCTTATAGTTTAAATAAACAGGTATAGTAGTGTATGTGTCCCTGTATGAAAAGCTACCAGATAAGCTAATTCATAGTGGTGTAGCAATATGGTATATTGATGTATGAGTCCCTGTACGAGAAGCCACCGGGTACTATGATTGTTGTACATGGAGTCCACAAAGGAAGGAAAAGGCCACTGGTTCCCTATCATGTTCGAAATCTAATTCCAATACGAGCTTTACAATTTTGGTTATATTCCCAAAATAGCTGTAATGCCTTGCAAACATTTCAGCTGCCTCTTGGTGCCATATACTCTATCGACTTGTCCAAGTATTGGTATTTTCTTTGTATATACATTTATTTGAAAAGTGTTTTCAAACTAATGTCAATAAAGATAGTATGAAAATATTTTGATATAAAGTATTTTGGTTATCATAGGGTTAAACCCATTCATGTTTATGTGCAGCGTGGTCTTACAAGATACTCTTTCTTTTCAAAAAGGTTTTATTTTGGCATCAATCTAATCTATGACGTTGTCATATATATTTATAATTCATGTTTCTCACACTGGTTTGCCAAGCCTGATTCAAGTATTCTTAATACTTGGGTCAAATCCGAGTAGTTTCAGGATTAGCCGAAGACGCTTGGAGTTTCCAGTGGAGAGCTAGAGATCTTCTTCAATGTATGGACGTAGATTACTTTTCCATTGTGTTTGTTGTTTTTCAGCATTTGTAAGGACATGTGTTTATAACTGTCCAGGCTGAGCTTAGGTTAGACTCTGATGTATGTATTTAAATTTTTCCATTGTAAAGATTATTAATATTGCAAATTATCCCATTCGTGTGAGATTTTGTTATGTCTTTTTTTACTTTTACCCTTAACAATTGATTTTTTTCGATACTTGAATGCTCAACATGCAATACAGTAGATGTATTAGTGTCAATTATCGAGGGTCAAAACTTTCATTCATTATATCTGGTATTAGAGTTTAGGTTGAACAACCACCTGAGCCTGGTAGGGGTAAGTCTCATCGGAGATAGGGTAAGTAATGCCCTAGGATGAGTAACTCATTAGAGATAGGGTAAGAGACACCCTAGAATGAGTTTGAATATATTGTATGTATGAGTGCGTATTTGTTAGCCACTAATAAAATGTTTTGTGTTGATTGGTCTATCGAGTGGTTTATGAATTCTGGTTGATGCACGATGGCTACATGTATTCGATAGGGATTCCTATATACTTCACAAGGCAAACGACATACTGTTTTTGTAAGGACTATATTTATATATATAAATGAATATCTTTCAAAAAGATATAGATTTTTATGTGTGTTAGTTTGTAGTTAAGGAAGTAATATCATTCAGTTATTATCATTTGTTGATTGAACGAACACTTTGTGAATTAAGTTTCACGATTTGACTATAAAGTGTTTGACAATAATGTTGGGTTAAGGATAATGAATTTATATAAGATAATAAAAGGGCATGTTGTATAGAAGTGTGTTTTACAAAAATAAAATGATTCTGTAAAAGATGAATTTAGAAGATATGTTTTATAAAAAGAGATTTTAAGAATTTAATTTTCAGTATTTTGGAAAAGCTTTGAAAATTTTAAAATGATTTGGCAGAAATTATAATTTTAGGACTGGAGTTTATAAAATGGAAGTTTATATTTATAGTTCTTACAAAGTTAAAATATCTTTTAAGAGAAATGATATGAAAGTGATATTTAAATTGAGATTAAAACTATATTTTTAAAAGTGATTTAAAAAGGGCTTAAGTGGAAGAAGACATGGATTTCAACATCATTGTCATAAATAAATGTTTTCGAGAAAGTGAGGAAGACATAGACTATAACACTTTTGTTATAGTATGTGATTTCCGAAAGGATATATTTTATATGGTATATGGGATATATATATATATATATATATATATCCTAATTTGATGTTAAGATTCAAGGTGGGTAACTTATATCTATTTTTAAGTTAAGAAAGTCGTCTATTCAAGGCCTGAGTGGTAATGATACCCCAACTTGATCGGCTTAGTTGTTAACTAATAAATAGTTTAAGTTCGACATCAAAAATTAATATTAAAGTATAATTAATCATATCCCTATACTAGTGTTTTTGAGTTGTCGTAACGATGTTTTACGCAACATTCATTTTGACCCAATAAAGTGCATTTTGGAAAATACGAAGCTTTCCTCCAAGATTTTTATGGATTTAAGTATATAGAGGTGTTTTCTAAGTGTTGAAATTGAAATGGTTTCTTTAGAAAGAAGATAGAAATTTTTGGTGAATAACTTTTTTAAAGTAATTATATATAAAAAAGCATCTTTATGAAAGGTGTTTAAACCAAAGATAAAATTTTTATGAAATGTTTTCATAAGGATTTGAGAAAATAATAAGTACGTATTATATTCGTAGATCATTTCGTCGCGCGATTTTGAACTAAGATTCGAGCGCAAGACTTTGAGGTTTTTACACCGGTCCGAAAAAGGATTTATCACTCAATTCTTGATGGCAAACATTGAAGAGGGTTTATGGTTGGTTACTTGAGTTTTCTATTATAGTTGAGAGCTATGCAAGAAAAGCAAGGGTTTCTGATCAAGAAGCCTAATCAGAGTCCACACTAGAGGATGGAAGGATCAATACTAGTTCAGAAGTAAAGATGTGGATTCAGATAGGAGATCGAATCAGATAGTGTGTACGGATGATCAGTGTATATCATAGGGGTTTAAATTTATAAAATAATAATTTGGGCGAACTCTTTTGGTTTTTGGGTTTGGTAAAATTTCGAGGACGAAATTCATTTAAGGGGGAAGAATGTAACGACACGTGATTTTATCACTTTGAATTGGGATATTTAATTAATTTTAAATATTCAAATAATTGTTTAAAATGATGAATAATTCTTTTTAATAATGTTAATAAGTGATTTATAATGGTTTATAAATATATAAACTTGTTTTATAAACATATACAAACTTTGTCGCATTTTGGCGGATCGACGTCGTATTTTTATAAACAAATTTTAATTATTTAAAGATGATAAGAAATTTATTTTCAAGTTTTTATACCTAAATAAATAGTTTGATTAAATACTGAAAATGTGACCATAAAATATTTTGTTAAAAATCAACTTTGTGTTGAATAAAAGTTGTTTGAATATGTGAACACTAGTATTTTATCATATGAACAAATTAGCATGTATTAAATCACCTTAGTTCCTAAGCAAATAAATTAAGTAAGAGGATTAAATTAAGTGTAGACATAAGGTACTAAAAGACCCTTAAATAGTGGAGTGATTTAAGGAAGGTATGTTTGTGTAAGGGTGGTGTGTAAGGGTATCTGCAAGCATGATAGTGGAGGGGTATTGGTGGTCATTTACCACATTTCCTATGGTTATAAATAGAGAGGAAGGCCTCTTCATTCTCTACACAAAAATTCACTTCTTCCTCTTCATGTCTTCTTTCTTACTCTTCTCTCTTTGGGCCGTGTGTATTATGGAATGGAAATAGCCTTTAGGCCGTGAGTTATGGTGGTGGAGGAGATAGACCTATACTAGGGTAGAGGAGGGATGGACGTGAGCATGAGGAGGCAATTATGCCATGGGCCATGAACTATGTTGAGGATGTGGAACCATGGATGTGTTTTTGGGTTGTATAAAGGTGATAGTGGGAGTGTTAGGTTGATTGAATGTTGGTAGGAAGTATTTGGTTTGAAATAAATGTGAGTTAATCACGCTTTGAATTGCTTGATAATATCACTTGATATTCACTTGTTAATCACTTGTATATATTACTTATCAGTCACTTATGATTGCTTGCTATTAGTGATAATAATAGACATTAACTACTTAAAGTTGTACCCTTGATCATATGCTAAAATGATTGATTATATGGTTGTTTAATATGTTTGGATGATGAGTGGTTGATTATATCAAAGTTTGGTTGTGATAGATATGATTATGATGCTTCATAAGTTGAAAATCATATATGTGAGAAATGATAGCTATGTGAATTAACAACGCATATCTTGTGAGAAATTATTCAGATTATACCCAAAAATAATATGTATACAACATATGTTTGGCCTCTTTGTTTTCAAAACCAAAAAAATATCATTTCATAATATTGGAATTTAATTCGTAAAAGTAAAGAAATGAGAAAGTGGAGTTTTGAAATATATTTGGAATTTGTTTTAAAAAGAAAAGAATTGGAAAACTGGAATTTTGAAATTATTTGTAAAATAAATTTTATGATTTGATTTTGGAAAATAATGGTTTTAAAATATGAAAATGATACGAAAATATCATATGGATTATATAAAAGAATTGTAAATGGAAAAATAGAAAATTGAGTATTATAATGATATAATATTATAATAGTTAGAAACAAAGTGAAAATGGATTTTGATCTAGTAAAATAGTAAAATATGGGTTTAAAATGGTTTAAGATGTTATATAAAAGTTTTAAAAGTGTTTCGGCAAAGTTTGGTGAAGTTTGAAAAATTGAGTAAAAATGGGCTCGTCGCGTAGCGGTAGTTCGCGATTTTGTGCCATAAAAAGTTAAATCAATATGCAGAATGAACTATAAGTCGAAATTTATTGAAATAAATTTTTTTCGAATCCTTATGACTATAGTTTACAAATGAAAAAGAAAAATCAAGATTTCATTTAGTAAAGTTTGAAATATGTCCAAAACAAGTTTTAAAATTGTTCCTTTTGGTAGTTCGTGAAATATTGTTTTCGACTCTTTAAAAATGGATATTTTTAATCTTTAATAATATGAAATAAATTCCATAAATACGTTAAAATGTTTTAAAAGGGGTTTGAGTTATAAAAATGGACATAAATATATAATGGAATATGTGTTTTGACCTACAAAGCATTAAAATTACTATTCACCAGCAATTTAACAGTTGAATTTGGCAATTTTTTAATAAATGATTTAAACTTGGATTTCTCTTCTCAAATATTTTCGGATTGTTTTCCAAATAACCATAAAAGTATTTTAAAGGTATAGAGTCAAACAAATAACTTGACCGTCTTATGGGTGATAGAGAGGTAGCCTCTTGGTTGGAGTTTGGGAAACCTGTTGCCTACTCCCCCTAGCTATTCGGACTGGCCTGACGGAGCGGATAGTTAATTTGATTTACTCGGACCGCATTTTATTAAGATAAAAGAAAATACAATTGGATTTTTTCAAAAGGTAAACAAGATTTAAAATAGGATTTTGGCTGTTAAAGAAAACATTTTAGTTGAACTCTGTATTAAATTCCGAGGAGGGAACTCGTACTATCCGTATGAATTTAAAAGGTAAGTTCAACGTTATTCGATGAATAGTACAAGTTGAATACGGAAATTAGTATTGAGTATAATTAGTCTAAAATTTATGGATCCCTTTTATTGAATACTAACTGGTTTGAGTTTACAGTAAACGCTGTCTTAAATAATATTATCTTTAACCCATTAAAGATATGTTTTTGGGAATATGAAATCTCCGTTAAGATTGGAGTTATAATAATATTAGAAGGTGGAAATATTTTCCTAAGTAATTTAAAATAAATGATTTTTTATTTCCAAAGTTAAAAATAGGCTTAATAATCTCATATATATACAGAATGAAATAGAAATGTTTTAAAGCTTATATCTCTGAAGAAATATTTATTTGGATGAAAAGATTTATAAATTGGATGATGTTAAATAATCACCCACATACTTGATATCTTTTTATCAATTATTGGTTCAGAGAGACCGAGATCAGATTTGGGTGATTCCTATCTGAAAAGCACTTTGAGCCAATATATGCGTCTAAAAGTGAAGACATGTTGAAGATAATGATTTTGAAGACAAAGATCTTCATAATGTAGGGCTGCTTTCCACTAACCTTTGAGGTGATTCCCATATTATATATATGGTGGAAGTAGTTCATTCGTTCTGAAATCTTCGTGGCAAGGACTACTCAGTACTAATCCTGCAACGACCCGATATTTTCAACCATTCGCATCCGCACATGTCGAACTTGAATTGCTCAAAATACCGTGTTGTAAATAAAATTTGGCAAATCTCAGAATATACAGTAAATAAATAATCACAGACATAGACACAGAGTAAAATAATGCAGCGGAAGTAAAAGAAATAGTAGTTCATGAAGCTACTATGTAAATATATCAGAGTTAAATAAGATACAATAGAAGAAATAAAATACAACAGAAGTCTCAATATGATAACCAAGTACAAGCTGAACAGAACAACAGAACTGAAATAGATAGGACAAGACAAGCAGATAATCTCCAGCGATTCAAATCTCCAAGAGAGCGGAAACCCAAATCTGTGAATAACTCATGCTGACCCGAGCGTAAAGCAAGACACAAAACACTCGAGTCAGGACAATATATACTTATATAATGTAAACCAACTCAAGTGAACTGTAATAAAGGTACAAGTAACTTAAAGAATGCTTGGGATCGCCCATTCTTTAAGGATCCGTTAAACCATCTACTATGTAGTAATATTCGCTATTATAATAATGTCTAATCAGTAAAGTATAATCATATAGAAAATAGCATTAAGGAGATGGTGAACCTTAACGCGGTCGGATCTTTAAACCAAAATCGTAGTGGGCTCGATATGGTAGGTGACACGGCACACAAGGCAATGCCAGGGTAGATATACCAATTACACATCCGGACTGGTGGTGACGCATAGCAGCCACTACCGCCCACCTCGAACAACACTCCCAAATCAAGGGTGCGCACCAAATCAATCACAAGTAATAGAATGGTATCGAAGAAGTGTGTCCGATCAGAGGTGCTACCTCCTTGGCCCGTCGATCGCTCCTGTTTTAGCCACCTTATGCCAACTCACGGGAGTTGGGTCCACGTATATACCTTTGGATCGTCGCCACCATCCTACTTCATTCTGGAAACTCCACCGCGTACACAGTTGTCAAAGTGGTTTTCGGTATCGACAGAGAGTATGTCCATATCTGATCCCGGTATCTTTAACAACCAATTGTTATTATAGCCCGTGGTTATAATTTTAAAAACAGTTTATACTTCAAAATAGAATATCATTTCAAATCCAAATCTTTATCAAAATAAAGATCAAATCATTTCCAAACCATTTAATATATCAAAATATCATATCTTTCCAAAACTTCATTTCAAATCATTTCAATATATCAAAATATCATATCTTTTCAAAACTTCATTTCAAATCATTTTAATATATCAAAATATCTTATCTTTCCAAAGCTTCATTTCAAATCATTTTAATATATCAAAATATCTTATCTTTCCAAAGCTTCATTTCAAATCATTTCAATATATCAAAATAACATATCTTTCCAAAGCTTCATTTCAAATCATTTTAATATATCAAAATATCTTATCTTTCCAAAGCTTCATTTCAAATCATTTTAATATATCAAAATATCTTATCTTTCCAAAGCTTCATTTCAAATCATTTTAATATATCAAAATATCTTATCTTAAACACCCCTTTAACTTCAAAGATAACATTCATTCATTTTCAATTCAAACCACCTTTTAAATGATTCATATTTCAATTAAATTACTTCATTTAAACCCTTCAGAAGTGTAATTATTATTCTTTCAAATCAAGTATTAAAATTTCCAAAGTTTCAATTCAATTCAATCATTTATTTCAATTAAATTTCCATAGACCATTTCAAATTTTATAAATTTCAAATATAGATTTAATCCACAAAATAACTATTCAAATTATAAAATAAATTCCATAGCTTTATTATCCTATATTTCATAAGTCTAATATCTTTTAAATAGATTCAAATTACACGTAAACCAAATATTTTTCATACTAATATAAACTTCAATTATTTATTCCAAGATTTAATATCATTTCAAATTCATTTCAAAACATCAAATTATCATTTCAAAACATCATCTATTTAATTTAAATTTAAATACCATTTAATCATATTTCAAAATAGTTGTATTTCCCAAATCAACTATTCCATTTAAATCATTTAAAGTCAATTTATTATATTTAATAATTAAATATTTAATTTCCAAAATTTAATCTTTTTTCAAAGGTCATTTATTCATTTGAATTTGTTAAACAAAGAAAATTCAACTTTCGCAGCACTTAGAAAATGCTACGAAATGTTATGTTTAAAAACAGTTCATTAACAAAAGATGGCATTTAAAATGCTGTAATATCTTAATTTAGTTTCAAATAAAATTTTAGTTAAATTTAACAAATATAGCACTAACAAAGTGCTATAATAACCCTTAGTTCAAATTTGCTATTAGGTTCATTTAAAACAACTACAGCATTTTCCAATGCTGTAATATCTTTACATTACATTTCAAAATGCTGTCAAATCAAATTCAGAGTTTTATTTACAATTTCACACATAATTAAATTTTAATATAAATCATTTTAAATTATAAAATCATATATTTGCACATTTAAAAACAATCATTTAAATACCTTTATTTCTATGATTTTATAAAGTCAAATTTCCATACAAAAATCAAATTGAATAACAATTAAATTTTCATTTCTTTAATTAAATTCTTAACTTAACAACTAAGTTTAAATTTCCAAAATATAACTTATTTCCATTTATTTTACTTAATTAAAGATTCACTTTTAAACAAATTTCACAAAATTCAATTTATGTTATATTTCCAAATTCAGCTTAAATATTCATTTATTTCATATTTTAAGTTATAAAAAATCATTAACACTTTATAAAATCATTATTTCTTAATAAAATCATTAAATTCATCTTTTAAATCAAATTTGTCATATATTCATACTTTAAATAAATTCCATTTATAAACAAAATCATAAATTCCAAAATTTACTTATATTACAAATTCTACTTCACCATTTACTTAATTCACTTATTTAATTTGTAGAAAATCACAGATATTTTATAGAAATCATTTTAATAAAGTTTAAATCAAAATATCATAATATTTACATTTTTTTAAAATATTTTAGAAATTTCAGAAAAATATATAAACCACGGGTCTGTATAAAATTTTCTAGCCTAGGTCAAGTGATACGGATATGTATCATTTCAATCCGCAGTTTACAAAGGAAAACCGGGTTTTATCATTTCAAACCCGCAATCCCAAGTAAAATAAATGAATTTGAAAACCGCTCAGGCCTATCATTTCAGCCCATAACGATTTTCCCTTATTCTAAAGTCCGTTCGGGTATGTATCATTTCAACCCATAGTGAACCTAATCTACAGGGAACTTGCAGTGTGATAAACTGATAAAATGAACAGAATAACATCATATAACAGTAATAGATGATATAACATATGTAATAACAGGGTAAACATTATATGATCATAATATAAGCATATATAACATGATGATATACATTACAGATTCAAATGGTGTCGGTTTATCAGTTATATAGGTACATATTGTCTGGTGAGAATAACTCACTTGTTCAAAGCTGGAGATCGCTACCAAAGCACACACATTGACACTACGAAGGCACGACAACACGGATACGACAAGAGAGTGGAGAGCCAAAGCTAAATCCCTTGAATACAAGTCACACAAAACAATAATAATAACATAAGTTTTCAAATGCAAAATACGATAAGACTATGTTAGAGATAAATGCAAAATCATCTCCAAAGTCTTTACACTTGCCTTCTACCACTAATGCTTCAGATATAGGTCAGAAAGGAATAGCTAAAGCAAGGAGAAGGTTCTGGTTTGGGTTCATAAGGGATCAGCCAACCATGTATGGGATGGAGCAAAAGTGATGATGCATGAGATATGTGCAAGGATTATAGTTACAAGGCAAAATATCATGAATTCAAGGCAACATTGGCTCGGCCCAAGCAAGACCAGGCACGGCCATCTCTGTAGTGGGCTGTAGGATGGTGTGGCAGTGGGTTTCAGGTCATCCATGGGTGGTGGAGGCGGAGTTGGTGGCGGCCAAAGGAAGGTTGAAGGTGATGAAGGCATAGGTGTTGGCTATGGTGCATATAGGTGAAGTTTGTGTAGATTTAGGTGGAGTTTGATCAACTATTGGGCACGGCCAGTGGTTTGGGGCTGAAGAGGAAGTGATGGATGGTTCAGGTGGTGGAGGAGGCGGCCATGGTGGCTGGAGTGGTGGGGCCAAACCTGAAGTAGAAGAGAAGGCAAGTAAAATCAACATAAACAAGTAGAAAAACAAGAGAAAAACAATGGAAAAAAGAAATAAAATTTACCAAACACTTGGAGATGATGGAGGCCGAAATTTTTTTTCAGATAGGAAGGAAAATGTTTTACGTGAATGAGAAAAAAAAATAGGCGGCTGAAGAAATGAGGAGATGTGGCCAATTGAATGAAAAATTAGGTTACAAATATGAAAAGGTTAGAAGATAAAAGGCCATAGGAAAACTAAAAGTCATAAACCCTTTCAAATTTCTCATATATATTTATATACATTTAAATAACTGAAAATACTTATAATTTCAGTTAAAATTTAGAAAATATAACAGATAAACAAAATATTAAAAATTAAATATTAATTAGATATGACTAAAATAAGAAAATAGCACAAAAATGAAAACTAGGCTTTAAAAATTAGAAGTAACTTCTATAAACTTTGGAAAAATCTATTTTGATTTAAATAGATGTAAAATGAATATAAATAAAGTAAAACACAGAAAATAAAGTGCATGTATAAAATAAATAAATAATTTTTAATTATATATAATTAAATTAAGAAAATAGCAAAGAAAATGGAAACTAGGTTTCAAAATTGAAATAAATTCAAGTAAACTTTAGAAAAATTATACTATCACTTTAAAATTATTAAAAGATAGAAATATACATAAAATAACATATTAACACATATTAAAATAAAATATGACAAATAAAATATAATTTAAAATAGACAATATTGCTAAATACATCAGTTACACACAATATTGAAATATACATAACTTTCACAATTTAACTCCGTTTCCAACGAAACGAAAAGCTGTATTCAAGTTATTAAATCTATTTTCATAATAAAAGATACAATTTAAGAATTTGAATATTTAAAATTTTAAGTTTAGAAGCCAAAGATTGAACAGTTTGAACAGAAATTCACTTTTCAGTAAAATAACCAATTTATACTAGTTTGAAATTATAGTTCACATAATAATTAACATTTATTTTTAAAAATGAAATGTTTGAAATCAAACAAGTTTAAAATAGTTTCAAAATAAAATAAAGTCAAATTTAAAATATATGCAAAAATCTAGGGTTGTTGCACTCTCCCCCACTCAAAACTTTTCGTCCCCGAAAAGGAATGAGGTACGGGAAAGCATAAGAAAAAAGATAGAGTGAAATAAGATTAAGACAAGATGACAAGAAGATTTGAATTATACCTGATAACTGTTGTTATAGGTAGGTTTAACAAGGTGGAGGTGATCTTCCCAAGATCCTCCAGAATCAAGAATATAAGCACGAAAAGATCCTCTAAAATCAGATTCACTCTTTCCGCTTGACCGACGGTGCTCAGATTCAAAATGAGTAGAAAAGATTATTAAAGATTATAGAAAGATTTCTAAACAGAAAGATTATAAGAAGAGGCCTATACCAGTCTATTTCAAGATAAGGAAAAATAAGAACAACCAAAAGATAGTTTGAACAACAAAATTAGGTAATAAGTTTGAAAAACAAAATAAGATAATAGGTTTGAAATTTCCATGGTTTCAGCTTAAACTGATAATTAATTTTACACAAGTTAAATAAATCTTAACTACCTCTAATTACATTATCTTATCATCCAATTTTCTTAAACTAACAATTTCAGAAATCATGGATTGGAAAAATCATTATTATACTCATAATGTACTTAATAAATTTAATTCCTCTTTATTCCTAATTAAAGTTAAATTTATTCCTCTCAATATATTTTATCATCTATGTTAAATATACTTACACTTATTATAACTGTTTTAATTTATTTTTAGTTCCTTTAACATCATTTTGTATTGTAAGTTATTCAATTAACCTTTTAGTCTATTTACCTCTGTTAATCTTTTATAACTAAAATTTAAGTGTTTAACATTTATTATAACCACTCAAATTTTATTTATAAAACTTTTTATATTGTATACTGTCTAATTACATTGTTAACTTCTAAAAATTAAGGTAAGTTATATTTGAATGCAATTGAGTATTATACAAATAAAACTTTCTAAAACTAATATACACTATAAACATTCTAATTCAATCATTTCAAGCTTGAATATTTATTCAAAATTTTGATTTTCTTTTTATACTTGAAGTTATTATTTAAGATAGAATTTAAGAATAAAATTTCCGATTCCTCTCAAACCATTTAGAGATAAATAAATGTATGTACATAATTTGTCAAATCAAATTTAAATCATATATCTATATATTTTATAAATCAAATCATATTTTAGAAATTCATATCAATTAAGTTTCCCAAAACAAAGCTGTAGCAAGACTACAGAATGGTTTCTTAACTTCGAAACTCGAAAATGAACGTCGATGATGCTGCAGTCATCACCGAAATTATTTTCCAGCGACAAAGAGAAGAGCACTGATTTTTAAACTTTAAAATTCTTTGGAAACAAATTTCTATTCAAAAATACTTTAAATAATATATCCTTTTAAAGCTTTAAACACAAAGTTTGGAACCATCGGAAATTAAATTCTCAAATTCTTGATTTAAATTCATTTCAGTTCCCAAATCAAATTTATAAACAACTATTTATAAATTCATTTCAGTTCCCAAATCAAATTTATAAACAACTATTTATAAATTCATTTATAGAATGATAAATCAAGTATTATCATTTCAAATAATCAATTTAAATCAATTTATTAAGTTCCATAAATTTACTTATATCAAAATTTATTTCATTAACCAAATTTTAAAATAATATAGTGTCAGTTTGTTCTGTCAAAGTGTTTTAGAAATCCTATCGATAACATTGATCAGACGAATCGATCGGAAACCCAAATCAACATCAACAACTCAAACAACACAATATATAAAACAAAACATAGATTTACAAGTACAATTCAAAAATGTTATGAAGATAGGTTAGACAAAAAAGACAAGATGATTATTACAGAGTAGGGAGATGGATAAGCTTAAATAAATCGCGGGCAACCTTAACCGGGTCAACCGTGACTTAAGGAATAAGATCAAATATGGATTTTTCTGGGGTAAATCTACATCCGATCTCAAAAGATAGAGTTTGGAACAATAAAAGATATTAGCATCTAAACCAAGGATAGATATAAATCTTTGGTGAATCGATGCTAATAGTAAAGGAGTTTCCATTTTTACAAGTCATTAGAGTATTGGCGAGACCGCCAATTCACTATAAAACTCATTCGAAGTGGAGTTATGGGATACTCAAGAATCAAAAGAAGATTAATAATGAGGGACAAGAATGAATTTTGGAACCGCAGGGAACGTTCCAAAAATTCAAAGGAAATTCGAATCAAGAGGAAAAGATTCAAACTCGAATGAAAGTGATTCTGTAAATAAATCTACTCCATATGCTGATTTTTGCCTCAAAGCCAAAGCTCTGATACCAACTGTAACGACCCGATATTTTCAACCATTCGCATCCGCACATGTCGGACTTGAATTGCTCAAAATACCGCGTTGTAAATAAAATTTGGCAAATCTCAGAATATACAGTAAATAAATAATCACAGATCACAGACACAGACACAGAGTAAAATAATGCAGCGGAAGTAAAAGAAATAGTAGTTCATGAAGCTACTATGTAAATATATCAAAGTTAAATAAGATACAACAGAAGAATAAAATACAACAGAAGAATAAAATACAACAGAAGTCTCAATATGATAACCAAGTACAAGCTGAACAGAACAACAGAACTGAAATAGATAGGACAAGACAAGCAGATAATCTCCAGAGATTCAAATCTCCAAGAGAGCGGAAACCCAAATCTGTGAATAACTCAGGCTGACCCGAGCGTAAAGCAAGACACAAAACACTCGAGTCAGGACAATATATACTTATATAATGTAAACCAACTCAAGTGAACTGTAATAAAGGTACAAGTAACTTAAAGAATGCTTGGGATCGCCCATTCTTTAAGGATCCGTTAAACTATCTACTATGTAGTAATATTCGCTATTATAATAATGTCTAATCAGTAAAGTATAATCATATAGAAAATAGCGTTAAGGGTATGGTGAACCTTAACGCGGTCGGATCTTTAAACCAAAATCGTAGTGGGCTCGATATGGTAGGTGACACGGCACACAAGGCAATGCCAGGGTAGATATACCAATTACGCATCCGGACTGGTGGTGACGCATAGCAGCCACTACCGCCCACCTCGAACAACACTCCCAAATCAAGGGTGCGCACCAACTCAATCACAAGTAATAGAATGGTATCGAAGAAGTGTGTCCGATCAGAGGTGCTACCTCCTTGGCCCGTCGATCGCTCCTGTTTTAGCCACCTTATGCCAACTCACGGGAGTTGGGTCCACGTATATACCTTTGGATCGTCGCCACCATCCTACTTCATTCTGGAAACTCCACCGCGTACACAGTTGTCAAAGTGGTTTTCGGTATCGACAGAGAGTATGTCCATATCCGATCCCGGTCTCTTTAACAACCAATCATTATTATAGCCCATGGTTATAATTTTAAAAATAGTTTATACTTCAAAATAGAATATCATTTCAAATCCAAATATTTATCAAAATAAAGATCAAATCATTTCCAAACCATTTAATATATCAAAATATCATATCTTTCCAAAACTTCATTTCAAATCATTTCAATATATCAAAATATCATATCTTTTCAAAACTTCATTTCAAATAATTTTAATATATCAAAATATCTTATCTTTCCAAAGCTTCATTTCAAATCATTTTAATATATCAAAATATATTATCTTTCCAAAGCTTCATTTCAAATCATTTCAATATATCAAAATATCATATCTTTCCAAAGCTTCATTTCAAATCATTTTAATATATCAAAATATCTTATCTTTCCAAAGCTTCATTTCAAATCATTTTAATATATCAAAATATCTTATCTTTCCAAAGCTTCATTTCAAATCATTTTAATATATCAAAATATCTTATCTTAAACACCCCTTTAACTTCAAAGATAACATTCATTCATTTTCAATTCAAACCACCCTTTAAATGATTCATATTTCAATTAAATTACTTCATTTAAACCCTTCAGAAGTGTAATTATTATTCTTTCAAATCAAGTATTAAAATTTCCAAAGTTTCAATTCAATTCAATCATTTATTTCAATTAAATTTCCATAGACCATTTCAAATTTTATAAATTTCAAATATAGATTTAATCCACAAAATAACTATTCAAATTATAAAATAAATTCCAAAGCTTTATTATCCAATATTTCATAAGTCTAATATCTTTTAAATAGATTCAAATTACACGTAAACCAAATATTTTTCATACTAATATAAACTTCAATTATTTATTCCAAGATTTAATATCATTTCAAATTCATTTCAAAACATCAAATTATCATTTCAAAACATCATCTATTTAATTTAAATTTAAATACCATTTAATCATATTTCAAAATAGTTGTATTTCCCAAATCAACTATTCCATTTAAATCATTTAAAGTCAATTTATTATATTTAATAATTAAATATTTAATTTCCAAAATTTAATCTTTTTTCAAAGGTCATTTATTCATTTGAATTTGTTAAACAAAGAAAATTCAACTTTCGCAGCACTTAGAAAATGCTACGAAATGTTATGTTTAAAAACAGTTCATTAACAAAAGATGGCATTTAAAATGCTGTAATATCTTAATTTAGTTTCAATTAAAATTTTAGTTAAATTTAACAAATATAGCACTAACAAAGTGCTATAATAACCCTTAGTTCAAATTTGCTATTAGGTTCATTTAAAACAACTACAGCATTTTCCAATGCTGTAATATCTTTACATTACATTTCAAAATGCTGTCAAAATCAAATTCAGAGTTTTATTTACAATTTCACACATAATTAAATTTTAATATAAATCATTTTAAATTATAAAATCACATATTTTCACATTTAAAAACAATCATTTAAATACCTTTATTTCTATGATTTTATAAAGTCAAAATTCAATACAAAAATCAAATTGAATAACAATTAAATTTTCATTTCTTTAATTAAATTCTTAACTTAACAACTAAGTTTAAATTTCCAAAATATAACTTATTTCCATTTATTTTACTTAATTAAAGATTCACTTTTAAACAAATTTCACAAAATTCAATTTATGTTATATTTCCAAATTCAGCTTAAATATTCATTTATTTCATATTTTAAGTTATACAAAATCATTAACACTTTATAAAATCATTATTTCTTAATAAAATCATTAAATTCATCTTTTAAATCAAATTTGTCATATATTCATACTTTACATAAATTCCATTTATAAACAAAATCATAAATTCCAAAATTTACTTATATTACAAATTCTACTTCACCATTTACTTAATTCACTTATTTAATTTGTAGAAAATCACAGATATTTTATAGAAATCATTCTAATAAAGTTTAAATCAAAATATCATAATATTTACATTTTTTTAAAATATTTTAGAAATTTCAGAAAAATATATAAACCATGGGTCTGTATAAAATTTTCTAGCCTAGGTCAAGTGATACGGATATGTATCATTTCAATCCGCAGTTTACAAAGAAAAACCGGGTTTTATCATTTCAAACCCGCAATCCCAAGTAAAATAAATGAATTTGAAAACCGCTCAGGCCTATCGTTTCAGCCCATAACGATTTTCCCTTATTCTAAAGTCCGTTCGGGTATGTATCATTTCAACCCATAGTGAACCTAATCTACAGGGAACTTGCAGTGTGATAAACTGATAAAATGAACAGAATAACATCATATAACAGTAATAGATGATATAACATATGTAATAACAGGGTAAACATTATATGATCATAATATAAGAATATATAACATGATGATATACATTATAGATTCAAATGGTGTCGGTTTATCAGTTATATAGGTACATATTGTCTGGTGAGAATAACTCACTTGTTCAAAGCTGGAGATCGCTACCAAAGCACACACACTGACACTACGAAGGACGACAACAAGGATACGACAAGAGAGTGGAGAGCCAAAGCTAAATCCCTTGAATACAAGTCACACAAAACAATAATAATAACATAAGTTTTCAAATGCAAAATACGATAAGACTATGTTAGAGATAAATGCAAAATCATCTCCAAAGTCTTTGCACTTGCCTTCTACCACTAATGCTTCAGATATAGGTCAGAAAGGCACAGCAAAAGCAAGGAGAAGGATCTGGTTTGGGTTCATAAGGGATCAGCCAACCATGTATGGGATGGAGCAAAAGTGATGATGCATGAGATATGTGCAAGGATTATAGCTACAAGGCAAAATATCATGAATTCAAGGCAACATTGGCTCGGCCCAAGCAAGACCAGGCACGGCCATCTCTGTAGTGGGCTTTAGGATGGTGTGGCAGTGGGTTTCAGGTCATCCATGGGTGGTGGAGGCGGAGTTGGTGGCGGCCAAAGGAAGGTTGAAGGTGATGAAGGCATAGGTGTTGGCTATGGTGCATATAGGTGAAGTTTGTGTAGATTTAGGTGGAGTTTGATCAACTATTGGGCACGGCCAGTGGTTTGGGGCTGAAGAGGAGGTGATGGATGGTTCAGGTGGTGGAGGAGGCGGCCATGGTGGCTGGAGTGGTGGGGCCAAACCTGAAGTAGAAGAGAAGGCAAGTAAAATCAACATAAACAAGTAGAAAAACAAGAGAAAAACAATGGAAAAAAGAAATAAAATTTACCAAACACTTGGAGATGATGGAGGCCGAAATTTTTTTTCAGATAGGAAGGAAAATGTTTTATGAGAATGAGAAAAAAAATAGGCGGCTGAAGAAATGAGGAGATGTGGCCAATTTAATGAAAAATTAGGTTACAAATATGAAAAGGTTAGAAGATAAAAGGCCATAGGAAAACTAAAAGTCATAAACCCTTTCAAATTTCTCATATATATTTATATACATTTAAATAAATGAAATTACTTATAATTTAATTTAAAATTTCGAAAATATAACAGATAAACAAAATATTGATTAGATATGACTAAAATAAGAAAATAGCACAAAAATGAAAACTAGGCTTTAAAAATTAGAAGTAACTTCTATAAACTTTGGAAAAATCTATTTTTATTAAATACATGTAAAATGAATATAAATAAAGTAAAACACAGCAAATAAAAGTGCATGTATAAAATAAATAAATAATTTTTAATTATATATAATTAAATTAAGAAAATAGCAAAGAAAATGGAAACTAGGTTTCAAAAATTGAAATAAATTCAAGTAAACTTTAGAAAAATTATACTATCACTTTAAAATTATTAAAAGATAGAAATATACATAAAATAACCTATTAACACATATTAAAATAAAATATAATTTGAAATAGACAATATTGTTAAATACATCAGTTTACACACAATATTGAAATATACATAATTTTCACAATTTAACTCCGTTTCCAACGAAACGAAAAGCTGTATTCAAGTTATTAAATCTATTTTCATAATAAAAGATACAATTTAAGAATTTGAATATTTAAAATTTTAAGTTTAGAAGCCAAAGATTGAACAGTTTGAACAGAAATTCACTTTTCAGTAAAATAACCAATTTATACTAGTTTGAAATTATAGTTCACATAATAATTAACATTTATTTTTAAAAATGAAATGATTGAAATCAAACAAGTTTAAAATAGTTTCAAAATAAAATAAAGTCAAATTTAAAAATATATGCAAAAATCTAGGGTTGTTACAAATCTTATGGGTGATTCCCAAATAGGATGTAGTAGGAAGAATGCCTTCGGTTTGTCCTTCACCTAGACAACTTGTATGGCCGAATGTCTGACATTGCATTTCTAAGACCGCATACATCGGTTTTTACAAATGTACATCTGTTTGGTGGTGTAGGAGGTAATCCCTCTTCTACTTTGCACCCTTCCCTGAGGCGTATGAACTCAAGGGTTGTATTTTTATGGGAATCAATAGTGTGTTGTTAAAAATGACAATGTGGAATTCTAAGTGGAATCTGCTTTGTGGAAAGAAAAGCGTGGCCTCACGAGCCTCACATCCCGGAGATGATACGGGAAACTATGAGGTCCGAAGGAAATATTCCAATATCACAGACTATCAGATAATCGCGGATAAAAAGGTGTTGCAGCCTTAAAGTTTAAATGAACAGGTATAGTGGAGTATGTGTCCCTATATGAAAAGCCATTGGATATGCTGATTCATAGTGGTGTAGCAATATGGTATAGTGGTGTATGAGTCCCTGTACAAGAATCCATCGAGTACTATGATTGCTCTACGCGGAGTTTGTAAAGAAAGGAAAAGGCCACTAGTTCCCTATCATCTTGGAAATCCAATTCACGAGCTTTACAATTTTGATTGTATTCCCAAAATAGCTATAATGCCTTGTAAACATTTAGCTACCCCTTGGTACTATATACTCTGTCGAATTGTCCAGGTATTGGTACTTTCTTTGTATATACATTTATTTGAAAAGTATTTTCAAACCAATGTCATTAAAGATAATATCCAAATGTTTCGATATAAAGTATTTTGGTTATCATAAGATAAAAATTCATCCATATTTCTGTATGGCGTGGTCTTACGAGATACCCTTTCTTTCCAAAAAAGATTTATTTTGGCATCAGTCTGATCTATGACATAGTCACATATATTTATATTTCATGTTTCTCATGCTGGTTTGCCAAGCCTGATCTAAGTATTCTTAGTACATAGGTCAGATCCGAGTAGTTTCAGGATTAGTTGAAGACGCTTGGAGTTTCCATAGGAGAGTTAGAGATCTTCATCAATGTACAAATGTAGTTTACTTTTCCGCCGTGTTTGTTGTTTTTCAGCATTTGTAAGGGTAGGTATTTATAATTGTCCATACTGAGCTTAGGTTAGGCTATGATATATGTATTTCAAATTTTCTACTGTAAAGATTATTGATATTATAAATTATCCCATTCGTGTGAGATTTTGTTCTATCTTTATTTTCTTTTACATTTAACAATCGGTTTTTTCCTACAGTTAAATGCTCAGCATGAAATACAGTGGGTGTATTAGTGTTGATTTTCAGGGGTCGAAAATGTAACGACTCGCCATTTTGACCATCGAAAGACGACACCGAACACTACCACGGTATTCCAATGTCCCGCATCCAATCGACAAAAGGGCAGATTGTTAGGGTAAATAAAAAGTAAAGAACAGAGAAAAACAAAATCTCACAACGGAATCAACAACATATAGTATAACAAGGACAGCAGAAACTATCACTCCAAACATATAGAGTATATCAGAGTTAATAACAAACCTTATCAACTGGACAGTTATAAAATCTTGACCTTACAAATGCCGATAGGTCTACTATATAATACATCAGAAAGTTAAAATACGACGATAGGTGAATCTTCAGCTCCCCTTCATGATATCCAAAACTTCAAAGACAACCTGGGAAAATATTCGGTCTGACCCGAGCATTATAAATAAGTAACACACAGATCAATTTGGAAATACCAATGTGAGATAACTTGAATAATGGGGAACATAGATAAAAGTTCTATGAGATCATGTCGCTAACGCGGAATGAGTTTTCACCTCATAAGAATAACATCCATACAAGCAAGAGCTCAAAAAAATATCAGGAAACAAATGCAAATAGAAATAGGCATAGTTAATATTAAAACCAGACTTGAAAGAATGGAAATAAACCAAGTAAAATCCAAACTGGACAGAATGTGTAACGACCCGATATTTTGGACCATTCAAATCGACAATAAATCCACACATGTCTGACTTGAATAATTCAAAATATCAGATTGTTAATTTAAATTTGGCAAAACTCAGCATATGCAGTAAATAAATCAATCACAGAATCACAGACATAGAGTAATACAATAATATGCAGCGGAATAGATAAAATAGTAGTTCATGAAGCTACTATATAAATATCAGAGTTAAAAATAAAATACAACAGAATATCTCAAATACAATGAAGTCTTCAGTACGAATAGAGGACTTCTCTGAACAAATCAACTAGAAGAGCTGAAAGCTGAGTCGATAATTGGATCTCCAAAGGAAGCTCCAAACTCCAAAGGTGAGTCTCAAATGCTGTATCACTCGGTCTGACCCGAGCGTAAAGCAAAACACAAAACACTCGAGTCAGGATTAACATTCTTATATAAATAAATCCAACTCAAGTGAAATATCAACTGAAATACAAGTAACTTAAAGGATGTTTGGGATAACCATCCTCTAAGGATCTTCAGAACTATCCACAAGGTGGAAATATACATTATAACACCGTGGTCATTTCAATTTAATTTATACTTCAAAACCCAAATATCATTTCATTTCAAATATAACTATTTTCCAATATAGTATATATATTAATTAATTTATAAAGTAAAGCATTTAATTTTCTCAAGTCTCGCAAATCGATTCAAATCAACTTCAAATTCCAAATTCAAATTTATTCAAGCTCCATTCATCAATTCAATTCAGTTCTAAATATACCATTTAAATTTTCAATATATTTCAAGGCTTTAATATTCAACATTTTCAAAGTTAAATTTAACAGTTTCATATAGCTTTTGATTTAACTTCATTATTATTTAATCAGGGAATATTCACTTAATAGATTCAATATCATCTAACTAGCCCTAAATTTCAATTTTACTAAATACTTCCTTAAATTTATTTAAACAAGAAATATTCCTCAAATTATTTAAATCAAACCCAAGTTATAAATCATATCATAAATCTCAATTTCAATAAATTTCAAATCGGTTTAATTAAATAAAAATTCTTTAATGAATACAATTTCAACTAAATTCAAATTATCTTCCCAACCTTAATTTGTTCAAATTATTACCAAAATCTATTTTGAAATATAATTTTTTTTTCTTCCCAACTCCATAGAATTTATTTTCAAAATATTTAAATATATGGACCAACGGTGTTTGTATATATTTGTATCATATGGTTAAGTGATACGGATATTTATCATTTCAATCCGAAATTTAAATATATACGGGTAGATATCATTTCAACCCGTAATCCCAATTTCAATTCAAATGAAAATCGCTTGGGTTTATCATTTCAACCCATAACGATTTTATCCTATTCTAAAGTCCGTTCGGGTATGTATCATTTCAACCCATAGTGAATTCTATACTAACAGGGAACTTGCAGAGTGATAACAGATAATATAAAATAAAAAACAGGCATATATCATCAATAACAATAACAGATACTGGTGTCAGATGTCATAGGTGAACATATACAGATAATAGCATATATAACAATTTAAATAACTACAGCATCATATTTCAATTGTCGTTTCAATTGAAATCAAATTTAATAAATACAAGTACGTTAATCGTGAGTGATTGCTCACCTTTCGAGGCTAGAGAAGTTTTGACAAGGAAAAATGGTGCTTCGAATCCAGGCACGGATCTCAAACGAACAAGGTTGGCACGAATTGGACGGATAGGACTGATAAATAGAGATCGATGAAAATAGATCAGAAGCTGCTTGATGTAGACCAAAACAAATATATATAATCCAAATCATTATTCTTAAAATAGAAGTTTTTTAAAATCAAATATACATACTTTATATTTAAGAATCACAATTTAAACAAATCAAAATAACGCTTGTTCGGACATACTATCCTTTACATATTATAAATAATCTAATAAAACAATCTATTATTATTATGCATTGTTATATAATCAATATGATAGTATATCGGCAATATACATAAGAACCAAATTGCATACTATAACAATATATATATATATGAACCTTTGGAAAAAGATGCAAAATATGCAGATGCAGTATATATACAATATGCAAACTTACATATATATTTATATATTTTAAACCAGTATCTCTATAATGAATACAGCTTTTACAAACTGATCAATAACTAATAAGATAATATGTAACTTACAGGAAAGCGAAATAACAAAAAATAATCAAAAGCTAATAAATGAATATAATCTGCAACAAAATGTATATGTGCAGATCCCAAAGCCAAACAAACATAGATGGATAGGTTAAACAAAAGCTCACAGACCCACTGAACATATGTTTCAAAGTACTGTTATGCTACCGCTGGAAACTGTCACATATACACTTTACGGCTATACATACATAATAACAAATATACTTTATAAACTATTGAAATAAAACAAACCAAAAATAAACATAGACTACTATAAATAACTACACTGAGAGGGAAATAAGCTATGTTAAAATCATATGTAAATGGCATTGAAAACAGATGAAGGCCAATGTATATGCAAAGATCAAAGTGTATAACATATCCATTTAAAGTAAAACAAAATTTCAAAAATAAATATATGTATATAAGCAATAGACTCCAATTATTATATTTACGAGCACAGAGATTCTTCAGCAACATACGAAACAAATATGATTTTAACAAATTCTTTTTTATATACTAATGTGTACGTGCACTTATAAATTAATATATCGTTATATAACTAACAAAAGAAATCTACAACAAAACAAAACTTCATGTAAGAAATCAAGATACCATAGTTATATGTAATGCTGTAAATATCACGTACTTAGAAATTAAAGCAGAAATCAATTAAACAATACGTATTATATCCTAACCTGTAGGCCGTATAAAATCATCTAAATATATGGATATAATACAAAAAAAAACAGTATACTTTGTGAACAATAATATTATATATATAACCATGCTTTAATCAGAGTATGCATTTTATCTCAACTTACAAAACTGACACATAAACCGACCTATGTTGACATATGAACTCATATACTAATTATATCCTCATGCAACAAATATTGTAAGATATATTCAAACCCAGGTTGTGCGAAAAATAACATAGTATATGTATATATATATTTCTAATATTTATAACAAATATACAAACAGCTGATTATAAATGTACATACCGTTCCAATCTTGATCACATATGACTACATGGCTACAAAGGAAAGGATGTTACAAGGCTGAGATGCTCGGCCAGGAACAAGTGGCTGGGGCGTGGGTTTTTGAGGCAATGATGAGGAGGTTGATAGTAATGAAGGAGGACGAGGGAGAGACAAAAGATAGAGGATCGACGACCGAGGCAGATGGAGAGGGAGGCGGCAATAAGTCGACTACTGCAGTTTCTATCCCTTACTCTCTCGATGGCAGACCCGCTCTTCGAATCAGGATTGATTTCCAAAATATGAACCTTGGGCACTGATGTGGCTCGCCTTCGAATATCCCCGTGCTTGGATGTTCATGAGTGTCGTACGCGTACACAACGCCATGAATTTGAACGCCGGAGTGGTGGACACCCAAGCCAAACCAGTAGGAGTGAGATCGCATACATGAGGTAGACAAGGGTAGATCCAGAATTTCTCTTCTTCGTTAGTGATTTTATGAACTCTTAAATTTTTTTTTGGATCTGGCATTTTGATTTACGAGCAGGATTTAACAGTTGTTTTGAAATGAAGGAATGGAAAGAAAGAGAGGATGTTGAAGGAACGTGAATAAATAATTGAGGAATGGAAGAGTTAGAAGTCTAGAAAATAAATGAACATGCAGCAGCCCAAAAGTTTTTTTGACGTGAGTGAACTCAAAAGATTTTAAACGGTGGAATATAAAAGCTAAGAAAAACCAAAAGGTTTTAAAACTGGTACCGGTACGAAATCATTTTTCGTTGATTCCGCTACGTTGAAACACAGAATTGAATATTTCGCAGAGATCAGCAGGACGAGACGATCAAAACAGTATACAAATATCAGATGTATGATCATCCGATCAGAAGTTGATAATCGGTACCGAAAATGCTGCTATTTTGTCAGAATTAAGATAAATGGAGCAATAGAAGTCAAAATTTTGAAAAACGAAAGATGACATTCCAATCAGAAGAGGATTTAGAAATTTACCTTGTAAAAATATTCAGGTTTGGAAAACATTTTATTACCATCAAATTTTTTTTAACTGGTTTAAATTGAAATAGAATTACACAATAAAAATAAACTTCCATAAAACCAGCTGAAAATTTACCCTTAGTTTTGTTTAATTATACGTAATCGAAATATTAAATTTTTATTTTCCAATTAAATTATTTAAAATTTCACAAAATTCAGTTAACTACGTTATTAAAACTAATCAAAATTTATGGGTCGTTACAGAATGGATATAACAAGGAAAATAGTCCAACTTGATATAATGGACTAAATAAGATAACCATCCAACTTGATAGAATGGACAGAATAAGGTAACAGTCCAACTTGATAGAATGGACTAAATTAATATTTAAATGCCGTGATGGGGAGTTGGCTCTACTCATGGCAGTTTAACGCTAAAACAGATTCAGGGATTCGAATCAAATAAGGAATGGAAATTTTCCAATAAATGACAAGGGAGGTGCTCCACCCTTGAAGTATACTTCTAGTAATATACTTTTGGAAAGCTCATATACTTCGTGACACTTCTCGGACAATACCAAGCCGGAACCTGCCAAACCATACTGAGAATCCGAATATTTCCACATCTAAGTGCACAACCGAATCCAAACTAGATGAGATGTTAAAATACCTTTTGGATGGGAGCAACCCCACATAACTTGGCTTCCTCTTACGCTTTGGATTTAGTCATTTCCGATAAAGGCTATAAGTGCTCAACGGAGCAATAAATCATCTTAGAATGACGATAATAAAGTAGCTGAAGTAACCGATAGCTGAGATACCAACTATCGAGGATACAAAACGATTGTATATGGAAATTAATTCTTGTATACTTATCACCACTCACTGAATTCAAACTTGTACTTTTTCTTGCTTAATAATAATACCGGACAAGTCAAGGTAGTGTTACCTCAAAGGCATGTCCAACGATTATTCTTAACTTTCAAAATAGCGACAAGTTTACTTCTTCAATGTTTAGTACTAATTATACAAATAAATCATTTCCATATAAGTGATCCGCTTTATGGGAATTAAATCATTTCCACAAACGAATCAAACTTTTTCTTTTAAAAACGATTTGAACTTGTGCTTGATTTCCATATTAGTAAAATACTTTAGAATTAGTTCTGATTGTTAAAACGTCAAGAGAATAATTTTCCCAAGGGTGCGACCCCGAAGGCTTAAACCACATCAGACTGAACATCCAAAAGATTATCCAACTTAACATTCCAATAATCGAGTTCTAATTCCTTTTTATAACTTTTAAACAATATTAATTATCCCGAAAGTTAATTAACCACATTAAAAATTTCTTTTAAATAAGCAAATCTATTATCTTTAATAAAATAGATAATTATTTCCAAACACTTATATAACATTGGTAAATTAACTTTAAAATATCTATTAAATCAGTTTATTAACTTTAAATCAGTTTATTAAAGCAATTTTATTATAATAGTTAATTTACTTTAATTATTTTATTAAATCAATTAATTAACTTTAAATATCATTAATTGAAAAGATTAATTAAATTCAAGTATTAATTATAAAATATTATTTGATTTGTGTTGATTAGTATTGAAATAGTGCATGTATAAAAATATACACACATATTGATATACAATATCAATATACATTTAAATTTGATTTAAATGTAAATTATTTGATCGAGCTTAAAGTGGCATAGAGGCACATCTAAGTGTATGGTCTGGCTGGCTATACTTAATTAGAGGAGGGGTTGAACTTTATTGAATTGGGGTTTGAATTGGTAGAGAATATTATGGATTTGGATCCACAATTTGCTCCTTCCTTTCTCTTCTATTTAAACTCCTCTAACCCCTCATTTTTGGACTCTCATTTTTGCTACTTTCTAAGCAACCTCTGGACGAAATGATAAGCCTCCTTCCTCCATCATCTCAAGCTTCAAAAATACAAGATCAAATCAAATGTTAATAAGATATATAGATCTTTTAATCGGGTAGTGTTTTCTGGAAGAGTTTGGATATTGATCCAAAAGAAGTTGACCAGATTCAACATTCAATTGTCATTCAAGACTATAGTTGAGGTAATACCCTTATTTACATTCATACTCATATATTTGTTATTTATCATGATTCATATTTAGTTAGATTAGTTAAATATATCATGAATCTATATGTGTATGTATTGTCAATCTAGGATGTATACATACGTAGTTAGATTAGTCAAATACATCATGAATCTATGTGTATGTGTTGTCAATCTAGGATGTATACATACATACATACAAACATACATAAATAGACACACACCGATATATGTATGTGTATGTATATGTAAATTTGTTGTTATTAAAATTAAAAAATAATTTTTTATATTTATTTGTGATTTTATTCTCAGCCATGTTATCAAAGTAATAAAAAATTTGGAATTTAATATAATTTAAAATTAATTTTGAATAAAAATTAATTTTCTAAATCAAACATACATACATACATACATACATACATATATATGTATATGTATATATGCATATATATTGTAAAATTGTTGTTAAAATTATATGCATATTTTCATTTTGAAAAAAAATTTGTATTCATATTTTTGTAAAGCCGATATATATATATATATATATATTTAATATAATGTATTAAATTAATTTTAATATATTATATATATGTATAATTTAATATATCTAAAATTAATGTGCATTGTAAGATAATGTTCTATAAAAAAATTTGTTTTGATTTTTGTATTGAAATCAATTTTAAATTATAAAAATAATCCATATAGATTTTGAATAAAAAATTTGATTTTTTTCAAAATGTAAGTATGACCAAAAATACAATGATAAAAATATATTTTATTTATTTATGCACTTAAATTTTTTTTTGGAAAAGCCCGAGGTGTTGACTGGACCCCTACTAGCTTATTGATATGCATAGAAAAGGCAGAAGAGAAAGCACAAACTCAACATGCTGAGTCAGTGAAATGGAAGAAAACATAGCAACAAGCATATCAAAACACAGGAGAGAGAAACAACACTGGAAAAGAAGGAAAAGAAGAAAAATAAGAAAGCAAAACAAAAGAGAAAGCACAACCTAAGGCAGAACAGACCAAACATTCTAGTCATAAACATAACCAGAATGTTGCAAACCAACTCCAATTTCATAGAAGATGTAGTTTTTCAACTGAGCCGTAGTTCTCCTCTTGTGTTATTAAAGGCAATGGCATTTCTTTCTCTCCAAACAAGGAGCAGGAATTTTTTTAACACATACAATAAAATGCATGTCTTTTCATTTCTCCATCTGGTAGATGTATAAATTAAGTCCCATTCAATAGTACTAACAGTAGCAACATCATTTCCTCCACATTTCATCATCACGTCCTTCCATAGCTGATGTATAAACTGACATTCAAAAAAAAGGTGAATCCTCAATTTCATTAGAACAGAAGTAACACAAACCATCAATGCTCATTCCTCTAGACAGTAACTTAGCTTAGGTGTTTAAAGCATTACGAAGCACTTTCCATAGCATCAAATTCTCCTTCGCATTATTATGTGTCATCCAAACTCTCTTGTGCCATGAGAAAATAGGGATATTAAGGTTTGAAGAAATCAATTTATAAATCTCACCAATATTATAGTTATCCCTTCCAAACCAAAGAACAGTGTCAGATTGAGCAAACACATATCTGCCACTTTGAAAAACACTCCAAAGATTTCTGGTGACCTGATTACTCGAATAAGGAAGCATTATTCTACCATCAGAGATAAATTCAAATGCCTTGGCATGCTTATTTATACCAGTTTGCAAGATTTGCTGGTATGACATGTTTTTACTTAGAATAACACCATAACCTAACCAAGGGTCCTCCAAAAAACTAACAACACCACCTTCAGCAACATTATATTTAATGTTAGGAAGAAAAATCTCACGCAGCTTAAGCATATTTCTCCATGTCCAGATGCAACTGAAAGGAACAAGCATTAATCAAAATGGTTTGCTTTGTAAATTATGTTTAATAGACCATGACACCCAAAGACTCTTCTTCCTGGATAGGAGAGCATGGAAATGATTACCAAAAGCGGCTATGTTCCATAGCATGAGGTTTTTAATTCCCAAACCTCCCAATCTTCTAGGGAGCTCAAATTTGCTTAAAGCTAGGGGAACCAGTTTGGTAGAATGAATGGACCAATGCCAGAAAAACTTGATTATAGCACTATGTATCATTTTTATGAGCTTTAGAGGAAGGGTGAAGGTCCTAGACTAGTACACAGACATGGAGAAGATAACCGAGTTAATCAACACAAGTCTACCAGCCTGCTTATAAGGCCAACTGTCAATTTTGGCAAGAATTTTCTCATATAGAGGCATACACTGATGTTTTATGATTCTAGAGGTTGCAAGAGGAATACCCAAATATGATAGAGTACCATTCCTTGGCTCCAAGGAGGTGGCATTCTGAATTGAGGAGTAGAGGCCATGATAAATACCAGCAAAAAGAAGGTCAGACTTTTCAAGATTAATCTTAAGCCCAGTAATGTTGTAAAAAGATTTAAGACCATAAATGATAGCTTCAATAGAGGAAAGGAGTGGTTTTGTAAAGACAACAAGATCATCAGCAAACATTAGAGAAGTGACTTGTGGGTTTCTACATTTAGGATGAAGCAGGAATCTACCATTAAGAACCAAAGTATTAACAATTTGAGTAAGAACTTCCATGGCAATGATGAAGAGACAAGCTGACATAGGGTCACCCTGCCTGATACCTTGTTCACTGGGGAAAAAACCAACTGGAGAGCCATTAATAATTAGAGAAAACCTAGCAGTGGATAGACAAGCATAAATCTAGGATAAAAAGAGGTCAGGAAAATTCATTTGTTTCATTATTTGAACTATAAAAGCCCAGTGTAAGGTGTCAAATGCCTTTCTAATGTCAAATTTCAACATTGCACGAGGAAATATGTTAGATGAGCTATAGCCTTTTAAAAGTTCATGAGATAAGAGGACATTATCTAAAATATTTCTATCAGGAAGAAAAGCTACTTGGTTGGGAGAGATTAACTTAGGAAGAACCATTCTGAGTCTACCAGCAATAATTTTGGAAATGCACTTGCAGATAGTGTTGCAACATGAGATTGATCTAAATTGATGAACATACTGAGCATTAAAGATTTTAGGGATAAGAGCTATGTTCGTAGAGTTGATAGATCCAAGCAATTTGGATTTCTTGAAGAAATTGCTGACAGCATTGTAGACATAATTTTCAATAATCATCCAGCAAGAAGTGTAAAACACAACATTGAAACCATCAGGGCCACCACAAGATTTCTGGTTCATTGAAAAAATAGCATCCTTTATTTCCTCCTTAGTAACCACAGAGTCAAGAAGAATGATGTCATTGTTAGAGAGCTTAGGCAGTTGATAAAAATTAAGAGAATTAAGGTCAGGAGAAAAACCATCAGCATTACCAAGATAATCAGTAAAATAGGAAAGGAATAGTTCCTCAATTTCACCTCTGTCATTGTGTAGTTTACCCGAGTTATCTTGAATAGCATTGATATTTTGCTTTACCTGTTTGGACTTGAGATAAGAATGGAAAAAGGAAGTATTGTGGTCACCTTCAGAGTCCCAAACTATTCTACTTTTTTGCTTAATCATTCTTAGTTCATTGAGAAGAGCATCTTTGTATTGTTGAGAGGTAGAAGTTTCCAAAGCAGAAAGAGATGAATCAGTGGTGTTGTTTAGCATTCGTTTTTGAATTTCCTCCAACTTGATTTTTAGACAACATGAAACTTTATCACCATAACCATGCTTCTGACTAGACCAAATTTTTAATGCTATCTTAGTGGCCTTAAGCTTGTTCTGCAAAATAAACATAGGGGTGCCATGAAAAGAGTTTGACTAGGCATGCTTAACAACATCATAAAAATCAGTTTCCATAGTCCAAGCATTAAAAAATTTAAAACTTGATTTGCCTCTCACATCATTAGCTCCAAAAGAAATAATTTGAGGAGAGTCATCAGACAAGGAGGGTAAAGTAAGGTAGTTAAGGATGTTTAGCCAAGAAGAAAGTGTAATCTGATTGGCAAAAGCAAAATCAAATTTGGAGAAGGTTCTAGCACCAGTTCTCCTACTATTGTTCCAAGAAAAAGGAGCACCAGCAACTTTGATTTCAAGAAGCGATGAACCATTCAAAGCAATGTTTAGTGGTCTAATTTCTGCAATAGACAAAGGATTCCCTCCCTACCTATCAGAAATTCTAAGAGAGCAATTGAAATCAGCAAGAGCAATCCAAAGGGTGAGTTTTTTGTTTTAGTGAAGGAAGGAGTTGAAGAAGAGAGAGCCGAGAGGAAAGATAATTGTCAGCATAAATAAAGGAAATGTAGAAGGAGGAGGAGGTTGGCAGATGAAGGGTGTGAAAATGCATAAGTTGTCTTGTAAAAAGAATGGGGGATAGTGAAATTATTAGGGGGTCGTGAATAACCATGATCCTACCATAATTGGCCTCTTCAAGGTTATGACTGAGCTGCCATGAAGGATTAATCATTTTAGCAGCTCTAGTGGTGGGACTGAGATTCAGTTTAGTTTCAAGGATAGCCATCAACTTGATGTTGTGTTCATGTATCATTTCTTTGCATATTTTGATTTTATCATCACTATGAGCCCCTCTAATGTTCCATGCACATATTTGATGTATCATTGAGTAAACTTGAGGGAGGATAGAGATCTTAATATGTTTCCCCTTGTATTGGGAGTTGTGGATTGATGATGATCAGGAATGGTAGCTGAGGAAGCTTTTCCTGGATTAGGGTTAAGGTCACATGCTTTACTTTTGAACTGGAAGTTTTTTTTTCCACGAGGAGAAAGGGCAGGAACTGAAAAAGTAAGAGGATTGGAGGTGGATGATTTATTGTTTGGAGATTGCAATTCATCATTGGCAGATGAATTTGCAGGAGCATGGATTGTTTGAAGTTTAAGTGAGGAAGAAAGGGATACTGATATATCATGCACATGCACAGCCTATGCATGTACAAGAGATTTGTTGGTTCCATAATTTTCATCTTGACTGTTTATATATGGGATGCCTCCATGATTTAGTGGCAAAATCTCGTTTGAAAGAAATAGTGTTGTTTCAGAATTGATGGACCCGTGGAGATTTGATTGGCTGGTTAAATTAATAGGGGTAATATGAGTTTCTTGGTGCATAAGATTTCCAGCATGCACAGCTATTACATGAATAGCTGTATCTTGCATGGCATGAAGAGTATCAAATTTATTGCTCAAAGGAAGTTCAGATACATTTACTGCCTTATCTTTTTTTCCCTTCATATTTATCATGATATCATCATTCTTACCCTCTTTTAAATCAGTTGATATCTCACCCTCTTCCAAGGCCCTCTCAACATCATTTTCCTTGCAAAAAGTAACATCAACAGCTTTTATATTAGCTTCACTGTTTAAGAGAGTAGCATCAGCATTTGCATCACAGTTTTTGTCATGCCCTTCCTTATTATCATCACTTTCTTTGTCATTTCCTTCAGAAGAAAATAGCATTCTTTTCCTTTTTTCTTTATTAACTAATTGCCATTGCTGAGTTTTCGTGTAAACATTTTTATGTAAGTTTCCATCTTTAGTCTGATTATACTGCTTATTTTTTTACTTTCCTTTCTAATCTTTATCCTCATGAATTTATTTTTTTACTATCATCCCTTTCACATAGCTTAGAGCTATGTCTAAAAACTTTACATTTAGTACAAACATCAGGCTTCCATAGGTATTGAACCTCAATTTTTTGTTTACTACCATCAACTAATTGAACTTCAAAATGATCAACCAATTCAACATCGGGTTTCACTTCAATCATACACTTAACATAGTCTATTATTTCTAGTTTTTTAGTATTTTCATCCATACACAGCATCTTGCCTAACCTACTAGCCAGCCAGTTTATTCCTAAGCGAGACCAAGCAAAGATAGGTATATTATAAAATTTAACCCAAACTAGTATAGAACTAACTGATCCACAAACGTTCCCCACAGTAGGGTCTCAGGGCTTAACTATAAAAAGCTTGTTTCTCATTATGATTGGATCTCCCTGTAAAATTCATTACTTGTCTTCTTCACATGATAGAAGAAAGAGAAAAACAAAACCATCAAACTTGACTTTAATGGCACCATTGAGTTTACATACCTTTCATAGGGACTGAACAACTGCAGAGAAAGAGAGGGGCTTGTCAAGAAAGAAGCCTACAAGATAGTCAGACCACACTTTCTTACCTGCTTCTATAACAGTTAAGAGAGGGATCAAACAGTCACCATTGAAAGAAGGCGGCATTTCAACAGGGATGTACTTCCCCGCATTTTTTGGCTAGCTCTTGAAAAGAGAAATCCATTTTGGTTGAGGGTTGCCATTACAAAAAGGGAAGGAAGGTGAAACAAAAGGAAGGGAAGAAGAGGATGTGATGGACTGAGAGGAGGAGAGAGGAGGAGGAGGAGGGGGATCGGGTGCAGTAGGGGAGACAAAAGAGAAGCAGAAAATACAGGAGAGGACACAGGAAGGGTGATAGGGATGGGAGAGGATGAGGTATGGCTAGAAGAAAAAAGAAGAGCAGAGGTAGCTGCCATGAGAGGACGTGAGAAAAAAATATACGTATGTATATATTTTTGTAACATGGTGTGTGTATATATATTTATAAAAAAGATATTATTCCCGTAATGTTATTTAATGTTCATTAAATATTAATTTATTACAAAATGAATTTGAAATTTGAAATTAAAAGATTAATTTAAATCTAGATCTAATTTTAAAATTTGAAATTCAAATTTGAATTTTAACATACACACACACACATATATATATTATATGCATATATATATACACATATAAAAAATATTCTTTTACACTATTATATTTATATATTTACTCAATTATAAACATAATTCTATATCACATTAAAATACACACGCATACATTAGATAGTACATATGTAAATAGAGGTGCTAATATGTCCGTTGCGGCATAAATCCCAGCACTTAGATGCGGGCATGTTGAACCATGCACACCGTATATGTTGCAGCATGCATATACATGTAAATGTGTATATGATACGCATGCACACATTATATAGTATAAGTATAATATCAAAATAAATCTTTATTTACAAATAAAATAAAATAGTTATTTAATTTAAAATTAATTTAGATCTGATATAAATCAATTTAGACATCATTGGCCCAATAAGATCCAAAATTATATTTTTTTAATTTACACATTTACCCCGTTGTGTTTTGGCCCTGATCCAACACGTTCAAGGATCAAAACACAGTGGCGGCTACAAATGGTAAGGCTACGTCTTTAAAAGGTTCAAAAAAATGAAAGCAGGGCTCTAATAAAGGTAAGAAGGATTCTCCTACCGATAAAGGTTAACGACACCATTGTCACAAGAAGGGGCATTGGAAGTGAAATTGTCTGGACAATTTGTGGATAAAAAAGTAGGAAAGTGTTACTTACACTCTAAAGGTATGTTTATTATTCAAAACTTTTTTCCAATCAATAAATTATCTTGGGTTTTAGTGTACATGTGACTCATATCTGTAATTCATTACAGGGACTTAGGAACAGACGTTATGTGGCAGAGGGTGAAATGAGGCTTCAAGTTGCTGATGGATCTCTAGTAGATCGAACTGTATTTGGACGCTATCAATTGGTTTTGCCAAATGAATTTGATTTGATTTTGAATAATTATTATTATGCTAAAATCTTTATTTATGGAATAATATCATTGTATAGATTGAGATTGGATATATTTTTCATTATGATAACAGTGTTATAAGCATTTTGTTTGATGGAAATAAAATCTGCAATGTTATTTTAGATAATGGCATTTATATACTTAATTTTAATCATGTATGTGCTATTAATAAATTTTCAGTTGACATTAATAATAGTTACTTACAGCATTGTAGGGTAGGTCATATTAGCGACAAACGACTATAGAAACTAAAAATCGAGGTTTTCTATTGTCATTTGATAATGAATCATTTGAAACCTGTAATCCACATCGCTAAGAAAAATGACCAAGCACCCCAATTAGTGGGAGCAACAAAAGAGTTAATGAACTCTTGGGTCCCATACATACTGATGTATATAGCCCGATGCTTATAGTGACCAAGAATAATTCAAATTACTTTGTAACTTTTACCGATGATTTTTCGAGACTAGGATACGTATATCTTATGAAGAATATATTTGATGACCGTGATAAATTTAAAGAGTACAAGAACTCGATTGAAAATCAGGCCAACCGTAAAATTAAAATACTTCGATCTGATCAAGGAGGTGAATATGTTGGACAAAAGCTCCAACGGTACTTAAAAGATAATTGGACCATCTCTCATATTATCCACCCTATACTCTGCAACACAATGGTGTTTCTGAATGAAGGAATTGAACCTTATTAGATATGGTTCGTTCAATGATGACTAAGACCGAGTTACCTCTTTCCTATATAGGATATATGCTAGAAACCACAATGCATATATTGAATCTTATACCTAGTAAATCCGTTCCTATGATGCCATATGAGATGTGACATGGGAAGAAAACCTACCTCAATTATCTAAAAGTATGGGGTTGTCTAGCCTCGTTAAGAATGTTGGCCCCAATAAACTTAGGGCAAGATCGGCTCTGTGTAAACTTAAAGGATATCCCAAGAATTCTATGGAATATATTTTCTATAACATTAAGGAACAAAAGGTTTTTATTTCTCAAAGCATCGTCTTTTTAGAAAGGAAATTTCTACCAAAAGAAACTAATAGCAATGTTATAGACTTGGTTGAGATCCATGATGTAAACACAAAGTTTGAACCCGTAGAAGAACCAAATTCACCACTATACGAAAACATGCAACCTTTTAGAAGGTCTAATCGGGAATCGTGCGCACTAGAGAGAAACTGTAGTTTTCTTTTGGATGGCAAGAAAATGGATTGTGTCTTAGAAGATGATACTCGTCTCTCATTCTAACAAGCACTGCAGAATAAGAACTCTGCACTTTGGCTTAATGTTATGACATCCGAGATGGATCCCACATATGACAACAAAGTATGAAATTTGGTTGAGATATTTGAAGCGATAAAACCCATCGGCTGCAAATATATGTTTAAGGAAAAGCTAAATGCAAAGAGGTAGAGACCTATATGGTAAAGCTAGTTGCAAAAATGTAAACCCTATAAACTTACATAATTAAATAATGAAATTAAAAAGGGTAAAATTGTAATTTCACCTAAAGGTTGAAATTGTAAATTTGTATAGGAGTTAGAGTTAGGCTTCGGCTCCTATTACATTGTGTTCAAAATTCCTTTTACGGTCATAAAACATATATGACTTATTAAATTTGGTTTAACGAGCTAGAAATAAGAAAAGCTCAAACTAGTTGTATTTTCATAACATATTAGTTTCGAGATTTTAGGCTAAACATGTGTTATTTTACCCTACAAATAGAAATATAAACCCTATTTCTAACCTTATTATAATCAAAACATCTTAACACTAATCTTCATTAAATTTTAAGCAAATTCAAAACAATTTTTTTCCAACCACTTCATTTCTTCTTCCTCTTCCTTCTTCTCCACCAAACTAGAAATTTATAACTTCTCCATTTTTCAACGGATTTCGACGAATCCAGTGGAAAATCGAAGGATATGAAGAGTAATATAATCTCATATCATTTTTGAGGTGGAATTTGTATGATCAGAGACGGTGAAGAACAATAATGAAATTTCGTGCACCATTTTCATCATTCTTCGTCAAACTTCAAAATAGTGCATCTCTCTCATTTCTTAATGGATTTTGACGATCTACCCATCAAAGCGACCATGGGCATGAGTACGAAGATTAGGTAAAGGAATATTGGAAAATGTTTCTAGGTGCAAAAGTCACCGAACAATGAAGATGGTATTGAGTTCTTCTTCATTCGAGAGTTTTAATGAGTGAGATTCATCATATTTGTGTATATATTAATAAGACGTAGTAATTCATCCCTTAAGGTCTTAAATCAAATTATAAATGATGAAATTGAAAAAAATGGTCTTTTATATATGCATGATTAGGATGTAGCTTGTCATTGCTAGATAATTAAAAAAGCAATTTTTTATTGTAAATTGATAAAGTTTGATTTCTGCTTAATTAAAAAGTTTAAAATACAAAAGTACTCAAATCAGACATATTATATACCAAATTTGTATTTGTCAGTGACACAAATCCATTGGTAATGTTCGGTCGATGATATAAAGTAGTATTATCTAATTAAATTATTTAATAAATTATGATAATGTCGTTGAACTTTAAACGCATATAACTTTTGCATACGATCGCCGTTTCACGCGTGGTTCACGACATCGCGATCGTGGTGAGACGAGGAACACATTGGTATATTTTATGCTATGTTTTTAGATACTTTAGAAAGGCATCTTCATTTGGGTTGTTTATACATTGTTCGATCGACGATCACGAGGATAGACGTTACGATACAATTTTCAAAGGAAATGAGTTCTTCGGTGTAACCGATGACATTTAACAATGGCAATTACAAGGTGTTGGAACTGGGCCAGCCCAAAGTGGAAGAAGTGAGTGAATTGTTTTACCACTTTGGATCTTCATTGGGCCTAAGAAGTCTAATTTATTTAGAACATTTCTAAATTACATTTAAATAAAATCATTATCTTATTTAATTCATAATATACTTTTATATTATGTAACTAATATTATATTATACGAGTACACATGCACGCCCAGGTGGGCTTGCATTTAACCACAATGTGCATGCATTTTTATTTGTACCCGTGGAAGTATATTTGATAGTAGCATCCCCACATTTGAACGCCGCCTAGGCAGTGGTAAACGGTAGTTTCACTACCTTGGGTATTGCCTCATGTGCCTTGTCATACTTGTATCCCTATATACGCGACCACTACGATTTGTTTTGTGTTATACCTATGGAGTACTCCCTGATATCCCACTAGTTTACAGTGCTGTATAGTCTATAACGCTTATATAAAATGTGTTAAGGGGGATAATGGTAACGCCTTAACACTATTTTGATATTTTATATTACTAATAGGCATTATCTACTTATCGTACACTACTACATAGTAGATAGTTTAACGGATCCTTAAAGGATAGTTATTCCAAACATCCTTTGAGTTACTTGTATTTCAGTTGCTATTTCACTTGAGTTGGATTTATTGATATAAGAATGTTAATCCTGACTCGAGTGTTTCATGTTTTGCTTTACGCTCGGGTCAGACTGAGTGTACAAGTATTCGAGACTCGTCTTTGGAGTTGGAGCTTCGCTTGGAGATCCAGCTATCTATCCAACTTTTAGATATCCAGTTGATTCTAGTGATGTATTCTGATATTGTATTTGATTATTATATCCGAGACATCTGTTGTACCTTATTTAACTCTGATATGTATATAGTAGCTTCATAAACTACTATCTTTTGTTTCCGCTGCATTTATTACTCTGTGTCTGTGATCTTTGATTATTTATTTACTATATATGTTCAGTTTTGCCAAATTTAATTTAACAATTCGGTATTTTGAATTACTCAAGTCCGACATGTGCGGATGTGAATAGTCCAAAATAGCGGGTCGTTACATTTTGAAGTATAATACTAGTATTGTTTGGAAGTATTTTGGAAAAATATTCTCAAATGTGATTTGAAAGAAATGTTAAAAGAATTTTAAAAGAGAAATAAGTTGTGTACTCCCCTCTTTTGTCGTTGGAAAATAATTTCAGTGATGAGTGCACGCATCATCGACGTTCACTTTCGAGTTTCAAAGTGGGAAGACCGCTGTAGTAGTTTTACTGCACATTAGTTTTGATAAACAAATCCTAATTTTATATTTCTAAATATGATTTGATATATAAAAGCTATGAGTATACATATATATCTGTGTGTGTGTGTGTGTGTATATATATATATATTATTTTATATGATTTGAAATGAACCTGGAGTTTAGTTCTTTAAGTTTCTATAAATTAGGGATTTCAATTATTATAATGAAGGAAGTCTTGACTATATTAATAATTGGAAACTTTTAAATTGAAATTAAGGAATTGGATGCCAAGTGATTAATAAAATATATAAGAAATTGGAAATTTGTAACTTGTAAATCAGAAGATATGAAATATTTAACATTCTGATAACTAAAATGAATAAGATAAACTTGTGTAACATTCAATTTCATTCTTAAAGCATATATATAACTTGCCAAATGTTTAAAAAGTTGTAATGTTAAATAGGAATATGTAATAGAATATTATACAAGTCAATCTTAAGTAATGGAAGTGTTCAATGGAATTATTTCTATAAATAAGAATTTTGATGTACAACAAATGTTGTAAACATAAGTTAATATTGTGAAATGCTTGTAATTAAATTAAATAGTAAAAAGGTAAATACAGTTTAGGTAAATGATTATAAACTCAAGAAAATGGCTAAAATGATTTACTGATGAATATTAATGTTAAATGGATATCAAACATTATAAGTAAATAATGTGAATTAATCTGCAATGAAAAGTATGTAATACTTAAATAATGAATTCTTTGATTATTTTAGATATTTAATGTGAAATAATTTATGTAAGTACATGGAAAAGACATTGTATGAATGAATGAAAATAAATAAAAGTTAAGTGAGGTAAAAAGAAACCAATTGAATAAACTGAAATAATGTGTTGAAATTATTGGTTGTTTTGGCTTATGGGATGTTTGGAAAGGATACTTCTAATTGTTTAAGGTTGTATGGATAATCTATTTAGTAATTATCCAAGGCTGTTGAGCGTAGGGTACACTTAATGGTTATTTATCACCTTGCACGATTAAAAATTTCTGAACTAAACAAACCATTGTTTTTTGTTACTGTGGATGTATGATGGATAATGTGGTTGCATATAATGGTTGTTTGTTTGTTTGTATCAGTTTTATAGTGATTTGCTTTTGTTGCAAATTGAACAACTTAAATATTTCTCTTTTTGCATAATTATTAACCTATTTTGGATTATATAAGTGAAATATAGGTTTATGGAAGCAATAGCTACTGCTTTTGGTTTCATAAATAAAGCGTGTTTGCCCGACAAATAGGTACGGTTTCGGATTACGGTTTTATAGTGATATTATATTGTTTTTCCCATGGTTTGGGATGTTTTATTTTTGTAATATGATATATATATTGTAATTATTGATATTATTGTTTTTCGGACCTCTCCGTACAAAGGAGACTCTGCCGAAATTTTTCATGAATTTAAGACTTAGAAAATTTTGTGAAGTGAAATTATTTTCAAACTTTAGTAAACTTGAATATGAAGATTTAATTGCTTATTAATTAGTATATATTATATAAAATACATAATTATTTAAATTTAATTATTTATAAATTGATTAATTGAATAAACTTATTTTAAGCTTCTTAATTCCTTCTCGTTCCTTTTCGAGGACGAAAAGTTTTGAGTGGAGGAGAGTGTAACAACTCGTAAATTTTGATAATTAAAACTATTAAATTTAATAAGATTTTAGAATTTAAATATTGTGAGAAAAAAAATTGATTTATTAATGAGAAAATAATTAAATATAAATTTAACTTTTGTTGTTTGTATGTTATTGATAACTATTTAAGCAAGTTAATTGATAACTCTTATGTGTAAACAACAATTCTATAAACGTATTTAAGTTACTATAAAAAAAGACTTCAATTGTTTTAATTATCTTATGTGTAAACAACAATTTTATAAATGTATTTAAGTTACTGTAAAAAAAGACTTCAATTGTTTTAATTATCTTATATGTAAACAACAATTCTATATATGTATTTAAGTTACTGTAAAAGGAATCCAATTGTTTTAATTATCTTATGTGTAAACAACAATTCTATAAATGTATTTAAGTTACTGTAAAAAGAATTCAATTGTTTTAATTATCTATCCATTAATTATGTTCCGTTTTAAATTTTAATGTTGAAATTTAGTGTCGTTAATTTAATTTGGAATCTTTTAATAAAAGGGAAAGTGTAACGACCCATAAATTTTGATTGGTTTTAATAACGTATTTAACTGAATTTCTTAAAATTTTAAACAATAAAATTTGAAAATAAAAATTTACTATTTGGAATACGTCTATTTTAATATAGCAACTGGTAAATTTTCATCTGATAATATTGAAGTTTGTTTTCCTGTGAAATTCTATTTCAAATTAAACCGGTTAATAACAGTGAATTTAAAAGTTTTCCGAAACCTAAATATGTCAACATGGGAAAATTTATTTAGAACACTCTGAATCTGACTGTGAAATTCGTTTCGCGAAATTCGGACGTTTCTAGCTCCGTTTGGATCTATCCGTACGGAATAGCAACGTATATCAGGGCCCGTATGGACTTTTGATATGAAGGTCCTGACACTGGTATTTCTGTTTCCTTTTGTCCGTCTCATCGCGTTGATCACTGTGATGTATTCATCGGAATATTTCGGAATCCGGTGCGCGACAGAATCAACAGAATGCAAAATGTGACGATTCGCCAAATTGGATCCATTTGCAATTCTGTGTCCTCCATCTGGTTCAGCTTGCTGTATTAATCACAGATATAACCTGTGTCCTTTGCTATTCGTCAGTTTCGACATCCAAAAGTCAAAAATATGAAAGGACACAACGAGTTCGGTGGGTACGTATTTGATTTCATTTTCAATGCTTCTCTGCTTTTTTTCATTCTCACGCAACATCTCTTTCGTCCTCATATATTTTTTTCTTCCAGTTTACATTCCTCCTGAGAACTTCATCCCCTCTCGACAACCCCCCACGCCGCAGCCGTACATCGCCGTCCCCACCAAAACTCCTCCACCCATCGCTTCCCGCTTCCGCCAGTGCCAACTCGAGCTCACCCACGAGCATACAACCCAAACCATCTCCAGCCTCTCTACCCATCGCCCAATCCCCGCCTGCTCCACCTTGCAGCCCGAGCATCATCCCCATCAGCTTCTGCCTTCTCCCACTGCTCCCGTGCCACCACCCGAGCCAAAGCCCACAACCACCTTTCTCCGCCGTGAAACCCCTGTGCACGCCCAACCTCTACAAGCGCCACTCCGGCCAACCTCTCTCTCGCTTCCTCTCTATGTCGTTTGCCAGTCGCTCTGATCTACCTCGGTTAGTGATCCCCTCTTGCCTATCTTAAATATATACAAGTTATGGTATAATTTATTACTCACAGTTTCTATATGCTGTAAGTTTTTGCATATATAGCTTATATATGTTGTATATAATATAGTACTGTATAGCATATGGTGTTTTGAAGTTATATCAGTCATATATTCTGCATATATTAGATGATACAGTCGAGTCTGCATTTGTATATTATTAATATAGTGTCTACATATAATATGTTATATAGAATGCAATCTGACATTTTATGATTTTATGCATGAGTTCTGCTTTTGTATTGATAGTGTACTTAGGCTATGATTCGTTGTATATATATGAAGTTATAAAGTCTATACAGTTTATATATTATATATAAAGTTATAATAGTTTATATTAGTGTTGCTGTTGGATTTTTGTGTGTGTGTGTGCATATATATATCTTTTACTTTAATTGTTTAAAAATTTATATTTTGTTTGCTGACTTCGGTTTACTAATGGTATGTTAATATACATTTTATTTTACCAGTTATGTTCCGTTGTTATATGTGTGTATTCTTATAAAGCAAGTTATACAAGTTATTTTGGGTACTAATATGTATCTTTATATTTTATGTTAGTTTATATTTTACTGTGTATTACTAACTATAGTTATATATATAGTTGATTGTATAAGTTAAGTATATAGGTGTCCTCTGTCGTGCAGTTTTAAAGTTATATAAATTTATAAAGTTGTTTATATACTAGTTTGTTTGTTTTAAAGATTTTATTTTACTAGTGTCTGTTAATTAGTTTAAAAGTTATATTACACAAATCGTTATATATATATATATATATTATTTTATATAAATTGATACTGATATGTTGTATAGTATATAAAAAAATTAATAATGAAAGTTTTGTTGACTATATATGATAGTATAGTTGAAGTAAATTTTGGGTTACTGTATGGATATGCTGTTTACAATATAATGAAATATGTTAATATAGATATTTTATAACTTGCATTTTTCAAAGCATATAATATAGTATAATCGTTTGTATGACATACATTGTATTAGTTCCGATAACATACATGTTTAATGTTGAATAATTTGATATGTAGGTTACTCCTATGTAGCTGCCTATTGGTTTATATATATGGTATTGTTTAAAATATAATGTATATATATAGTTTACATAAGATTTAGTGTAAGAGGTTGTTTATCTTTAAAAGTATATATATTCATCTATTCCAAATTTTACTATGTAAATATATTGTTCTATATGTGTTTTTTTTAAAAGCAATGATTTTGAAATACATATATATTTGATTTAATATGTGTTTAAATTAATATTGATTTGAAATTTTTAAGAATAATACATCGTACATTTCATTTTTATCTCTATCAAGGCTGATTCTGATTTAGTTGTCATTGATTTCCCATTTATCAGCTGTCCGTCGTGCCTACTTCATCGAATTCGCGTTCAATCTTGCTTTGCTTTGGATTCGTAACCCATTTCATTTATTGAACCTCTCTAGCCTCGAAAGGTGAGCAATCACTCACGATTAACGTTCTTGTATTTATTAAATTTGATTTCAATTGAAACGACAATTGAAATATGATGCTGTAGTTATTTAAATTGTTATATATGCTATTATCTGTATATGTCCACCTATGACATCTGACACCAGTATCTAGTATTTATATGCCTGTTATTACCATTATCTGTATATGTTCACCTATGACATCTGACACCAATATCTGTTATTTATATTGATGATATATGCCTATTGTTATTTTTTTTTTATTATCTGTTATCACTCTGCAAGTTCCCTATTAGTATAGAATTCACTATGGGTTGAAATGATACATATCCGAACGGACTTTAGAATAGGAGAATTTCGTTATGGGTTGAAATGATAAACCCAAGCGATTTTCATTTAAATTGAAATTGGGATTACGGGTCGAAATGATATCTACCCGTATATATTTAAATTTCGGATTGAAATGATAAATATCCGTATCACTTAACCATATGATAAATATATATACAGACACCGTTGGTCCATATATATAAATATTTTAAAAATGAATTCTATGGTTTTGGAAAGAAATATATGGTTTTAATAAATGTTGAGCCTTAAATTATTATATATAAAGGGGAATGATTGATTTAAATACATATAATATGTTGAGTATTTAAAATATATTTCAAAATAGATTTTGATAATAATTTGAATAAGTTAAGGTTAGAAGGATAATTTGAATTTAGTTGAAATTGTATTCAATAAAGAATTTTATTTAATTAAACCGATTTGAAACTTATTGAAACTGAGATGTAAGATACTATTTATAACTTGAGTTTGATTTATAAGTAATCTAATGAATATTTTTGTTTAACTAAAGTTTAAGGAAATATTTAGTAAAAATGTAATTTAAGGCTAGTTAAATGATATTGAATTTATTAAGTGAATATTCCCTGATTAAATAATAATGAAGTTAGATCAAGAGCTATATGAAACTGTTAAATTTAACTTTGAAATGTTGAATATCAAAGCTTTGAAATATATTGAAATTTTAAATAATCTGTTTAGAAATGAATTAAATTGATGAATTGATCTTTGAATAAATTTGAATTTGGAATTTGAAGTTGATTTGAATCGATTTGCTAGACTTGAGGAAATTAAATACTTTACTTATTAAATCATTTAATATATATATATATATACTATTTTGGAAAATAGATATATTTGAAATGAAATGATATTTGGGTTTTGAAGTATAAATAAATTTGAAATGACCACGGTGTTATAGTGTATATTTCCACCTTGTAGATAGTTCCGCAGATCTTTAGTGGATGGTTATCCCAAACATCCTTTAAGTTACTTGTATTTCAATTGATATTTCACTTGAGTTGGATTTATTTATATAAGAATGTTAATCCTGACTCGAGTGTTTTGTGTTTTGCTTTACGCTCGGGTCAGACCGAGTGATACAGCATCTGAGACTCACCTTTGGAGTTTGGAGCTTCCTTTGGAGATCCAATTATCGCCTCAGCTTTCAGCTCTTCTAGTTGATTTGTTCAGAGAAGTCATCAATTCGTACTGAAGACTTCACCGCATTTGAGATATTTTGTTGTATTTTATTTCTAACTCTGATGTTTATATAGTAGCTTCATGAACTACTATTTTATCTATTCCGCTGCGTAATATTGTATTACTCTGTGTCTGTGAATTCTGTGATTGATTTATTTACTGCATATGCTGAGTTTTGCCAAATTTAAATAACAATATGATATTTTGAATTATTCAAGTCCGACATGTGTGGATTTATTGTTGATTTGAATGGTCCAAAACACCGGGTCGTTACAGTTGGTATCAGAGCTTTGGCTCTAGGCGAAACTTAGCATATATTGTAAATTTATTTACAGAATCACTTTCGTTCGAGTTTAATCTCTTCCTTTTGACTCGATTTCCTTTGAACTTTGGAACGTTCCCTACGGTTCCAAATTTCATTCTTGTCTCTCTCTATTGGTATTCTTTTGATTCTGGAGTATCCCATACTCCACTTTGAATGATCTCTATAAGAATGGACGATCCCGCAAATCTGTGAATGATTTGTAAAGGGGTGGAACTCCTTTACAATCGGCATTGATTCACCGGAGATTTCTATATCTTTGGTTTAGATGCCGCTATCTCTTGCGATCGAATGTTGATTTTTTCTTGGAATTCTGCGTCGACCTTATTCTTGAAGTCACGGTTGACCCGGTTAAGGTCGCCCGCGATTTATATAAGTATATCGATCTATTGTTTTGTAATTAATTACCTCATTTTGTTCAAACATATCTTCGAATCAGAATCCTAATTGATTAGAGTCCCTCTAATTTGAATTTCTATCTTTGATTTGTAATCCATTCTTGAATCATCCTTTTGAAAAATCGGGTTTATTCGTATTTTGGAAATTGTTTTATATATCGAAATTTTTATAAGTATGATTATATTCTATATATAAAAGTGAAAATGTTTTCGATAAGGATTATATATACCTTTTAAAAATAAGAATTTGAATTTTTGAAAGGATTTGAAATTATATAAGAAATTGATTTATATAAAAATGATTTATAACTGAAGGATTTTAAAATTTGAAATTCGAGAATTGAACCCCGGTGTTTGAAATTGGTTTTAATATTTTGAAATATATAATAATAATATGATTTAAAAGTATTTTCCGAATAAGAATGTTTCAAATGATTTTAATAAGTTTCGAATGATTTCGAAGAAATTCCAAAAGAAGTTTGAGAAAATAGAAGTCCAGAACTCACTTATGTCGCTGGAAAATAATTTCGGTGATGAGTGCACGCATCATCGATATTGATTTTCGAGTTTCAGAGTGAGGGATAGGCCACTTTAGTAGCATCACTACGCGAGTGATTTTGCGAAACCAATTTTGATTTCAAAATTTTGAAGTATGATTTGATATTCGAAAGATATATGTAAATGTATTTGAAACGATTTAAAATGAGCCGGTGTTCTGCCCTTGAGTTTTGGATTTGATATAACCCTATCTATTAAAATTGATTTACTAATTTGTTGTTGATTTTCAACTCTTGAATTTGAAAATGATTTCTTCAACTATTTTGAAGGTTCGAGCACTTCCAAATCAAGGTTAACTTTTTCAAAAGCTAGGAATTTTGAAAATTATAAAGTATATAAGTTGGTATGAATGTTAAAGTATGTAGTAATATGATTTAAATAAGTTGAAACTGTTTGTTAAGAAAATGAATAAGTCAATTTTAAATTTTTCTAATATGAAATTTAGATTTGAAATGTTTTGAAAATAATTTGGTCTTCAAAATATTTTGAATAAAATTTAGTTTAAATGTTTTAACTTAGTAACGTCTTTATGGAACTATATATTTAACAAGTTGGAATAAATATATAAGTTGTACGTATGCTGTTTTATTCGCATAATTAATTTGATCGCGGTTTGAGTACACAAGTTCGAGGTGAATTACACCATTTCGTGTTAGGATTTTCCATTCGATTCTTGATGGCGAATATCTTATATGGATTTTGGGCTTGATTCTAGAATTCTCTATCGTAGTATATGGCTATGTAAGGAGACTGATGGCTTCTAGTCGAGAAACCACATCGAAATCCGCATTAGGGAAGTCGAATGGACAATACTAGTTCGAAAGCGAACTTGTGTGATCGAGCGAGCGATCAAATGTGATTCTGCGAAATGATGACGTATGCACATCTTATATTCTATTATCATTGATATATTTTGACGCTGAAATTGAAGCTGTCGAGTTAGAATATCTTTGCTTACTAAAAGAAAATTTCCAATTTAAATTACAAAGATATATAACCCATAAAAGCAAAGATATTCAATCCCATATGGCTCTTCATACAGCGAAATTTATTTTGTAAATTTGAACCTTATATAAAATGGATCTTATGTAAGTATAAGATGATTTTGAAACATTTGATTTTGGAAATGAATTGGTTGACTTAAATTATATTGATTTGGAAATTTGGTTTTATTTTCTAAATTTATTATTTTGGAAACATTGAAACTAAAGATATTTAATTCGAGAAGAAATAATTTGGTGAAATTGTATATGATTTTGAAATCGAACTGATATTGAAACAAATTGAAATTTGAGAACCTTGTGTTACTAAATACTTGATTTGGGAGTTGTCGAACATATATAAAATTGATTTGTATGAGTATGAAATTGATTCGAAAACTATAGATTTGAAAAGGTACTTAATTTGAAGTGAATTCTTATATAATTGAAGTCTATATAAGTATGATTTGATATACTATTGATTTTGGAAAGAATTTGATTTGAAAATTAAATCTTATATATAATGGATTTTATATAAGTACGATATTTGAAAGTGATTTGAAAAGGTACTATATGATACATATTTTCGAAGTAAAGATATGGAAAGTGCCTTCTGCTTGATATTCGATTTGTGGCCACATCTCGGATTCATTCTATCGATATTATTCTCTCTGATTTTTGGTTTTCCGGATATGATACTCGAGTGTCCTTCGAATTCCATGGCGTTACCCATGGTCTTACGAACTCGACTGCATAGCGTAATTCGTAAGGCAGTGATTGCTTAAAAGGTACGGATGTTTCCTGGGGGATCCAGGCGTAACCATTGTGTATCTGCGATCTATGGTCGTGTTAGTGGCGTAATCCGCAAGGCAGAGATTGCTTACGGGGTATGGATGTTTCCTGGGGGATCCAGGCGTAACCATTTTTATGTATCCTACGGTCCACCGTTTTGTTGCATGGCGAAATTCGCAAGGCAGTGAATGCTTAAAAGGTACGGATGTTTCCTGGGGGACCAAGGCGTAACCATTGTGTATCTGCGATCCATGATTTGATTCGTTTTTTTTTGGATTGTACTTTCCATATCTGTTTTTAAAAGTTTTTCCAGTATTTTCACTAGGTGTTGAAACAGGTCTACTAAGTACCTGGAGAATTCTAGTTTTGCGCCTGATCAACGCACTACCAGAGTCTACAGGAACAAGGATAAACTTGTTGAAACATCGAGTTATAAAAGTATTTTCGAAAGGAAATTTGTTTCGACTATAAAGGTATTTTATTATAAAGGTATTTCCAACAAAGAAATTTTGAATTAATATTTGAAATTGAAATCCTAATGGTTTGAATAAATTATTCATGCCCGATACTAATCTTTTGAATCTATCTTATCTGCTCAGCTTTATTTATTCACCTATATTCTGTTTTGCCAAGTCCCTCTTTTCCTTGTTGACTATATTTTTTTTAAAATATTGTTTATTGATATACCACATGGTTTAATAGAAAATTTTAGTGTTATAAAAATTTTAGAAGTTATTAATTAAATAAAACATATTTAAAGTAAATGATTATTGATTATTAATAATATTTGAAAAGTATCTTGAGAAAATTTTTTTTTTAATAAATTATGAATTATGGATTTAATGTTTCAAATAGCTTCTTTGTAAATATAAGTAATAATGTAAATAATTGTTTTCAAAGAGTTTTCATATATTTATAAAGTTGTTATTTAAGCATACAATGGTAATTTATAAAGGAAGCAAGAAATTTTACAAATGGTTTTTGAAAAGTTTTAATGTATTAAAGATAATTGAACTACAAATGAAGTTTTCAAATGAATATTTCAAGTAAAATTTATATAGTTTGAATTAATTGTTCATCCTGGTCTTTCAATCTATTTTTCTTTCTGGTGGTTTCTATTCTCCTACCTCCTTCCTTTTCGGGGACGAAAAGTTTTGAGTGGGGGAGAATGTAACGACCCATAAATTTTGATTGGTTTTAATAACGTATTTAACTGAATTTCTTAAAATTTTAAACAATAAAATTTGAAAATAAAAATTTACTATTTGGAATACGTCTATTTTAATATAGCAACTGGTAAATTTTCATCTGATAATATTGAAGTTTGTTTTCCTGTGAAATTCTATTTCAAATTAAACCGGTTAATAACAGTGAATTTAAAAGTTTTCCGAAACCTAAATATGTCAACATGGGAAAATTTATTTAGAACACTCTGAATCTGACTGTGAAATTCGTTTCGCGAAATTCGGACGTTTCTAGCTCCGTTTGGATCTATCCGTACGGAATAGCAACGTATATCAGGGCCCGTATGGACTTTTGATATGAAGGTCCTGACACTGGTATTTCTGTTTCCTTTTGTCCGTCTCATCGCGTTGATCACTGTGATGTATTCATCGGAATATTTCGGAATCCGGTGCGCGACGGAATCAACAGAATGCAAAATGTGACGATTCGCCAAATTGGATCCATTTGCAATTCTGTGTCCTCCATCTGGTTCAGCTTGCTGTATTAATCACAGATATAACCTGTGTCCTTTGCTATTCGTCAGTTTCGACATCCAAAAGTCAAAAATATGAAAGGACGCAACGAGTTCGGTGGGTACGTATTTGATTTCATTTTCAATGCTTCTCTGCTTTTTTCATTCTCACGCAACATCTCTTTCGTCCTCATATATTTTTTTCTTCCAGTTTACATTCCTCCTGAGAACTTCATCCCCTCTCGACAACCCCCCACGCCGCAGCCGTACATCGCCGTCCCCACCAAAACTCCTCCACCCATCGCCTCCCGCTTCCGCCAGTGCCAACTCGAGCTCACCCACGAGCATACAACCCAAACCATCTCCAGCCTCTCTACCCATCGCCCAATCCCCGCCTGCTCCACCTTGCAGCCCGAGCATCATCCCCATCAGCTTCTGCCTTCTCCCACTGCTCCCGTGCCACCACCCGAGCCAAAGCCCACAACCACCTTTCTCCGCCGTGAAACCCCTGTGCACGCCCAACCTCTACAAGCGCCACTCCGGCCAACCTCTCTCTCGCTTCCTCTCTATGTCGTTTGCCAGTCGCTCTGATCTACCTCGGTTAGTGATCCCCTCTTGCCTATCTTAAATATATACAAGTTATGGTATAATTTATTACTCACAGTTTCTATATGCTGTAAGTTTTTGCATATATAGCTTATATATGTTGTATATAATATAGTATTGTATAGCATATGGTGTTTTGAAGTTACATCAGTCATATATTCTGCATATATTAGATGATACAGTCGAGTCTGCATTTGTATATTATTAATATAGTGTCTACATATAATATGTTATATAGAATGCAATCTGACATTTTATGATTTTATGCATGAGTTCTGCTTTTGTATTGATAGTGTACTTAGGCTATGATTCGTTGTATATATATGAAGTTATAAAGTCTATACAGTTTATATATTATATATAAAGTTATAATAGTTTATATTAGTGTTGCTGTTGGATTTTTGTGTGTGTGTGTGCATATATATATCTTTTACTTTAATTGTTTAAAAATTTATATTTTGTTTGCTGACTTCGGTTTACTAATGGTATGTTAATATACATTTTATTTTACCAGTTATGTTCCGTTGTTATATGTGTGTATTCTTATAAAGCAAGTTATACAAGTTATTTTGGGTACTAATATGTATCTTTATATTTTATGTTAGTTTATATTTTACTGTGTATTACTAACTATAGTTATATATATAGTTGATTGTATAAGTTAAGTATATAGGTGTCCTCTGTCGTGCAGTTTTAAAGTTATATAAATTTATAAAGTTGTTTATATACTAGTTTGTTTGTTTTAAAGATTTTATTTTACTAGTGTCTGTTAATTAGTTTAAAAGTTATATTACACAAATCGTTATATATATATATATATTATTTTATATAAATTGATACTGATATGTTGTATAGTATATAAAAAAATTAATAATGAAAGTTTTGTTGACTATATATGATAGTATAGTTGAAGTAAATTTTGGGTTACTGTATGGATATGCTGTTTACAATAAAATGAAATATGTTAATATAGATATTTTATAACTTGCATTTTTCAAAGCATATAATATAGTATAATCGTTTGTATGACATACATTGTATTAGTTCCGATAACATACATGTTTAATGTTGAATAATTTGATATGTAGGTTACTCCTATGTAGCTGCCTATTGGTTTATATATATGGTATTGTTTAAAATATAATGTATATATATATATAGTTTACATAAGATTTAGTGTAAGAGGTTGTTTATCTTTAAAAGTATATATATTCATCTATTCCAAATTTTACTATGTAAATATATTGTTCTATATGTGTTTTTTTTTAAAAGCAATGATTTTGAAATACATATATATTTGATTTAATATGTGTTTAAATTAATATTGATTTGAAATTTTTAAGAATAATACATCGTACATTTCATTTTTATCTCTATCAAGGCTGATTCTGATTTAGTTGTCATTGATTTCCCATTTATCATCTGTCCGTCGTGCCTACTTCATCGAATTCGCGTTCAATCTTGCTTTGCTTTGGATTCGTAACCCATTTCATTTATTGAACCTCTCTAGCCTCGAAAGGTGAGCAATCACTCACGATTAACGTTCTTGTATTTATTAAATTTGATTTCAATTGAAACGACAATTGAAATATGATGCTGTAGTTATTTAAATTGTTATATATGCTATTATCTGTATATGTCCACCTATGACATCTGACACCAGTATCTAGTATTTATATGCCTGTTATTACCATTATCTGTATATGTTCACCTATGACATCTGACACCAATATCTGTTATTTATATTGATGATATATGCCTGTTGTTATATTTTTTTTATTATCTGTTATCACTCTGCAAGTTCCCTATTAGTATAGAATTCACTATGGGTTGAAATGATACATACCCGAACGGACTTTAGAATAGGAGAATTTCGTTATGGGTTGAAATGATAAACCCAAGCGATTTTCATTTGAATTGAAATTGGGATTACGGGTCGAAATGATATCTACCCGTATATATTTAAATTTCGGATTGAAATGATAAATATCCGTATCACTTAACCATATGATAAATATATATACAGACACCGTTGGTCCATATATATAAATATTTTAAAAATGAATTCTATGGTTTTGGAAAGAAATATATGGTTTTAATAAATGTTGAGCCTTAAATTATTATATATAAAGGGGAATGATTGATTTAAATACATATAATATGTTGAGTATTTAAAATATATTTCAAAATAGATTTTGATAATAATTTGAATAAGTTAAGGTTAGAAGGATAATTTGAATTTAGTTGAAATTGTATTCAATAAAGAATTTTATTTAATTAAACCGATTTGAAACTTATTGAAACTGAGATGTAAGATATGATTTATAACTTGAGTTTGATTTATAAGTAATCTAATGAATATTTTTGTTTAACTAAAGTTTAAGGAAATATTTAGTAAAAATGTAATTTAAGGCTAGTTAAATGATATTGAATTTATTAAGTGAATATTCCCTGATTAAATAATAATGAAGTTAGATCAAGAGCTATATGAAACTGTTAAATTTAACTTTGAAATGTTGAATATCAAAGCTTTGAAATATATTGAAATTTTAAATAATCTGTTTAGAAATGAATTAAATTGATGAATTGATCTTTGAATAAATTTGAATTTGGAATTTGAAGTTGATTTGAATCGATTTGCTAGACTTGAGGAAATTAAATACTTTACTTATTAAATCATTTAATATATATATATATACTATTTTGGAAAATAGATATATTTGAAATGAAATGATATTTGGGTTTTGAAGTATAAATAAATTTGAAATGACCACGGTGTTATAGTGTATATTTCCACCTTGTAGATAGTTCCGCAGATCTTTAGTGGATGGTTATCCCAAACATCCTTTAAGTTACTTGTATTTCAATTGATATTTCACTTGAGTTGGATTTATTTATATAAGAATGTTAATCCTGACTCGAGTGTTTTGTGTTTTGCTTTACGCTCGGGTCAGACCGAGTGATACAGCATCTGAGACTCACCTTTGGAGTTTGGAGCTTCCTTTGGAGATCCAATTATCGCCTCAGCTTTCAGCTCTTCTAGTTGATTTGTTCAGAGAAGTCATCAATTCGTACTGAAGACTTCACCGCATTTGAGATATTTTGTTGTATTTTATTTCTAACTCTGATGTTTATATAGTAGCTTCATGAACTACTATTTTATCTATTCCGCTGCGTAATATTGTATTACTCTGTGTCTGTGAATTCTGTGATTGATTTATTTACTGCATATGCTGAGTTTTGCCAAATTTAAATAACAATCTGATATTTTGAATTATTCAAGTCCGACATGTGTGGATTTATTGTCGATTTGAATGGTCCAAAACACCGGGTCGTTACAGAAAGAGAATTTAATTGAAATTAATGACATTTAATGAAAGAAATGTATGTTTGTTAGGATCCGCTTTAAAGTGTAATTTTGAAATTAATTACAATTATGTCGATTTGGAATCTTTCAATATTAAAGAGGCAAAAAAATACATTAATTGTAATTAATGGATTTAACGAAAGAAACGTATGTTATTGTTAAAATAAAAGGATGTTTTAATGAAAACAAAATGAATGTTATTGTTTTTAAAGTAAGTGTAATTATAAAAGGAGAAAAATTGAATATTGAAGCAACATTTTACGGTTGTTAAATCGTAGTCTTTGGTAGTATAGAGGTAATTTTAAGGCTAATCGTAAAATTTAGAATAAATTAAATATTTTATGTTCATGATTGTGCGCTGAGAAAAACGCTGACTTTGATTTGAATTTGGAATCATGGTTTACCTTTTATTTTATGTAGCGGTGGTCCCCGTTACTTTGGTTGGTGTGTTCAAATTTCATTTATTGTATGTTAATAAAACGTTTAAATAGGCATAAATTTTAGTTGATTTGGGGTTAACGAAATTAATTGAATTGAAATACATTTCCATACCGGATTAATGTGGCATTATATTCATTTTGAAGTATGAAAGATGATGTTCATCATGAATTCATATTCATGCACGTTTCATATTCTATTGCTTTTTTCTAACTACTATCTCATTCATATTTTTCTGCCTTGTTCACTTTCACATTTCAACTATTCATTAAAAAAACAAAACAAAAATAAAACCTCTCTCTTTATTTCATAAAACTTTCATTTTTGTTCTCTGTATATTCATTTTCCATTCTTATTGTTAGCTATACATTCTCTCACCTACTTTTATTCGGCCTAATTCTTATATACCTCTTGTATTTTCATCTAAGCATTTATTTTACACGTTACAACTTTTAGTATTCATTCTTTTTCATAACTTCTGCCTGCACTAATTCATCCATTAAAAATTCATATTTAATGCACGTGCATCATTCATGCTAGCCTGTTCATGTTCATATTTGTTAAAAACATAACCACATCGTTTCTTTGAAAAGTTTACTGTATTTTTGTATTCTTTTGATACCTTTTCACTTTCCCACCTGTTGACTTTTCATTTTCCCACTAGAGAACAAAACCAAAGTACGTACAGATTGTTTCTCATTACTCTATCTGAAGCTTTCTGCTCACACTTCCTCCTTCTTCCTCAAAACTACAGAAACTCCAAAATTCCAAAATCCACAAATCCACAAATTCCCTAACTCCAAACTCCATGCCTTCTCTCTTCAAACTCCAAACTCTATCCCTCCTCTCTTGCTTCATTTCACTAAAAAAACTCATTTTGTTCGATTTGCGTTGTCGTGCTTTGCTTTGCTATTGGATTATTGCTATGGATAGGATTGGTTAGCTTGTTGTGTTTGGATTTCAACTAGGATCTATCTATTTGTGTTGTCAAAAACTCTCTAACCTCAAAAGGTGAGAATCACTCACGATTAACATTTTTATTGTTAGGTAAATAAACATTAATTGGAATGTTATGAGAAAATTTTGCTTTAAATAGAAATATGTGATATATGTTGTTATGTTCCCTTGAATTTGTGTTATCACATTCACATGCAAATGTTGTTTTATATGTCACAAATAGTATGTTATGTTGATTTGATTAATTGTAACATATGTATGTTAAATATGTCACATGTGATATGTAAAAAAAATGTGTTATGTTAGAAAAAATAATTATATGCCATGTTGAAATACGTGACATATGCTATGTTGAAAAAAAATGTGTTAGTTAATAAAATCATATGTTGCACATGCTATGTTAATAATATGTCACCTATGCTATGTGGAAATAATGATTTATGTTTGGGAAAAATGATATGCCATGTTATCTTATTGTAAATCACCTTGCAAGTTCCTTGTATATATGTCATGTTATATGTTTATATGTTATGTTAGTGTATGACATGTCAGAATTTGAAATATTCACTTATGTTGTTTACGATATGTGACACATGTGATATGTTAGTTATGCATGTGTATATATTAAATTGTTAATTATGCACGCATGTTGGTCATTGACATGTTATGTTATTTATGTTATTATTGTTCTCACACTCCAAGTTCCTTGATAGTTAGCAAAATCACTTTGGATTGAAATGATGTATACCCGATATAAAACCACTTTGGGTTTAAATAAATTGATTTAGAAATAAAATTGGAATATTGTAAGTTTAAATTTATGTTTGAACTTGAAATTATGAAATTGAAATTTAATTGATTTAATGAAAGTTTTAATTGGATTTTTAGATTTAAACTTGTTGTTTGATTATAACTTAATAGCTTTAAGTAAAAAAATTGAAATCTGAAGTTGGATTTAATAATGAATCGATTGGAAATGAATATAAAGTCGGTATTTGAACTGAACCGATTTATGATGTGAAATATGATGTTTATTTAAACCTAAGAATTTCACTTATTGAGTTATCTGTACATTTCACTTGAGTTGACTTACTTACATAAGAATGTTAGTCCTGACTCAAGTGTTTTTTTGTTTTACTTTATGCTCGGGTTAGACCAAGTATTTCAGTTTAGCAAAGATATCACAACGGTTGCTATTTATTAATTATTGGTGTTTAACTAGCAATTAAATTCAATATTAATTTAAATGTCAATTTAATAAAATATATAATTCAAATTATTTTAAATGTCAATTTAAACTACCAAACAGCAAATTTTATCACTTCATGATTTCAATTTAACCAACATCAGAAAATTTAGTATTGCGTGAGTGAGTTTAATCACTCACATTTGATTTATAGCCAATTAAAGTTCCAATAAAAGTCCAAAATCTCAACAGTCTCCAAATTCAACCAAATCAGTTTCATATTGTTTGAAATTTCGATATGAATCCAATGGAAGAAACCGCGCATCAATCGAATTTCGTATGCAAAAGTTATTGACGTTAGAACATTTGAATTTAAAATTTTAAATTAAAATAAACGAGGGCAAAAATGTAAATACATCTACCTCTCTCAAGCCTAAACGCAACCATCGATCCGAACGCACACACAGCTGCCAACCTTCATGCACTAAACGCCGCCGCTGCTATCACCTACCCTAGATCTGTCATCACTGCCGCCTTCCCCCTGGCCTGCGGCCCCTCTGGGCTCCACGCGGTGCGCCGCACTAGAAACGGACCGATGCCGCCTCCATTCCCATGCAAATTCTGGCAAAATCGAGCACTCTTGCCATGATCGAAGCCGATGAATTAAACCCACTAATCGCTCTCTACACTCCGCGCCTCCCGATCGTCGAATGGTCGACGATCCACCGTTGATCCCGAAACCCTAATATGGACGGCCGAGGAAAGATTGTCAAGAGTTTCGTAACGATATATAATTTGATAGGGTTTAAGCAGTTTGAATTTTTTTGATTTGATTTGAAATTGGAATTTAGCATTTGGGATATTCACCATTGGGAAGGAGCAGATTAGAACTGAAATGTACGTATAGGAAATTGAATCAGAAGGCTGCTAGGGTTTCATAATAGCATATACATAGACAAAGACGGACATGAATAAATGGAACAAATATCGATTGGGCTAAAGCGATAGCAAAGGCCCGAAAAGCCCGTTTCGTCCCCAAAACGAATATAGGTCATCCTATATGTCGAAATATAGGTTTTCAATATTTTTAAACTCAATGAAACTAATTTCAAACCCTAATTCTATTGTATATAGAAGTTAGCTTTAAAATCAAATTATATTTATTTTTACGCGTTAATTAAACGAATTATTATTAAATTGATTTAATCCCTTTTAAAATTCTAAATTAAAAGTTTTCTATCACCATTCTTGTTTAAACAGGAATTTATAATCTTTCAAAATTAAATTTTTCCATGTTAAATCCAAGATTTAAATATTAAATTAATTTCGACATTTAATCTCAACGGTAATATAATCTGTTCATTATAATTTATATTTCAAACAAATTCTTTATTTTGATTTAAATTCTTATTATTAAATTAACAAATACCTTATGAATTTATTAAACATAAGTTTTCATTTTATTACACTCATCGCTCAACAGTTAACGTCTCTACTCATATTAATTGAAATATTTAATTACACAAATTCCAATTGATTACCCAATTAATTTCAAAACGGATTAAATAATGAGATGGGAAATAAAGCAATTGTTACATCTTAGTAAATTAAACACATTTATAAATTTATTTTTTACAACAAAGGTTAATAAATTTACTTACTAAATAATTGTTTTCTTATTGTATGCTAACATATGTAGAATATTGTTTATCCCACTCTTTATTGACATTTATTATTACAATCGATGGAATTCACATTCAAACAGTTATTGCTTACATTCAAATTAATACCATTAAATTATGTTCTAATATGCATTACCATCTTAACCTCATTGAAATTTGTCATTTTAGAATTCATTTAAGATAAAGTTACATATTCTAACAAAAATGTTTCATTTATAAATCATAAATTTTAATTTTTTAACAATATAATATTCCAAAGTCTTATCTGATTTAATATTTTTAATTGTCAAAAATACGTGTCGTTACAATATGCTACCAGTTCGAGTCGCCAGGATGGTGGTAACGCATCGTCGCAATGACCACCCACCGCGTCCACCCATCCCATATCAAGTCAAAGGGAGGTTATTCCAAATCAAGTTGCACCAATCGAAACCAATAACAAAGGTAATAGTATGGACCGAGTCCATAAGAAAAAGTCGAAGAACAGGTGTCCGCTAGGGGTAGCTAACCCACTTTGCCTGGTTCAAGCTGTCCTGTTTTAGTCATTTCAAATTGACACAAGTGTCGGGGCTATCCATCATTGTTCTCTTTCTTCAAATCCAACAAACGTACATCAAATCGAACCACTTCATTCTGGAGTCTCCTCCACGTACACAGTTGTTAAAGTGGTTCCAACATTGACAGAGAGTATGTCAATAATCAGCCCCGGTCTCTTTAACAACCAAACGTTATTTTACACACTGGTTGGTTATTTTACATTTCAAAATAATTCATACTTGATATCAAAGTATCATATTCACTTCAAATTATCATTCATTTCAAAATTATCATATTCACTTCGAAATCAATTTCATTTTAAAATCATTTTACTCACTTTGAAACCAATTTCAATTCAAAATCATTTTTTTTCATTTCGAAATCAATTTCATTTCAAAATCATTTTATTCACTTCGAAATCAATTTCATTTCAAAATCATTATTATTTACTTTGAGATCAATTTCATTTCAAAATCATTTTATTCACTTCGAAATCAACTTCATTTCAAAATCATTTCGAATTTTGACTTAGGTTATAACTTCATTTAACCACATTCGTATTTAAATCAACGATTTAAATATAAACAGTTCCCAACTTGAACGGTTTGAATTTTTTTGAAAATAGTTTGAATAGTTCAAATAGTTTGAATGAATATTTTTGAAAATAGTTTGAATAGTTAAATTAGTTTGAATAGTTAAAATAGTTTGAATAGTTAAAATAGTTAGAATAGTTAAAATAGATTATATAATAAATGATATGAAAATTTAAATAATTTGAAATTTTAAAAAGATGAATTTAAAAACAGTTTATAGAAAAATAGTATATAGTGAAAATAATTTCAAATTTAAAACTGTTTCTTTCCATTTCCTATAAATCTGGACTCGGGTCCAAATTTCAATCAAACTGATTAACTTTCGATTTCAATTCGAATTAACTTCAAATTCGATGTAGCATCCCCCTACTTGGAGGCCCAAAATAACGGCTACAGATGTTGCAGTCATCCATAGTTATTAATCCTCGGCGACCAAATACGGCGGTGTTAGATACATTGATAAACAGATCACAAGAATATGGAAAAATTTTAACAAATCAAAAACACATTTCCACCTTCCATTCAAAACATTTCATGTTCATTACATAATCCCACAAACATTAACCACGTTCAGAAAAATATAATATTACACATACGCTAAGAGCGACATATGAAGATGCCCCCTTGGTTGATTAGAGTATATAATAAGGCTAATAAGTTTACCTTTACATCCAAAACACACAATGGAAAAAGATAACTCTAATTAACTAACTGCCTCCTACACGCCTCCGAAAGCTTTATTCGTCTAAGAAGAGAACCTGGAAACCCTAAACTTCAAACTACTCAAAATCAATTGAGTACTAGAGAGTTTAAGGGGAAAACAAAAACTTCGAGTAAGACATAAAGCCTTTTATGAATAATAATCTAAAATCTCAATCCATTTAGATATCTAGTGAGACCACACCGCTTAGCGGAATGGGTTTTCCCCTCACTAGCATCCTAAAACCTTTTCAAAACCATATACTATGCTCCTGCATCCACAATGGTTGAAAACATAGCATTTCAAAAATATTATGATGATATGTATATATAAACATTTTGGATTTCCCATCCCCAGTTTAATTGACCCCCGTCATATTTATATTTTCTAGGGTCACTATTAACCTATTAGTTTTCATGGATTTAATAATAACCTTTTCATAATTTATAGATGCCCTGTCCTATTTCATAGTTTTCATGGGATCACTAAGAACCTATAGGCCTCTGCCAATTAACTTAATAAATTCATGGGTTCCATTGAATCTATTGGTCATTCCAATAACTTTACTCTTATCCAAGTTTTCATGGGATGACTAGGAACCTATGGATTATTCCAGTAACTCCCTTCTTATCCTAGTTTGCATGAGTTGACTAGGAACCTACTGATGCCTCCAATCCTAGTTTTCATAGGTTGACTAGGAACCTAGTGATACCTCCAATAACTTCTTTCTTATCTTAGTTTTCATGGGTTGACTCGAACCTTTTGATTGACTTCAATACTTAATCCGAATATAGTTTTCATGGGTTCACTACAAACCAATTGGCCTCTGCCAACCATCCTTAATACATAGTTTTCATGGGTTTACTATGAATCTGTTGGTTACCCCTTATAACTTCCTAATCATAGTTTTCATGGGTTTAATATGAACCTATCTCTCGGACAACTTCAAGGTTTAGGCACCCTATATTTTGGTCTCCTTGACCCCCTGGATGCAATTCTACTCATTTAGGAGTTTAATCAATTTATATTCACTACTGGGTTGACCTAGCTGGTTCTCTATCCCTTTTTCCCCAAAAAACAGTTATGGGTTCTTTATCATGTGAATATATTCATATTTGAAGAAGCAAACATAACAACTTAACAATACCACTCCTGTGGGTTTAAGGTTCTTGAAAAACTTTTCATATAAAACATAGTTAATCCTATTATCTATATTTTTATCACGGCAATACTTCTTCAAATTTACATACTTAAAGTCATTTCAAAACACTTTTATTTAGCCATGGGTTTTTTCCATTAAAATGAGTTTGGGTTTAAAAAGCCTTTCGACACCTTCGAAACCTTGCTTTCGATTTCATCGGATAACCTCCTTCGAAAGCATTAAATTCTATCTTTAAAACATTAGGCACCTGCCCTTCGAATACTTTGAAACATATCTCTCGAAACCTTTCGACCTTGTTAAAGTTTTATTATATAAGTATAGAAGCATAGCTTCGAAATCATTCAAAAATACACCTTTCAAAACCATTGAAGGTTACCCATCGAAACCAATACCTTTCGAAGCCATTAGGTTTATATTTAAAATAACATTTTTGGGTCAAAATGAACATAAGTGAAAGCAACTCTTTCGAAACCATTCTTTATTTCAAAACATATTGGGGGAGCTTGATGGCGTCGAAACCATCGTTTCGAAAGCATTAAAACATTTGGGTAAAACAATTGAAGGCTGGCTTTGAAACCCCTTTCGAAACCATTGCCTTCGAAACTCCTAACCCTATTCGAAAGCAGTAGGAAGTGGCTTATATTTATAAAACAAACGATACCTTTCGACGGCATTGATGTCTTCAATACCATCGAAATTCGAAAGGCATCAAATCATAGAAGGGTTTCGACTTGGTCGAAAATACCCCTTCCGAAAGCTTCAGATAAAAACTAAGTAACTTCTTCAGGAGTTACTACATGAAAACAAAGGCGGCAGCTCTCCTTCGATAGCTTCTTTAGAAATACCCTTTCGAAACCATTGGTTTCGACTACTTCAAAACCATTTTGTAAACAGGCAAGCGCTTTTCTTTTAAACAAAACCAAACAAAGGAACCAACCCCTTCGAAAGCTACGTTTCGACACCCTACCTTCCGCCTTTCTCCAATCCACTTCGTACCAGCTAAATGATACCATGTGTATTGGTTTACTGGTTTCGACCTAGAAGGTATCGACTAGGTTGGAGGCGGAAGCTTTGGGTCGAAAGCTCCTTCCAAAGGTGGCGGAACCTACTTTTATGAGTAAAAGGCTGTTTTTACCAAATAAAGTAAACTTTTTGTAACAAACTTGCCCACATGTAAACACCTGATTGGTTACATATACTTTCAAATTATTTTACTAATATTTTTCGCAATTTTCTCAAATCTAAACCCAATTAACATTTAACAAATAAGCCCTTCCCATTAACAAAATAATTAAATCATTTAGGTCCTCCTTTCAAAATAATTTAATCTCCATACTAATTCACTTAGTAAATATCCCCAAAAATTCCAAGAATTCACTTTGATCATATTGCCTAACATTTCAAAATTTCTGACCCAAATTCTTAAAATTATTTTCAAAATAAATTTATAAACCCAATCAACCATATTTTCCTTTGAAAATTCATAAGTAATTCCCCATGGCTTGGAAAATTATAAAAATTAAAACCCAACTCCAAAATCATGTTTCTCATAACATAAAATTTTCCCATGGCATTTAAGAATAATTTAACCTTAGTTTTTCCCTAAAACCGTGCATATTCTTCTTTTAAACAATATTGTTTAAACTAATAAATTATAAATCGAGCATATCATCATCCAACATATCATAAAAACGAATTTTACCCTTAAATCCGAAAACATAAGATTATAGAAATAAAAATAGAGATATAGTGATTATTATTCACCTTAGATTGGATAAGGAAATTGGAGATTGATTGAGACTGATTTCTTCTGGTTTGATCCTAGGCTTTTTATTTGATTTTGCCTTCTTTTCTTCTTCCTAATGGCCGGCCTTGAGATTTCTTTCTTACGTTTGTATTACTTATGAAAAATGAACGTGAATGGTCTTAGGGAAAATAGTATAATGGTAGGAACGTGGGCGGCAATTTACTCTAATACCCTTATTTTTATTTAGTTAACACTTAACCATTTATTAACCCATTCATTTTAACTAAGCACGGCCACTAATATTCATTTACCAATCTCAATCCCCTTATCACTTTACATTATTATTTAATTTATTCTAATTAAATCTCTTGAATAATGTTAATAAAATTAGGGGTGTTACAAGCTCCCCTCCTTAAAGAATTTTGTCCTCTAAATTTAGTAAGGACAGACATATTAAACATCTGTAACGACTCCTAACATCCATACTAGCCTATCCGACTAGCAACTAATCTATATAAATCCAATACAGACATACCATCAAAGCAGATCACGACAAGCATCTCGAATCCTGTACTCTGTCTCCCAAGTACAGTCCTTCTAGTTGTTGCTCCACTGAACTTTCATCAACTTGACTGTCTTGGTCCTCAATCTGTTCTCATCTCTCATACAACCCGAACTGGTTGCCTAATAAAGGTCAAATCAGGCTCTACTACCAAGTCCTCTAACTCTGTCTAAGGAATAGTTGCCTCTGGATCTGTACATACTTGCGAAGATGAGACATACGAAATACATATGGACACCTGCCAAAGTGCTCAGCAACTCTTCTCTGTACACGAGCTTTCCAATCCTTTCTAAAATCTAGAATGGACCAACAGATCTCGGGGCCGACTTTCCTGACTTCCCAAACCGTACCACACACTTCATCGGTGATACCTTAATGAAAACCCGGTCTCCCACTAAGAACTCTAGGTCTTTACGCCTCTTATCTACGTAACTCTTCTGTCTGGATTGAGCTTCTTTCATCCGTCATCGGATTAACTCAATCTTTTCTGACGCCTCTCTAACCAAATCCAGACCTAAGACCAATCTGTCTCGATTCTCTAACCAACATGCGGGTGATTTGCATGGCCTTCCATACAAAATTCAAAAAGCTCCATTCTTATGCTAGTCTGATAACTACTATGATAGGGAAACTCAATCAAATGTAGGTGGTCCTCCCAAGATCCACCAAAGTCCAACACGCAAGCTCTCGATAAATCCTCGAGTACTTTGTTGACTCTCTCTGTCTGCCCATCCGTTTTTGGGTGATAAGCTATACTCATCTTGAGATCGGTACCTATTACCTCTTGTAGACTCTTCCAAAATTCGCCAGTGAATAATGCATCTATATCGCTGACTATGCTACCAGGAAATCCCATGAAGTCTAACTATGTTCTTCACGAACAACTTCGCCAAAACAGGTGCCGTCCTGGTTGACTTGATTGGAATGAAATGGGCACTCTTGGTTAGCCTATCCACTATAACCCATATGCTTTCATTTCCCCCATTCGACCTTGGCAACCCATCTATAAAGTTCATGGATATCGAATCCCATTTCCAAACTGGAATCTCTAAAGGCTGAAGCAACCCACTTGGATTCTAATGTTCGGCCTTCCCTTGTTGACAGTTCATGCACCGCCTAACCCACAAGTCAACATCCCACTTCATGCCTTTCCAATAGAAGATCCTCTTCATATCCTGATACATCTTGGTCCCTCCAGGATGAATCGTAAACTTGGATCAATGACAGTCTTCTAGAACTTCTCTCCTTAAGCTCTCTACATTCGAAACACATAATCGTCCATTCTTTCTCAACCATCCCCTTTTATCAAGACTATAATCCTTTAGATCATCGATCTCTAACCCTACCTCAAGCCTTCTAATCCTCTCGGCTAAAACTAGATCTTCTCTCTACTTAGAAGCTATCCTCTCGATCAGCACCGGTCAAACTTCTAAACAGGACAACATGGTAGTCCCTTGACTAGAACTAGTAGTAGATCTTAACTGCACACCGCAACTGGCCAAAGCTTCAAGATCCTTCCATTCTGCTAACATAGCTAACACCACATTCTGATGTTTCCTACTAAGAGCATTTGCTACCTTATTTCCTTTCCCAGGAGTATACTCTATACCGAAATCATAAGCAGCCAAAACTCTAGCCACATTTGCTGCCTCATATTCAACTCCTTCTGAGAGAATAAATATCTTAAAGACTTATGTATGATTAATATACAACTCAAATCTCTCCCCTAAGAGATAATGTCTCCAAATCTTCAAGACAAAAATCACCGCAGCCAACTCTAAGTCATGAGTAGGATATCTTACTTCATGCGGTCTAAGCTGTTTGGATGCGTAGGCAGTAACTTTACCCTTCGGCGTCAATACTGCTCCCAATCCAGTTCCACATGCATCAGCATATATAACCAACCCTTGGTTTCCATCTGGAACTACTAACACTGGTGCATTGGTCAACAAATGCTTTTACTTAAGGAACCCTTCCTCACATTTGTCTAACCAAACAAACTTCACATCTTTTCGGGTCAACTTAGTCAGAGGTGCTGCTATCCACGAGAAATTCTTAATGAATCTTCGATAATAGCCAACTAGTCCAAGAAAACTCCTGATCTCGGTTATCGTCTCTGGTCTCTTCAATTATTTACAGCGTCGATCTTAACTGGATCGACTGACAAGCCTTCCTCTAACCGCTATTTTTTTTGTTCAGACTGCAATAACTTCTTCATACTAACTCGAAATCAGGCAAAACTTCGACCGATGAACTCCTACCTAAATTACAGACAATATGGTACACTCGGATACTTCATCTTGTAAACACACAGTGTAGTTCTCCAAGGGGACCGACAGTTTACCTAGAAAATAACATGGCACAACATCCTCTTATTTGAACTCCGCCTAGTGCAGAAGCCGCTATTTTTTTATTCAGACTGCTATATTTTCTTCATACTAACTCGGAATCCAGCGAGACTTCGACAGATTAACTCCCACCTAAATTACGGACAATATGGAACACTCGGATATTTCATCTAATGAACGTACACTGTAGTACTCCATGGGGACTGACAGTTGTACTTAAAAAATAACAGGCAACCACATCCCCATATTTCAACTTTGCCTAGTGCAGAAGCCGTTATTTTTTTTGTTCAGACTGCAATAACTTCTTCATACTAACTCGGAATTAGGCGATACTTCGACCGATGAACTCCCACCTAAATTACAGACAATACGGTATAGTTGGATACTTCATCTTGTGAATGCACACTGTAGTTCTCCATGGTGACTGACAGTTGTACTTAGAAAATAACAGGCTATATCCCTACTTCAACGCTCACTGTAGTTCTCCATGGTGACTAATAGTTGTACTTAGAAAATAACAGGCTACATCCTCATATTTGAACTCTACCTAGGAAAAAACCGCTATTTTTTTGTTCAGACTGCAATAACTTCTTCATACTAACTCGGAATCAGGCAAAACTTCGACCGATGAACTTCCACCTAAATTACGAACAATATGGTACACTCGGATACTTCATCTTGTGAACGCACACTGTAGTTCTTCATGTGGACTGATAGTTTACTTAGAAAATAACATGCTACCACATCCCCATATTTGAACTCCGCCTAGTGCAGAAGCCGCTATTTTTTTTGTTCAGTCTACAATAACTTCTACATACTAATTCGGAACCCGGCGAGACTTCGACCGATTAACTCCTACCTAAATTACGGACAATATGGAACACTCGTATACTTCATCTTATGAACGCACACTATAGTTCTCTATGGGGACTAATAGTTGTACTTAGAAAATAATAGGCTACCACATCCCCATATTTGAACTCTGCCTAGTGCAGAAGCTGCTATTTTTTTTGTTCAGAATGCAATATCTTCTTCATACTAATTTGGAATCCAGCGAGACTTCGACCGGTTAACTCCCACCTAAATTACGGACAATATGGAACACTCGGATACTTCATCCTGTGAATGCACACTGTAGTTCTCCATGGGGACTGACAGTTGTACTTAGAAAATAACAGGCTATCACATTCCCATATTTGAACTCCGTCTAGTGCAGAATCCGCTATTTTTCTGTTCAGACTGCTATATTTTCTTCATACTAACTCGAAATCCGGCGAGACTTCGACAGATTAACTCCCACCTAAATTACGGACAATATGGAACACTCAGATACTTCATCTTCTAAACGCACACTGTAGTTCTCCATGGGGACCGAGAGTTATACTTAGAAAATAACAGGCTACCACATCCCCATATTTGAACTCCGCCTAGTGCAGAAGCCGCTATTATTTTGTTAAAACTGCAATAACTTCTTCATACTAATTCAGAATCCGGTGAGACTTCGACCAATTAACTCCCACCTAAATTACGGACAATATGGAACACTTGGATACTTCATCTTGTGAACGCACACTGTAGTTCTCCATAGGCACTGACATTTGTACTTAGAAAATAACATGATACCACATCCCCACATTTGAACTCCGCCTAGTGTAGAAGCCGCTATTTTTTTTGTTCAGACTGTAATATTTTCTTCATACTAAATCGGAATCTAGCGATACTTCGACCGATTAACTCCCACCTAAATTACGGACAATATGAAACACTCGGATACTTCATTTTGTGAACGTACATTGTAGTTCTCCATGAGAACTGACAGTTGTACTTAGAAAATAACAGGCTATCACATCCCAATATTTAAACACCGCCTAGTGCAGAAGCCACTATTTTTTTTGTTCAGACTGTAATAACTTCTTCATACTAACTTAGAATCTGACAAAACTTCGACCGATGACTCCGACCTAAATTACGGATAATATGGTACACTCGGATACTTCATCTTGTGAATGCACACTGTAGTTCTCCATGGTGACTAACAGTTGTACTTTGAAATTAACAGGCTATATTCCCATATTTGAATACTATTTCTCTATGAGATGTAAAAGGGTATATTTGGAATTTCAAAAAGACACCGAGTAAATCTATTCAATGAATTCTCTTTATTAGTAGTAAAGATATATACATGTATCATATACTCATATATATATATATGTATATGTATATGTGTGTGCCTGTGTAACATACAATCCATTCAAGGTTTGACATCCCTATGTATAAGTGTTGGGATTTACACCGCAACAGACATGTTAACCCCTCTAGTATACAAATATATCGTCCAAATATATTTTTATGTGCTTAATTTATGTATAGAAATTATTACTAACATACATATATATATATATATATATATTTAATATTTATATGTACATATATATAAGGAATTTATAAAAATACACACACACATACAAAAGGAATTTATAAAATACACACACACACACACACACATATATATATATATAAGGAATTTATAAAATTCACACACATATAATTATATACAAATATACATACATACATACATATATATATATATATAATAAATACAAAATCATTTTAAATAAAAGTTTGAAATATATATTTATTTTATTATAGATTAATAAAACAAAAATTAATTTTTTTGAACATGCATATAAACTAATATAAATATATATATATATATATTCTAATAAATATACAAGTTAATACATAAATGTAAAATTATATTTAAATATATGCATATCCATTAATACTCACGACAATTTTTAATATTTATTAATATTAATTTTAGTTTGGAATTCAATAAAATTTAAAAAATATTTTGAAACATAAACTTTTATACATTAATATTTTATAACATTCTTATCAATATTTTTAACATTTTAAAATTATCCACATATATATATCATAATTTTAAAATCAATTATTAATTCCCTATATATATAAATTAAAAATTGTTTTTTAGTGCTGAAAACTTATTAGATGAGGAATTAATTTTATAAAATTTAAAATATATTCTATTTGATATATTTATTGATGTTATAGATTTATGGAATTTATTTAATCTAAATAATATTTCTATAATGGATATAATTTTTTTCTTGTTGAAATCATTTTAGATGTAAAACTAATCATGTAAAATTTTAAAACATAATTATAAAGTAAGATATGCAATATTTGTATTTTTGAAAATTATATGTATTATATAATATTATTTTAATATTGATATATTTTAAATATGCCGTGAGCATCATGGTGTTTATGTATGTCTTATTTTTTAGTCACATAAGCACATAAATATATAACGATCAAAATGTAACTATATATCGATATGCTAGATTCGTCACTTATCAATCTAGACATCATATGATAAAGTATAGAATATTATTTTATACTTATATATCAGTGACATACCTTTTACCAAAGCCTACTGAATACACAATGAAAAGAAGATACGAGCTCCTTTGAATCATATTCCAATCCTGCAACCGATGACCACTAACTATCGAATAACATTTTTTAATTTAAATTTTATCTTGAAAATGGAGGAGATGGTAGGGGATAATTTCGGCCAGCAAGAAGTAGAATGGAGGCTCCAAAAAGTAGTGGAAAAGTGATGCTTATGATCTATTTATAAAGAAGAGGTGTATCGCCCCCACCTTTATATCCGTATTATCCAAGAATATTACAAGTAACGTTGTCCAATAATATGAAGAATAAGGATGGATAGAAGCAACCATCCATATTTATTCCCTTGGGATAACACTGTCACATTTTTACCTTTCTGTCGAAAGAAATATAATGATGTGAACAGTCTCAGCATAAAGCAATAAATAGGTTAGCTAATATAAAACAAAAAAATATATTATATACTACAGAACACAGAATCACATATCACAGCGAAAAGTATAATACAAACTATATCATAATACATAAAGTGAGTGAGATCGCATACCACATACATATACAAAGAACTACCTAGGACTTAAAATAATATACACATTAAAATGAGTTTCTATCTCATACTAGGTATATAAGTACACATATTAGTCTAACACAAAATAATGACGCTGGACATATATATATATATATATATATATATATATATATATATATAGATCATCGGCCATGGCATAAGCTAACCATATCCATAGTCAATGTGTCCCTGTACCTGTCAAGTCTTGGTCTGATCTGAGTAAAATGAAATAAACGGGTGAGACTATCTCTAATATCATAAAGGTGAGATCACAATAGTGAGTATAACAAACACATAACGACATATCAATGCAAATAATAGGTAAAGATCTCAGTGAATAAACATACTATAAAGGTTCACCATGTCATTAAACCATCTCATCCCCAAAACTGGCAACCATTTAAAATATAGTGAATAAAAGATCAAATCAATCATAAGACTGCATGACACCAAAACAAACACATCACATGAAGCTGCATGACTGCTAATTGACACAAAAGACAAGAACAAAGTAAGTCTGGGGAAAATAATTGATCTTATTGATATCCTGACTATAACAGAATTCTTAATGCAAGTTTCTCTAATCTAAGGGAAGACTTACAAGACATGTTCCAGGAGTTTAAGCAGGACCGACACCGATAAACTCCTACAACCATAATATACTGATCCTTATAACATGAGGTGTAACAACCTACCCTGAAACAGACCTAAATTTCGACTTAGAAAAGGCCCATCGAAACTTAGATTCATTCTAAGGCAAGCTGTTGGTGGTAAAAAGAAATAACATTACAGAGCCATAACTAAATTTTCAGAACTCACAGCAGATGGAACAAAATATAATAGTAAAGTGTACCCATTTATTTCAAAACCATAAAAATGTCATAACACAAAATCCCATAAAAACCGTAACATAATATCCATTATAACAATTGTCTAAATCCATGGGTACACATAAAAGCACATAATAATAAATACTGCCACTAGCCAAGCTTCTCCATCTCTAAGTAGCATCACCACCATCACTCTGTCCTTAACCAATGTTGTAATAAAGAGGGAGTCAGAACAACAAGTGTCTGGTGAATAAAAATCCCAAGTCTTACCTTTCTATACTTGGGTAATATATTTCAAAATAAGAATACATCTACGAACATAAAACCATTAAAGTCATTTAATACTTCTTTATAAGGAAAGGAGACAGGTCCAACCATTTAATACCTTCCATTCCAAAAGTAGGTTTCTAGAATCCCATATCCCAATCATACGTCATAAATAGCTAATGATGTGAGAGACGGTACCTAAGCCACTTAATACTTTCTAATGGAAAATAGGCAGGCTTTGGTCATTTAAGACCGTAATTAAGGCAGCCATCATTTAAGACCTATTTCTGGAAGCATGCTCCTTAATGGTACTATCTAGCTGACATCACATGGAATCTCATAGGCCACTTAATAATTCCAAGTGAAAAATAGGCAGACTCTGATCATTTAAGACCTTAATTAAGGCATATCTCATCATTTAAGACCTATTTCCAAAAGCGGACCCTTATAGAAATACCACCTAACGTAATCCCTTGGCCATTTAATACTTCATCTAGGGAAAATAGGCAAGTCCAACCACTTAATACCTCAAAATCCCGAAGCAGGCTCTTCATCTTATGGCCCATACTCATAATGACGTCTCATATTAGTCCGTTATTCGTAGGAACTGGTAGCCAGATTAGTTGGATAGATTTCCCCTGCGGAATTTGGAACTAACCTCGTGTCATTACAAATATTTATCCTAAGGATATCTCACATCAATAAAAGTTTACACAACTGTTGGCAGCGTCAAAGTGAAGGGCAAACTTCCGTCATGTAACTCTATTTACCTTGCATCCCTATGACTTAGCCATAAATCAATTACTCTCCATATATATATATACACATACTCATCTCATCGATTCATAAATAAGGCCTTATAAGGAATCCTCCTTATTATGACTTAAAATAATAATTAGGCTATATAAGAGTTTCCACTTATTTTCACCTCAAAATCAATTACTTTCCTAACGGGGGAAATACATGTAAATAAATGCCTAATTAACTACGCCATATATGCAATAATTATACATTAATTACGTAAATAGAGATAAATAAATATTCGTGCCCGATAACTTCTAAACGTATGGATTTTACACTCTAAACTAGCGTTAAATGTCAATTCCCTAACAAACTAATATTACAAGTCCTTTTTCTTTAAATTCCCAAGATTTCATGGGATTCCAACGTCCAAAATAGGGAATAAATATTCATTACCAAAACTGTAATAACAGACTTGTAAATAGAATGGAAACTTAATTTATTACACCAATTCAATGGAATATCTTAAACAATAAGAATTGCAATCTAAACCCCATATTCTATTCAACTACTCTTTTACAAAGAAATAGATAAGAATAAGTGCTGTAAACTACGAATAGAATTCGTAATCTAAACCCCTTATTTAATTGAAGGATCACAATTTGATCCAAAGAAGAAGGAGAAGTGGAATAGACTATGAAATTATCAAAAATTGCATAAACGAAACAAATCCCATCAAATTAATGTAAATAATCGGAAATCTCAGCATAGAATTAAAAAAGAATTTTGGGTGATTTTATCTATCATTTTTTCGAAATCCCAAAATCCCTAAGGCATATTCAAATCCAAAAAGAAATATACTAAACGACTGCTGAAAGGAAATTCTAAGGTTTCCACTCACATATTGGCCTTAGCTTCACTAAAATGGATTTGTAGCCTTCTGATCTCTTCCAGAATCTCTCTCTTTTGATACACACACACACACAATAGGGAAGAGGTATATATATTCATTAGATTCAGAATAATTGGAGAAGAATAGGATAAGAATAGATTGGAGGAAGAAGACAAATAGGAAATAAGTTTAATTCTTACCTAAATTCTCTCCGAAGTTTCTAGATCTTATTAGAGAGAGATAGCAGTGGTAGAATTTTGTCGTATTCCCCAAAATAATATGAATAATAGTGGAGAGGATATGGTTCTATTTATATGAGTTGAAACGCACCAGAATCGTAGGATGGAAGTAGGTACGAAATGGGTAAATCTGGAGTGTAAAACCGAGTAAAACATAGCTTCAAACCCTAGCCGCCACTAGCAACTTTTTTGCCAAGCAGTCGACCGCTACGATCGATCGGTTGACCTATATAGGTCGACCGCTCCTCTATTTCGAGGAACGATTATTTATTTCTGTTGCACGATTATTTTATTCCCTAATTAACTTTTTAACGTTAAACGTTAATTAAACATTTAATTAGCCCCCAAACTAATTTTTGAAATTTAAACTCTAAATTTGATTTCTCATTTGAATTTGAATTCAAACTAAATTAGTTTAAATATGAGAACTTCAAATGCTCATTACTTCTTTGCTTGACCTCCCTTTTCAGCATATTATATATAGAAACAGATCAGAATTTTTCCAGGAACAAAACAGAATAACTTTCGTGGTTAAATTCCAACTTTTATCAAATTTCCATATCCAACCCTTATCATATTTAATTCAATTTACTTTATTTATTTATGGTTCATTTTATGGGGTCTTACATTCTTCCCTCCATAAAAAAGATTTCGTCTCGAAATCTTCCAAGGGGTGAATAGCGTAAGTCGCAATAACATCCATGTTATACAACCAAGTTCTCTATGCAACCATCTACTCAACCAATATTGCAATGTGATGATGTACTGCAGACATGCTAAAATGAGCTCAATCCTAGCGTGAGTGTATAATCGTGTCATGTAAGCATGTCTGCAAATATCCTAAACATACATAAAAATTCCTACATAAGTGTAGAGTGATTGGGAAAAAGTGTAACAACAATCTCCTACCATCCAATCTAGCAATGCAATCAAAATCCTAATTTTGAAGAGAAAAATTAGCAGCGAAAAGCTCTGGGTAAGTGTTTTTCACCGTCTCCTCGGCGTCCCATATGCTTTCGACTGGATTGTCCCCCCATTGTACTCAAACCAACTTAATTATTTTATTGCAGAGTCTCCTAGTACTATGCTCCACAATGCATGCAGTGGCATGAGGCACTATTGGCTCCATCTTAAAATCCCCCAACTAATCAGGCTTTATTCTACTAGCGGTGTCATGAAGGTATTTCCTAAGGTAAGAAACATGGAAAATATTGTGGACTCCTGCCAACTTGTCAAAAAGCTCCACATGATATGCCAATTTTCCTATTTTTTTCTAGAATTCTGAATGGCCTAACAAATCTAGGCGCTAATTTTCTAGGCTTGCCAAACCTAACAATTTTTCGAAGAGGGGAGATTTTAAAAAGATACCATATCTCCAACCTTAAATTCAAGCTCTGTCCTTTTTTTATCCGCATAAGATTTTTGATGGTCTTGCACTACCTTAATCCTTTGCCTGATCATCTCTACTTTTTCCATGGTATCACAGATCAAATTGGGTCCGAGCAATACTTTGTAGGTGGTTTCCCACCAACAATTAGGCGATTTGCATAGCTGCCCATAAAGTGCTTCAAAAGGGGCCATACCAATCATCATTTGATAACTATTATTATATGCAAACTTGACCAAAGGTAGATGCCGCTCCCAATGTCCTCCGAAATCCAAGACACAAGCTCTCAATAGGTCCTCCAAAATCCTATTCACCCTCTCTATTTGTTCGTCAACTTGTAGGTGATATGCCATGCTAAGGTTCAAAGAAGTTCCCAAAGCTGTTTGTAGGCTCCTCCGAAACTCGCTTGTGAACAACGGGTCCCTATCACTGACTATGCTTATAGGAATTCCATGTAGACGAACTACCTTCTTAACATAAATCTGGGAGAGGGAGGTGCTAGTCCTATTTCTCCTAATCAGAACAAAATGAGCACCTTTGTGAGTCTACCTACAACAACCCAAATAGCCTCATTGTCCTTCTAACTTTTAGGCAATCCTTCCACAAAATCCATCGAAATATGTTCCTACTTCCAAGTCGGAATTTCCAAAGATAATAATAATCCACCAGGCTCCCTTGCTCAGCTTTTATCTTTTGACATGTCAAACACCTAGCAACATACACAGTTACGCTCCTCTTCATTCCATTCCAAAGGAAAATTCTCTTCATATCCTTGTACATCTTATCTCCTCTGAGATGAATGGTCATCCTTGAGTGGAGACATTCCATAAGCACATTTCTCATCAAATCATCAATCATTGGGATGCAAAGATGTCCATCTCTTCTAAAACATCCCTTCTCATCAATTGAGTACCTCCTAACATGGGGAAAATGCTCTTCTTTTCTTAGTTTTTCCAACATCTCTACTAACTTCTCATCTTTTACTTACTCGTGCCCTATACGATCCATCAAGGATGGACTAATCTCCATAACTGTTGGAAAACCTTTGATGGGTTCTGTTGACGGTTGGAGGTTAAAATTCGAGAGAAACTCCAACCGTCTCCATTCATATATAGCACCAAGGATAGCATGTCTCCAACTATGGGTGTCGGGGACTACCTTCCCTTTTCCAGGGGTATATTGAATATCAGAGTCAAAGGATGCTACATACTCCATCCACCTCTGCTGCCAAAGATGCAAATATTTTTAGGAAAATAGGTATTTGAGTGATTTATGGTTAGTGAATAACTCAAACCTTTCTCCTAAGAGATAATGGCTCTACATCTTTAAGGTAAAAACAATGGCTGCAATTCTACATCATGCACTGGATACCTCTTCTCATGGTCCTTTAGTTGTCTACTAGCATAAGCACCTGTCTTCCCTTCTTGCATAAGAACTGCTCCTAATCCTGTACCACATGCATCTATGAAAACCGTGAACGACTTGGTTCCGTCTAGAATAGTGAGCACAGGTACACTAGTCAATGACTCCTTAAGCTTCTCAAATGCCTGGGTGCATCTATCATCCCAAACAGAAAATAGATTCTTCTTAGTCAATCGGGTTAAAGGGGTTGCTATTTGTGCAAAGCTCTTGATGAACTTCCTATAGTAACCTGCCAATCCTAGAAAACTTCTAACATTTGATGCATTACTAGAAGTCTTTCATCCTTGGACAGCTTCCACTTTAGCAGGGTCCATCGCCAATCCTTATTTCAAAACAATATACCCAAGGAATGTAACTTCATTTTTCCAAAAGTGGCATTTAGAAAACTTGGCTTTGAGTTGGTTTTTTCTCAAGGTCTCCAATACCTTCCTAAGATGGTCCTCATGCTCCTTCTTGCCTTTGCAGAAAACCAAGATATCATCAACAAACACTGCAACAAATTTATGAAGTTTCCCTCTAAATATTCTACTCATCAAATCCACAAAGTATGTTGGGGCACTCGTCGGTCCAAATGGCATTACTTCCCACACATAGAGCCCATCTAGAGTATGAAATGCGGTCTTCGACTTGCTTTCCTCTGCAGTCCTCAACTAATGGAATCCCATTGCTAAGTATAATTGGTAAAAGACTTTAGCCCCTACAAGTTAGTCGAACAAGTCATCTGCTTTAGGTTGAGAGTAGTTATTCTTCCTTATCAAGTTGTTCAACTCCCTATAATTGACGTAAAGTCTCAAAGAACTGTCTGCCTTAGTAGCAAAAACAAAGGGGCTCTCCACTCAAAAGTACTCCTATGGATGAATCCTTTCTTCAATAGCTTCGAGATTTGCTTATCCAATTCTCTTCTTTCTTTGAGAGCCATATGTCTTAAAGGCAGTGCGACGGGCCTTGCGTTCTTCTCAAAATCGAGTGGAAAATCAATCTCCATATGGGGTGAGAGACTCAAAACCTCCTCAAAGACATCGAGAAATTCACAAACTATGGGTACATATAATGGCTCTCGAACAATAGATAGATTTAGTGAGTATAAATGGCTTAACTCAACTAAAGCTTTGGGTGTACAAAGAACTTCTAGGTCACAACCTCTGCAACTTCTTAATTGTACTACCCTCTTATCACAGTCAAAAATGGCTCCATACTATGACAACCAATCCATACCCAAGATAAGCCCATACCCCTCGAAATCTAAAACGTACATAGTACATATGAAATCAACGTCGCATATGTTTAACACTAGGTCTTTGCAAATAAGAGAAAGATGGGTCGAACCCCAAATGGGATTGGAAACCTCTATTGGGTTGTTGACCATCTGAATTTGAAGGTTTAAGGAATTTACTACGTCCCTAGCTATAAAGGAATGTGACGCCCCCGAATCAAATAGGGTACGAATAGTAACCCTAAAAATAAGCGTTATACCTTCTAGAGCTGCTTTTCCTTAATCTCTTGGTGGCTTACTGACAATAGGGACAACTTCACTAGCGTAGGCATGTTCACTTGGTCCTTAGCCATCTTGGGACATTGGTTCTTGTGATGCCCTTCCTCATGGCAGTTAAAGCACTTCCTTTAAAGGCTTCCTTTACCATACTCACCTTACAATCTATAGCTTCATGACCCTTCCTTTAGGATTTCTTACACACCATTACATCCTTCTTAAACTTCCCCTTCGACTTCTTATTGGCCCAAAAGCTACCCTTCTTGGACCCTTCTTGCTTTTGGATTAGTGCAGACTTCTCCTTCTCTTCCCTTATCTTCCTCATTAGCCATGTGCGGCATCGTAATTTTTACCAACATCTCATATGTAGCCCCCATAGGTACTTGGGTCAACAACATTTCTCTTAGTGGGGAATTTAAGCCATTCATGAACTTCATGGCCTTTTTCATAAGTATGTCTATCAAGCTCATCCCGAATTTAGCCAATTCACTAAACTTAGCTTTGTACTCCTTAAGGGTAGAATCTCCTTGTCTCAGCTAAATGAACTTTTCCAATTACTAGCTAACCTCTGCTCTAGACATGAATCCCATCTCAAATTGGTCCTTGAATTCATCCCAAAAGAATATCCTTCCCTGGTGCTCGTCAATCATAAAGTTCTACCAATTCAAGGCTTCTTCCCTAAGGTGCCAAGCTACTATTCTTCTTCTTAGATGATCATCCCAACCAAGCTCTCTAAATATCTTCTCGCAGCTACTAATCCATGCTTTAGCTTCTGAATATCCTTCAGTTCCAGAGTATGTCTTCCCTTCCATATTGAGAAATCCTTACATAACTTAGGAAAGTCGACAAGATGGGGTGCTGCATCGACGGCCAGGGCAGTGGGTGCTACCAATGCAACTGGTGGAATGGGAATATGCTCGATAGTCCTAAGATATTTTTTAAACCATTCGAGCATTCCATGAATGGGTGGTCTTCCGCGGGTAGGGTCCCTTGTTTGGAAGAAGATTGATTATCAGCCATATTAACTATCCGTAGTTTAAACTTTTAGTGACGATTTCCTATGACAGTATTTACATGCTGAAAGAAAAGTTTGCCTAGTGTATGTGCATACGTTCAAGAAGAGAGGGTATATATATCTGTGCAGTTAAAACGCTTGGCAGATTCAATGCGGCGGAGGTGCAAAAAGTCATAGTGGCGATACAGCGAGGATATAACATGATATAGCGGATGACTCTAAAATAGCATATAAAACTTGTATTTAATGTTTTTACCAATATATAAATCGTAATTAAATGAAAAGTTAACATACAATTAAATTTAATTAATACATAAATAATTTTAAATAAAAACATGTGTGAATATACTGTAAATAAACGTAAAAATGTTATATAACATAATTGAATTTAGTAGAATATTAGAGTATTTTCATTTCTGAAAATATATTAAAAATTCAACTAAATAAGTTAATTTCGTAATTTTTATAATGTATAAATGTCATTTTTCAATTCATTTCTTTTAAAGAAGATATAGCGGAAATAGCAGAATATAGCGGAAATAACGGGATATAGCGGAAATAACGGGATATAGCAGAAATAGCGAGGCTTAAAGCGGAAAGGCTATATTTGGGGCTATATGGAAAAATCATAGCGGTAGAAATCCGCTATGAGATATAGCAAGGTTATAGCGGGGTAATAGCGGGGCATTAACTACACACACACACATATATATATATATATATATATATATATATATATATGTATGTATGTATGTATGTATGTATGTATGTATATAGTAAGAATTCTTTAAAAATTCTTTTTGAAAAACCTTTTTCAAAATAATAAATACGTCTCTCATACATATAGTTTTTCCCCGTTGATCGGATAATCTAGGCTCTGATACCAAATGTAATAACCTACCTCGAAACATGCCTAAATTTCGACCAAGAAATGGCCCATTGAAACTTAGATCCATTCTAAGGTAAGCTGTTGATAGTATAAAGAAATAACATTACAGAGCCATAATTAAAATTTCAGAACTCACAGCGAATGGAACAAAATATAATAGTAGAGTGTACCCATTTATTTAAAAACCATAAAAATGTCATAACACAAAATCCCATAAAAACTGTAACATAATATCCATTACAACAATTGTCTAAATCCACGGGTACACATAAAAGCGAATAATAATAAATACTGCCACTAGCCAAGCTTCTCCATCTCTAAGCACCATCACCGCCATCACTCCGTCCTTAACCTATGTTGTAATGAGGAGGGAGTCAGAACAACAAGTGTCTGGTGAAAAAAAACCTTGAGTCTTACCTTTTTTGTACTTGGGCAGTATATTTCAAAATAAGAATATGTCTACGAACATAAAACCATTAAAGTCATTTAATACTTCTGTATAAGGAAAGGAGGCAGGTCCAACCACTTAATACCTTCTATTCCAGAAGTAGGTTTCTAGAATCTGATATCCCAATCATATGTCATAAATAGCCAATAATGTGAGAGACATTACCCAAGCCACTTAATACTTCCCAGTGGAAAATAGGCAGACTCTGGTCATTTAAGACCTTAAGAAAGGCAAACCCCATCATTTAAGACCTATTTCCAGAAGCGTGCTCCTCAATGGTACTATCTAGCTGACATCACATGGAATCTCATAGGCCACAAAATACTTCCAAGTGCAAAATAGGCAGACTCTACTCATTTAAGATCTTAATCAAGACAGACCCCATCATTTAAGATCTATTTCCATAAGTGGACCCTGTAGAGATACCACCTAACATAACCTCTTAGCAATTTAATATTTCATTAGGGGAAAAGAGGCGGGTCCAACCACTTAATACCTCAAAAACCCAAAGCAGGCTCTTTGTCTTATGACCCGTACTCATAATGATGTCTCACATTAGTCCGCTATTCATAGGAACTAGTAGCCAAATTATCTGGGCAGATTTTCCCTATAGAATTTGGACCTAACATTACATCATTACAAATATTTACCATAAGGATATATCACATCAATAAAAGTATACATAACTGCTGGTAGCCTCAAAGTGAAGGGCAGACTTCCGTCATGTAACTCTATTGACCTCGCATCCCTATGACTTAGCCACAGATCAATTACTATATATATATATATATGCACACACATAATCATTTCACCATTTCATAAATAAGGCCTTATAAGGAATCTTCCTTATTACACCTTAAAATAACAATTAGGCTATATAAGAGTTTCCTCTTATTTTCGCCTCGAAATCAATTACCTTCATAATGAGGGAAATAAACGTAAATAAATTCCTAATTAACTAATCCATATACGCAATAATTATACGTTAATTACGTAAATAGAGATAAGTTAATATTCATGCCTAATAAATTCTAAACGCATGGATTTTACGCACTAAACTAGCATTAAAAGTCAATTCCCTAACCAATTATTATTACAAGTCCTTTTTATTTAAATTCCCAAGATTTCATAGCATTCTAATGTCAAAAACAGAGAATAAATATTCATGACCAAAACTACAATAACATACTTTTAAATAGAATAGAAACTCAATTTATTACACCGATTCAATAGAATATCTTAAACAATAAGAATTACAATATAAACCCCATATTCTATTCAACTCCTCTTTTATAAAGAAATAGATAAGAATAAGTGGTGTAAACTACGAATAGAATTCATAATATAAACCTCTTACTTTATTGAAGGATCACAATTTGACCCAAAGAAGAAGGATAAGTGGAATAGACTATGGAATTATCAAAAATTGCATAAACAAAACAAAACCCATCAAATTAATGCAAATAATTGGGAATATCAGCATAGAATTGACATATCAAAATAAAAAGGAATTTTGGGGGATTTTATCTATCATATTTTCGAAATCCCAAAATCTGTAAGGCATATTCAAATGCAAAAAGAAATACACTAAACAATTGCTGAAAAGAAATACTAAACTTTCCACTCACATATTAGCCACAGCTTCACTCAAATGGATTTGTAGCCTTCCGATCTCTTCCAAAATCTATCTCTTTTGGTATATATACACACAATAGGGAAGAAGTATATATATTCATTAAATTCAGAATAACTGGAGAAGAATGGGATAAGAATAGATTATAGGAAGGAGAAACAAATAGGAAATATGTTGAATTCTTACCTAAATTCTCTACGGAGTTTCTGAGTCTTATTAGAGAGAGATATCAATAGCATAATTTCATCGTATTCCCCAATATAATATGAATAAAAGTAAAGAGGATAGGGTTCTATTTATAGGAGTTGAAATGCACCAGAACTGTAGGATGGAAGTTGGTAGGAAACAGATAAATATGGAGCGTACAACTGAATAAAACATAGCTTCAAACCCTAGCCGCCACTGGCAACTTTTGTTGCAAAGCGGTTGACCACCTTTGGGCGACAGTCGACCGCTATGGTCGACCGGTTGACCTATATAGATCAACCGCTCCTCTATTTTAGGGAACGATTATTTATTTCTATTGCACGATTACTTTATTCCCTAATTAACTTTTTAACGTTAAACGTTAGTTAAACGTTTACTTAGTCCCCAAGATAATTTTTGAAATTTAAACCTTAAATTTTATTTCTCATTTGAATTTAATTCAAACTAAATTAATTTAAATTTGAGAACTTCAAATGCTCATAACTTCTTTGCTTGAGCTCTAATTTTAGCATTATATATGAAAACAAATCAGAATTTCTCCACGAACGCAACGGAATAACTTCTATGGTCAAACTCCAACTTTTATAAAATTTCCATATCCAATCCTTATCATATTTAATTCAATTTACTTTATTTATTTATGGTTCATTTTACGGAATGCTACACAAGGTGTGCTCATCATACCGACTACTGCCTTTTGTAGTATTGGGTTAATACTTGCAAAGATACCACGACTCAAGGTACCACCGCAGTCAGCTGCAAGGATTGTTATTAGCCTACAAGGTTAAGTGAAAATATGCACTAACAACTGTGGCGAACTACAAAAATACGCGCTTTCCTTAGATACTATTCAATCAAATAGTGTTACCTTTCTTCAAACAGTAATCGCGAAAGTAACACCGCATGTCCCATACCACATGGAGTTGCTAAAGTATCTACTATAAGCTAGTAAATTCCACTCACTTAAATATCCTGCACAATAAGTCATATATTTAAATGATGACATGATATTGAATGTCACATACCACTCGTTACTACTAAACTATTTAATTATATTCCTTATTTCGTAGAAATAATAATTAGCACGGAGGCTAAATTTTTAATTAAGGTTCTCGAAAATAGTTAATGGTTTCCAAGATATAACTTTAGTTCTAAAATCTTAGAAATTCATGAAGGCTAATTTAATACTTTAAAAGATCCTTAGAAATATAATTATTTAATGGATACGTAAAACTAGAGATATTATACTTTTTGAACTATTTCTTTAAATCAACAATCATTTATTTTACAACTATATTCACTATATTTTTTTTTTATCTTTACGAAATCTGAATCGAATTAAGCTTATATATATATTACTTTTATAAAAATTTGTTAAGAAGATTACTATTATTTTCCAATAACATTTATTAATAAATTCATGTTTATAAATAAACCAAATTTAAATAATTTAAATATTATTTTTAAAATATGAATATCTATTGGCAATAAAAATTCAATTATTGGAAAATAAGTAAAACGGGAAAGAATCGAACAAATAAAGGAAAACAAAAGGGAAGAAAGTAAAACATCAACCTCGTTATCCAGGAATCTTACCCACCTGTCCACCGGTGTGCCCTACCGGTGCACCAATGTTGAAGATTTTCCTAGAGCTTTCAGTTTTAGGAGATCTTCGTTGGTGGTCATTTTTCGACCTCCGGCACCTGAATTTCTTCCTATACTATATGGACAGTGTACTCAAACATGCATGCACTTATCAGCTACCAACCAAAGCATTATGTGATCAATAAAATATTGAGTACTTTCAACTTTTATTAATATCAAGTTTTAGAAAATTGCAAGCATAGAAACAACTAATTTAACACTTCCATCTGATCAGAGATTAAACTATAAATTCATCGATTAGCATGTAGTGAATCTTGGATAGGTCTTGTCAGGATTAACTCACCCTAACTTCTTGAATCCTTAGCCAAAACACTCGAAAATAATCTTGCCTTCTCAATTTCAACAAAGCCCCAGAACCAGTATAAACAAGAAAACAATGAGGGATTCAAAGCTCAATCAAAGCTAAAATTAATCAGTCTAGAAGATAGATAAAGGCCTAAAAATCTTACCTTGGTTTTTATTGGAATTATATAGAATTTTTTTAGATTTAAAATATAGGATTTTCTCTAGGATTTAATGAGAGGAAGAGGAAAACTTTGTGTTCTCTTTTCTAAATTATGAAAGAACGTATATGAATGGAAGCAAGAAGAGAAACTTCGCTTATGATGATTGTTAGTGTGGGCTTTGGGATGTAAATAGACCCAATAAGAAATGAATTGACTTTTATTTATTTTTGAGAACTTTTTACTAAAGTCTCTTCTCCTTTTTGTAGTTATTTTAATAAATCATGAAACAATTTCCTAACACACTTAAATCTCTAATTCACAATTCTACTTAGTAACCATTTTTAAATACTAGATAAATTTTTATATAAGAAATTCTCATGTTTTAAAGAAAACAAAACCTTCTAATTTCCAGATATTAAAATAATAAGGTTCAAATTCCCATGTAATTTTCCAATTTGAATTATTATGAAATTTTAATCGAGTAATTTCTAAACAACGTTGTTACAAGAGGTTGGAGAGATAAAATAAGATTAAGATCCCCTTCCTTCTCTTACCCATTCTCTTCCCTTTAAAATATTAAAGCTCAACCTAATAGCCATCTCATGGCCGCACCATCCTAGTCATACCATGGCTGAAATAAATATGACCCCATATAGGCTTCAAACCCACTTCAAGCCTGAACAGATTATATCGCATTTAAATTCAATTTAAATGCATATTGATATCATATATCGATTATTATATTTATAAATATTATAAACATATTCAATACTATTGTTCAACAGATCAAAATAAAATTTTATAACTAATATTTCATAAATATTAATTAGTTTAGTTAATTTATAACAATTACAAATTAATTAAATTATGTTGTCAAAGGAGTATACAACGTTTTAGTTGTGTGAATATTTAGGTGTAAATTTGCGATTAAAATTGAACTATTTGAATATTAATGTTCACAAGTCACTTAGCAGGTGGTGTTACATTTTGGTCAAATTTACCACTTATTTGGATTTTGTAACATCCAATTTTACCTTTTTAAGTGTTACCCAGTAATGACGATTATTTACACCGATACTCTTCTTCAAAACTATATCAATTCGGACTAATGGAATTTGGTAATGGTTAAAATTCCAATATTCTCCATATTCAAATTTATGGCCCAAACGCAAAGTCCTTGGTTCTATAATCATAATTATTATTAACCAAACCACTCTAGCCAGAGATTTTGACTTTAAGTTGACTTCAGTTGACTGCGATACTAACCCTCTATAAGTGAGTAGACGAATCCTCTCTTGACTAGTGTTTCTTCCAATACTTCCACTCGACCCAACTATAATCACTTGTGGACACTGTGTTATGATTTGACTATAATCAAAGAAAAATTTCATATTGAAGATCAATAACATTCTCAAGTTAAGAGAACCATGTAAATTAGTCACATCGATATTTTATGTTTGACCTTAGTTATATTAACCAACGGAAAACTATCGAGTGAGTCATTCCATGGTTATTCAGTAACTATCAGTACATAACCACTTGGTGCCCCTAGTAGTCATGAGTAATGCACTACCCAACATTTGAAGAGTGTTACGTATTGTAGACTCAACGGATGCATCGATATCCAGTCTCGATGCATCTTGACTAGGAATATTTAAAATGATGTGTTTATTATATATTGTGATACAACACTCATGATTACAACTATTTGTAATTACTATCACAAACACACCATTTATGGATTTTCCATTAAATATATTTTGATTAAATATTTTAATTATTTATAATATATTATAACAAACATATAATAGGAAGAAAAAACCTATGTTACGAATAAGAACTAATTACCGAGTTGATTAGTTTACAATAAATTACATAATTTACCTTAAGACATACCCTTAACTATATCAATCTCCAACTTACACTTGGGACCAATTATGGAATCTCAATCCCATCCCTTCAATCAGCTTCTCGAGAGCTGACTGAGATAGACCCTTAGTGAATGGATCAGTTATGTTGTCCTTCGTACCACATCTTTCTTCTCAACGAATTCTCTAATGAGGTAGAACTTCCAAAGAATATACCATAACTTCTTATGTACTATAGGTTCCTTTGCGATTTGAATTGCCACATTTTTATCATAGAACAATGCCATTGGATTCTAGGAATCGGAAATCACTTTGAGCTTACTCAGAAACTTGCGTTTCCAGATGGCCTCTTTAATTACTTCATTAAGGGTGATGTACTCAGCCTCTCCATTGTCAAATCAGCTATTGTTTCTAGTTTAGAACTTTTCCAACTAACATCTTTGCTATTAAGTGTAAAAACATTATAAGACACTGACTTACTATCATCAATATCATTTTGAAAGCTTGAATCCGTATACCCCTTCCTAAGGAGGTCTCCATTCCCGTAAATGAGGAATAAGTCCTGTGTATTTCTTAAATACTTCAATATATATTTTACGGTTGTTATTTGGCCTTTTGACCAGGCTATACTTTGGAAAATATGACCAATCGAACTTGAAGGTTATCGAGGCAGAGAACCCAGAGTGATCAACTTACAAATGAGACAATCCCAAAGCTTTGTAATCAACTTGCAAATGAAGGTTGAAACACTCTGCAACTACAAGCCATAACACAAAAGCCAATCCAGTGAACAAGTATGGGATCGGTACCGACCCTATAAGGGATTAGTATCGATCCCAAAATCTTTGTTAGAATCATCCATCCCCAAGGCGCTTCCAAGCCGTGATGGTTACAACCCAATTCAAGCCTTATTTGATCGTTCACATGTAATTACCATCAAGCACCAACTGTGCACAAAGCTACTCATTACCACTCCACTAATAAACCAAGTATTTCACCTAGAATCAACCTACACTTAACTAACATTAAATGTAGTGTAAGACTGGAAGTTTAGAATAGTTGGAAATTTTACTGAAGAACATGACAAAGTTATTTTGATATCGCGGGTCATTGCTCATGTTCCTTAAAAGCTAATTTTTTGAATAATAGATGCGTTGACATTTTTAAATAAAATGTCAAATTTTTGGGTAAAGGTTAGTTGTAGAATTTTGAAATTTGGTTTGTGCGTTTAGCGCATAACCGACTTCCGACTACACTGAAAGTGTGGCTTGATTTATCAAAATTTTAAGAAAGAAAATATTTTGAAGAATTTCCCCTTGATTTGAAAAAGTTTCCTTTTGAAAAAAAAGAAAAGAAAACAATTAAGAAAAAGTTTCGTGTTTCAGTTATTTTTAACTCTAAATTTTTTTAGAGTTTTTATGTAATATTTTATTTCAAGGGAAAGTGTGCGTCTAAATATTTTGGGATTTTATTTTCCATATGATGTACAAATTTGAAAAGTGAGAAAGATTTCTATGAAAACTTTGATTTTCAAGGCCAAATGTTAGGCATAGGGAAGACAAATAGAGTTAGAATTTGTGATTTAACTATGCACTAGGGTCAACGATGCTATTAATGCAAGCGATAACAAAGGAAAAACTGTTTTAGCCTTGGAATTTTTATTTGCATACCTTGTCGACGACGCATGCAAGTCTATTTTTAGACTTAATTCTGTTTTAGAGCTTGAAAATAAGCCTCCATATGCATTTTGTACGTGGAAAATTTAGGGTAAATTCGGGGCAGTAAGGAAATTTTCACTGTACTACGGGAATAGGAAGATTATAGTATGGTAAGAATGTTAAATTCTCCGCCTAAATTCCTTTTTCAGGCATAGAAGTAAAGTTTAGGAAGCGATTTTTTTTATTCGTTAGATTATTGGATGATAGGAAGTGGATGCAAAATTTGTTGCTTCATACTTCTCTTTGTAGGAGTATGGGTGTTTTGGTTGAAAGGATTTTACAAAAGGCTGCATACATGTAGAACTACCGATATATATGTAGGTTGGTTGCATCATATTTTTCAAAAGAATTTCAAAGAAATGCATTCATATAGGAGGATCCAATTTAGAATCATTCTGCATACATATTTTCTGTATGGTGATACAGTAATACACTATGCACTTATGCACGTTTGGTTGCCAAATTGGTGGTACACTTATTAGTTGTGTAGTTTAGGATAATTAGGAGCCAAAACCTTGATAGTCATTGGTGAAATTTTGGGGGACGAAATTCTTTTTAAGGAGGGAAGTATGTAGCACCTCGTAATTTGGCGCTATTTATTTAATTAGTTAGTTAGTTAATTAATTAAGCTCCGAAAATGGAATTTGTATAAACGATGGAATTTGACCACAAATCTTGCACCATTGCGTTTGTGGTGAAATTTTGAGCAACTTTCATAGTTGAAGTTTTGCGATCGAAGTTCAAACGAAGAAGTTACGGATGAAAAACGAATTCAAAATGAAATTAATTAAATAAGAAATAATTAATGTTTTTATATTGACTACCCGGCCCATGGGCCGACCCATCATTAGGGATGGTCGACCACTAGCGGTCGACCAGTCACCCAAGGGCGGTCGACTTGACTGGTCGACCGATGGTGACCTAGCGGCTCCAGTATACCTAGGCCGCAATGGCCCGAATTTAATATATATCGATCAAACGGTTTTAGTTGATTCTAGCACCTATGAATTCTGGCCTAACCCTCCCTTCTCTTCTCATATTTTCATTAAGGCAGTAGCGAAGCTATGCCATTTCTTCTTCTCTACTTTTTTCCTAAATTATTAAGATAATATATATGTATCTATATTCATACAAATCGAAGAAGAGTAGAAATCTAATGAAAAGGAGAAGAGAAGAGAATCAACCATATACGTATTTGAAGTAATTTATATATTTATATATTTGTATCTATTTTCTCTTCCAATCCTAAATCTCTTCTCAAACCTATAATTCTAATGTATGTATATACCCTTTTATACATATCTATTGGATTAAAAGGATTCAGAGATGAATGAAAGGTTCTACTTCAGATCTGGAGATTTGGATCGCTTTTAAAAGGTGATTGAGAATTTTTATAAATAGTCATAATATGAAAATTATCCCGTTGGTGTTTATTTGATTTTTATGCCTAATTTGATAATTATATATGAGTTGTAGGTAATGAATTTAATACGATATGAATATAAAAAATATCGCCTACATATTCTTGTTTATAAATTGATTTAGCATTGTGTACAACTTGATCTAGAAATCAGTCTTAAATGTATGAATTTAGAATATTAATTTAAATGAATTTATTCCAGATCTGAAATAGGTTGTATTAGAATGTTATAAATTTGGATTATTACCTTAATCTTGTTAGAATATAAACTTTTCTATATTTGGAATGGATGGAATTTAGATCCGTTTAATATTTGTAAATTAGTTTGATTTCTTTCCCTTTTAGGAAGATACAGCGTTTGATCTAACAAGGAATAGTTGCAAATATAAAGAGAAAGAGATGTGTAAAGTACAAATTCATTGTATTTTACACTGTCTATTTTAGTAATAAAAAGAATGATTATTCCTTGTAATTTCAAACCATGTAATCTTTTATATTTTTAAAGTTAAATCTTTTATTTTGGACTAATTTATGGAAATTATAACGGATGATCTTTCTAGACATGATTCCAACAATTTAACTTGGGAAAGTATATTCTAGTGAAGATATAACTAGAACATATTTAATAAAAGCAAATATTTGTACATAATTTCTGTGCCTATAATAATTAAATAAAAAGCTAATAATGACGCTTGCACGTAATATTCACGTTTAGGATAATTAACTAATAAGAAAAGAATTTAAAAGGTTGATACTCCAATAAATGATAAGTGTGGAAGTTGCAATAAATTAATAGGGTAAATGGATTAATGGGACTGAAAAAATTGGAACAGATATAAAAGGTTAGTAATTTGAAATTAGTAATCATACATAAATGTCTTAGGAAATGTCCGTTAGGATTTTATGGACAAAATTATATTTATGAGCATTAAACGGGGATTTATGGGTAGATAAATATTTAAGGTAAATCTTATTGCCTTAAATAAAAAGGGAATTAATAAGCTAACTCCAATGTCTACCTAAGTTAATATATTAAAGAATTAAGATAGTTAAATGGACTTAGTGGGTTAGTGATGTGAGGTCAGTAGAATCACTTGACGGAAGATTGCCCTTTACTTTGAGGCTACCAGCAGGTTATTGTACTTACTACTGATGTGAAATATAACTAATCCAATGACCCGTGATGACATGAGAGATTGGGCTTGCTTTCTTAATTTGAAAGTATTAAAAGGTCAAAATTTGAAATTAAGAGCGGTGAGCAATACCTTCATAGGGGTTCGCTTCTTGTTTGAGGTCTTAAGTGGCTAAAGGGTCAACCTCTTTCCTAAATGGAAGTATTAGGTAACCTAGTGAGATTCCAAATAAATAAAGATGTCTCTAAAAAGGGTTTACTTCAGTGTTGAGTCTTAAGTGGCTGATGGATCCGCCTCCCTACCGAAAGTAGTAACCTAATGTGATGCCATATTTATAATTAAAGAGTGAGAGCGGATATCTCAGGAAGGATACGCTTTAGGTTTGGAGTCTTAAGTGACTATAAAGTCCTCCTCTTTCCTCTAAAAGAAGTAATAAGTAGCCCAATGAGATTTCCAAGCAATGACAGCTGGATAGTAACGTTGAGGAGCATGCTTCCGAAATTAGGTCTTAAATGACGGGGTCTACCTATTTTCCACTGAGAAGTATTAAGTGGATTGGGTACAGTCTCTTACATTGCTAAAGCCGAAATAATAATAGTACCATTTGGGAGCACACCTTGGGGATAGGTCTTAAATGATGTGGTATGCCTTAGTTTAGGTCTTAAATGAACAGAGTCTGCCTATTTTCTAATAAAAGGTATTAAGTAGCTTGGGTAATGTTTGTTACATGATTACGATTTTAATCGTCGATAGATGCGGTAATAGTTGGACATTAAATGTCAGAAGCCTTAAATAGTGGTTAGAGATCTTGTAGCTAGGACCCACTGACAACATTGTTGGGAAACCACCTTGGGAATAGGTCTTAAATGATGGGGTCTACTACAAGTAAGGTCGTAAATGACAGAGTCTACCTATTTCTCTTTTAAAAAGTATTATAGAAGCCTGCTTCATATTTAGAAGTATTCAGTGTCTAATGGGTTTGGAAGTATTGGATGGTTGATATGCCTCCATTAGTATTTTGTACCTTCGGAAGGGATAAGTATGTAATCGTGTGTGCAATGCAAGGTTAGATTAGAATTTCTAGCCTAAATGGACATAACAATTAAATGGAAACCTATCGGTATAAGTTTATGTTGTGGACATTTTATATTTTTTTCCAGTCACTAGAACGTTGTTCTGACCCCTTACTCATTACAACCCTCAGGATAGATATAGAGGAATGGATCACTAGAGATGGATGTGTTTTGTTGTAGGAAAGTATTCTTTCTCTCCTGCTCGATGCTGATGTGACAATCTGCTATCCAAGGAATACCATTAATTTCAAGAGAGTAGTCATAGCTTGTATTCTTATCCTATTATTATTTCCGCTATGGGTTTAGATTTCTATCAATCTCTGATAATGTTCATGCTTATTTGCAGGTACCAAATCCAATGATCTATGCTTTGATGGACTTGGGTTTCGATTTTTGTCAAAATTTGGGCCCATAAAGGTGCAGGTTGTTACAGGATCGATGCCGATCCCTATGAAGGATCGGTGCGATCTCCAAGATAGGGGAGTGGGGCCTAGTGATCCCTCCTAGGGGTTCTCCTTGATGTTTACTTTGTGTTTCCTGAGTTGTTCTACAATGCTGCCTAGGTGAAAATTGGAGATATCGATCAATTTCGACATTGAGTTGAGCTGCCGAGTTAAGTGTCCATAGCCATAATGATAGGTATCGATCCCCTGCCTAGGGGAAGGGATAGGTACCGATCCCTTACCTTGCAGAAGTATTAATCCATACTTGGCCAATTTTGGGATACCATTCATCTGAATCTGCTTGACATCATCCATAGCCTTGGTTATACCTGATTCCCAAACTTGACAATCATCTCTTTGGGCTTCCTACCTTGATGATCATGAAATTCGTTTAGTTAAATCCGCCCGTATACTGCCTAGTCAAAATCCGGGCTAATAGAATTCTCCATACGGAACCTCTTTGATATGGTATCTTTGTACAGGGATTGGGCTTGGTTATGGACAGTCCCAATAGCCTTTGAGCTCCATCTCTATAGATCTTTATACCTAGTATATAGGCTGCTTCTCCGATAACCTACATGGAGAAGTTCTTGAAAAGCCAAACATTCACTAATTGCAATAACGAAATGTTATTGCCAATCAATAATAGATTATCGACATATAACACTAGGAATATGATAGAGTTTCCTCGTTCCTTTTTGTATATGCACACTTCTTCTTATTTTGATAGAAACTAAAATATTTGATTACCTTATCAAAACACTTATTCCAAGTTCTTGAAGCTTGTTTAAGTCCATAAATGGACTTTAGCAACTTGCCCTTAATCCCACTGACCACAAAACCCTTGGCCTATGACATATAAACGGTTTCTTCTAAATCACCATTTAGAAATGTCATCCTTACATCCATTTTTCATATTTCATAGTCATAGAATGCAGCAATGGCTAGCATAATCTTAGTGGACTTAAGCATAGCTATGGACGAAAATGTCTCGCCATAATCAACACCTTGAATTTGACGAAATCCTTTTGCAACTAGCCTTGCCTTACAAATCTATACTCCCTATCTGCATTTAGCTTTTTTAAAAATTCCATTTGTAGCCGATGGGTTTTATCCCTTCGAGTACATCTAACAAAGTCCATATTTTGTTTTCGTACATGGAATCCATTACGGATTTCATTGCTCAAAGCCAAAGTGCGGAGTCTTTATTCTACGTGCTTGTTGGAAGGATAGCGAAGTGTCATCACCTAAGATATAGTCCTCCTTCTCGCCATCCACAAGGAAACCGTAGTATCTCTCTGGTGCATGAGTTTCCCTACTAGACCTTCTAACAGGTTGCGTGTTTTCGTAATGACTAAACTCGGTTCTCTCACCACTTTGGCCTTAGTGTTAGCTTCTTGGATCTCATCCAAGTCTATAACTTCGCGGTTAATTTCGTTTGACAGAAATTATTTCTCTAAAATGACAGCATGTCGAGAAACAACAATCTTTTGTTCCTTGGTATTGTAGAATGTATATCCCATTGAGTTTTTTTATAATATCCTATAAATGTACACAGTACCGATCTTGCCTCTATTTTATTCGGACCAACGTTCTTAATGTACGTTGGACAACTCCGCACCTTCAAATACTTGAGATAGGATTTCTTACCATACCACATCTCATATGGTGTTTTATGAACAAAGTTAATGGACGACAAGGTCAACATATGCGTTGTAATTTCTAATGCATATCCTCAATAGGACAAAGGTAACTCAGCCTTACTTATCATGGACCGAACCATATCTAATAGAGCTATGTTCCTTTGTTTCGATAAACCATTATGTTGCATAATACAGGGTGGAGTAATCTAAGAGAAAATCCCATTATGTTTTAAGTAATATTGGAATTCCTATTTAACGTACTCACCTCCTCAAATAGATCAGAGAATATTAATCTTACAACACATTTGGTTTTCTACTACATTTTTACACTTAATGAATTCCTCATAGACATCGGATTTGTTCTTCATAAGATACACATATCCAATCTCAAGAAATCACCGATGAAGGTAACAAAGTAAGAACTATTATCTTTGGTGATTATAAGCATCGAGTCACATACATCACTATGTACTAACCTTGTTAACCCAAAAAATGGACCAACACTCTGGATTGAATATGAAAGCACCATCCCTATTTACCAAGGCAAATAAAATAGTTACAAGGAATAATAACTTGTAGATAAAGTAAAAAGACAAGAGATTTTCATAGTGGCTCGGTAATGAAGCTTGCGGCCACTTTATAACTTTTGTTATTGACTGACCGCAATTACAAATTGAATCTGATTATAATTTGATTGGATATTGAAAGTTAGATCAAGTCACCAGCGTTATAGTTCACTGGAAAATCACAGCGAACCCTTTAGATGACTGTTGTGTGGGAGGAGAAGAGTATTTTCTACAGAGTTTTAGCAGCCAGTCCAAAAGATCTTGTTTATGTTGCAGGTAGGATTGTATTCATAGGGGTTGAAGAACTATTGTGCTAGGCCGCTTTTGTCAGAAGCCCCTACATGATGCCGTGAAGAAATTCAGAGAGTTTTATGACGACCCGAGCTAACCTGATGGATCGCTAACGATCCATAATTGATGGGTCGCTAGTGATCCATAGGTTCTAGATTGCTAATGTTCCAGTTACTTTGGATACTTCTCCTTCATCCTTTCTGAAAATTACGTAGCAAACTAACATGATCCTATGGATCACTAGCAATCCATAAGGTATGGATCGCTGGCGATCCATATACTTAGGGGTTTTTTGACTTCTTCTTTTTGGGTGGCAATCCTTTTCTTATGTAGGTGATCTCTATGCAATTTCGTAGCTTGTCGCCTTGTTTTGATGATGATTCATACACTGGTTGCATTGAACTACTAGTTGAATTAGACGATTGCTCACTTCTCAATCTAACTAGCTTGGAATTCCATCAAACTTAGCAATCATTCCTAGAATACCTATTGGATCATGGTGCAAGAGGATTGGAGGATCTACGGGTGGTCCTTATGGATCACAAGCGATCCATAGGAGATGGATCGCAAGCAATCCATAGGAGATGGATCGTAAGCGATCCATACGAGATGGATCGTTGGCGGTCCATCCAATCCATTACCTTAGTGTATTTTTGCCTTCTTTTCCTTTAACCTTTCTTGGTTGATTCTTCTATCCCTTTTGGTTGGTTCTTGAGTTGCTCTGATTTGACGTATATGTTCTAACTTCTTTTGAATTCTGTTGGGTCGAAACCCGGATAAAATTCCCCCCCAGAGAATGCCTTTGTTGGAAACAAGGCATGCTCTGGAAGTTGTTGCTTTTAAATTCCCACCTGGTGAATTTCAAGTGGTCGCGTTGAGGCCATTATGCGAATTTGGTTTTGGTCATTCAGCTGTTTGTTGAATTTTGATGGGAATCGTCATTGCTCATAATAATGAATCAATTTCAATCCGACAACTTTCAAGAGGCTTGCAAAAGACACTTAGATCAAGCTCGGTGAATTGGGAAAATTTTGCTCACAATTGCATGGATCGCTAGCGATCCATGGACTTAGCATATTTTTCTTTCTATAATGTCCTACTTAATCTATTCGAGCTGACCTTACCCATTCAGCTTTCATTCACGATTCGACTCTTTTGCCCTGTGACCCGATCCAAAAATTGCAAAACCTAACTCCTCCTTTGCCATCACCACCACCGTTCTTCGCCATCGGGGCTCCTCGCCTTCGACCATCCTTGACTTTTCCGCCGCCTTGACCTAGCCACGCACCCTTGTTACTCCGCCTGTGGGAATTGCCATCGACCTTCCCCTTGGGTTGCCACCGACCCTTCTTACCATAGGCCGCTAACATTCCAAGTTCATTCACATCCTCCTTTTGATTCTTGATTATAGGTGGGTAATGTAGATTTTGGCATTTGTTTAGTAATTCGACGACGAGGTTGTATTGGTGATGATCATTGTGGAGAATTCGAGTTGATTGCAATTTTGTGGAAGAAGATAGTAAATCAGGTCTTGAGTTCTTCACGGAACGATACTTGGGCTTTACCGTGGTGCTTGGCATGTTTTGCTATATTTGTCAAAGACTCAGAATTGACTTTCACTAAGTTACATTGTTGATACAACACGATGTCTCGCGAATTGGTTTTAGTCCTTTCGGAAGGGAATAACTGCGTAGGGTAGCATCTCGCGTGCATCTTACGTTGTTATCGCCTTCCGGAGAGTTTGGATTGGTGTCGTTATTGCACACTTGATGTACCTGAAATGGGAAAAGTTTTCCGTGTCGCTTCGAACAACGGATCCATTATTAATCGTTGATCGATAATGGATAAGTGTAGCAAAAATAACTTCAATAAATGATACGAGAAGCCCTTTTCATTTTCACTGCGAGCAAACTATCTACACAGGATAGAGCGTTTATAGTGTTCAGGACACCGAGCCCACCCCACATAGATAACACACTGCACTTGCCTCAGCCTATACTTGAAATCTGATGTATCGGTGTAAACCGATATTCCTTCGGAATTCAAGTCTTTTAGGGGAATTTTTAGTTAAAGGTAGAATTATCTGACCGCGTTAGATGCAAGTTCTATTGTATAAAATGAAGCATCTGTCCTCTCACCGTAAGTCCAGTGAAGGAAGTCCAACACTTTCAAAAGCCGAGTCATCATCCTTTGTGCCTTCTAATTTCAGAGTTCTACTTAATCCCTCGGAGAGAGTTTCCTCTATAATCTTCGCTAAGGTTCTACATAACATTTGCTTACAACACGTATTCTAAAGGACGATGTGCTCCTACCGGAGAAGAATGAGTTTGTCCATATGCCGCCTTCGAGATACATCGCTTGCCAACGGTATATGTGCTTAAGTGGTGCAGTGCCCCCTTCAATAACTTCTTAAAAGAAACTCTTCTAAACTTGGAAATTGCTCCATTCCAAATTCATCCTAGTGGATATGCAATCTTGACTTGCTTTCACGTCCTGTTTATGCGGACATTTAATCGTGCCTGGAGTTTCGATGAGTAGAGATATTTTCTCTCGTTTAAGAAGAGAGATGAGTGCACATCCCTTGTCGTCATCGAGGCCCAAAAAAATCGCAAGATCATGCTGCAGCTTCAAAGCAATTTGTCTCAATTCAAGACTCAGTATTTCTTTGTTAGGTGTCCCAAAGGATTTAACCGCCTTTGGACGATGGGTGATAAGTTTTCACTTTTACTTATTGAGTTTCGATATGTTACTATGGGATTTCTGATAGATTAAATATTTCTTGCAGTTATTCTAAGGTTGAATAATGACCCATCACTCGATCAGATTTTCCATACTCTAAAGGCCATAGATGCCAAAGAGAGATCGGTTAAATTTTTGCTAACGGACGAGAATTTGCTCTAGTATGGGCTGCTGCATCCTGGGAGATCCACCGTGGCTGTTGAAGTCCCGTCTCCTTCCCGTTCCAAAATACGAACACGCTCCACTTCTTCATCACATGGCTATGAAGAAGGTGGTTTCCTAGAAAAAGAAGTCCCATCTAGTGAGTCAACCGAAGAAACTCATGAAGGAACGGGTGTCACGACTGAATCCAGCTGTCCGGCCAGAATGCCCCTGATTTCGAAGGAAGGGGAAGAAGAATTCAAGTAGCATGAGGGCAAGGCTGCAGTGGTAATAGAAAAGGAGGAGAGTGAAGTTGTTCTTCGACGATGGAGACTTCGAATCGTGTGATGATACTCCGAGAATGAGTCCTATTCTCCTGGATTCGCCTCCCCAAGAGAATCACAATAAAGATGCTCCTCTAGGAGCCGAGCGGCATCAGGGTTCCCCGATTAAAGATACCGGTGTGGACTTTAGGGATTTGAGCAACGTTTATGTGGATATCGATGAACTTATGGGGGAAGATTTTGAATTCGAGGAAACGTCTCCTTGCCCTGGTCATATTGTGTCTAGAGTCAGCCCGATTTCTACCACGGTGGCTTCCCGATCCGGTTTGTGACGTCATTGTAGGCCACCTAAGACATAATACACATGCATTATTTAACCCTATTTCTCATCACTAAATCTCTTTATTTATTCTTCATATCAGGTACCATGGGAGGCCATGGACTTTACGATGATCTTGAACAATTCACTGATTCACAAAGTTGGTTAAGACGATCTTCAAGCTGCCACCAGCCCTATGAAACCGAGGATGAGTGGAGAAGGCGAAAAGACTCGAAAGCCGAAGCTTATCATCGGGATGACAAAGAATGGGGTTGGACATATAAGAGTGGTTACAAGAAGTGAAAAACCCCTGACGACCGAGAGGAACCGTCCAAGAAGCCGAAGGTTGATCGCGGTTCTCATCCCTCTGAGCATCAGGCTTTCGCCCCGACCCCAATTTCTGTCGGTTTTGAAGTTCCAGTTTCTTTTGTTCAATCTCTGTTTTAATCTCAAGCCCCATCGACTCACATGGTGCCCGCTTCTGGTTCCTTGTGTCCTCACAGGAGGCTGGCTTACATTCTTCCGTTAGGTCCCCCTAGACTCAAAGCTGCGCTTCCCGGGTGGTTTCTAAAGGGAGTTAAGTTTGACCGCGACCTTCGCCTAGTCCGCAAAGATTCCTATATGCCCCACCTTTATGCGATTCAAAGTGATTTAGATCAAGCCGAGGGATGGGAAAAGCTATGCAAGCAGCTGGCCGACACGAACCGCAATAATTATCAAGAGATCCTCTCCTTTGAATCGGAGAAAGACGATTTCGAGTGGGCGTTAGCGGAACATGATGCCAGAATTGAGTGACTAAAACAAGAGAGGGATGCTGCACTCCAAAAGAGTAAGAACAGAGCTTGCTTGCTGAAGGAGCTAAAAGAGGCCCATGCAAAAATAGAGATCGTATTTTGAGATGAAATCAAGAAGGCCCACATGGACGAAGTTAAGCTGAAGAGGAGCTCGAAGCCTAAGACATGATTATTGAAGCTCAAAAGAAGACTATTGCTAATCATGACAAAGTTGTTGAAGGACATAATAAGACAATTGCTAAATACACGAGAATTGTGGAATCCCGTGACAAGACCGTTTCCGATCAAGCCTAGACTATTGCTTCGCTTCAAGAAAGAGGTGCATAGCTTAGCGCCGAGAAGACTTGAGTTGAAGTTGAGAAGGGTGCCATAACAACGGATTACTTGGAGTTACATGACACTTTCGAAAAGAAGATGGATGATGCCATCTTAAATTTGTATGCTAATTCCTTGCTGCATCAGGGGAGCCTCAGTTATTTGGCCCCAAATTTCCACGTACTCTTGCCATGGTTTGGGAAGAAATCCTAACCCATTTTTGAGAAAACATTGATGTATACACTGAGAAAACGTTGGAGGATGCCTACCTTAAAGAGGAATCGAAAAAAGCACCGAGGGTCGAGAGGTCCTTCGAATTGAGAAGGAACAGGAGATTGCGATGCTGCTATGACTACAACTGCCAAAACGTTGTCGGAGCCTTTTATTTATGGGCCTGGCAGATCATCAAGACAGCCTCGCGATCAGTTGGCGAGTTCTGCATGTATTGCTTTATCGTCTGTTCCTCGGCAGCTATCTCTGAAACTTCAGGTGGCCTAGGAACTTCTTCGAAGATCGTGTAGCTATCAAAAGAAGGAGAAATCGAGGAATATGAGATTGAAATTCTCGACCATTCCTCTGATGCAGGTGACATTCTTGTTTCCACCGAGTTTGAGAATTTTCAGCTCACACCGCAAGAACAAGATGAACTTAATGCTTTCATTTTTGATCATATAGGTCTGTCTTCTTTACCTACTGACCCGCTGATTTCCTTCATGCCTAGGCTTGCCGCTATTTCAACCGCCTCGATGCTTGTCTCCGTAGCTACTCCGATTGCTGCGCTTGTGTCTGGCGCACAGCCAGGGCCAGAATCCAAGAAGATTGCTGCATTGCATGATCTAGATGACCCTTCTGTATCTTTGGAGGGTGACTTCGTGGCAGTTGAAGCTCGTGAGCAGGAGGACCAAATTGGCTAGCTACATAAATCTGAATAGCAAATGGTTGCCGTTAAGAAGGAAAAGGTTGAGGAGATAAAATCTTTGAGGAGCTCCCGCAAATCCAGGAAGCACAAGGCCAAGGGGGAGTCTTCCGAGAAAGTCGAAGCGTAGGGAGGAGATGCCGGTGCCGAGGAGATAGTAGATGTTTCAGGAAGCGACACTACTCCTGGCGGGGATTCTGAGGGAAAAAAGAAACTCCCGACTAAAGGTGGGAAGGGTAGCGGTGGAAAGAGGCATTGATTGGCTCGAGCAACGGTGGAGTCATATTTTTGATACGTGTTTTTTTTCAAGTGCAGAGACTACACTTACTGCTTTGATTGTTGTAGCATTTGTATTTTTCTTTTTGTTGGCCGATATTGTATGGATACGGTCCCCACATTTTTGATTTTGTACAGAAAATGCTATATGTAATACAATGTTGACATTTTGATTGTAACTTTATCTGTCTACTTATCTGCATTTCATGCTCTTATGCCAACTTTATTTACTGCTATTTTATTTTATCTAGTCCTATAATCACTGCTAAAATTCTTTGTTTGGAGTAACAGAACTGTGAAGTACTTGGTTTTTCATTTTCGAGTATTTTTGTGTGTGTGCCCCCCAGTTCATGGAGCTGATTACTCCAAACACTTGACATATGATCGGTTGATCCGAGTGACTTTTTTGGATGTCTATAATCGGGTTTGTTTTGCAGTTCCTACCTTCGAGAACTTGTGATTTAGACGCCTTGATTCTAAAAATATGGTCTGTCAGCAATCGTGATTTTCTACCGATTCGCAGCCGTTTAACATTGCCAGATTCATACCCATTACTCCTGATAGTGGGAGTAGATTGATTTTCATTAGTCTTGCAATAGACAAGTTTCTCGGCATTAATGGGACAATGCGGTACTTAAGAATATGCGTGGCTTATGAAGTGCGTGGCTTTTGGGAGTGTGCGCGGCTTTTGGGATGCGCGACATTTGTGATCGATATGACCCATCGATCCAAAACGATTTGGAACACCTTGACATTACCAATCTTCGGGCAATGTGAGGAGTTCATGCTTCGAGAGCGTGATTCTGCGGCACAAAAAGTAATGCACGGCTTTTAAGGTTGTGCTTGCCTAGATGTGATTCCATATTCCAAGACGTGATGCGCGGCTTCGATTTGGGCCTTCCTGGCGTTGTCGGAGCAACACTGGTTCTTAGAAGGCGGTGATCGGGTTCCACCAATCCAATGGTTTGTGTCGATTTACTTCCGTCAACCTGGCGTGTAAGTGGAGCTTACTTGAGCGTGGTTCCACTATCTCAAGCAGCGATTGGAAGGTTTTGAGCCGATTTGACCCCATTGATTCAGAAGGTTACTATTATGAACACAGTTTTATTAGTTCAGAAAGCAAAGCAATTTTATTAAGAAAAGTTGGGCAAGTTCTGCCTATTTACAATGCCCCCAGTATTCCGGGATGGCTTATTTGCTGAAAATAAGAAGTACATAAGATAGTTTCAGATAAAATAACAACGCAGCGATACGCTATTCCATGCTCGAGGAATTTGGATTCCTTCAACGGTTGTCAGTTTGAATGTTCCATCCCTGGGCTTTTGACTAATCATATACGTCCCTTCCCAGTTTGGTCCAAAGTTTCCCGGTACGGGATAAACTCGTTTGAGGACAAGGTTTCCTACTTCGAAGGTTTGGTTGTGAACTTTGGAGTTAAAGTATGGTGCGACCCTTTATTAGTGAGCAGCGGTCCTTAACTTGGCTTCTTCCCTCTTCTCGTCGATCATATCGAGCAACTCGAGTAGGAGCTGCTCATTTTGCCTCTGATCGAAGTTTTGCCTTCAATGAGAGGGGACTTCTAGCTCGACGAGGATCATTACTTCTGAACCATATGCCAAGGCGGACGGGGTATGCTCGGTTGCTGCTTTGTGTGTTATTCTGTAAGACCATAGTGCGAATGGAAGTATATCAACCCAATTCCCTTAAGCTTTAGTAAGCTGCTTTTTGATGGTAGAGTTGATGATCTTGTTTACCACTTCCACTTGCCTGTTTCCTTGTAGATGAGCGACCGTAGAAAAGCCCTTCTCGATCCGGAAGCGTTTGCAAAAGTCTTTGAACTCGTCGCTTTCGAATTGGGTCTCGTTATCAATGATGATTTTCTATGGCACACCAAACCTGCAAATAATGTTTTTAGTAACAAGGTTAATGACTTTCTTTGTGGTAATTGTGGCCAGCAATTCCGCTTCAACCCATTTGGTGAAATAGTCAACGGCAACTATAACATATTTAGCCTCTCCTTTAGCTATCGCCAATCAGATCAATTCCCGATATTGCGAATGACCCTGGGCTGACCATCTGCGTTAGCTCTAGTGAGGGAGTTATTTTGATCTTGTTGAATCATTGGCATCGATCGCACCATCTGGCGTAATCTTCTTCCTCGCCTGTTGGCCAGAAATACCCGTATTAGAGGGTTTTCTTTGCAAGGGTTTGCCTCCCAGTATGGTCTCCGTAGTCGCCTTCGTGAACTTCTCTTAGGATCCTTTGAACTTCATCATTGGTCACACATTTGAGCAAAGGGGTAGAGAACCCCCTTTCATAGAGTATCCCATCCTATATTATGAATCACAGTGCCTTTCGGAGAAGCTTTTTCTATTAGTTCCTATCTATGGGAAGAGTTTATGTAAGAAAGTAGTCTTTGATTGGCGTCATCCACGTTTTTGGTTCAATGGTGGTCTCAAAAATCCAGTTGACATCCATTTCGCTTATTTTTGGAGTGTTCAGGGTTTTAACTGGGACTAGTCCTAATGATTGAGCTTCTCAGGAACTGGTCATGTTAGCTAAGTAGTCAGCCTTCGTGTTCTGCTCCCTCGGGATGAGAGTTATGGTATAATGTTCGATGTCGTTTAGCAACTCTTGCACTTTAGATAGATTTGGGGCAAGGTTCTCCCCTCGAGCCTGGTATTCGTCTTTCACCTGCCAAACGACTAACTGAGAGTCGCTATAGATGTGTATGGATTTTATCTCCAGCTCTTTCACAATTTTTAGCCCAGCTATCAACTCATATTCTGCTTCGTTATTTATCGTTGGGAAATCTAATCGTAAGGCATAGAAAACGGCTAATCCTTCGGGAGTCTCGAGCACTACTCCTACCCCCAAGCAGAAGTTATTAGATGCACCATCGACGGAAAGCTTCCATCGTGTTTCCACTTCCGGAGTAATTTCTTCTTCATCACCCCATCTGGTAAATTCGACGATGAAATCTACCAACGCTTGCCCGTTGATTGCCCTTCTAGGATGGTAAGTGATTTCATATTGACTCAATTTGATATTCAATTTGATGAGCCATCCGGAAGTCTCAAGGTGGTACAATACTTGCTTTAAGGGTTGATCGGTCAATACTTTGATTGGGTGTGCATGGAAATACAGTCGTAACTTCCTGGATGCGATTAAGAGACAATATGCTAGCTTTTCCAATTTCGGATAATTTTTCTCAGCTCCAATGAACTGTTTACTAATGTAGTATATGGGTTGCTGGATCCTAGCTTCTTCACGTACAAGAGCAGCACTTAATGCGTGAGGTGAGACTGCTAAGTAGATGAACAAGTCCTCTCCGTCTACTAGCTTTGATAGGATTGGCGAATTTTCCATATGTCACGGCAACTCTTCAAATTCGGTTTGATAAGCCTCATTCCATTCGAAGTTCTTTCCTTTCTTTAATGCATTAAAAAACCGTATACATTTTCAGTGGCTTTTGAGATGAACCAGCTTAGCGCTGCGACTTTCCCATTCAGGCTTTGTAACTCCTTGTTCTTTGGGGATTTGACTTCTCGTAGGGCAGTAATTTGCTTTTGATTTGCTTCGATGCCTCTGGCACTCACTATGAATCCCAAGAACTTTCTGGAGGCTACCCCAAAGTGCCATTTGAGTGGATTGAGCTTCATCCCATATTTTTGGAGTACTTCAAACATTTCGGCGAGATTATCCAAGTGATTGGCAGCTATTCGTGATTTAACCAACATGTCATCCACATAGAATTCAATGGTTTTTTCGATCTAATGCTTGAACATGGCATTTACTAATCTTTTGTAGTTTGCCCCAGCATTCTTTAAACCGAACGGCATTACCCTATAGCAGTATAATCCTAGGTCGGTGATGAAGCCGGTGTTTCCTGATCAGGTTCGTGCATCAGGATCTGGTTGTATCCCAAGTATGCATCCATAAATGATAGCAGTTCATGTCCACCCGTCCCATCCACAAAGCTTGTCAATTCTGGGTATAGGAAAGCTATCTTTCAGGCAGGCTTTGTTTAAGTCCGAGTAGTCGATACAAGTTCGCCATTTCCCATTGGACTTCTTGACCAAAACCGGGTTAGATATCCATTCAAGGTAGGTCATTTCATGGATAAAACCATTGGCCATCAGCTTGTCTACTTCTTCTCTCAAATCCTTGGACTGTTTGAGGCCTAGGCTACACCTCTTCTGTTTTAATGGTGTATACCTGGAATCAGTGTTGAGTGGGTGGCATGCAATTTCCGGTGATACCCCACGCATATCGAAATGTGTCCAAGTGAACACATCCAAGTTGGCGTGGAGAAATTTAGTGAGTTCCAATCGCATCTTGTTTCCAAGGTGCGATTCGATTTTCATGACCTGCGTTGGGTCATACATGTTGACTGGGACAGACACCGTCAATTCTACCGGTGCTGCTCGATCCTCTCCTGAACTCTTCTTTCTAGGGTCCAAAACTTTGTTGAATCAGCTATGGTCCCCAAGCCAGAGGCAGCTATGTAGTTGCTATTCGGCAGGTTCGTGAATGTGGAGAGTTCTCCCCACATTCTTCCCCGTTTCCTTTCTTTTAGATTTGCACAGTTTTGCGATATAACATTCTCCGGCGGAACTTTGGTCTCCTTTGATCACTCCAACTCCATTCTTCGTTGGGAATTTCATTGCAAGGCACCACTGGGCTAAAGCAATTCTAAAATCCGCCAGTGTGGGCCTTACCAACAAGGCATTGTATGCGGAAGTTTCATCTACGGTCATGAAAGTTTGGATGAGGGTGACTCTTCGGTCGCCTTCCCCAAATTCTACAAGTAAGTCAATTGTTCCGACGGGTTGTTTGGGTTTGTCGGTGAATGCTTGAAATTTGATTTGGCAGGCGGATACATCTTTCATGCTAATCTTCATTTGATCAAAGGTGCATTTGAAAAGGATATTCGGAGAACTGCCGCTGTCTGCCAATACTCGTTGGACCACGGTGGGTCCAATTCTTACTCTCACTACCATGGGATCGAGAGTTGGAGCTTCTACTCTCTTTGTGTCTTGATTTCTGAATACTATGTTGTCGTTCAGAGTTCTCTGCTGCTTAGCGGGGGTTCCGTCTTCGATTGTAAGGCATGCATCTTTCGGAGCGTGCCTCAATAAGTTCACATAGCGCTCCATTTCTCCCTAACTCTTCTACGTAGGATGGGGTCCTCCGGATATTGTTCAAATGAAGAGTCTCTGGTCAGTTCGTCTAGATCCCTCATTGCTGGTTCCAACTTAGTTTCCTCAATCTCTAGGAGCTTGGGGAGCCGCAGGTTGGTCAGGATTTTGTGATTACTCACGTATTGCTGAAGTTTGTTTTCCCCAATCAGCTCCTTAATCAAGTTCTTCAGGCGATGGCACTCATTCGTGTTGTGGCCATGCGTTTCGTGGAAGTGACATTACTTTTCGAAATGCTTTTGTTGTTCAGTTGCTTCCTTTTTAGGAGGTTTGTTGTACTCCTCTATCCCCAGTGTTGCATGATAGATGTTTTCCAAAGTGTCATTGAGCGAGATGTAATCTTCGAGCCTGAAGCCTTTAAGTTGCTTATTGTTACCATTTCGTTTGTTGGAATTTTGACTTTTACTTTTTTGATTTCCATCCTTTCCCGCATTTCATTCAGCGGTCTCGAAGGTATTTATGTCCTAGTTCATTACCATACCACTCTGCCCAATGTTCATTGGTTGTAAGCTAGCAGATTTTCTTTCTAATTCTTGCGCCTCTTCCAATCTTAAGCATTTACTCGCCTTATGGTTGAAGTTTTTCCTAGTTGCAGTTGTTTCATTTTGATCCATTTTCTGAATTTAGTTTTGGGGTGGATGGCGTGGACCAAGGCCATAAAAACCATATCCTTGTTCGGATTGCTTACTTCTATCACCACGCTGTTGAACCGATTCATGAAAGACTTCAGAGATTCATTTCATCCCTGGAATGGACCGGACAAGGAATCACATCTTTAAGCTGCACCGTGTGAAGTCTGAATTGATCAAGGAATCTTGTGACTGGTTGATCAAAAGTGGAGATGAATCTTGGTGGAAGCCTAGTGAACCACATGGAAGAAATTCCCTCTAGAAAAATTAGGAAAAATCTACATCGAATGGCGTCCGAAGCATTCACTCCATCCATGTACCAACCATACTTATATAAATTGGGTTTCAGGTCTCTCGTTCCATCATAGGACAGAATAGTTGGCTTAGTGAACTTTTCTGGGTACCGCACATTTAAAATCTCATCAGTGAAAGGAGTTCAACTTGGAATGGATCCCCATTCATCATCCCTTTTATCCTTACTTTCATCCATCAGTTGCTTGACCATATTCGCGATATATGCCTCAGATGTCCGGTAATCCGAAGGTCAGCTATCAGTAACCACACCGAGTGTTTGACTTTGCAAACGATCTTGGTGAGTGGGCTGAAGCCTAGGCTCTCCTGTCTTTGGGAGAGCCACTGCCTCGGGGCCCCGTTGGCTTGCGGTTGGCGTAGTTGGGGGAGTTTGGATCTCCCTAGCGTTAGCGAATGCATTGGTATTTCCTTCCAACTTGTCGTCGCTAAGTTGCTCTCCATCTTCTAAATCAGAGAGATCCATAGCTATATCCTCCTATGGGGTCTTCGCTCCTAGATTTAAGTTCGTAGCTGGTTGCTTCGCAGTTGGTGGAGTGCTTGTGTTTCCTTCTATGTTGATTCCCATGGTTCCAGCTATATATCAATCCTTTCTGCGACTGCTTCCCATTCCTTCTGTTTAGACCAAAAACGGAAGAATTTTCTTATTCTACGACAGCTGCGGGTTCTGCCAGGGTTCTTAGAGCAGGATGTGATTGTAAGGTCAAGAGGGCACTAATTTTGTCCATAAGAGCTCTCTGACTGCTTTCCATCTTCTGATTAATCTTATCAACCTATTATTCAATTCATCTCTAGTAACAACTTCGCATTGATTAGAGGATCCTGACACCTGATCTCCTGCGTTGGCGCCATTAACTTCGATTTGCTGATGATTCTTCTCTTCTCTAGCAATTACCGCCCTTACGGATCTTCCAGAAAAAGTTCTCTTTCTTCCTGGAGCCATTGATTCTTGGCAGCAGATTTTTTGAACAGAGATTAAGGACCTCACTTCTGAACCTATCTGATCCAAAGTAGATAGCTAGATCTTAGCCTGAGTTGGCTTCTCAGTGAAAGCATCAAAATGTTAAACCAAAAAATGGATCAACACCCTGGATTGAGTGTGAAAGCACCATCCCTGTTTACCAATGCAAATAAAATAGAGACAAGGAATAATAACTTGTATATGAAGTAAAAAGATGAGATTTTTATAGTGGTTCGGCTATTAACGAAGCCTATGTCCAATTTATAGCTTTTGTTATTGACTGACTGCAATTACAAACTGAATCTGATTACAATTTGATTGTATCTTGTAAGTTAAATCAAGTCACCAGTGTTAGAGTTCACTGGAGAATCATAGTGAATCCTTTAGATGATTGTTGTGTGGGAGGAGAAGAGTGAAGAGTATTTTCTGCAGAGTTTCAGCAGCCAGTCCAGAAGATCCTTTTTATGTTGCAGGTAGGATTGTATTTATAGAGGTTAATGAAATATTGGGCTAGGCCACTTTTGCCAGAAGCCTCCACATGATGCCACAAAGAAGTTCAAATAGTTTCATGACGATCCGAGCTAACTTGATGGATCGCTAGCGAACCATAAATGATGGGTCGCTAGCGATGCATAGGTTCTGGATTGCTAACGATCCAATTACTTTGGATAGTTCTCCTTTATGCTTTCCGAAAATTTCGTAGCAAACTAACATGATCCTATGGATCGCTAGCGATCCATAGGATATTGATCGCTAGCGATCCATATACTTAGGAGTTTTTTGACTTCTTCCTTTTGGGTTGCACTCCTTATCTTATGTGGGTGATTTCTATGCAATTTTGTGGCTTGTCGCCACTGGTTGCATTGAACTGTTGATTGATTTAGACGAATTCTCACTTCTCGTTCTAACTAGCTTGGAATTCCATCAAACTTAGCAATCATTCCTAGAATACCTATTGGATCATGGCGCAAGAGGATTGGAGGATCTAAAGGCGGTCCTTATGGATCATAGGAGATGGATCGATGATGGATCGCTGGCGATCCATCATCTTAGCGTATTTTTGCCTTCTTTTCCTTTAACCTTTCTTAGTTCTAGCCCTTTTGGTTCTTTCTTGAGTTGCTCTAACTCGACGTAGATGTTATAACTTCCTTTGGATTCTGTTACGTCGAAAACCCGGATAACAAACCCTAAGAGTTCTTCAACTCTTTCATTGCTCCCACTGAATGGGTGTTTGGTCGTTTTACCTTTGAGACGTGACTTATATGTGTTAAATGATTCAGAATCAAGTGACTGGAGAAACCTTTGGTTTTCAGTTTGTGAAGTCGTTTCTCACTAATATGACATAGCCTACAATGCCAAAGATAACTATCATTTATATTGTTAGAAGAGTTATTCATTGAACACACGTAATTAACATTGATCACATAAATTCCATTTTCAAGAACACCATTGCAGACTTTATTTCCATTTAAACTAATGCTCATAACTTTATTTGCATAATGAAATATATATCCAGTCTCAGACAATCTATAAATAGAAATAATCCTATAAGTAAAGTCTTTTGCAAAATAGCAATTATTTAAAATTAAAACTACTCCACTAGGCAAACATAAATGATAATCTCATGTTGTTGTTGCATCTACGATAGATCTATCAGCAACTTGGAGCCTCATCTCTCCTTTTGTAACACGGTGCCAGTTCTTAAGGCCTTGTAACAAATTACATATATGAGTTATAGATCCAATATCTAAGACTCAAGACATTTTATTGATTATAAAGAATCATAAATATACTCGATGGAAATGTTGAACCATTCTACTTTCTTTCTCTAATAGTCTTTAAGTGATCAGGGCAATTTCTTTTCTAGTCGCCTTTCATGTGGCAGTGGTGACATTATCCCTTGTCCTTCTTCTTCTTACTTTTCATATTTTTCTTTCCTTCTCTTTTCATTACTTCGAACCTTTTGAAGATGATGCACTACCCTTTACAGCAAGCACAACCCCTTGATCCTTAGATGAAGACTCGACCAACCTTAACATAGTAAGGAGCTCTATAAGATTCACATTCAATTGGTTCATGATGTAATTCAATATGAACGGTTCATATAAGGTGTAAGAGAGTTGGGGATCAAATCAACTTGTAATTCATTACTTATCTGTACGTCCAATTGCGAAAGCCTATCAACCCTTCATTAATAGTACATAATCGTCTGCCTTTTGTTCATTAGTCATTTAGTATTAAATAACTTCTTTAAAAGCTCATATCTTGCAGAATGTGACTATTCACCAAACAAGGCATTAAGACTATCAAATATCTTATGGACAAACATGTTTTCATGCCGCCTCTGCAACGACTTGTCTAATGTAGACAACACAAAAACTTAGGCGATCTCTTGGTCTGAAACCCATTTTCCATATGCAAATCAAAACTCGGGGTCTGCATCATCAACGAGTTGTTCTTTAGGTTCACAAGTAATAGCCGACCAAAGATGCTCATAATTCAGTGCTATCTTAATCGCTCTTAGCCAATCGATATAGTTAGGTTTGGAAAGCTTGTCACTTTCAGAAAACTTTTTAGAGTTGTAATTTTCATTTGAGTTTAATTGGTAGATTATTAGGACAGTATCATGTTAGGAAATCAATTCCTTGGTTTCGATGATCACAACTATGCAATGGAAAACAAACGTACATATATATCTACATTTATAGGAAAATGATAAAGTAACATCACCAAAGAGAGAAGAACAAGACTCAAAAGAAATATCAAGAGGCTACAAGAAAAGGAATTGCACAGACATAGATACAGCAACATGCACACATTCAGACAGACGTCTGGTTAATATATCAGACGTCTGGAGAAAGTCTCTGGTTCACAACTCAGAAGAAAATAGACGTCTGAAAGACATCCTGATATAAAACAGAAATGAAGACCAGAAGTCTGGATAATAAACACAGACGTTTGAAATGCTACCAGACACAAAAAATATATGAAGGCCAGACGTCTGAGGTCACTTTCCAGACGTCTGATTATAGGCTCGACTGTGTATTTTCAAAGTTCAACTGTCACATCCGAAAAGACGCTTCCGCTCCTCTTCATTGCAACTCTTCATCACCAACAGGAGCAACTATACAACGATTGTTAATAGAGGCAACTACACATAGAAACTCTTCACCACTATAAATAGCATCGGGAATTCAAGAGAAAGATTCACCTTACTCACTTACACTCTTATCTCTTATACTCTAATTTATACCTGATCTCTAAGCAATCAACTACTTGTATTTAACTCTTCCATGTATACAGAACTCCTCATTCAAATATTCTCTAGATAGATATATATATATATATATTGGAAGCATTTGTACTCAATAGTCAACATCCGTGTTATAGAACACATTCTTGACAAAGAAACTCTGCTATTGTAAACCTGTTCCAACGGGTCAAGTGAGGGTTAGTTGAAAGGAAATTCCAAAGAGGAGCTTCGGGACTGGACATAGGACGGGAGGTCCGAACCAGTATAAAATCCTGGTGCGATTATTTTCATTTACTTTGCTACTATCATTTATCAAGTTATATTATATAGTTAATTGTTTATACTTGCATATATATATCTTATACGATCCACTCATATAGACTTTCAATTGGTATTGGAGCAAGGTTTGTTTAAAAGAACAGTAACACGTTTTTTAATCATTCTGATATGGCAAGTATTTTTCAAGAAGGACAATCCATAGCATGACCCCCACTTTTTAATGGCTCTAATTATTCATATTGGTCAACACGTATGAGATTCCACAGAAAAGATTGAACTTATTCGACATAGGATGAAAGAAGCCAAGAGTAGACAAAAATCCTATGCCGATAACCGAAGAAGGAAATTAGAATTTTTCTGTTGGTGATCTTGTATTTATTCGTGTTTCACCAATGAAGGGTGTTGTATGTTTCAGTCGATCGGGAAAGTTAGCGCCTCGATATATTGGGCCATTTCCTATCACTGAATGTATTGGTTCCTTGGCTTATCGCCTTTCTTTACCGGCTCAGTTTTCTGCTATGCATGACGTGTTCCACGTATCTCAATTACGGAAGTGCCTTCGGGATTCCGATTCCATTCTTGAGTCCGGTGTTGTGGAAGAGATAGAAGTTTCACCTAATTTAACTTATGAGCAGCATCCTATTCGAATTATTGCTTCAGAGATCAAACGACTTCGAAATAAAGATGTTCCGCTTGTTAAAGTTCAATGGTCCTCAAATCCTAAAGATTTCTCTTGGGAAACTAGAGAATTCATCAAGCGTACACATCCGGAATTACTTTCTCATGCTCTTTGAGGTAAACTTCTTATTTCAAATTCCTGTTGTGTTAATATGCATTTTAAGGTTGTTACTTTTTATTTTCGTCTTATATATTGCGAGGACGCAATTTCTTTAAGGAGGGGAGTCTGTAACAACCCGCATATTTATCAATTCTATATTTAAATATTTTATTTAAATATTTTATAGTTAAGTCGGATGTTAGTCCAAAAAGCTACTTTTTGCATACGGTCAAATTAGTACTCGAGACCACTTCCATTGAGTTCAAAATGACGTTTGCGATCTTTTTGAGTATACACTTCGACATGTTTGGAGTAAGTGGAAATTTCGTCACTTTTTCCCGCCTTTGACTTTGGTTTGGACTGCACCTTCTTAATTCAGCTCAACCCTCTTCCTCACTTTATCAAACACTTCAAGCTTTGTCAAAAATTGTGGTGGGAAAGAGAAACTAAAACTCCAAACTCAAATTCTATTTCAAATCCGAGATTCAACTCCAAATTCAAGTAGAAGATAGTGGATTCAAGATTTGGATTGTTTCTCCTTGCTTTCAATCTCCATCTTCATCCATTCTAGTGAAAAGGTGAGATTTTTATCTCACACTCTTGCTTATAACTATCTTGGACTGTTGGGAATGGTTCCCTATCACTTTAGCATGCTCATTTGCATTTGGTTTGGATTGAATTGGCGAAAAACTCCAATTTTTAGCATTTTTGGTGAGTTCCAGCCCTTAGGTCGTTCTGCCCAGGTTAAGTCGTCCAGGCTGCTAGCTCACGCGCGTTGAAAAGTCACCGCCTTCTTAGGTCGTTCACGAGTTAAAGGCTTAGGTCGTTCACGAGTTAAAGGCTTAGGTCGTTTACGAGTAAAAGGCTTAGGTCGTTCGTGAGTTAAAGAGTTAGGTCGTTCGCGAGTTAACTCCTTGGGTCGTTTAAGGCTTAGGTCTTAGGTCCTAAGACCTTTTTCCTTAGGTCGTGCACCTTTAGGTCGCGAACTTCTTTAGGTCGCCTGACCTTGTTTCCTGTTAGGTCGTGTGACCCTGTTTTCGATCTTAGGTCGTTTCATCTTAGGTCGCTGGACCATAAGTCGCTCGCCACTTCTTTTCCATAAGTCGCTCGCGAGTCAAGTGTTAGGTCGTCTCCGACCTAACTTCCCTCATCACTTTAGGTCGTAGCTCGTAAGTCTCTCGACCATTTCCACTAGGTCGTCTCCGACCTATCCTCCAGTTAAGTCGTTCGACCCTCTAGGTTGTTCGAGTTAGGTCGTTGGACCATTCACCTTAGGTCGCTCGTCTACTAAGTCAACCTAGTTTACCTCGTAGGTCGTCTCCGACCTAAGCCCCACTAGGTCACGCCACTTAGGTCGTATCCCTTAGGTCGCGAACTCTTTAGGTCGTTAGACCCCATTTTGCTTTAGGTCGTTAGACCCCATTTTGCTTTAGGTCGTAGGCCGCTTGTCTTCACTTACGTCGAACCCCGTACCCCCCTTCATAGGGGATCTTATCTGAAAAACATTCAACAGAATTTCTACTTTGATGGTTTTGGGATTGACTTCTTTGGACTTTACTCACGTCTTCGAACGTGAATTGATGTGATTCGAATTGTTTCAACAATCGTTTTATGACTTGTCACTTTAAAGATATGAAGGTTTCAATACTAGTAGTAAATATCAAAACTCTTTCATCAAAGCGATTTCAACACTATTTTAAATATCAAAAGTTCTTTTCTCAAACCGATTTCCAATCTACTAATATATACAAGCATTTACTTCACTCGTATGAGAAATCGACTTAAACGACTTAGTAAAACGAGTGGTATGAAACGCTTGCGTTCACTTCGTCGGTTAGCTCTTGGACTTGTTCGATTGAACCCTTTTTGTGACAATTTTCTAGTGAAGATTTACAGCTTGTTCGTAAATATTTAAGTTAAGCAAGTGGTTATGGGACATGAAGCTAAACTCATATATTTACTAGCTTGGTGTGATTGACACTTCTTTATGGTCATGACGATCATTTTTGTGATTTAGACTAGCGATTGAGCGATGTCTCTTTGTCTACGAGGGAGACTAGACCCCGCTTTTTGTGATGTTTCGCCATCACATATATAGGGTAGCACCCCATGGTCTTCGGGCCATTTCTGTGTGGAAATTTGATGGATATCTTCCATGAGATAGCTTCTCATTCATGTGTTTACGCGTAGGTGAGTTTTCATGCTCCCATTCATGTGTTAGGCCTCCCCCCTTTTTATGTGTTTTCTGGATTTCTGGTGATGATTTTTGGAATTTTGTGCTTCACCAATTTTCATGATTTTCATTGATATGATATCAGTTTTTGTGCATTGGTGAATTTATGTGTTATTGACTTGTTATGAATACAAGTTTAGGGTATGATACCCTATTTTATCTTTGAGAAGATTCTTGTGATATTGATTAATCTTTTGTTGATTATCATTTACATACTTATAGTAGTATGCCGTTATGGTTATTACATGTTCATGTCATGCCTCTACTTTATACCATATCATCTGATATTTATAGCTAGACTGATCCGTTTATTATTTTCTTATAAATAATACTCGGGTCAGATCAAGATGTTACAGGTGCTTCTACTTGACTTATCTTCAGGATTATTCTGACTTTTGGCTAACTACATAGATTAGTAGTTTTTGGATGTACACCTTTGAGATATAGACTCTATGTTGTGTACTTATTCTTTTGTATAGCACATGATGCTATTCTTTTGTATTATCGTGGATCTTTCTGACCACTACTCTGATGTACACTTTCATGTGTTATATATTTATTCATATCTTCTTCCGCCTTTGTGATATGGATGTCTGTGACTGATTTATGTTATGATTACTTCTATGTTTGTTTCCGAAGATTATATATAGCCACTGTGTGATAGCTTTGTGTTTGTATCGGTATGTCGGATTTCCTCCTTAAAAGATATGCATTCTATTCTATCTGACATATCGGTGCTCGCTCAAAGAAGTTACATGGATGGTCGCTCCTCCACAGCCTTATTCTCCGTGCTAATTGACAGCACTACACCGTAGTGTTCTTGGTTAGCGTGGTTATAGAGGTGGGGCATCACACTAATGGTTTAGAAATTTGGTCAGCCACTCAAGATAAATATGAAGCTCCAACTACTGCTATGAACACATGGACCGATGCACAAAAGACCTTAGCATCAAATAATGCTAAAGCTATGAATGTTTTGTTTTGCTCACTAGACAAAAATGAATTTTCACGTGTCATGTTATGTACAACTGCATTTGATATTTGGCGTACCTTACAAATTACACATGAAGGTACAACAAAGGTCAAACAAACTAAAATTTCAATTTTGCAAAACCAATTTTCATCATTTAAAATGAAACAAAATGAAACTATAGTAAACATGTATTCTAGATTTCAAACTATTCAACATGATCTTATGGCATTAGGAGTTAAGTTTACTGATTTTGATTTAGTTTCTCGAATACTCAACTCTTTAACACCTGATTGGGAAAGAAAGGTATTAGCTATTGAAGAAGCTAATGATCTCTCTACTCTCAAAGTTGAAGAGTTGATAGGAAATTTGATGTCCTATGAAGCTAATTTGCAGGCACGTAAAGAATTAAATTCGGAGAAGAAGAACATAGCATTTCCATCAATAAAGAATGATGACTCAAATTTAGATGAAGATGAGATAGTATTTATTGCCAAAAACTATAATAGATTCAAGAAATTTAGAAAGATGACCAAGTTTTAAAAAGAAGGAAAGACCAACTCAGCAAATCTATCTTAAATTAAGTGTTATGAATGTGATCAATACGGACACATGAAAAAGGATTGCCCAAAAATTAACAATGATAAAAAGAAGAGCAAATTTGAAAAATTCAAAAAGAAGAAAGCTTTCAAAGTAACATGGGATGACACTGATTCTTCATCTTCAGAAAGTGATAGCGATAGTGACGGAGAACAAGCTAATGTATGTTTTATGGCACAAAATGATGAGGTATGTCCGGAACTTAGCTATGAAGAATTATTTGAACTTAGCATGGAATTAGATGATAAATTTAGACAAATTAAAAAATTGAACAAAGAATATATAGTAAAAATAAATAGATTAGAACTTGAAGTAGGAATGTTGAAAGATGAAAAAATTATTTTAGAAGAAGAACTTGAAATATCTCAAGGAAAATTAAGAAATAATGTGATAGAAAGTGAGAACATTACTCTAGCAAAAAAAAATTTGCTAAAAAAATGTTGATTTTAAAAATAGTATTGAATTATTGAAAACAGAAAATAGAGAATTAAAAGAAAAATTAGATAAAATTACCAATAATGTGTCAAAATTCAACAAAGGAAAACAAGATTTGGAAAATCTTATCAAAACATCAAAACCATTAGGTAATAGAAATGGAATAGGATTTAAAAAAAATTCTAAACAAAAAGAAAATAATGCTAAAAATATTAGTTATATAAAAACTAGAAGTTTATCTATAAAAAAATTGAATACCAAAAATATGAAAATTTAGGTTCCTAAAACAAATAATAATTTGATTAGACAAAAGCATATTAGTAATTACTTAGAGAATGTAGTCTATAATAAAAATTATATTTATAAAGGTACCAAACCATCTTGGAAGTGGCTACCTTCTTCTAACAATTAGGACCCTAATAAAATATATGGGTACCAATTAAAACATTTTTATCTCAGGTACCCAAAATAAAAAATAAGGAGAAATGGATACTAGATAGCGGTTGCTCCAAACATATGACCGGAAATTCAAAAATGTTATCAAATATAACATACATCGATGGTGGAACGGTAACATTTGGAGATAATTCAAAGGGATTTGTCATAGGCATTGGAGAAGTCATCAACTCTGGTATATCTAACTCTCTCATTATTACAAATGTTTTATTAGTAGAAAATTTAAAACACAATTTGTTAAGCATTAGTCAATTATGTGATAAAGGTTTTGAAATAAATTTTGAAAAAGATAGATGTAATATTTTAGATAATAACAAACAACTCATTTTTGAAGGTTTTAGAAACAAAAATATTTATGTATTAAACATGAATATTAATAAAAATTCAAACTTATGCTTAACCGCCAAACATGATGATCCATGGTTATGGCATAAACGATTTTGTCATATTAATTTTAAGAATATTAATAAGTTAGCTAAATATGAGTTAGTAAGAGGGTTACCTAAAATAAGTTACAAAGTAGAAAATTTATGTGACGATTGTCAAATTGGTAAACTAAAGAAAAGCTCGTTTAAATCTAAAAATAATATTTCTACAAAACAACCATTAGAATGATTAAATTTAGATTTATTTGGTCCAACACAAATAAGATCTATTTATCACAGCAAATATGTTTTTGTAATAGTCGATGATTTTTCGAGATATACATGGACTTTATTTATAAAACATAAAAGCGATACTTTTGGTATGTTTAAAATATTTGCGAAACGAATTAAAACTCAAATGAATTTGAAAATTAAAAATATTAGAAGTGATCATGGAGGAGAATTCGAAAATGATCTTTTTTCAAATTTTTGCAATAAAAAAGGAATAACTCATAATTTTTCTTTTCCTCGTACACCCCAACAAAATGGTGTCGTAGAAAGAAAAAATTGTACATTACAAGAATGCGCACGAACATTATTAAATAGTAGCGGATTACCAAAACACTTTTGGGCCGAAGCTATTGCTATATCTTGTTATGTATTAAATGAGTAACTATTCGCCCAATGACTAAACACTTGTTTTGAAATATTTTTTGGTAAAAAACCTAAAGTGTCATACTTTAAAACTTTTGGCTCAAAATGTTTTATATTAAATACAAAAGATAAATTAGGAAAATTTGATCCAAAAGCCGATGAGGGTATCTTTGTTGGGTATTCGGATCGTAGCAAGGCATATAGAATTTTTAATAAAAGGAATAATACTATAGAAGAGAGCTTACATGTCTCATTCGACGAAAATCCTTTCAAACATCAGACTAATGATGAAGAAGAAATTATTCCACTAACAAACTCAACAAATTCTATTAATAATGAAGCCAATATACAAAATAACACTCATGTATCATCTCCTAGAATTCTTAAGAATCATCCAATAGATAATATTATTGGAGATCTTAATTCAAGAGTTACTAGAAATTAACTCAATCAAATAAGTCATATAGCGTTTGTACCAAACCTTGAACCAAAGAATTATAAAGAAGCCTCAAATGATAATTTTTGGATAATAGCTATGCAAGAAGAATTACATCAATTTGAACGTAATAACGTATGGGAATTAGTACCAAGACCTGAAGATCAATCGGTAATAGGAACAAAATGGTTATTTAAAAACAAGGCGGACGAAAATGGAAATATTGTTAGAAATAAAGCACGATTAGTTGCTCAGGGCTACAATCAAGAAGAAGGCATAGATTACGATGAAACTTTTGCTCCGGTAGCAAGATTAGAAGCCATTCGTACTTTACTCTCCTTTGCAACTCATAACAATTTCAAACTATTTCAAATGGATGTCAAAAGTGCCTTTTTGAATGGTTTTATTAAAGAAAATGTATACGTCGAACAACCAGCACTTTTTGTTCATGAAAAATATCCCGATCATGTTTTTAAATTGCATAAAGCACTATATGGATTAAAACAAGCACCTCGTGCATGGTACGAACGTCTAAAAAATCACCTAATAACATCTGGTTTCCATATAGGAAAAATAGATACAACTTTATTTATTAAAAGAGAAAATAACGATATTTTGGTTGTACAAATTTATGTTGATGATATCATCTTTGGTTCAACCAATGAAAATCTATGTAATAATTTTTCAAATATTATGAAAAATGAATTTGAAATGTCACACATGGGAGAATTAAATTTCTTCTTAGGATTACAAATAAAACAACTCGAAAATGGAATTTTTATTCACCAAGAAAAATATTGTAAAGATTTATTACATCGATTTAAAATGGATAAAACTTGAAGCAAACCAACACCAATGAGTACCACTTTTCACTTAGAAAAAGATGAAAATGGAAAAGATTTTGATGAAAAGTTATATCGAAGCATGATTGGTTCTTTACTATATTTAACGGCTAGTCGACCGGATATTATGATGAGTGTGTGTCTTTGCGCTCGATTTCAAGCAAAACCAAAAGAATCTCATCTACGAGCTGTTAAGCGCATTTTACGTTATTTATCTAGTACTAAAGATTATGGTTTGTTTTATCCTAAAGGATCATCTTTTGAACTTGTCTCATATAGCGATGCGGATTTTGGTGGTTGTAGAACAGACCGTAAGAGTACTAGTGGAACATGTCATTTTATCGGGCAATCTTTAGTTTCATGGTTTATCAAAAAACAAAATTGTGTTTCTTTATCTACTTGTGAAGCCGAATACATCTCCGCAGCTCTAGCATGTGCGCAAGTAATATACATGCAGCAAACACTAATGGACTTTGGTAAAATTATCAAAAAATCTCCAATATATTGTGATAACACAAGCACTATAAATTTATCAAAAAATCCTGTTAATCACTCACGAACCAAACATATAGATATACGACATCATTTTTTACGAGACAATGTTGAAAAAGGAACTATTTCTTTAGAATACGTAAGTATCGAAAATCAAGTAGCCGACATATTTACAAAACCATTAAACGAACAAACTTTCATTAAACTCAGACGAAGTTTGGGAATTTGTTCACTTCAAGATCTTAACTAAAATTGAATTAAAGACTAAATTTAGTTCACCTCTTCATTACCACAAATTGATGAATTTCTGAACCATTAAAATTTTAGAAAATTAGTTGTTCTATAAATAACGTTTTCATCATATATATACACATATTTACATCACAACAATATACAAAATATCAAATTCTTAAAATTTTGAAAAACAATGTCTTCTGGGAGTTCCTATATATCTATCTTCGTCTCCACACCATCGACGGACAGCTCAGTAGACACACCACAATGCCTTCCGACACCTACACCAAAGCAAGAACCAACAAATAGGTGGTCCTTGTATCATATGGGTTTTACTCCAGAGAATAAGAAAACTAAAAGATCCTTGTTTATTTCTCCTAATACAAAGGAGAAAATTGATGAAATTCATCATTACCAAAAACAACAAATGGATCTTCAACGAGAGATTTATTTCGAACAAAAAGTTACGGCACGAAGGCTAAGTTTTCTAGAACAAGTGGCGATGAAGTTTTGCTCGTCACGAAAGAAAGATGTTCATGAACCGCTACCAAAACCTTGCAGTTCATTAGATCCATCTTCTTCGTATCGCACTCCTTCAGATCCTTCCCCAAGACGATATTCTGGCTCCCCACGGACCCACGAACGTAGGAATATATGGTCTCCACTTAAACCATGGAAGGATAACGACTCAGGAATTCCTAAAACTCCATCGCCTTCTAAATAAATAAATCAAATTAATTATTGTATGTATTTATATGTTATTATATTTTACAATAATAAAGATCTCTATTATCAACATTTGATATATAAATGTAACCGTCAATTTTAGACTATTTTTAGCAAAACTGCTCCTTTCAGACATCTGACTATGGTCTTCAGACGTCTGCTCCACTGATATATGTCGCAGTTTTAAGCAATGTGCATATGTCAGACGTCTGATATACCCCTCAGCGTCTTAAATGAAGCTCTGCCTTCTTCAACTTACATTCAGAATATTTCAGACGTCTAAAATAATATCCATACGTCTGCCTTCATAATCTGTTTCATATTCAAACCAAAACAGACGTCTGTGTTTAGTTTCAGACATCTGAAAAATCTCTCTGTCTCAACGTTTTTCAAAACGTTATCAAACCAGACGTCTGACATTTAAAACCAAACGTCTGATAAAACCTTATGTCTCTCAATTTCCCAATTTTTTCAAACCAGACATCTACGCCAAATTAACAGACGTCTAAATTTACCTACCTTACTAAAATTAAGGCAAACCAGACGTCTGAATTTCAATCGACTATAAAAAATTAGCCATATATCGTTCGATTTTTTTTAATCCCAATCATAAACTTAACAATCGATTTCTTCTCTATCTTCTCTGCAACACAAAAATCGAAGTATAAACAAAAATCAAATTCCACAATGCCTCCTAGAACAAAGAATCCAAAAGTATCCAAAAGGAAACAAGATCATCCTACTTCCTCTTCTAACCCTCAGGTTTGTTCCGATGATCAGATTGAACGATGGATGAATAGAGTACCGTATTCCATCAAAAGATATGAAGAAATTCAAAAGAAGAAGATCCACATAGGTCCATTCTACAATCTTCTTAAATTTCCTATGTATGATCTAGATGAACTATGTGAAAATGTGGGTTTAGACACTCTAATTTCTTTTACTACCAATGATATTCAAATAGACCAGTTAGCTATATTTCTATTTTATGCAAATTTAGATAGTTCTTCGGTATGGACTCCTGAAAATGAAGACGACTGGCTCTGGTCTAGTATCTACGGAAATACTATTCGACTGACTCCAGGATTAATAGGTAGAGCCTTGGGATACTCTGACAATGGGGAAGATTTACACAATATCCCTGATATGCGTTTCAAACCACGAAATAACATTACTCATCAAATTTGGGAGGATGAAATGCCAAAGTTTTCTTCAAAATACTTACGTCCAAAAGCTCGACTCTTGACAAGAATGATAATAAATACAATTGTTCCACGCATGGGTACTGGGTAGTCACGAACAAAACACCGAATTGGAACACAAAGCTATATATGCCCTTTTTAGTGGAACTCGAGTTAATTGGGCCAAATTCATATTCGATGAACTCAAGCAATTTTGGAATCGATCGCGGCCATCAATCATTTACCCAACTTATATTATGAAACTTCTTCATGCAAACAATATTCCATCTTACCTATCAACCTTCGAAGAGATTTCACCTAAGTATGCCTCCACCAAATTCTTCTCCTTGATGCACTTACCCGAAATTCCCCCGGAATTCATGTCCTTCGACGATTGGACTCACCATCAACAATCTAGAAGGGTTTAGCCTCCTCCTCAACTACATATTGGTCCATCCCAAGAAGAAGAACAAAATCGAGAAATCACTCCCCCACCTCCCGCTCCATTTGACTATCCGAGACAAGATGACATTTTGGAAACTCGAACGGAAACAAATCAAAATGAAAGCATTCGAGATCTAACGCTTCGAAATCAACAAATCTTGTCTCAGAATCAAAAAATTCTAGCAAAACGAATCGACAGCTTTGAGATGTCTTTTGCTACAAGACTAGCCACAGTCGAAGAATCTCTTTCGACTGTTTTATCAGTTCTCAAGGAGGTACTTCAAAAAGTACGTGGTCCATCTCCACCCTCAGAAGATTGGACAACTCCTGTGCCTTCTCCTCCTGCAAAACATTCCAAACTATTTGAGGATGAACCTTCCAAAGAAGCTTTGACATCTCCTTCAAAGGCTAGCACTTCTGACAAAATAGAACCAAAGGAAGATAATCCAAAACAAGCTTCTCCTAAGAAACTCTAGAATTTAGGATTTCTTGTCTTTCTGTTCAAATCTATGAATGTAACTCCTTCATGTTATTAATGCAAATTTTTTTTACATATGGCTTGAACTCTTATATTCTTTTTGATAATGCCAAGGGGGGAGAAATATAGAAATAAACTTAAAACAAAACTAAGCACGTATTCAGAGGGAGATTTAGAATATATATATAAGTACATTGAATAGTTGTCATCATCAAAAATGGGGAGATTGTTAGGAAATCAATTCCTTGGTTTCGATGATCACAGCTATGCAATGGAAAACAAATGTACATATATATTATTACATTTACAGGAAGATGATAAAGTAACATCACCAAAGATACAAGAACAAGACTCAAAAGAAATATCAAGAGGCTACAAGAAAAGGAATTGCACAGACACAGATACAACAACATGCACACATTTAGACAGACGTCTGGTTAATATATCAGACGTCTGGAGAAAGTCTCCAGTTCACAACTCAGAAGAAAATAGACGTCTGATCTTGAACTCAGACGTCTGAAAGACATCCAGACATAAAACAGAAATGAAGACCAGACGTCTGGATAATAAACACAGACGTTTGAAATGCTACCAAACACAAAAAATATATGAAGGCCAGACGTCTGAGGTCACTTTCCAGACGTCTGATTATAGGCTCGACTGTGTATTTTCAAAGTTCAACTGTCACATCCGAAAAGACGCTTCCGCTCCTCTTCACTGCAACTCTTCATCACCAACAGGAGCAACTATACAACGATTGTTAATAGAGGCAACTACACATAGAAACTCTTCACCACTATAAATAGCATTGGGAATTCAAGAGAAAGATTCACCTTACTCACTTACACTCTTATCTCTTATACTATAATTTATACCTGATCTCTAAGCAATCAACTACCTGTATTTAACTCTTCCATGTATACAGAACTCCTCATTCAAATATTCTCTAGATAGATATATATATTGGAAGCATTTGTACTCAATAATCAACATCCGTGTTATAGAACACATTCTTGACAAAGAAACTCTGCTATTGTAAACCTGTTCCAACGGGTCAAGTGAGGGTTAGTTGAAAGGAAATTCCGAAGAGGAGCTTCGGGACTGGACGTAGGATGGGAGGTCCGAACCAGTATAAAATCCTGGTGTGATTATTTTCATTTACTTTGCTACTATCATTTATCAAGTTATATTATATAGTTAACTGTTTATACTTGCATATATATATCCTATACGATCCACTCATATAGACTTTCATATCATAGTAGATATTCTCATAATATTATTAAGGTTAAACTTTATGTTTAATTTTATTAATAAGCTTCCTCTAGTCTTTTATGTTACGCCAAACCCTAAGTCAAAGCATAGAAATATTTTGATTTCACTAGTAGGTGTTAGGACTCGTTCGTCTTCGAATATTGACCTTGAGCTTACTCAGCAAGTCATAACTCTATAGACGATGGATAACTCCTTAATGACCGTATCATATACAACTCTTAACCCATGGTACCTTGTCCTAATTTCACTTCGACTATAAGTTTGCTTAACAAATCAAAATGAAATTATTCACTCGTACCTACCGTATCATGATGGCTTAAGCATAATATACATACTTTGCTCAACAAATACATATAGTTTGTTATCCCGCCTTTTGGCAAGGCCGAGATACTAAGGGATAAATTAAAGACCAGGAGTCACTCGTCATGGATATCGTTGAATTTTGTCTGAGACCTGATCGAGCCACGATTAACAAGACATAACAAGCAAAACCAGAGAAGCCAACATTCCAAGTTTCGAGTCGATCCGAGTTCGTATGCTCAACTTATGATCGATACAAGATGAAGGAAATTCCCCCTGATTCGAATCCATAGGTGAGGCCTATAATCGAATCCATCGACATTTGTTCGCTCCGAATCGATCGCTGCCCCCTTGTTCGAATCCATCAGGTGGTCAAGCTTCGTATCCATCTCCCGAATCCTTGTTCGAATCCTTCAGTTATCCTTGGTTCGAATCCATGCATAGGTGCCTTCCATCGAACCCATCCTGCTATAATGACTTCGAATCGATCGGCTATAGCGTAACATGATCGATACGAACGAGCACACCCTCGAATCCATGAACAAATAAAAGTCTTCGAATCCATTAGATCAAAACGGCTAGAATCACGGAGTCGACCCAGTCAACTCAGAGTGAAAGGCGGATCGATACGAGAGATGCGCACCACGTCAATACCCTCGTGCGCAAAGCCATCGATTCGACCCTATCGATTCAAAGAGAATCGATTCGAATGGGGCATATCAACCGGAAATGCAACCTTGAATCGATCATAACTCAAGATCTACAAGTCCAAATGCCATGAAATTTTCACAGAAGCTTATGCACATGTTGAAGAATGTCCACACCAAATTTCAACTCGATTGGATGATTTCTTGATCGATTCGAATGGACTTCGAATCGATCCCAAAGTGGGCCCAGATTTCCTGAAAGCGGGCATGTGGGCCCCCTCACGTGCCAGAAGCGGTCTCCTGAAATTTAGGCGAAATATCAGCCTCCTACACCTATAAATAGAGCCCTTGGTCATTCAGAAAAGAGGTCGGACAATTTTAAGAGCTAAAGAGCGCCTAAACTCTGCCAGATTTACTCCAAATCACCACCGTTGCCTAATAGTCAGACTTTGCTTATAAAATCAGTTGTATTACATTATAAGAAATTGTAATCTTCAAGTATCGAGCAATAAAATCATCAAACTTCATAGTGGACGTAGGCGAAACGCCGAACCACTCTAAATCGCTGTCTTCTATGCAATTTACTTTCTGTTATTTGGAGTTTTTGTTAGATAATCCTCAGTTTTAATTTTCTTTCTTCACTTTTATCTCTTCAAAAACTTCCGAAGAGTGTTGTGCCCATTTTTGGTACAAACACTTGGTGCTTTCATTGAGAGAAACCAGTTTTTCTCCTGCTCCTTGGATCTACCATCGATACCGGATTGCATAAATCCAAGAGGAAGATCCAGATCTCAAATCCAGAATCCTTCCATTCTATTCAGATTTGCATAAAATCTAGGAAAGGAATCCACCATTCAAGATGGTTAGTACAAGAACTGCCTCTACAGCTGCTGATCAAGAAGGTAGGGATAGACAGAATCCTACCCAGCAGCAGCCATCCAATCAAGACAACACTGCTCACTCCGATCCGTCTGGGCCAGTCACCAGACAAGAGTTCCATGTGTTGCTCCAGGAATTGACTCAAAGTCGGCAACAGTTGGCCGAACAGTTGCGTGCTAATATTGAATTGACCAACCAACTGAACCGCCAAAGCCGTAGAAGGTCCAGGAGGGATGATATATCCCGTTCTTCTATTGAAAGTTCCGCCTCATCTGACTACCACCATAGATCTACCCGTCCCCGATTAGACGGGAATCATGCACAAACTACCGAATATCAACCAGCCTTGACTGTTGGACAGTTGAGGGCGGGGCCGTCGACCAGCTTCCAAGCCGGGCCCTCAACGCGAGGAGGCCCTACTCCACATCATACCACGGACAATCATGCCACAGCTGCCATGGTAGAAACAAGGGTTGATACCCGAAATCTCTCAGACCCGAATAATCATCAGCGTGGGCGTACTCCTAAACCATACGTCCCGGAACACGCTGAGCCAAGGAGGCGAAACTTGGACCGTCGACAGCGCCCGGTCCAAACTCGCGTTGTGGAACCCAACCACACCTTAGCTCAGCATGCTCAAAATGTAGAAATGCCTGATATTTCAACCATGATATGTCAGATGATCCGCGAAAGCCAAGGTCTTACCAATGACGATTGGGGAATTTCTCGTAGTCATACTCCTTTCACAGACGAGATATTATACACCGATCCTCCTCGGCGATTCAGAATGCCAACTCTCCCTATGTACGAAGGAAATTCCGATCCCAATCAACACATTTTGAAATATGAGTGGTCAATGAGCGCCGTAAGGGCTGACGATGTAGTAAAGTGTCGAAGTTTCCCCATCTCTTTGGGAGGAATCACAACAATGTAGTTTACGCGATCACCACCTAGATCTATCTCTTCATTTGATCAACTGGCTAAGAAATTTGTAGAACAATTTCGCATGCATGTCGCTAGACCTAAAGATGTTAACACCCTATCTAGTGTCACTCAAGCTCATGGAGAAACACTCAGACGATATTGGAGAGATTACATGCGGCATGTGTGGAGATTAGTAATCCCAACGATAACTCAATTTTGATGGCATTAACTAAAGGGATCGATCCCAATTCTGAGTTTGGAAATTGGTTAGCTGGAAAACCACCCGCATCGTTGGACCGTTTCTACTCCAAAGCCGCTCAATTCTTATGGCAAGAGGACGCGAAACAGTCTAGGAAGCAGGACGATGCGAGGCCCAGAAGTGAAGGAATACAAAGTAACGTTGCAGTTAAGCAGTCCGGTGACAATTTCGGGAAAGTCCAGTTAAATATACAGAACAAGCAAACTCAGCCAAGAGGTAACAATGGTCAAGATAAGAAAAGAGATCCAAACCGAGGCCCACGACGTAAGGCCCCAATGTTTGGTAATTACACGCTGTTGAATACATCGTTGGAAAACGTGTATCTACAAACTTGCAACACTGTGCAATATAAGAAACCTGCTCCGAAGCAATCGTCGGAGTAGCAGATCCAAACAGGGAAGTTTTGTAGATTTCACGAGAGTTATGGCCATAATACCAATGAGTGTCGGCATTTGCAGGACCTCATCGAGAAGATGATCAGGGAAAGAAAGTTAGATCAGTTTATGCGAACGCCGCAGCCTGGTGGTGCGGGCCCTTCAAACCAAAATCATATGCAAAGTCAAGAAAGACAGGAAGAACCAGCTCGTGTCGGAGGAAGATTGGTAATTAATGCTATAAGTAGTGGTCCTCATCCAGCGGATCGAAGCTGGGAGGAAATGGAATCATATGATCGTTTAATCAAGCGTGCGAACTTCGAGTATGATGGTAACTTAAAAAAGAAACCCTCGACCAAGCGAAAAAGAACGATGACTAACGACATCATTTTCCGAGACGGCGATGTTGATAGCATAGGAAGCCCGACTACTGACCCACTTCTGATTTCGACTCAAGTAGGCCCGGTGTGGATGAAGAGGATCCTGATTGACTGTGGGAGCTCTGTGAATATCCTATTTATACATGCTTACAATCGAATGAGGATGAAAGCCAGGGATTTAAAACCTTGCCAAACTTATCTCCATGGATTCAACAGTAGAGCTACAACACCTGTTGGGATGGTGGAGTTACCAATTGAGTTGGGGGCCGGAGAACGTAGGAGGATTCGGACATTACAATTCGTTGTGTTGGATATAGACTCACCATACAACGCTTTTTTAGGTTGACCTGCCCTTGCTGAGTTCAAGGCCGTAATTGCCCCATGGTGCTTAACTTTAAAGTTCCCCACCGTCAACGGAGTTGGGGTCGTCCAGGGCGACCAGGTTGACTTGAGAACGATCATACATCGAAATCGAGTCGCCCGATTACGCAATGCCAAGGACCGACTTAAAGTTTTTGAACATAATGAGCCTATCACCAAAATAGATTATTCGGCACTCCCACACATGAGATCAACATGGAGAAGGTCGCACGAAACTAAGCAAAAGCTTGGGGATGACCAATTTAAGTTAGCGACCGTTGATGGTCTAACTTTACCAGGGGGCCTGGAATAGCAAGAGTTTTCGTCGCTACTGGAAATAACAGGCTATGTTTATCCATTTAGTTTAAATTCCATTTTAAAATTTGTTTCTGCATTTCGAAATTAGAACTTGTAATAAGGCAACTGACTTTGCCATATTTTCTTATTTCAGCAATAAAATGCCATCTCTTCAAGCCAAAGCTATGATTCATTGAATACAATGTACGACATCACGATGCACGGAGAGCTAAATTCCATCACGTGGTAGAATTTATTCAAGTAGGGAGTGGCTGTGATACGACCAGCCACTCGCTAAATGAAACTCGAGCTCGGGGGCAAGCCATCACGTCAGGCTAAAAATGAGTTGATACACGATAAACATTACTTAACTCCGTACTCCCAGAGTGCGAGACGGAGTATAAACATTACTCAACTCCGTACTCCCAGAGTGCGAGACGGAGTATAAACATTACTCAACTCCGTACTCCCAGAGTGTGAGACGGAGTATAAACATTACTTAACTCCATACTCCCAGAGTGCGAGACGGAGTATAAACATTACTCAACTCCATACTCCCAGAGTGCGAGACGGAGTATAAACATTTACTTAACTCCGTACTCCCAGAGTGCGAGACGGAGTATAAACATTACTCAACTCCGTACTCCCAGAGCGCGAGCCGGAGTATAAACATTTACTTAACTTCGTACTCCTGGAGTGCGAGACGGAGTATAAACATTTACTTAACTCTGTACTCCCAGAGTGCGAGACGGAGTATAAACATTTACTTAACTCCGTGCTCCCAGAGCGCGAGACAGAGTATAAACATTTACTTAACTCCGTACTCCCAGAGCGCGAGACGGAGTATAAACATTTACTTAACTCCGTACTCCCAAAGTGTGAGACGGAGTATAAACATACATCAACTCCATATTTATCCCCAAGACTGGGGGTAGAACCAAAACAAATATCGAATTGAAGACGAAAGAGAATATACTTTCATTTCCATTATCAACAAAAAGAATTCGATTACAAGATGGTTCAAAAAATTCCTACTAGTGGGAGCCGAGTCCACATCTATACACGGCTATAGGAGAATCAACAAAACAAAAGCACTACCCCAGACACAATGGCAAACTAAGATAAGAGTTCAAGCTTTCTTCTTCCGTGGTTTCTTCTTCGGGGTAGTCCCACTAGATCCGCTACCCAACTTCCTCCTCACTCTCTTACTCTTCTTCGGTTTGTCCTCCGATGGCGACATAATGTCCACATCTTCCTCGGAGCTTGAGGCAACAGAGATTCTCTTGGAGGATGGAGCCGGAGGCATAGGAGCTGTAACAGGAAGTGGGACAGGAGCACTTGCAATGACCATAGTGCCGCCCGACGATATCATCATTAGCGGGGTAAGGCCTGACGGATTCATACCGGCGGTCACTGCTTCCGTCTCAGCATCGATCTCAGCCAAAATTTCATCTTCACGGGGTGCTTGGGCTGCGCTGGATGTGCTAGTGAATGGCATAAAAGAGCTAACAGCTGGAGCAACCCCACTCATGGCAAAGGATGGATCGGCGAAGGGATCGTTGGGTTGACTGAGGAGTTCCTCAATCATCTGAGCGTCAAAAGACAACATGCTCGCTTCTCCCTCTTCGCCGACCACGGTAGATGTCATAATGGCCTCGGTGACGATAGCCCCTTGCGCTTGATAGGGAACTTGTGATGCAGGAGGCGCAGAGACAACGACTTCGGCCACTGAAATGTGAAAAAACAAAGATTGTTAACTAAGTGTGTTGCTTCAGGTTCACCACCCTAAGTGTATGAGGGAAGCGTTCAAATACCTTCCTTAGCCTGACCTGGAGCGTGGGCAGGTGCAGAGACAGGGGCATCAACAGGAGACAGTTGCGGTTGATCAGGATTATACGTGGGGACAAACTGGGGATTGACCGCGCCAGTGACCTCAGGCAATGTCGGAATTACAGCTCCAACATCTGCTTCATGATGCTCGATCCCCGAGCCTTCACGAGTCTCTATCTGTCGAGCCCCAAGCCTTTCTTTCTCCACAGAAATTATCGCCTCGTGAAGGACTTTCCTCTCTTCCTCAGAAAGCAAGCGCGTCTCAAGCTCAAAATCATCCAGTGCTTCATCTGGATGCGCTACTTTCTTCTCCGCCACCAGCCTAGTCCAGGCGTTATACATAATCATAGAGTCATCTCCCAGCCACGATAAATTTCTGTGCTCCAGCACATTAGCGTTGTATGTGACCAGGAGATCATCAAAATCGGTTTCCATCCTGGACCACTCCATCATAATCTTTTCCTGGATTTCTGCCTCCGTAGACTTAGTCTTGGCCACCGCCGCGGAAAGTTCGGCTCTAAGGGATACAGCTTGGTCGCATGCCTCCTGAGCGGTGGTGTTCGCATCATCTTTTTCTTTCACCACCTCAGCAAATTTGGCCTTGAGCTCGTTCAGCTCTTTAACGGCTGTGTCTCGCTCAGCTACGACAGTGGTGTAACGGTGGCCCATCCCTTCTACCAAGGCATAGTGTGCCTGCTGCATCCTCGCCATTTTCGCCACATCATCATCATGCTTTTTAAGCGCTTGGAGTTCTGAGTTTCGAGACGATTCCATCTCAGATTGGAGAACTTGAATGATGCGATTCTTCTTAACAATGTCAGCATTGCGCTCCTCAATAATCTTTGCCCGGTCAAAAGCTACCTTAGAAGCCTTCACGGCTGCCTTATACCACTCCTTATATTGAGCATAGAAATCGCGGATGTAGTCATGAGCGATGTTCTCAGCATCCGGAGGAATTCTTTTGAGATGAGGAGGGAAGACATATGCATCCAAGCAAATTTCTGTGAAGTCCTTCTTCATTTGGGCAAGCTTGATGGCCCCTTCACTCGTTAGTTCAACCGGAGCCTGTTCAACGATGGCAGCCGTCTGCGGTTCAGTTCTTGGCCGCTGAGTCTCGGGCCTTGAAGATTGAGAAGGTTGTTGCTGCTGTGAAGACCCAGGGAGATATACGGGGGCCCTACGAGGCGGGGGAGAACGAGATCGTGACCGGTACAGGTGGCCTCTATCTCTGTCGGTACGATCATGGCTAGACCGGCCACGCCAGTAATCTCTATCCCTGTCATAGCGCTCCTGGCCGGTGTAACCTTGCCCGTGGTCCCTATCTGATTCTCTCCAATGGGACTCGTAATAAGAAGAAGATCGGCGCACATTGCGGAGCCTATCCAGAGTGGATCCGCGAACTGACATCTCACCTACAATAAGAAGTAACTATAGTTTAGAATCCTGCAAAAACGATGTTTAATATGCGAAAGTCGTGTAGTGCTGTGGAAGTGTGTGTATATGTGTAAACCCCCAAACCAACCGAAAGTGTCGACCGCACTTAAAGGAAAGGGCTCGCTCATATTTAAAACATCTTGAAATTCCTCCAATCCGGAATTATGAGGAATCGATATATAATCCGGGATGGGAATATCATCAAGCCCTTTAAAAGTATCTCTCGAATGAGAAGGGGCGGCCTCAGAGATTATAGCTCTGGAAGTGGGAGGAGACACATCTACAGACTTCCACCCCTTAGATTTGAGTTTTTTGGAAACGACGGCTTTTCTTTTCCGTCTCTATCCCAACTCTTCGAAGTTGCCCGAAAGATCAGCCATCGGCTCCACGTTTGTATGGGTCCTTTCCTCGTCACTCACTTCAGTTATTACGACCCCGAGCATTTTCTTCACCATTTTCTTTTTCTTCTTCTTCTTGTTTTTCTTCTTCTTTGAAGCGGGCTTTAGCATCCCTTCGATGACTATACTCTGATTCATTTCAATCAAGCCGAGAGCTCTCAAGTTATAGTCATTCAACACCGAGTCGATGTGTCTCAGCTCGCTCGGGATTTCTTGGAGACTTCGAACTATGCCCTGGTAATACTCGCCATCGGGTCTGGAGATAATGGCTGTAAGAGAAACAAGATGTCAATACCAATGCCAAAAAGCTGTTAATCAAGGAAATCATC